>CM014101.1:15544969-16744969 GCA_004119915.2 Collichthys lucidus | reverse complement strand
AGGAGCTTCATTTAGACATTTAGGACAATGCCAGGATCGTTATTTTCTGTGCAATTTATTCTTTCTTTCTCATTTGTTTGATTTCTGCAGCTCGTTTTTCATGTGTTTTGTTTTGTTCTTTTTTTTCTGCAGACGACAACAAGCCAATCTGGATGCACGCAGAGGAGAGAGAGGAGAGCAAGGTCAGTTATTCACTGTGACCTTTTCCACTGACGGCAGGCTGCTGTTATGGAAATGGACTGCACGGCAAAATGAGAGTGATGAGAGCTGCAGACTATACAAATGACTACAGGGACATTTTAATAGGATGTTTTAATAGGGTAATGTTTCATACTCGGCTTCTCCTCCACTCTGCCTCCTTTTATTGTAATCATTGTCTCTCTCTCAGGGTAAGCGTAAGGACTCTGGCCCGTATGTAGAGTATGGCAGCTGGTATAAAGCCTGCAAGGTGGACAGGTGAGTCACACGTCTGTATTCACTGGAAACATGAAGCAGGTTTTTACCATATAAATGCTTAAAATATAACCTGAAAGTTGCTGATTGTGAATCCATCCCTGCATGGTTCATTGTAATTCATAACTGCATCATTCTGTCAATCAACAAAGACAGACGGTCTTATTATTATCATACAAGGGACACTTCAACAGTCTTTGGTGTGTGTAGGTATACTGCAGATTTCTCAGAATCGACAACCAGCTAACCGTCTCTTATCATGTTGCTTCGGTCGCCCGGTCGTGCCGCTTCGCACTTTACAGCATACTTACTTACTTAAGCTTACCTAAAACTGGGCGTGGCTCAGAGAATGCTGTAGCAGCTGAAATTGAGACATCAAGAGATGAGTGAGAAAATAATGTTAAACCTCAAACTACATCCACGTAAAGACATTTTTTAACGAGTAACCCTGCTACGGACGTGCAGTTTTATTTATGTTTTTTTATGTGACAGGTAAAAAAAAGATGTATTTGGTATAAAAACACTTGAATATTTGCTTTATACTAACATATAACTTAACAATAAACACAGCGGATAGGCAGAATAAACACAGCGGATAGGCAGAATAAACACAGTGGATAGGCAGAATAAACACAGCGGATAGGCAGAATAAACACAGCGGATAGGCAGAATAAACACAGCGGATAGGCAGAATAAACACAGCGGATAGGCAGAATAAACACAGCGGATAGGCAGAATAAAATTTACTGCATCTTTCAGGAGACTTTGGAGACTTTTACGTAAAAAAGATCTGTAAGTTGCAGACAGTGGAGATGTATTATAAATTATGTGGCACAGAAATTCCATCTCCTCCCAGTTGGTCCTAGGAAAACAGTGGCACTAACAGTCGTGTGTTTAAATGGGTTATCGGGTCCTTAAACAAACATGAGCGAGTCCATCGTTTGTTCTCACCTTAATTTGGCTTTGAGAAGCACACACTGGCAGATCTCCAGCGCTAATAAAAGGGACAGACTCTGCAAAGTGAAGCGTTTGTTTGACCTCAAATGCGGCCTGACTAAACTCTGCCATAAAAACCTTCTTGTGGCTCAGTTAATGTTTGGTTTGTTGGTGAATGCAGCCTTAAAGCAAACAGGAATAATACACGTTTTTCCCTTTTTTTTGTTTTTTGTTCTTTTGCAGCCCGACCGTGAATACAACCCTGAAAAGCCTGGGAGCTTTGTACCGTCGCCAGGGCAAACTGGAGGCAGCAGAAACGCTGGAGGAGTGCGCCAGCAAGTCACGTAAACAGGTACGAACACAAACGGCAGCGTCTGGTTGACTTACGGCTGTTAGATTAGTCGACTGGGCTCTTTTACAGCGGCTCAGTCAGTTAAGAAGCCCGATTAGTTCAACAGACATTCACAGCTTTTATTTATTGGCCCATAAACAAAGCCAAAGGCTTTAAAGATCAGTCATGAAGCTAATGCGTGTACGTCGTAGACGTGCTGTGTGAGCTATTGTGGAAAAGGCTTTGATTTATTCTCCAATCCCTTTTAATCACTTGTGTCCAATCTTTGTTTTTCTTTGTCTTTTTCTTTCAGGGTATTGATGCCATTAACCAAAGTAAGGTGGTGGAGCTGCTGAAGGACGGAGGAGCCGGAGGCAACGACAGACGACACAGCAGGGAAGGAATCAACGGTCCGGGGGGACAGCGAGGGGAGAACGAGGGCGATGACTCCGCCGAGTGGAACGGGGTCAGTTAACAGACGGCGACTCATTTCACCTCGCCGCTAATGACAGTATTAACAAGTTAATCACGTAAAAGTCATCACCACCTTTCAGGCGATGCGATTAAAGTCATATTAATGATGTAATTCAGCACGGCAGCGCAATTCGTAGTAGTGATTACAGCAAAATCACGAGACGGGAGCTCAGTTTGCCTTCAGCCTGACCAGCCTTAACGGGAAATCTAATCGATATGTAATGTTCGTCTCCAGTGAATGCTGACTCGCTTTTTTTTTTTTCCTTTTCCTCCCTCAGGACGGTAATGGGTCTCTGCGCCGCAGCGGCTCCTTCGGGAAGATCCGTGACGCCCTGAGAAGGAGCAGCGAGATGCTGGTGAAGAAGCTGCAGGGAAGCGGACCACAAGAACCTCGTAACCCAGGGTAAAATCTGTGTGTGTGTGTGTAACACGCATGCAAATATGATTATAGACCATCAGGAGTTCAATGTAGGCTTCAACTAATCATTTTTATTGACAATATTTAACAATAATAATCAATTAATCTATAAAATGTTGATCCAAAACGATCCAAAAACATTTAATCTGTAATGAGCTTCAGGGTTTATTCTTTTGTAAAACATTCTTATTACGTGGCTCGCCTGGGAAACAGCGTTGAGCTTGTTAGAAAATTTTAGTTACGCTTGTTACTAAAAAACAGATCAGTGTCTTTAATCGACTTTGAATTAATCGACTACAGTTTTTCAGAATTAGGTGCTTTTGTTTCAGTTTGGACCTTTTTAGGCTTCTGTACCGTTTTTTCATCTTTTAAGTGGCACTGAAACCTGAACAAACGCGTCGTTCACACCTCTGCTGAATGAAACTGAATATAACGCTGTGGTTTAAGTATGTAAGGAAATCAAATTCTTTGAACTGACTTGGCTTACTTAAAACTGGGCGTGGCTCAGTGAATGCAGAGCTGCAGCAGCTGAAATTGAGACATCAAGAGATGAGCGAGAAAATAATGTTTAACCTCAAACTACATCCACGTAAAGACGTTTTTTAACTAGTAACCCTGCTACGGACGTACAGTTTTATTTATGTTTTTTATGTGACAGGTAAAAAAAAGATGTATTTGGTATAAAACACTTGAATATTTGCTTTATACTAAAATATAACTTAACAATAAACACAGCGGATAGGCAGAATAAACACAGCGGATAGGCAGAATAAACACAGCGGACAGGCAGAATGAAATTGACTGCATCTTTCAGGAGACTTTGGAGAATTTAACATCCTTTTTTACTTGACTTTTACTTTTATAACTTTTCTTGTCACTGTCAGAGAGGTATTAATTTAAACATTGTGTTTATTACTGACCGGTCTTGTCCGCTGCATTTTTTTTATGGACATAGTTGCGTCCCCGTTCAGAGCGGATATTTTCTGTATTTTACACTATTTGCTTTAATCCATCAAGTTGTAAGTTATTAAAGTGCCCAAAATTATACATAATTATGAGATTGCTACTGTTTTTTATTAGACTAAATATGCTGCTGTTAATTAGTTATTAACAGTTTCATCTTATTGTTCGTTTGCATCGTTTTGCCCAGAATGAAGAGAGCGAGCTCCCTCAACTTCCTCAACAAGAGCGCTGAGGAGACCACACAGGTACGACTGTTGTCTTCATGTGTTCGTCTCACCTGCCACGGCACGTGATGTTAAGCCTGTAATGCAATACGTTTTGTTTTTTAGGACGCCAACTCCGGATTCTCCGACTGCAGGGGACTCAGCGCCAGCAACGTGGACCTATCCAGACGCAGCTCCCTGATTGGCTAGACAGAGACAAGAGGAGGCGGGACACGGTGTGGGGGTTTGTGGGGTGGTAGACACGGAGCGGCCCGGCGAGGAGAGGCTGTTTGCAGCTTGGTTTGATCAAACAAACACACCTAAAGCTCAAAGCGAGATCAAACACTTTGCACCTGCAGCATATTTTTTTAAACAACACTCAGTCGTCACTAAACGTCATCCCGTAAGACGCGGTCGCTGCTTCGCTGTACAAACCGCTGCCCTCGATCAGAACAGAGGACATTTAGATACACATTAATCAGCATGCTGCTTACTAGAAAGTGGAATGTCTGCACCTGAACGCCTCGTGTTCTTTCAAACTCATACCACCGTAGCAAACGCATCGTATCACGTCGTGGTGATTAGATCTCACACCCTCACGTGCAGACACTCAACCTTTAGGTAGGCTAAACTGGTTTCAGTTCGAAGAAAAAACCCACTGCACTCTGTAAATTTCTCCAGTAGCATGTTTGCTGATGCTGACCGCTCATCGAATGCACATCATGGACGGTTAAAAAAAAAAAGAAAAAAGAAATGGTACGATCCGCTTCGATTTTATCCGAGAATACGAGTAATCTTTTGGGTATTTTCAAAAAACAAATCATTAGCACTAACCATTTAAACCTCACTTTTGCCTTCTTGTTTTTTATGTATATACAGTTTTAAATTATTTGATATTTCATTCTTTGTATATAGCGAACATTTGATCTTGTGTTTTTTTTTTTCTGTCTTTTTGTTTACACTTCATTGGGTTTAAAGACGGTCTCAGCTGGAAAAAAAAAATACCTAAAGGGGGACGAAGACTGGAAAAAGAAGGATGGCGGGAAAACGCTGATAATCTGCTGACATTCGAGATGAGCCGCGAGGTTTTAGTCTAAACTGTAATAATGCACTTTTGAACGTGACGGTACTGTACACAGTAGTTTTCACTGCGCCCTCTACTGGTCAGGCTCACGGCAAAAATCCTTTAAATAAACTAAAAAAGTTATTTTGAGGTTAGGTTTCTCTTGAATACTACCTACAGCAAGTTAAATTGAACACTAGAATCATTAAGTTCAGGTAAGTTTTACCAAACAGCCACAAGCCTGAAGCGGTATCGAAGGAAAATGCTGTGAAAGAGACGTTTAAATCTGTTTTGTTTACAATCATTAAACTGGGAAATTTAAGGCAATTATACTTTATTGGTTTAAAGCTGACGCAACTACAATCTTTTTACTTTTATTACTTCCTCTTTGTGAGCATTTGTTTTTGTCTCGTTGAATATGTATCTTTTTTTTGTACAAAACAATCCTTCAGTGTTACGTTTGTCGACGCTGACCCGGACGGGCGTCATCAGTCGCAATCACTCGCAAGAGAATCCGACTGTTGAACGTCCGTCCTCGATGATTTTTGTTTTGTGCTGTTTTTCTTTTGTTCCTGTTTTGGCTCTGAGCTTATATTTTGAAGGTACTGCAAACTGATTATCTGAATGTTACGTTTCATGTCGGTCTGATTTATGGAAGCTAAACTCCACCAAAATAAGACAGAGCGAGATATCTACAGAATGTACACAAAGCAAAAAATTTAGGATTGGCACTTCCTTAGACTTTCTAATACAAAAAAAGGTTCATTCTTGACAAGTCTAAATTAAACACTACGAAGACGCAGGATTGTCGCGAAGATATTTCTCTCCCGCGATGGTCGCCACGTGCCGTAAATAACCTAAAGTTGCCCTTCTTTTGAAGTCACGTCACTTCAGTTAAACAAAAAAAAAGTGCTTATTATCTATCAGCTTCTCATTGTGCTGAATGTGCGAGGTGACGCAGGTTGTTTTGTTTTTTTGGGATGGTAACGAAGAAAAACACGAATGCATGAAGGAACGCGGGAGAAGTGTTGAAGCGGAGAAGGAAAAAAAGAAAAGTGCTTCGGAAAGACGTTAAAAGTGCTTTAAGTGTTGTTCGCAGCAAATAATGTACAGAATTTATCCGTATACGACTTTTATGTGTATGTTTACCGTATGTCACACGTTCACGATGAAATTCCTTTTAATCTCAAACGATGTAGTTGTGTACAAAAGTTAGTTTTCCTGACTGAGTTCCTCTACGCACCGTACTGTAAAACCAAAACTAATCGATCATTGATCAGGCACTTATTCACCCCGGCATCTCAGGCTCTGTTTGTGTGTGTGTTCACACTCCGTAAAACGTGTGAAACAGCAGATCCACAAAAGCTTGAAAGATGAAATTTTTGTTTCTGTGACGTCCAAACATTCTAACGGAGATCGGCGCGTAAACTCAAGAGCCGCGGTTGGTTCATGTTGTGGGTACAAGGGTGTTTGTGTGTACGTATAATTTCAGCTCCTATATCGCTGATGATTTGATGGATCTTATTGTGAAAGGGGCCAACCTAATGTGTATTTTATCAAAGGTTCAATAAACACAACTTCCACTTTTCAAACTGATTCTGCGTCTCGTACATTTTCGTCATCTTCTTCAGATGCTTGTGTGTGCGAGTGTGAGTTGGAGGTAGAAGTGTTAACCGTACTCGTGCACCGAAGCAGCCTTTTTTCACACCGTTGAGTTTTGACTCTGTGACTTCCTGTCTCAACAACACCCCACAAAAAGGAAACCAAGACCCACCAGAGTTCATGTTGAGAAATCGGCAGCACAATTGCGGACTGATCAGCTGTCGCACCGTTGGAGATACGATCCCGCGACTGAGGTGAAAGGTTGCCGCTTGAATGAACCGGGATTAGACAGTAAGGTCACTTAGATTATTTTTAGATGTGCTTTTATTTTGCTAATCTGTCTTTATGTATCTTAGTACAGGACATGTGCACACATGTTTTTGTCCAGCAGTCAGTGTGAAACATCAGTTTTTAGAGCAAGACGGTATTTGTTACTTGTTATGTGACTTTTTAGGTCATTCTGGTGATGCTTATGTTCTTTTTTTTAAAGCTTTTTTTTTTGTATTTTGATCAAAAACCAACATCCACACATCACAAACGAATCCCCTTCTTGCCGCAGGATCTTTCTCCATGTCCGCAGTGTCTCCCACCGGTCTAACCAGTCTCTCTGCGCCGGCTCTGGTCCAGTTCCAGCTCGGCCTGTTCAGGGAGGAGGTTCGAGTCCCTGCCAGCAACCTGAGCTACCGCCATGCCAAGAGGCTGGCTGCGGAGATCATAGAGCGCAAGGTAATGAAAAACCACCTCACGGCAGGGACGGGGGTGGGGTGGCCTTGTCCTCACGCAGCTCGCTCATGAGGAACGCCACCGAACCTGTGAAGTGTGAAAAGGTTTGAGACTTTCACAGGAAGTTTACATCGCAAACAGGAGGTTTGTGGTTTGATGGGACCGGGTACAACTGGGGCACAATGAGTTTCAGAGTGAACCAAAAAGTTTGGATGTTTCTGAATAGATACCCTAGTGCAAAAAGTGCAAAACTCTCGGTGTGTTGGTGTCTGTTTTTAATCTATTTGAAGCACCAGACAGGTGAATTTAGACACAAAAGGAGCATTTAAAAGTAATCCCAGACCTGCAGATGAAAAAAATCTGACATGAGTGGAAACCGGCTGCGGTGACAAAAAGCCAAACTGAGCAACAAAGTGCATAAAAACGTCACTAATATTCAAATCTGTGAATGGAAACCTTTCACACAGTCCCACTTGGAAACTCTTCAGTTGAGCCTCCCTCACTGAAAAGCGTCAGGAAGTTTACTTTGAAAGGTCGCCCCGCGCAGAAAGGAGGATTGTGTAGGTTATTATCTGAAAGTGTGGCTTTTTTGAAAAAACCACCAAGCGCTTCGGCGTCATCGACGACTAATGCAGTTTGAATGATGCTGCAGTGGCGTTTTTTTTTTTAAGCAGCAGTGCATCTCCTTGACTAACACGTCTCTTAAACCGGACTCTAAGAATCTAAAGTGAAATGGATTAAAAAGGAGCCGCTAAGAGCTCGATCCTCCATCAGGAAGACTTGCGTTAGCAGCCAGCAGGTTGACGATGCTGAAACTGAAGTTGAGGTTGACTAAAAGATGAATCGCAGGTGTCGGTCTCGGCTGCTCTGGCCTTCATACTGCCTCAGCTACAGACACTGTGTGGTCGACAAGAGCGCAGCAAACTTTCCGACCACAACCTCCCTCCACCCCTGTCTCTTACACACACACACACACACACACACACACACACACACACACACACACACACACACACACACACACACACACGGTCTGCTTTGCTTACACCGGCGTTCCTTTTCAAGTTTGATCTTTTTTTGTATTTCCAGGCAGCAGGTCAGCGAGCGAGGTGTGTGTGTGTGTGTGTGTGTGTGTGTTTACTTGTACACAAACACTTCAGATGTGTCACGCCATAAATGTGTCACCGTTGAGGGAAAACCCTGTTTCTAATCGAACGTGCACTTGTTTTAAGGTTACAAAAAAACAACTTTGGTTGCAAATTAAAATAGAAATTTAAGAATTTTTATAAAGTTGTGAACATTGCATTATTTAAAATGATGATTCTCTCTGTCAGAGTCCTTTTTATTCATGTTAAAACATCAAAATTGGCAGAATCTAATTAGTTTTTACTCATGATGAAGCACAGTCCTTCATTTACAGTATCTAAGAACCATTTCTGCATGTCACGGGCCTGTTTTTGTATCTTAGCGCCTCACACGTTGGACAGATGTCGACTGGAGATGTGGTTTTCCGTAAGATATTTGGCATGTCAGATGTTTTTTACTGTGTAAATGGGTGGTGGTTTGTGATCGTGTTGTGACTGACTCTCACAAACGCGTCTTTCTGTTTCTGCCCCGCCAGACTCTGAACTTTTTTTCTCCTATGTTGCGCTGATTGAATCTCTTTCTCTCTGATCAGAGATCAGTAGCTGAGCTTTTTCTTTTAAGCTAAAGCTTGATCATCTTTAGAGTGTTTGCGTACGTCTTGTTCACCAGGTTTCCCGCATTTTTGCAGCCGTCATTCGAATCTGGTTCTTGTTCTTGGCACTTGAAATCATATATCTATCATACATAATCTATGTACGAGCTTCGTGCTGTGACCGTCTTTGCGTGTCTTCAGGCTCCAGACTGCAGCGTGGTGGGCGTCGGGGAGAAGATTCTGCTGTTCAGACATCAGCCCGACTCAGAGGAGCTGCTTCGACGCCTGACGGACCAGGACGAGCTGCAGCATGGAGACCTCATCGAGGTCATCATCGCAGGTCAGGCGGCGACGGCGTAGAAACGAAAGACTGTTTGATTTACCAGCATTATTTAAGAGGGATAGAAGTCTTATTTTGGCGGGAAACACTCTTGGTCTTTTCGTACCTTGTTACATTTTCACAGGTTAATCTCATTACAAGAGAAGTTCATTTCACATCTTGCACTGTCCGTCATCACGTCTGTTTAAATCGGACTCAGAATCGGCGTCAGTGACCGAGATGAGGATCCGTCCACACTCCCTGGTGGTCCAGTCGTACCGGACTCCCACTTTCTGTCACCACTGTGGAGAAATGTTGTGGGGCCTCGTTCGACAGGGGCTGAAATGTGACGGTAATGATCGCCTCATCTGAGAGAACTAAGATGGTTTTAAAGCTCTGAAGTGTTTAAGTCTTTCCTCTTCCTCTCTTCAGGTTGTGGATTAGACTTTCATAAGCGTTGTGCTTTCCAGCTGCCCAATAACTGCAGCCGGGCACGGCGTCAGGTCAGCACCAGCCTCTCGCTGTTTCCTCCACGGCGACCCCGCACACACTCGCTGTCCAATCAGGCGGGAGGCAGTCTGGAAGAGGTAAGGTCACCGCCACAGAGTTGTTTTTTTTTGTTTTCTTTTTTTTCTCTAAACACACCGACCGTCCGTCCTTTAACAGATCAGCATGTCCAAGCCCTCGTCCAGACCTCCGTCCTGGGCAGAGGCTCCGGTCTGGCTCGGGATCGGGTACGGTGACAAGCGCACGGCGCAGGTCCCTCACACCTTCCACATCCACAGCTACACCAAACCCACTGTCTGCCAGTACTGCCACCGGCTGCTCAAAGGGCTCTTCAGACAGGGGCTGCAGTGCTCAGGTGAGTCTTAGTCTGTATAGACTCATAAATCATCAAATAAGATATAATATTGGACTCTTTAAAGGAGTAGTTCAACATATCCACATGGCATATCTTTTGCATTCTTGCCGGGAGTTCGGTGAGAAGTTTGATACCTCACTTGACTATATTTTAAATAAGTAGCTAGCATTAGCTGCCAGTTAGCTTAGCTTAGCTTAGCTAAGCTTAGCATAAAGAATAAAATGGCTTTTTTAGCTTTATTTGACAGAGACAGCTTGAAGACTGACAGGAAATGTGGGAAGAGAAAGAGCCACAGGTTGGATTCGAACCCTGGGCTGCCGCGGCAAGGACTGAGCCTTCGTACATGGGGAGGTTTCTCTACCGACTGAGCTAAATGACACCGTGTATATCTCTTTTTAATGCCACTGTATTATAATGATTATTTTCTTAGTCATAACATTATGATCAGCTACCTAATATTCATCAAGGAATACCATTCCTTGAAAGGGTTGATCTCTAACAATGTTTAGGATGGATGGTAGGACCCAAAGTTTCCCAGCAGAATATTCCCCAAAGCATCGAGCCAGCTTGACTTCTTCCCACAGTGCACCTTGTTGGACACAGTGAGATACAGTAGCTGATCTGGGTCAGCCTTCACTCCCCACGTTCTTCCATGAACTTTGGCCGCCCATGACCATCTCGCTGGGTCATTGCTTTTTTCTCCTTGGATCACTAACGCCTCACCAGATCTACAGTTTTGGAGATGCAACGACCCAGTAGTCTCCTAGCCGTCACAATTTGGTGCTTGTCAAAGTCGCTCAAATCTTTACGCTTGATTTTTTTTTTTGAGGACAAAATATTCACTTCAGGTCAGTGATTATAATGTTATGGCTGTATAAAAACATGGAATACATAATAATAAGAAACAAAGAACACTCTTAAATATCGATATCGACCTTGGTTGATTGGACGATTGGTTGAACATTTGAAATGTAGCGCTAACTGTTTTCATCAAGCTTTGATGAAATATGTAGTTTAATCAGCAACAAGCCAGGAAGACGTGATTTTCTGGAGAATAACATTATTTATTATGACTTATCTCAGTAGATGTTCATTTCCTGACCATCGGGCCACCGTTGAGGTTTTTTTTTGGGTCAAACAGCTGTTTCCATGGTCCAGCATGAACTCTCATTGAGCTCTATGTTTTACAGTCAGGCTTCTTCTTGTTAATCTTTTATTCGTCCACTCGAGTGACTTTTAAGATGCTCTGTTCCGGCAGCACTTTGACTTTAACGTGACCGTTTCAGCTTCGGGAAGATAAACTGAGCCTCCATTGAGAAAACTCCTCATCACCACATTCCTCTCTCGTCTCTGCTCATTTGTCAGACTGCAGGTTTAACTGCCATCAGCGCTGCGAGCTGTTGGTCCCCAGAGACTGTCCAGGAGAGAAGAGAGGCGTCAACGGGGAAGGTGAGCAGCCGGCCGTCCCTGGAGGGGGAAGGCTCTGGTTTTGTATCCCGGGCTGCGTCAGCTCATGTTTCTTTGAAAAGCCCTCGTGATGAGCTCTGATGTTCCTGCACGCCTGCGATGAGTCAAAGCTGATTCAGCCTCCATGTTGAGTGTTTGATAGATTCAGGACTCATTTTAGATTCCTAGAAACATCCACGTCCAAGTGGTGATCAAAGCTTGAAGAGATTCAGGTGACTTTACTGATCCTGTATACTTTTTAAGTTATTTGATCAGAAATAATTGAACAAACGAGCTAGCATACAAATCCTCTGATTATGTAACTTTTATTTAACCAGAGATCCCAAGAAATCTCTTTTTCAAGGGAGTCCTGGCCAAGACAAATATTTTCCGACCTAACATGGTTACATTACATCACAGAACATTATAAAACTTCAAGATCTGATTCAATTAAATACTTTTAAATGCTCTTTGAAACACCTGAATCGTCGGGGTGTTGCTTTGATTGTTGAATTCGCAGCTTGTATTGCCCTTTTTTTATTTGTTGTGTCAACCCTGTGATGAACTGACGACTTGTCTAGATCGTACTTGACCAGGACTCTTTAAAAAAAGAGATTTTTAAAGTCTCAGTGGTCGTGCGTTAGAAAAATGTGACTCTCTGAGATTAAAGCAACTCTTTTTTTCACGAGATAGATCAAGAATAAGATCAAGAAAAACATAAAAATTGTGTTTTTCTGTCATCGCAGATGAAATATTTTCAGGTTTCATTCGAACAATTCGATTCATTTCAAGGCCTCACTTTGGTATTTTTCCCGTTAATCAGTCAACTGAATATTCTCTGTGCGTCTCTTTCCCAGAATCCACAGCAGTGGCTCACCGCGGCCCGCTGGACCCGGAGGACGATGATTCAGAGCTCCCCATTATGAGAACACTAGAAGTCTCTGACGACGAGATGTCCACTGACGGAGACGCGGCGATGGAGACGAAGACCGAGGACGCTGAGCAACCGCGAGAGCCGATGAGGTCAGATTAAGTCGATTATATTCGGTCTATAAGAAGCTCGTGGTGATGTCAGACACTGTCTGTTATCCATCACTGAATCCATCCGCATGACAAACACAGTGCTGAGCTTCGGGGCCGTGCTGCCACCTAGAGGCTTTCACGGCACACACAGCCGGCTGAGTTTAAATCAAATCAATTTTTCTATTTCTCGTCTTTGCTCCGTCAGTCCGTGTTTCAGCAGCAACATCCCTCTGATGAGGCTCGTCCAGACGGTGCATCACACTAAGAGGAGAGCCGGCGGAGTCCTGAGAGAGGGATGGCTGCTGTATCACACCAACACTGACACACTGGTGAGACACACACAGATTACAAGTAGAAGTAAAAGTCCTGCATTCAATACTGAGTATTATTAGAAATGTAGCAGTACTCGTGAGTCATGTCTGATGTTGTTGGTTTAATATTTAATCCGTAAGATCACATGTTTGTAGTGACTCCGCCCTCTTTCATGAGAAAAACAAGCTGTTTTTTCTTTGTGATGAGTTTTAGAAACAGTTTATTTAACTTAAGAATCATTTTCTCGACCCATGAAGTTTAACTTCATCCTTCAAAACGTTGGGAATACTCAAGTACAAGTACTGTGAATTTGTACATACGTAAATGTATTGGTTGATATACGGTTCATGTGTGAGATGAAGCTCAGAGATCTTTAACAAATCATTCTGATTCGTCCTTTAACTCCGTTAAACGTTTGTGTTCTCAGCGGAAACGTCATTACTGGCTCCTGGACTGGAAGAGTATCACCCTGTTCCAGAACGAGAGCAGCACCAAGTACTACAAGGTAGAAGTCATGACGGACAAACACTCCTGCAAACCGGCCGATGATGCTTCCTGTAACAAACACCTCCTCCTCCTCTCTCCTCCAGGAGATCGCTCTGTCCGAGGTCCTGCAGGTCCGAGGCCCCGGCCAGCTCTCCGTGGCCCCGCTGGCGGACGGCAGCAGCGCTCACTCCTTCGAGGTGGTGACGTCCTCGCTGGTGTACTGCGTGGCGGCCGGAGAGAACGGGCCGGCGTGGGAGAGCGCCATCCGTCAGGCTCTGATGCCCGTCCAGAGCAGCAGCGGAGGAGGAGGAGGACGCGGCGAGGAGAACGAGGGTGAGCCGGGGAAAAACATCTGGATATTAAATATGAATCCAAGACCGACTTAACGAGCTTTTAATGTGGGAACATGAATCCAAACTAATCCCAGCTGAGGATTTTAATCGTGTAATGAGCAGAATTTAAATTATACGACAATAATATGTGTGCTGCTCTGATTACAGACAAAGACTCGCACAGAGACAGCGTGGTGAGTTCATGCTGCTGAATCTATAATCAGTACAGCGAGCAGTGTGTTGCACAGTGTTAAAGTGTGTGTGTGTGTGTGTGTTTCAGGACATCAGCTCGGTGTATCAGATCTTCACGGACGAGGTTTTGGGCTCGGGACAGTTTGGAGTCGTGTACAAAGGTGAGCTCGTTAATAATTTTGCATTAACTAAAAGGAGACAAACTCGATGTTCAGCAGATTGAAAGACTCCAGGAGGAAATCAGGACATTAACGTGTTGTCACAGATCTGTGAAATGAACGTTTGAACTTTCAACTTGCTGCTTGAATCCTTCAGGTACTCACAGAAAATCAGGTCGTCCGGCCGCGATCAAAGTCATCGACAAGGCGCGCTTCCCGACCAAAGAGAGACAGCTGAGGAACGAAGTGGCCATCCTGCAGGTGCAGACGCACTTCATCTTATTTAGTTTATTATAAGAGCTGTCACATCTAATGTGTGTGTGTGTTGTCCAGAGTCTGTCCCATCACGGCGTGGTCCTGCTGGAGGGGATGTTCGAGACGGTGGAGCACATCTTTGTCGTCATGGAGAAGCTCCACGGCGACATGCTGGAGATGATCATGTCCAGCGAGATAGGGCGACTCCCCGAACGCAACAGCCGCTTCCTGGTCACACAGGCAAGATCGTTTAAGTATTTAAACTATGATCATTTTATGTCGCGTTTCATGATGGAGCAAAAGAGTCAAAAGATAAATCTGAGGTGTGGAAAATCTTTGTGTGTGAAATACAGGAGATTTTTTAATTCTCAGGCCTCTAAAATCTGAGTTAAACTCATTTTAGTTAAGTTTAGATCAGACATGAACACATTAAAGCTTCTTTCTCGTCATCACTGTGTAGTTTTGACCTGTAAGAGTGGATCTGTGTCCAGTTTAGAGTTATTTTTATGTTTACGTCTCAAAAACAAATCAGAGTTTAGAGTATCTGTTTTGTTCTGTCAGATCCTCGAGGCTCTGCGGTATCTCCACTTCAAACACATCGCCCACTGTGACCTGAAACCCGAGAACGTGCTGCTGGCCTCCGCGGATCCTTTCCCTCAGGTGCGTGAGCTTTTCCTTTCTCCGCGACGTGTCACCTTGTCGCTACGGTCGCACAGTCAACGATCCGCTCTCCGTCAGGTGAAGCTGTGTGACTTCGGTTTTGCGCGGATCATCGGCGAGAAGTCTTTCCGCCGCTCCGTCGTGGGCACGCCCGCCTACCTGGCGCCGGAGGTCATCAACAGCAGCGGCTACAACCGCTCCCTGGACATGTGGTCGGTGGGCGTCATCATGTACGTGAGCCTGAGCGGCACGTTCCCCTACAACGAGGACGAGGACATCAAGCAGCAGATCACCAACGCTGCGTTCATGTACCCGAGACAACCCTGGGCCTCCATCTCACTGGAGGGTAACGCTGATACATTCAAAGACCCTCGTTCAATACAGGAAATAAGTGTTTTCATGCATATTTTGTGTCTTGTTCCACACCGTGCATAATCTTTACGCTGCACAGCCCGATTTCTTCTCCTGTTGACCACTGGGTGACTCCAGTGAGCCACTTTTAACCCTGAGGTAACTCCTCATCTCGTCTTTCCAGCCGTGAGTCTCATCAACAACCTGCTGCAGGTGTCGGTCAGACGGAGGTTCAGCGTTGGGAAAGCTCTGGGACACCCGTGGCTGCAGGTCAGACACCAGCAGGATTATAAAGCTGTTCACGGTCACCTGTTTTCCTGAAGTTTTATGTTTCTCCCCGTCAGAACTTCCAGCTGTGGTGCGACCTCCGGGAGTTTGAGCAGAGGTTGGGCTCCCGTTACCTGACGCACCGGGACGACGACCAGCGCTGGATACGCTACACCCAGGAGAGAGGCCTGAGCTTCCCGTCGCACCTGTGCTGGGACCCGGACAACGACCCCGACATGTGACCTCAAAGGTCGGACAGTTTGTCGTCTGTACAGCCGAGATTAATCCACAGAACAATTATTTTTCTTTTTTTTCTTTTGTCTAGTTCTAATAAATTTAAAAAAACACAGACACCTGTTAGTAATATAATTTTCCTTTTTTATTCCAAGTTGTGGTTTTTATAATTTAAACTGTGTGAGTTTTCGTGATGATGGACAGCATGAATGTAGGAGGAGGAGGAGAACGGAGCGCAGATCAAAGTTTGAATGAAAGTCTGACTATCATGGCCGACCTGTCGATGGGACCAAAACCCTATCTCTTTGTTTTTGCCTTTTCCTGCTGACGTAGGCCGCTATGGCGCCACGTCCAGCGTCTTTTTATTTTGTCCACAACTTTCCTGATGCCCTGCCGTCTCGCTGCTCGACGCCTCACCTCTCTCTCTGTCTGTCTGCCTGTCTGCCCCTCCTCTTACATTCAGGAGAGAGGTGCGTGGGATCGTTCTCTTTCTGTCTTCGTTCTTAAGTCCAGCCACAGAGTTGCTGTCTCTACCTGCAGTCTTCATCTTAATAAATCAGTGCGTTGCTCCCGTTCGCTCTCCGGTTCTTCCTGAGCTTTTTAAGATCTTCACGTTTCACAGTTCTTTATATCTTATTTCAACAGAGTGAGACTGGCTTTGTAACATCGTAGCACCTGACCTGACTTTGCTCCTCTGCTGACGCCGACGCGCATTTTTATTTATTTATCTATTTATTTCGTGTTGTAGTGATTTAAGGAAGAGTCCGAGACTCGCAAAGACAGCGTTTCTAAACTTCAACATAGCATGCATCTGCACAAATACACAACCAACCAAGCCAACTGACCAACCAGCATTTTTATCATCACGTTCTCTTCTTTAATTTACCCTTCTACAAAAAAATATGTCATCTGAGAGAGAGGGCGGGAGCAGGAGGCTTTGCTCGATGTTTTTCTCTCCCTCGTGGCCTCCTTCTGTCTCCTACAGGCGGGTATGTTCGTATATGTACGCTGCTTACATAACTTCAGTGCAATACCCGGCACGTTTTCCTGGTTTTTAAAGAGGCACTCTGACAGAAGTGAGGGGACAAAGCTGACCGGTCCAAACAGAGCTGCTAACGTTGGAGCAAAGTCTCCTACTCTCACCCTCTCTGGGCAGTTTTTTTTTTTTAGGAGGAGAAGGAGGAGGAAGGGGAGAAGGGGGGAGAAAGTTAAGAGGAAAAGATGATAGGAACAAAGAAGGGGTTTAAATCGCTCTCTCCACAGAGGAGAAATATTCTGAGCTGGGAAGAGGGGATGGGAGTAGGAGGAGGAGGAAGAGAAGCAGGTTTATAAGTCGCTCTCTCCGTAGAGGGCGCTGGAGAAGGAGATGTAGTCCAGGGCGCCGGAGGGGCCGTCGGCTCCGATGTACCGGGTCATGCGGCTGATGCAGTACTCTGCCTGCTCGGGCGGCAGCTCCCTGCGCAGCTCCTCCACTGTGATGTAATTCTGGAAGAGAGAGGAGGAGGCGTGACTCGATGACAATTTAAGAAAGTATCATTATAAATATTCCAGATTTAAGGTGAGATTTGTCTGTTTTTTGTAGTTTTGGCCTCGTGTAGATTAGAAATGTCAGACTAGATAGAAACTCTGCCCTGAGTTTTATTTTTTGGATTCGCTGTATCCGTCTTCGTACCTTGTCTGAGGCCAGAATCTTGAAGGAGGCCATGACCTGTTCTGCGGTGTCGGTCTCGGCGGTCTCGCGGGTCATGAAGTCGATGAAGGCCTGGAAGGTCACCACGCCCGTGTTGTTGGGGTCCACCAGGGTCATGATACGAGCAAACTCCACCTCACCCTGTCAGACGGAAGAGGAGTTCATCATCAGTCAGTGAAGTTTAATGAAGTTTCTACTTAATGCAGCGAGTTCATGTCGGTACTGACCAGATCGTAACCCATGGAGATGAGGCAGGCACGGAAGTCGTCTGGATCCATCATGCCGTTTCTCTTCTGCAGGATAAACAGTTTGAATTCATTGGAACAATCTCTCCTCATGCATGTTGTCAGAGATTAAAAAGGTCAGTGAACGCCTCACCCTGTCGAAGTGGTTGAAGGAGGCTCTGAACTCGTTGAGCTGCTCCTGGCTGATGCCCTTGGCGTCGCGGGTCAGGATCTGGTTCTCCACCTCGTTGATGGTTCTGGCGATGGTGGTGAGCAGCTGCTCCCAGCCCACGCGGACGTGCTGCAGGGGTGGAGGAAATGTGAACATTCTTTAAGCAACAAAGCAGAGGGTGGAGGTGGAGGTCATGCAGCGAAGCCCACCGTACCTCCATGGTGTAGTTGGTGTGCTTGTTGTCGAAGATGAGGGACTCCTGGCTGAGCTGGTGGTCTCCCTCCAGCTTGTCGATGTTGGATTTGTAGTTGATGATGTTCTGCTCGTACTGCTTCAGGCTGTTCATCTGTTCCTCCAGGGAGCCGGCGATGTCCACGGACACGTGGCTGATCTCCTGGAGATGCAGAGGAGAGGAGGGAGAACTCTGAGTTTGTGTAACGCGTGTGCTGTCACGGTGAGAGAGAGTCGCAGCGACGCCGTACCTCCATCTTGGTTTGGATCCAGGGTCCAATGATGTTGGCCTGGGCAGCGAACTGGCGCCTCAGCCTCTCGTTGGCCTGCTGTCTGGCCACCTCCTCCTGGAGCATTTGGTCTCTGAGGGGAACAAGTTGCTTCACCTGCAGGCGGGTGAAGAAATCATACGTGAAGGACAGCTCTTAGTTAATTACACAGAGCTTCTGTGCAGCTATTTTCTCTGACAGATTGTGTTCTGCAGTTATTTTGATTCTGCAGTATTCAGTGTCGCTCTATATGTACGGCACTATTTCTGACCCATCTCTATGCATGTGCTGTACTTATTATTAGCCAGATGACCAAAACAAGTGCACACAGTCGGAGTACACGTTATTTCACATGCTGATTTCTCAGGGCGCGTTCGATTCGACTCACAGCGTCCCACTTGTTGCTGACGTCCTGGGGGGACAGGTTGGTGTAAGGGTTGATTCCGGACAGCTTGATGCCGTAGGTCTGGGCAATCTTCAGGATCTCGTTGTGGATGCCCAGGGTGGCCATGCGCTCCTTGTCGGCCTCGGGCAGGGTGGCCTTGAACTGGTCGTGAGCTGTGATCAGACTCTAAAAGATAAAAAATGTTTTAGACTTTTAACGTGGAAACTTTACCGACATTTTTCGTGAACTCTCTCTGTTACCGACTCATGGCTGTACCTGGATCTCCTCGATACTGTGGACAATGAACATGTCCTGGAGGTCCTCCATGGCTCCGTCCATCCAGTTGTTGAAGGGCGCCGCCCTCTTGGCGAACTCCAGGTACAGCTGGTCGATGGTCTCCCACAGCTTCTCCACGCGCTGTAAAACACACAGAGCATTCCCGGTGGATGAAGTGCTCGTTCACTGCTTCAACCCTTAACTATCACGCTGTCGTTGACGTGTTTCACCTCCAGGGAGTCCCTCCTCTTCTGGGTGAGGGTGCCCAGGTTGTCCCACTGGTCACAGATGCCCTGGCAGCGGGCGTTGACTGTGGCAGCATCGTGATAGTCCAGCTCACTGGAGGAGACGGTGGAGGCAAACGCGGCACGTGAATTATATCGAAGCTGCAGATCAGCTGCTAAAACTTCTACTCACGTTTTTACCCCAAATATCTGGAGCCCACATTAAAATATTTAAACCCTGTCACAGGATTTTTCTTCAGTAATGAATAATAAATGACTCGCATACATTTTCAGCTCATGTTATACTGTATATAACATCAAAGAGATCACCTTGAAACTATCTGAGAAAAGAAGCAGCAGCTCTGAGATTAGAGGTTTCTGCTCTTTCATCTTTTTATTCCTCTCATTAACACTTTCAACTCATCTGTCCTTAAAGTCTTCACCCGCTCACTCTCTCTCCGTCTTACTTCAGCTCCTGGGCGATGGCGGCGATCTGCTCCACTCTGTCCTGGTGAGCGGCGAGGTCGCTCTCGAACGCCTCGTGCTTCCTCATCAGGGCTCTGATCTCCATCAGAGAGGCCGACTCGTAGTCCTTCTGGGACAGCAGGTCCTCCTTACCTGGAACACAAGACGGGTTTGACCCGTTCACCTCCTGATCTGCACTTTTTAAACTCAGCCCGTCCTTTTCAGTTTCATTTATAATGCACGGTTACAACTACATAAATTAAAGAAAAACAAGTAATAGGAAAAAAAACGACGTCGGTAACTAACATCGTAACTAATGTCGGTAAGGTAACTAACGTCGGTAACTAACGTCGGTAAGGTAACTAACGTCGGTAAGGTAACTAACGTCAATAACTAACGACGGTATCTAACGTTGATAACTAATGTCGATATAAATTCACAAATATGAGCCTGATGTGTTAGTTTGTCAGATCTGCAGTTAAACAGGATTTTAATCAGCTTTTATAACATTTTATAGACAGTGGTAACCCTTAATTTAATGAATTAACTTGATTAAATTGGCCTCTGCAAGTGAGAAACTTCAGAGAATGAAGATCTAAAGATGAGCCGAGTTGAATAAGAGTGAATAATTTAAATAAAAACACATGTGATGTTGTTCTACTGATCTTTTATCCTTCCTTGACCGTTATTTCGGTTTATTAGAGCCATTTGTTGTGTTTTTCTCTCTGTGCTCACCTTTAATCTCGAGTCTAACACGTGAAAACACAAACATGATTTAACAACGTCACAGCTGGTGTCGGTGTTCCTGCGGTCGGTCGGTCCGTACCTCCGGTCCAGGCCTCGTGCATGGCGCACTTCTGCTTGAACTTCTCGGCCAGATGATCGAGTCTCTCCAGGCGGCGGATCTCGGTCAGCAGCCACTCCTCGTAGCCCTTCTCCACCTGCTCCAGACCCTTCCAGGCGTTGGCGATATCCTGGAGAAGGAGAGCGGGAACAAGAGTTTTAATGACAGTGCAGCTTCTAAAACTTCTTTGTTTCTGCCGTTTTCTGGTATAAATTGTTGTTCAGTGACTTTGTGTCTGTAGTTAACAGAGGATCACAAACTGAGGAGGGATTCAAAGGACTTTACAAGCTTTGGAGGATAGATAATAACATAGGTGGAGGAAATAATCCTTAGACTGATGCCAAAGCCTGAAAGATCTACAAAGATGCCGCGCAGCAACAGTAAAACATGAAGCCGACTCGCTTACCGACACCATCTTGCCCTCGGAGGGCATGAAGGCGGGCCTGTTGCTGAGCCTCAGCTTGGTCTGCAGGGTGTTGAAGTTGATCTCCAGCTGGCACTTCTCCTGCACGCGGGGTGGCTTGTGGATGCGGCGGTAGTCGCGGAAGTCCTCCAGCTTCTGCTGCATGGCGCGCATGGTCTGCTCGGCCACGCGGTTCTCCAGCCAGGGGATGGTGCGACGGATCCACTCCAGCAGCTACAGAAAGAAAGGAAACATGATGTTATACGTGTCCTGTAACTTTGTGAGTCGACGATCAGAAACTCTTGAGACTGCTGCAGCGGTGTTCTCACCTCGCTGGCCAGCTTCTCGTACTCCTCCATCAGTTTCTCGTTCTCCTGGTTGACGGCCAGCACCTTGCAGATACGGTTGGCAGCCGTCTCAGCCTGAGAGAGAGAATAACAATTTATATACATCCACAACCTGTCGGATCTCTCACGTTCATTCATTAGGGTTTGCAGTTGTATCGTGTTTATGTATCAACAGCTGACAACATGTCTCATACGCAAAGACATAAAAACAACATGTCGTCTGACCTGCTCGGCGCCGGCGAAGGCGTGGTAGAAGCAGGACACGTAGGTCATGATGGCCTTCTCGTCAGGTTTGGGTGTGTTCACAATATCTGAGGATGGAATAAAAACAATTATAAAAACCGTCCAGAGTGATGTCACCTTAAAATAAATAAAAAAATCAAATTTTTCCCTCATTCATGAGTCATTTATGAGTCATTTAAAACATTTCTGGAGGTCGTTCAGATTTTAAAATGATGAAGATGGATGAATTTCAAGTGAGCAGGACTACTCGTCCTTGCACCATCTGCCGTCGTGCACGGCTCTCTTTGCTTCACCTTCAGCGTCGAGCATCTTGGGGATGTCCAGGAACTTCTCAGCCACTTCGAAGGCGGTGTTCAGGTTACCGATGGGGTCGTCCTACAAGGGGAGACACAATGACTGTGAGAAGAATCATATAACATAGTCTGACTGTAATAAACTGATTTTATAAAGCAGCGTTGGCTTTGGATTTTGTTTTCCATGCTGAAAACTTTTAGAGGATGTGTTTCCTGACCACTGATCAACAGGAACACTCTTCATCTGTACTATAGATGATCTTGTTGAAATATTAAGATCAGATTATCGGCTATAATCCAAAAGAAGATCCAACACTGCTCTGATGAATTTGGACGTGTAAATTAAAAGCTCAAACACTGAAATCAAACTGATTGTGAAAATAGAAAATAAAGCAGATAAGAAGAGGAAAAAAGAAAACAGGAAGGGAGGACAGAGCACCTTTCTCAGTTTGGAGTAGTCGATGAGGTCAGGTCTGTGTCTGTGGATGAGGGCGCACAGAGCCAGGCCGTCCTTCCAACTGAGCCACGAGAAGAAGAAGAGGAGGAAGGTGGGAAGATTCAGGAGACAGAGGAGGAGAAAGAAAGGTAACAAAACAGAAATAGCAAAGGTGTGTAAGGGTGAAAAGAGGAAAACAAACATCCAGTTTAAGAAGAACAGAGTCGCAGTTCCCTGTTGACGCCACAGTTCGGCGTTGTTCACCCACCTGATGTGGAAGTTCTGCACGTTGACGTTCCTGTAGGGGGCAGTCTTCCTCTGGCACCACAGCAGCAGACCCTCCTTAGCAGAGGTCTCTGGGAACAGGAGAGAAGAGATATTATATAGCAGAGTTATTTAAAAACACTAAAGAGATGCTGCATGGGTAGGATGCAGCTTTGAACAATATTGTTTCCTGCACTATGAGAGGTCAGACGGAGGTCAACGGGCAAACAAAGTCAAGCTTTATGACGGCAAAAGATAGAAGAGCCGGAGCAATAAAAGGAGACTTAAAGACGACGACTCGGAGGTGAAGGACGGACGTGTGAGAGGACGAGGCCAGAGCCTTTATGGACAAGAATTTATGGAGTTGACCCGCCTGATGACAAGGAGGCCTCATGAAATGTGTTTGATGGTCTGAATCATAGAAAACAGTTCACTGCACACAAACTAACGACACGTGGCTGATGTCAGAGTGAAATTTAAGGACTTTGATGATACTTAAAAGACGAGACAACGTGTGATTTCTGTACAAACATCGAGTGTGAAACTGATTCTGTTCGACTTTATTGGTGCAAAACAATAAAAACTGGGTCTGCTCATGTGGCGGACGTGGTGATTATAGTCATATAATATATATATATACACATTTATTTTAAAGGAAAAGTTTGACATTTGCTTTCTTGCCGAGAGTTAGAGGTGAAGATATTTAACGCTTTCATTAGCTCAAGTGTCTAAACTTGAACGTTGTTTCGAATGTTGCATAATTTCAAAAGTCTGCGTGAACACACACCTTCCACAGAGATGTCCTGGATGGCAAAGCGCAGGATGATGGTCCAGATCATACCAAGAGTCATCTTCACATTACCGTCGACAATTTCTGTAAAAAAACAAACAAAACAAAACACACATGATGGAAATAAACTAAATCTGAACAGCAGGCCTCAGTCACGACTCTCCACAAGGTTCAAAGTTTAATCATCTGCGTCTTTTTGAAGCCATGGCTGAATTTTTGCCCAAAGGCAAAAAAGGTCGAACCAGTTTATGGAGTTTAACCTCAGAGAGTCACGGCTGCAAACATGTATCTGATGAAAATCTTGGGATATAAGTACGGTGACTCAGAGTAGATTAAAATATGTTGCCATGGATGAAAACACTTGCACATTGCAGTTAATTCTTCGTATTTGCTGCCAGTCGGGCGATCTGTAGTTTACTTTCCCGTCACTGCTGCCAACTCATCTGAATTCTCCCGACGCCGTGAACTTCACCAGCCATCTGGCGTTTCAGAAACAGGTCCAAGAAATGCAAATACTATGTGACCTTGGCATATTAATAAAAAAAAAAAAAAAAAAAAAGCGAGACGGGACTCGGTAACAGAAGGAGAGAAAAATAGAACGAAGAAGCCGTTAGTCGAACGCTCACCCTCAGCACCGATAGACACCAGCTTGACTCCCTTGCTGCAGATGAAGTCCAGGGCTTTGTTCACGTTGGCGATCTTGTGGAAACGCATCTTGCCTTTGTCGGGTTTGGGCAGCCTCTCGCCTGGAAGACGAGGAGAGAATTTACAACAGCTGACACGATTATTCCGATTAGGAAATCGAGCAAAAACGACAAATATCGTCCAACTCCAGCTTGTAACGAATCGATTACCATGATGAAAATAATCATTGGTTATCATTCCTATGGATCTGTTCATGTAGTATCATGTCTCCAGTTTCACTCTTCTATAACTGAGTCTTTAATCACTCATGTTAGTTAGGTGTGTCTGAAATTAAAGCTAATGAGTAAAATGTTTCCATAAATGAGAGAAAATATGGTGAAAGATGAATTAAACTATTTAAAAAAAGTATAAAACCAGTCGACCGCTCGTTATGTCTTCAGTATTTGACACAAAGTGATTAAATATAAAACGATCATTAAAGAGGATCAACTTCTCGATAAAAAACAGCAAAAACCTGATTTTTTTCTCATCTTTAAGAGCTTCCAAACAGCTTTATGTCATCCACAATGACCCTGTATGTAAACTACGAGTATATATATATATGTGTGTGTGTGTGTGTGTGTGTGTGTGTGTGTGTGTGTGTGTGTGTGTGTGTGTGTACCTGATATGACCTCCAGCAGCAGCATGAGTTTGAGGCCATTTCTAAAATCCTCTTCAATGTTCTCGATCTGTGTCCCGGCCTTCCTCAAGTGGGAGTTACACCAAGCTGTGAAGGTCTGCGAGGGAGAAGATGGAGGAGGTTACACTTACACACACACACACACACACTGACAGCAAGCACCATAACTTCACCTGCACACACACTCACACACACAGCTTGATGTGAGCTGACTAAAAAACTGCTGAGCAAAGCTCGAAGCGTCCGCTTCAATCTGTGGCCTTGTTATCGTCGTGGCTGCGCAGACACACTGAGACGCTTCTGTCAGCTCGTCAGCCGCCGTTGACTCAACAGTGCTGAAACAAGTTGAAACTGATCTCTGGTTCATATTCTTGTTATTTACTCAGCCTGTGGGAATCACCGGACGAATACAAAAACACTTTATGTAACGAAAGTTACAAGATTACACAGGATTCAGGAGGGACTCACTTAGACGTCAGCGCCACATTTACCAAGTGTAGGGGTAAATAAATATATAAAGAATGAAATGACAAACGCAAATTACAGAAGTCGGAATGACGGATGAATTAATCGATCCATTTTATTTCCAGCTCCTCAAATGTGAAGATCTGGTTCATGTTCCTGTTTCTTCCACTGTGAACTGAATCTTTTTGAGGAATTTAGGAAACATGCCATTGGAAAATCCAACCCTGGAACATTTGAGTGATATTTTTCAACATTTTCTGAAATTTTAAAGACGTTTTACCTTTAACAATCAACAGATTCATTGATAATAAAGTGAATAAATGTTGGCTGCAGCCCTGATGTGTTTATAAAGCCCTCTTTATTAATCAGTAAGGAGGTTATCGACCTGTCACATCTGCTTAACACCCAGGAGTGTCACCTTAATTCACTTCCCTCAGGTTGCCCATCTGTTTGGTATTCTGGCTGAAATATAACTGTAGATGACGCTCTGTAGCTCTGAGAAGAGACGCCGTGGCTTTATAGTTCTGCAGCTTGCAAATAAAGTCGGGCGAGTTAAAGAGTTGTCAGCAACATAAACGAGCAATAGAGCAGGAAAAACAGGGAAGTAACCACCTGAGAGATTTTACTCTTTTCAACTTCTCACCTGATTTTATGCATCCGCAGCGTCGTGAAATAAACGAATGCATTATAAATCGTGAAACTGGGATTGTTCCTCAGATTGTAAACCAAAAAATCACTTGCTTGGCCTGCAGAGCTTCCTCAGCGCAGTGATATGAAGGCAGCAGGACAGATGCGTTGATAAATCTGCCCCCTCTGATTTGTGTCCGCTGTGTTTACCGTCATTAAATCCTGCTCACACAGCTCTGCACACACTGGCTGGTTTGTAACTCTGCACTATTGAATTGTGTTTATCCTCCACAAAGCTGGAGCTGATGATTCGAGCATGTCTGATAAGTGTAACTGTTTCTGTGCCGTGTCTTTCTTTCTGTCATTAGGTGGACGCGTAATGGCCTGAGAGCAGGCGCTGATGTAAAACGACTCTGCCTGCTTTAGGTCTGTCTGGAAAACGGCCTAATGCACGTCGGGGACAACTCAATTGGCTCCATCAGTCGTTCAATCAATCAGCGAATGGGATTTTAAGAGGCTTTTATAGCGTTTAGCTTCAAATGTGAATATGTGTGTGTGTGTGTGTTCATGCTGCTTACTGTAGAGCCCAAACTTTGCCAAGGGTTTGGAGGACGTGTGGGCGCAGAAGCAGAATAAGTACATGAGCTGAATAACTAAAGTACAGATGATGGCGTGGGTGGAGTGAGGAGAGAGAGGCTGAGCGCAGACACAGAAAGAGAAATGTATAAATTAGCAATGAAACGGGGGGTTTGTGCTCGGCGGAGATTTTCCATTCCGGCGGAGCGCGCCGAATCAAAACGTACACGTCCTCGTACGGCGCGTGGGCGGGAGTTTGCATCTACCTGCGTCTATCGGCTCGCACTCCGGCGTGACTGCAGAGCTGCATCAGTGGACGGGGAGGCAGAGACAGACAGAGGAGAGGAGCGACGGTGACAGGGAGGGAGAGGGAAAGTAGAGAAATGTTGTAGGGACACACTGCACATCTCTACACTCACTGAGAGATGAAATCAGGGATCCAAGAAGTGAAACGAAACATTTCTGACGACATAACAGGCCGATCAGATGACGCACTGATTACGCACGAGTGACTAAAGCTGTAAAAAAAAAAAAAAAGCTAATATTTGCGTTACAGGTTTAATTGCCCGTCACCCCGATCATCGCGATGAATTTACGAAGAACAAAGACAAACAAAAAAACCCTGTCAGCTGTCGTTTCTGTCGAGGTTTTTAAAAGCATTGTACTCGATGTCTGCGTCAGCCAGTCGGCCGTCACGATGAGAAGAGGAATAATATGTAAATTCAGCTGTAGGAGTCTCGAGGCTGCGCCGTATCGTTACTGGCAGTCTGCAAAGATCCGATATTGTGCAGAAAGCTGATCTGAACTGATCATCTCAGTATCTTTAACTAAAAACATTTAAAATCTGCTGTATCCTGGACACTATCGTATGTGGAACACAGAAAAAGTATCATATAAATCATAGTTTGAACCGTCTGCACAGCAGAACAACTCAACCTTTAAAAGGTTTATGCAACTTTATACTTCTACTCCAACATTTACAGGACAAAATACGTATTTTTTGTTGAACACGTGTCGTTATTTACGTTATTTTCCCATTAAACGTGTTCAACAGATAAATATAAGATCTTCTTCTTATCACAGGTTAAACTACCTAAATCTGTATAAACGAGTAACAATTAACGCGTTTGACGATTCTTTCACATAAATGCAACAAAAGACTTGTGAAGTATTTGTACTTTTACTTCATCTGAATACTTCTACTTCTAGCAGCAGCTGACTGAAACATGCCGAGTCGCGTTCTTCTTTTGCAAACTTTTCTCAAAAGTTTTTTAAAAAATCCGAATTTCAAGAAAGACGCTTGTAGAAAGAGAAAAAAAAGAGTGAGGCGGCGAAGTGGAGGAGCGAGAGGAGTGACAGGAATGCCCAGGCTCCGCTGTAATTTGATGTAAGGGTCTGGAGAGGAGGAGAGGAGGAGGCCGCCTGTCCAACCAGCCACGGGCCCAGCAGGTGCTCGCCTCCTTTGCCATGCATGACCAAATTTAGACAGGCTCCTAATCCAGCAACACGCCGGCCGCCAGGGCCGAGCCGGAGAGGAGGAGACGAGAAGGTGTGTGGAGGAGGAGGAAGGAGAAGAGAGGAGGAGGAGGAGGGGTAGGTGGGGGCTAAATTAGGTAGAAGAGGAGGAGGAGGAGGAGGAGGAGGGAAAGACTGAAAAGTGGAGGGAGGGTGGAGGAGTGCAAGAAGGCAGCAGAGGCTAAATCGGGTTGCTATGGGACACCACCGGACAGCTGAGAGGGCAGGATTCCTGAGGTGAACTGTCAGAGTCCAAGACGGAGAGGAGGAGGAGGAGGAGGAGGAAGGAATGGATTGACGAATATGACGGACTATAAAATAATAACTGGAGAAAGTGTGGGTAAGATGAGAGGGCTGAAACGTCCCCAGCATCAAAGGAGAGAGACCAAACTGCCGGTAAATTAAATGAAGGATTCACTTTAACGAAGGCGACAGAACGCAGAGTTCATTAAATCTAAAGATTCACGGAGCTCCACGTCGTCCCATCGCGGGGTTTGTTTTAATGCCTGTGGCTGTCCACAGAGTCCGCTGGCATGAAGTCACCCTCCGTCCCGTCCACACCTGTTGGTCTGGCCCGGCTCAGCTTGGCTCGGCACGGCCTTTTTACAGGTCCTTCTTGTGAAATGAGGTCACGGCAGCCCAGCTGAATGCCTGTCATAACTACACCTCCCTCCCTCCCTCCCGAGGGGAATCAAGGCTGCTGACCCTCAATACAGCTGACACGCACAGACACACATGCACACACACACACACACACACACACACGTCTTCCCATCTGAACAGAGTCGGAGCTCTTAATAATGTCACTGCTCGCTCCGCTGTCTATCAAAGAGCTGATGCAACCGCGGCGCTGCCTGGAGTTACCGCGGCTCGCCTCAGAGGGGAGGCCGAGAGCAGGACACGGCATCTGAACGGAGCTGGAAGGGGCCGCGATGACACCGAGCGTTACAAAGTCTTAGGTCGTGTCGTTTTGACTGCATTTTTTTTTGGTGGAAGGAAACAGAGCTCGCATGCGTGATATGCGAGTGTAACTCGTCCAAAAGCAGCTCCCATCACTCATTAAAGGTTAAATGAAATATTTAGTTTGATATAGTTTTTGTATGTCCGATAAGTTTAAACTGATCAAGTTTAAATCACTTTAACTCGTACGTCAGTCCCTTCCAAACTTCACTACACGATTGTTTGAGAGTTTATGTCGATGCATATGAAAAGATATCTTCCGATATCTGGATCAAACTGGTAAATAAAAGCACAATCATTCGACTTCTGTCCTAAATTTTACTAAACTGTTGTAATCGCTGGTCGTTTCCCTGCAGTCTGACCTGAGAACACGTCGCGTGTTTCACCTGTGACATAACTCCCACCACACTGTGTAGACACAAAATGGCCTCCTGTGGCTGGCCATCTTCCTGCTCTGCTGTCATGTTAAATGTGTTGCACCTCCTCCTCCTCCCACCCTCTGTGCTGCCAGTCCAGCAGATTACTCACACACACACACACACACACACACACACTTCAGCTTGTGGCTGACTTGATTATTATCCCAGAGTGAGTGTTACTGCTGCTGTGTCAAGGTGCTCTTTACACTTACAGGCTCCGTTTCACTCAGTCGCCGAGCATCCTCTGGCCTCGGGCTTGTGGATAATTACATAAACCTCACATTGGTGTCCGGGCTATTCCCCTAATAATCACCTTCAATCAGGGGACACTGCCAGCATGTATCCATCTACATTACCTAGGTTTAACTTCATGATTTGGTGCAGAAACAGTGTTATGATGCAGAAGCACTAACTCACTGTTTACAGCCTATTTAATCTAAATATATACACACACACACACACACATATATATATATATATATATATATAGTAACAATATCGGCGTATATCTACATGCACTGAAAGAGAAATATAACAGTATATATCACTCCTGCCAGAGGAGCTCTGTATAATAAATCAGGACGGAGGAGTTAAAATGCAAATAAAGACTATTTTGAGCATGGAATTTCAAAATAAAAGCGCATAATCAACTGTGAAGAGATACAGCGTGGTTATTTTATACCGTTACATCATCATATATTATAATAAATGATATGAAAGGTGTCGGCTGTAACCCTGACACAGATATTTATGTCTCACATGGCTGACTTCATTCACACCTGTCTGCTACAACTACCTTTGTCACACAACTGTTCACACACACACGGCACATAAACAAATCACAGTTTACTCACATGCGCTCGCACAATAATAGCTGCACATAAAAGCACTGTGCTCTTTTGTTTATAAGGTCACTATGTCTGTGATGCACGAGGACGCACGCGGTTTGACTCGGACTTCTACACGCAGAAACGTAGAGGAAGAACGACATGTAAAATACAGACGTATAAACCAGGTTACAGCTTGGAACCAAAGCCTGAAGCCACGTTGTAATAATAGCTCTGTGATGTCAGTCCACCTGTCTGACGGTAATAAGTGTGTGCACCCTTCCCCCACAATGAAAGAGACTGCAGCTCCCGCTGTCAACAAACCACGGCTCGGTAGTTATTAAAAACTCTGACACAAAACACAAAAGGCTCAGTTATTGGATTTTATTTCAAAATAAGACGCCCACATCCTGAATGAAAGGATCTGAAGGAAGTTTACACATAGCACTCATCAACAAGACAAACTTCGAATGTGCGTTATTTATTTTTTATATATAATGGTGCAAATAGTTTACACTGGCTGATATACAGCTACTCTCAAAGCCTCAGCGGGACGCCATGAGCTGAACAAAGTAAGAAGTGTAGCGGGCCGTGTTCATCTGTCAGCAGATAACGGAGTGGAGGGAAAGAGCATAATTTGCTCATCTGTCATGAGTGATGGAGTGAAACCGCTCCACCGCAGAGCTCCGCTCGTCCAACCGGGCTCCTCGCATCGGTGGAAACACAAACCTATCAAACTCAAACATCCACGGAGAGGATTCACAAACAGACGCCAAGACGGTAAAGAGCCGCGGACGTGCCGAAGAAGAAAAAAAAAAGCAACTCTCCGACAGCGCTTATGTAAGTCTTTAAGCCGTAACGCTTCTGACAGATTCGAACAGGCGCCGTGGAGCCGGATCAGCTCTGAGTGGACGAGCAACACATCAACACTTGTCAACTCAGAGCAAGTGTCGAAATAATAAATAAATAAATAAATAAATAAATAAATAAATAAATAAATAAATAAATAAAAAGTTTGTTGTGTTTGTGACTTTTAGACATTTGAAGCCTGGAGTTGTCAAGAAGACGGATGTTCACCAACCAAATCTACAGTGAAGGTGTAGAAAAGTGTGTGTAGTGTTGGATTTTATCTAAATGGACAGTTATATATATATAAAAACACGACTTAGGGTGGGTACAGTTAAATCTTTTGGTGGATACAGAGCTTCAGCACTGATACGACACGACAGAAGAGATCTAAATGTTTTTGAATTCAGGACCCACCTCATCGAATGTCAGACGCTCACAAAGTTTGTTTTTGTAACCGACTTCACGCCTGACATCACTTTCCTGCGTCTCTTGTAAACAACAATCGCCCTGAATTCCTGCACCGAGTTTTACCAGCCGATAAAGTGACAGAAGCGTCGCGGAGAGGAGTTACAACACACAACAGGTGTGGACGACATTTAGGAGCCCCCCACCCTCCAGCCTTCCCCTCGCTCCTTCTCTTCTTCCCTCCTGTGGGCTTTAAATACCCACCACCACCACCACCACCACCTGCCTTGCTTCAAACAGACCTGGAGCCCTGAACTTGGGTGCCACAGGGACAATTTGGGAAAATGACATAAGTGCCAAGTGCCATAAGTGTCTCTAATGGGCCAACCTGAACTCTCCTGCCCCGTGGACTCGCCTCTAATCCCCCCCAACGCTCACGGCAAAGGAAGTGAGAAACTACCAATCCGCTTCCTGTTTTTCTGACGTCACAGTAACTTCATCACTAGTCGTTATTCTTGTGGTATAGATGTTTTATTTCTGAAAACTGAAGAGATTGTTGATGAAGAGGAAACTTTCTGTGCTGTGCTATTGTAAATACTCGGTATTTATAGCTCTTCAAAACCTTGCAAACTCGTAGATATACAGATGTACAGTGTCTGAACAGAAAAAGAAACTAGATCTTGTTGCTCTTCACTCTTTTAGGGTGTTATAAAGTATAAACCTGTCGGAGGAAACCTAGCAAAATGAGACCGTCGGATACTTGAATGAACATTACACGAATGCCAGTTTCCTGTAACTGAATCACCGCCCAGCATCAGTTTATCAGCCATCCTTTCCACCGCTTCCCTATGAAGGATTAACAGGCTAACATCCGGGAGATCCTGCTGACAACGGGGCCACCGCTGGCCTCCGACACGAGGCTCCAGTCCAAACCGATGGATTTGTGTCTGTGTTTAGAGGATAAAAGGCCTAGGACAGCTCTTCTAGTTAAAGAGTGTGTGCCAGATGCCAGGGAGATATAGTGTAGGCACAGGGGATTTTAGTCGGTGAGAGAACAGGTGATGAAAGACAAGTCCTCCACCCACAAACAAAACTAATGTTTTAAAGATTTAAAGAGTTGTGTACATCATATTAAGCTCCTCTATGGGGCGTCAGCTTAGATCAGACATCTGATTCAGATTCATGGTGTCAAACAAGGCTACGACAAAAACAAAATGATTCGTGCCACTCGGAAACTCAGGTACTCTTGCCCGACAATCTGCAGCACATCATCTACAACCGCCTCCATTTATTTCCTGTCCGCGGGTTGAGCGCCACGAGGGAATGGATGGATAACCTGGTTCAGTCAATCACTCTCTGACACAGCCATCTGTCTGCGCCGTCACATTAATTGCTTCGGCTCAGTGCGGGAAAACATTGTGTCCTGCTCCGCTCCATTATGCTGCCTTACATTGTGTTCCCGCTGCCGCATGGCTCCAGGTTTTGTTGCTGCGCTACCGGAATGATGATGCCTGCCAGGAACGCGGGCCAAAACTTCACAATGAGTGTTTCTCTCAATGTGTGTGTGTGTGTGTGTACAGGTGTTCACTTTTCAGAAGCATCAGAAATACTGACAGGAAATCGCAGAGCAGGAAAACAGCGGCGCGTCTATAAGGTTTTTAGATTTATTGACGGTGAAAGTTAAGCAGCATTTTGTTTCCGTTTATTTCAGATCAAAGACGATGTTGTGGAGTCTAATTTAGGGACAGGCGATTCAAAAAGTAAATTGTCTGGCAGTGTTGATGGATTAGAGATGTTGCAGAGTTCCTTTTGTGAGTCAGCTTACTATGAACTGAAAACATGCTGATGTTTGGGATAAACCAATGGCAGTAAAAAGAACGGACAGAAGCTGGATATCGGCTTCTTCCGCCTGCTGGGTAATGTAAACATCGGCAAAGACGTGGATCATCGACTGAGTCTCACCTGTCAATCTTAATGCTGCATAACTTTGAGCTTTAATATAACTTGAACAGGTGAGAAGACCTTTATTCTTCTCTTACATAATTCAACATGAATCAACTGACTGCTGGAGAATAAAGGTGAACATGCAGCAGCGGCAGCGGCATGTAGAGTCTTTTGTCTTTAATGAGCTCTGGACTGCGGAGACTTACACGACAGACATAAATTGGTGCGAGCGGTTGTGGAGGATTTATGGCTGTGCGGCTGGTCTGTGGAGGAGGAGGTGGTGGAGGGTTGCGTCTAATTTCAGAAGGCAAGTCTCTGAAATAAGAGGCAAAACCGTCGCAGGCTGGATCGAGAGTCAGCTAAATTCATGTCAACAGGAGCCTTGACCGCGAGGGCCAAAGGTGTGGCACTGACGTAAGGCTGTGTATAGCGACACGCAACCTAACTTCATTTCCCAGCATTCATTTAGGCAAAAGAGCAAGTCACTGTTGACCTTCGGCCTCCATTCAAGAGCCACAAAACGCTTATTTAAGCGCTCTGATCAGCTGATTTCATTTTGTAATTCGGACGTTGGGTCACATGTGACTGCTGCATGCCTCATCGTTCAGGAAGTCCTTGTTTAGCGTCCGGCGCAAAAGCTGCTAGAAAAAAGCCGTTAACACCTAAAGCACGCCTGACAGCAACAGCTAATAAACATTTTCACGCTTTTCAGACGATAACGACGTCGTCTGTCGACTGAAATCAATGAAATCACATCTGAAAGTTGAGGAAAAAGTCAAAGATCGTGTCGCCCTGGCAGATTACTTTGCGGCTGCAGCTTTTCCAGCCATTATAAAGTACATAATGATATCGTCATGACCTCAGTCCTATTATAAGAGACCCATCATCTCAGCAGACTTCCAACTGACGACTGTAACTTCTGCTCGCGGCCTCTAACTATAAATACCCGCTGCGAGCAGCACAGCATTCAGCCATGGCATTATGAGTTTAGCTTCATAAAGACAGGTTCACTCTTCAGTTTGTCTCATTACCACAGGAAACTGTGACCGTCAACATAATCGCAGCATTAGAGTCGGACACCATTAGGACTGGAGGTGACATTTTGTAGGTCTTCGGTCTTGTATGCTCTCTGTGTGTGATTTGCTGCTGAGGTCACCGACTTGGCAGCGGCCTGTGGCTTCCTCATGAAACACAAGTTTCCATTTTCAACAGCCTTAACTAATAATAAGTAAACCTGCAGCTTCTTTTAACAACACATCACTTTATCTTCGAGTTTGTCTGCACAAACACACAAAAAACCACCGCTGTGGACTGTTGCGATTTTCTCTAACTAATCCAACCTTTTATTCTATTTACAGACCCGCGGGATCGCTCTGATCGCATTAAGACGGCGGCTCTCGCAGCCCATCAATCATCGTTTCTACTTTTCCCCTCGGCGGACACTGACACTGCGGAGCTCGTATCGCGTGTCTGAATTCGCCATTACAACACTCTGCGAGAACTTTTCTGTCTTCCAACTACGTCCCAATCCTCTTAGGACGTTACCCTCACACTCACACACTTTTCCTGCTAATAAAATAGAGTGTATGAAGAATATGTGGCACATATGCAGGCTTGTGCACACACACACACACACACACACACACACACACATATACACTCCTCAGCCTTTCCTGCGGCCTCCCAGGGCTCCTGCGCCTGCACCATAGCAGTTTATAGAAGCCTCCCTACATGGACACAGCTTCTGGAATAGCAACTGCTATTTGATCTGACTGCAAGTTCTCTCACCTCTCCACTTACGTTTAACCCTCGTACACCTACTCTCTATCGTAACACACACACAGTACACTGCACTAATCAATGCCATTATCTGGACACACTTCACCTGGAATAAACTTTGAAAAGGTTCGGCAAATTTAGATGTTCTGTTTAGTTTTTTTACTCCGTGGACAGTGGAATGACTTAACTCTTGAAAATGATTAGTTATAATTTAATAGCTTCTCTTAGATAAAGTAGATGAGTCACAGGAGTCTCAAACATCTGCGCAGAGACACCTGAACTAGTTTAAACAGCTATTTTACAAATATTAACGTTTAATATTGAAATAACGTGAATAATTATGTCACACGTTTCTTGCTTGGTCTCATTTTAGCCCCTCTGAGGAGGTATCTGTGTGCCGCGAGAGTGAAAATATGCTGAGAGCACTGGGATCACATGACCCTGACAGAGTGAATCATGGGATGGGAATCTAAGAAGGTGCACCTTGGGATCAGGTACGGTCGGCTGAGCTGGTCTGACAAATTAATTCATCAGTTTAGATTAAAGAGATTCCCGGGAGCTGGATTAAATATCATATTTCAGGTGACTTATATCTAGATTATTATGTGACATGTAAAGAGAACAGATCAGTTTAAAGGTTAGCTTAACATATATTAAAGACAGATATTATCGGGCTTACGTACAGTACTCAATGCACCGTGTATTGTTTCGGCATCGTCTCACGGATACATCAGGTAGGAGGCGAGATCAATGACTCAGTCTGTCTGCCGCACCGCTGTGCTGATTCGTTAAAAGTGCAAAACGAGATTAGACGGGACCGGATTCAATTATGGAGCAGCACCCCCGAAGATCTCTCATCGCCCCCACACACAGCGGGACGTTACATTAGGTTGGAGTGGATAAATATCGCATTACTGAATATGACTTTATAACGGATCGGATCTGACAACCATCAGTCTTTTGGACACTTCATTGGTTTTTACACCCTGTGGAGCAGAACAGAAAGGAAGTATCGGAGATTAATTGCAAATCTAATTTAGACATTTTTTAACGTAGAGTTTCACAGGTTTTAGGATGCATAAGGATCACTGTTAATCCTAAGAAAGAATGTTCATAATTAGACTAATGCACGAGTCACATTGTTCAAGTTTCATGATGCTTACACATGAAACTGGCTGATAAATCAACGCTTTATCTCAGCCTTTCTTTTAAACATTCCCTTTATCTCCTGTGTGTGTGTTTATGGATGGATGTATATACTAAGCGGTCGCCATGTGGCTAATAGGTCAGCTGAGCCAATAAGGCTGTTGATAACCCCTGTGTAACGGGTATTTATAGGTTATTGCTAGCATAAGCGTCGTTAGGCAGCCAGTCATTCACTTAGTCAGTTAGCAGCTGAACTCTTAAACTATGTGAAACAGAAGAAGGCTTTAGTCACAGTCTGTGGTGAACTTTTTTTCGGTATTTACTTTTTTTAATATCTCAATACATACAATGGCCAAACGACAACAAATGGACGGATCCATCATCTCTAACGTAAAACTCCTTTTTCTAATTAATAGCAGCGTGTTCAGCCGTCCTCTGCAGTTATTGATCGCCTACTTTATAAACATCAGCTTTTTTTGTAGAAGTGCTGTCAGGCGGACGTCAATAAGCTTTGAGAGCTCATGGAAACAGCTACTTCGTTCCGAACTGGCCACATCTTTTCAGTCGGGCTGACTACTGAGCGACTTCTTTCTATTTTTTTTTATTATTACATCTGCTTTGAGGACAGAATATCGCTGATATTCCGATATCTCCACTGTCCTTTCGTATCTCGTTCCATGCTAGATGCGATATCTAACACTCTTTCTGCCAGCTCCTATCAAATAAAATCCCTGTTCCAAAACCGAGCCATGAATCATTTAGCTAGCAAGCTACAAGAGCCGCTTCACGATAAATATAAACCAATGTCAAGACGTACAATTCAGACACACACACACACACACACACTATTTCTAATGTCCGGTATCGGATTCGGCATCACTGTGTGTTGACAAACACTTTACTACTGCGTTAAGTGGTGAGCAGCTTTTTCCGCTGAAATTTCAAGGATAGAAGAACAGGTGGCGCGAGGATTTCCTTTCATATTCATTACATCGCAAAATGATGCACTGGCTATATTTATGGGCTGATATCAGTGCCTTAAGCTAGATTTTACATGCCGAGGAGAGCAATGGAGTACGATGACCTACTCCCCTGGGAGGGCTGAGATATGAAAGCTAAAAGAGAGAGGCTCGCGTGGCCTGTGTGAGGTTTTTCAAGGCCCTATTATATCAGCTTACATTCAGAAGACTGACAGACACACGAGACAGAAAAAAGAACTCTTTTGATAGACAAAAAGCTAAAAAATTGTGCCACGGGAAAGGAAATGGAGGGCGCGAAGGGATATTTCAAGAACAGTGGCGAGGGCAAGTGTTTGACCTGACTGGAGAGAAGACAGAAAGAAAGCAAGAAGGCAGCGAGGGGGAAGGAGGGAGGAAGGGAGAGAAGCTGGAGCCGAAGCAAGTTGAAATGTATTTTTAGGAAGATGTTTATTTGTAGGTCTGTGAAACTAACCCGGGGTGTATATCTACCAGCCTTGCCATCTCTCTCTCTGTCTCTCTGTTACCATCTGTTGAGGTCTCTCAGCCTGTCACAGGGCGCTCTGTGGATCTATAGGTGGGGGGTCATTTCGCACTGACAGAACAATTCTGCAGATTCGCCGCAAACGTACCACCTGAACACGCCTGCACCAACAAGAGTGGAGATTTGGTGTTATTAGATCGAAAACTGTCTTATGGCGGCAGAAACATTAAACTAAAGTGGGGGGAAAAAAGGATATATATTGATATATATATATATTATATATATTGATTTAGACGCATTAATACAGTGTATCATCACACATTTGGCATGGACAAATGTCAGCTTTAAATATTACAATCAGATTATTTTTACTGCTGACATTTAACCAATTGAGAGATTGCCATTTCCATTTCCACTGTCACTGCTGGATAAAACACACACCTGATCTGTATTTTTTTGGTACGTATCAATGATGTTAAATGATGCTAATTAGAAATAGATAAAGTCTGAATGATATTTCGGTTGACTTTCACTCAGTTTGTGCCTCTCGTGTACTCAATCATCGAGATTTCTTCCCCGTTAATCATGTTTGAGACACGCAACATATGTATTTTGAAGTTTTACACTTGTTCTGAAGACGTTTCTACTCAACTGGAGCAACAAATATTACACCTGTTTCATAATAAAGATATTTAACCTGTCTGCCAAGCCAGCAAATGTTGCCAATATAACAGTAAGTGACTGTTTCTACAGGTACATTAATCAACATAGGTCTGAATTCATATTATTTTATGCTTTACTGCTGAAAATGAGTTGAAAAGCTTTTTGAAACGTCTACAAAGTAACGTAACAGTTGTCAAACGCCATGTTAAGCTTGTACTTACTAGTTCTTGGTATTTGGCCAGGCCTAAAATACTACCTTGTACTAACTAAGTTTGATACTCAGATAAACTTACAAAAGGTGTTTTAAAAGGTGTTCCTAAACTGACTTTAATTCTTTAATCCTTACTTTAAATGTACCTGAAAGCTATTTTTAGCTTCGCCTCCAGGATATCCGCCGGTCTTTGTTTTAACGGTCGTCCAAAATGGCAGGCGTGACGTAGCAAACCGTCGAAACTAAACATCTTCCCGCCTGAACTGAAACTTTTTCGTTTACAGTTTGTGCGTCAGGTTTAGATAAATTAATAAACGTGTATTACCTTTATTTTCTTTTTTTTAGCTGCAGTGTTGTTTGTTGTTGCTGTCACCCTTGCTTGTGTCAGTTGACTTTTAAACAGCTCATTAAACGCACCTGTCACGAGGCGGGCTCGCCCTCAGCGCAGCAGGCAGGACCAGCTGGTTGCCCCGGCAACCGGCGGTTAACCCTCCCACACCCCCTCCCTCCGCCTGACTAAAAAAAAAACTATTTTTATTGTTGTTACTTGTATTTAAAAATTATTAGATTAAGCATACATCACTAACTGCGGCTTTAATCCACATAAACCTACTTATATCTACCCTAAAATGTTTAAACTGTCTCTGTATTAAGAGTATTTACATTTTTTTTTATTGATTTAACGTGTAATTTATGTTAATTGATATGGTTCAAATGTAAAGAAAAAAGGACTGGGGAGGGTGGTATTATATTTAGACAGTCTTCGCAAGGCAATCGGGGGTAACTGAAAGACAACACTGAGAAAGTTCCACAGGCCTAAAATATCTGCCCACACAGCTTCCAGCAGGACTGAAGTGCCAGGTGCGAGGATAGCTAAGGCGCAGACTTTACATACTTAAAGGGGAGAGGGGAAAACATACAGTTTGTCACGTTAAAATGCATTAAAAAGTCACTCATTCATAGTGTGAGGGCATGGGTCGATCTGTGCGTAATTACGCACGGCGGCACAAGCGTAACCCACTGCCTCCAAATCCAAACCTACCTTCCTCTGCTGCTTCTCCCAGGCAGGGTCCAGCAGCAGGTCCCTGTCCCAGTCATCCTCTTGGGTCATATACGCTTCTTCATGGTGGATCGTGTAGGAGTTGCTGTATGTTATTTGGGTTTCGACAGCTGTCATCGTGCCGCCTTTGTTAGGACTTCTCACGTCCCCGTCAGCTTATGGTAAGAAAAAAATAATCAGCAATCGAAACGACGACGACGCCGTGAGGGCAAGAACCTCCTCGGGACGGGGGTCTCGCTTTCGGGGGGAGAGACTGTTATGGGCTGCAGAGACCAGACTCCACTGGTGCGAGGTGCCTGTGCGGAGGTGGTGCTCCCACTACCAGAAGACCCTGCTGGCCGGTGCTCCTTTCCTGGTCAAAAGTGGCACACGTGACCGCACCCCAATAAGTATGGGAACTGACAGCTTGGGTATCGGGTTCTGACCCTAAAAAGGTGTAAAAGGCGGGGTAGTGTCCCGCTGGCAGGGTTAACGGGCTTGTGAGTGGTGTGGAGGGATGTCAATTACGCCCCCTGGCACTAGAGAGGTTTTTATGGCCTGTGCAATGCACCTGTTGCTGTTAGTGACCCTCAATGGCAAACCCAGGCCTCTGTATTACAGCCTACCTCCCCCAGAAAACCAGATAAAAAGAAGTGAATCTCTAAAAATCAGTCGTTTTAGTACAACTCTCTAGCACTCCTGGCACTTTTCAAGTGCAAAGGCTTGACAGCAAACCATCTAATGCCACACTGCTGAAAGAGAGGCTGCAGGTAAATGCATAGTTTGTACTCTTTCTATCATAAACTATACAAACAGTCTGTGAAGAAATATTCATGGCGTTCTGTCTCGGTGCATCATTTCAATCAGAACAAAAAGAGATTCAGGCGCTTTAATGAGAAAAAAAAAATGTTTTATTCATGATTTGCATGCAGACTGAAAAAAAAACGTTTTTAAGAAATACAGATTTATATATATGCATACACAACCTTACAATATAACCGGTGTTTATATCAGGATTTGTCATTCACAGTAAACACGTTGTTCATCTAACATTCATCAAATAAAATCCGCCCCAACATTACCCATCCAACTTTGTGTTGGAAAAAAAAAAAAAGTCCTGGAAAGCAGCAGATCCAGATCGCTATCCTCTCTTGAGGTGACACATTATTATTCCGTCACCCTTCATGTGTGTCTTTGGAAACTAGAATAATTTATATTATAATTAATCAGGCATTTTAAATGTAACTACACCTCCGCTTGGTCCATTAACCTACTTGAAAGTAGAAGCAGCATAGCTACTGTGTGCTACTATACTGAGCTGAGGGAAGTGATCACTGTGAACATGTGACTTTTGATAATATGGACCTTTGAACGGGAATGGACAAAATATCATGAACACCTTAAAATGAAGTGCAAGGCAACACCAACACCACCGAATCGACAGTTCTTATACGTGTTGAACTGCACTTTATTCTACAGGCGTTCATGTCGTGTCCGACCCCTGTGAATGAGGTAATGGCTGAGGTATGACGCTTAACGTCAGCAGTGAAGTCTGATATATGTTAATTCACATCTGTGCTAGAGTAGTCACATTCGTTGGAATCTCATTACTGCAAAAATAAAAAGGCAATATGGTCTCATGGGGGTTGTGCTCAAACCAAACCGCAGAGTGTATTTCCAGATGTGCATGCGCATCTCAGCTGATACCTGCTCGCAGGGAGAACAGATGCAACCTGTGGGATCCCATCAAAACAACACAATAACAGGAGGATGTGTGCGTATAAAAAAACAATTAAGAAGAGCATCTGGATTACAGTTCTTCAGCTGTCCAAAAAAACCACAGAAGGCGAAGGGTAGGTGGGTGGGAGAGAGTGGGTGAGGAAGTGGAAGTATACGGGAGGAGGAGGAGGCTGCAGCAGCGAGCTTTGGCTGTCAGTACTGTGCGACTTTAATATATATATATATATTTTTTTTTAAAAGATGTGAGGCTGCATTCGCCAAAGCATGGGAAGCCCAGACTCGCAAGCACTCGACGAAGCCTTTAGTGAGGGAGTTTGGGAGAGTGGGGGTTGGGGGAGGATGGGGGTGGCTGGAGGATAGTAAAAAAAAATTAATAAATTGTGGAGTACCACAAGCCCCGATCATGGAGGCTGGGAAGGGACGTTCAAAAGCTTATTTTTAATAAAATCAGCTCATGGTTTCATGGTTTCCCTGCCTACAAGTGCAGTCATTTGATGCTTTCTTCTATCCTGGGTGCTTCAATCAGTTTTGGTGTAATTCTACATCCTAGTAAACAAAGAAAGTGACACCTCAGAGTCAAAGCTGCACAATCAGGATACACTACGAGCAATAAAGTAATAAAAAAAGGCAATTTTTAGAGCCAGAATATGTAATACGGTAACCAACAACAGGGGTTCTCCAAGATTGGGAAGGTGAGTTTACAGAGCAGCATCCTTCCACTACCAACTCACCTTATAATTAACTCATCTATTCATCCCTCTCCTTCTTCTTCTTCTCTTCCCTTACTTCCCCTTTGTGAGGCAGAGAGAAGGCAACGCCGTCCCTTTTCTCGACTCCATCTCTCAGCTGTCCGAGCAGAGCGCCGGACAACTCGTCTGACATACTGAAAAGCACCACGTGTGCGAGTGTGTCTGCGTGTGAGTGTGTGCGAGGCTTAAGCTCTCTATCTCAGCACATGGACGACCTTTAACAGGTAAGAACACATACAAGTCACTCAGAGCACATATTCACAGCCAGTCCCAGCTGATCCCCCGAAGTTATTAGAGAAAAATAGAGCTGCCGTACCAGAAAAGTCCTATAGGAACCCTGAGATTGATGAGAATCTACAGGTCAGACTGGCCTCATACCTCGGCCTATCTTATAGGATGTTTCTGATTGGCACACAGGCTGTGAGGGACCCAAAGGTAATTGAGCTTCCATAGTTTGAGGTTGATTTGATCACTTAAGTTGTAATGGAGCTAAGTTCTTTTGGGAAACACGTGTTAAGATCCCTTCCACAGCCGTGTGGAGCAAACCCAGCATTCAACAGTTCTAGCAAAGCGACTTGTCCAACATTGACGTGTCTCTGTGTCATGTTACTGAGTCCGGCGGCGGGCCACCACACATACACTTGTCCATTGGCACGCCCAGGCCTCTATGGTAACAAAGGAAGGTGGTGGTGGTGGTGGTGGCGGAGGAGGGTGAGGGAGGGAGGTTGGGTCAGGTGGGTGGTTCTGGGTTTAAGTTTAGTCCGAGCCAGAGCCACGAACCCAGATCCAAGGTGGCGACGGCGGTGCCGGCGGGGAAAAAAAAAAAAAAGCGCAGTGTGTGCGTGTGTGGACGGCGGAGAGGAGAGGCGCACAGGGGGACAGTAGGATGGGGGTGAGGAGGAAGAGGAGGAGGAGGTAAGAGGGAGGGAGGTAGGGAGGGTGGGGGTGAGGGCGGCGAATACGGCGGTGGAGAGGAGTTGACTAGCGGGCAGGGGAAGGGGAAGGGTGTGTCTCCGCATGTGCCAAGCCTCACCAATCAATGAAACACCACCCATAAAGTTACTCAGACATCCACACACACACACACACACACCCCCGCACGCACACACGCACACACACACTTCAGCACCAGCGGGACAGAGAGGGCACAGCCTTGTATGCTGATGCGAGACAGGACTCAAGTCTTGCGGAGAGCGGGGTCCTAACCCCACCCCGCCCCACCCGCCATCCCCACCGATGGCACTGCCAACTGCAGCAAATCAGGGAGTTACGGAGCAGGGAGAAGGGGCGAGGGGAGGTGGTGGCGGTGGAGGTGATGGCGGAGGAGGAGGTGGAGGAGGAGGAGAGGGGGTTTTGGGGGTGTTTGGTCAAGGCACAGTCAAAAGGAGGGGGCGGCAGGTGGGGAGAAGGGAGGTCAGTGCTTTTTTTTTGTTTGTTTGTTTTTTTGTTTTTTGTTTTTTGGTTTCGTTTTTCATTTACCTTGGTGGTGAAGAGAGAGAGAACAAGTTCCCACTGCGGTGGCGTCGCGCTAAAAGTCCTTCCCCCAGTGGCTCACGCCCGCCAACGTTCACACGCACGGCTGCACGCAGGCCGTTCCAGGTGGCACGGTGACCTAATTCAGTTGAGATAGTTAGTTCAGAGCTGGACTGTCGCGGGGCTTTTTTTTTTTTTTTTTTTGTGCGGCAGAGTTACAGATTATCACACATGCAGGTTTTGAGAGTAGAGTGGACACAGAGACACACGGAGAAAGGGGGGAGAGTTTGGTGCAGCAGGGGAGAGACCAGACCAGACCAGACGCACACCCATCCATCAACCCCCAAGAACAGAGGACTGCTCCACAGATCAAAATGCACCCAGGCCATTCTATCTGTGTGCCTCTCCCCAGCTCTCAACATTGATTTCACAGCGAGTTCCTTTTTCTACATGAAAATCAAATCAAAGCTTTTTTTTCCAAGCCAGAATTAAAACACTGAGTGCAAACCCCTTTCCTCGTTTGCACCCAGTTTGAGAGGCTGGAGAGAGAAAGGAGCACCAACCCACACTTACCCTGACCAAAGAGAGCAAAGCTGGGCCAGCATCTACACCTGTCTCCCCCTTGGGTCCCCCAGTCAAATGGGTCTGGTGGTCATTTTACACAAGAGAAACAGATAGTGGAGAAGAACAACATAAACAAGAAGGGGAAATGTCCAAACCCTTTGCTTTCTTTTACCACAGTAGTCAGCCAAACATTCTTTATTATAATAATGATTATAGTATACATATTCTCAATAAAAAGCATGCTGATTTTTTAAATTTTTTTTGTTTGTCTTTTCCTAAAAAAAGGCAAAATTAAAATACTTCTCTAAAAAATACGGTCTCAAACATGGCAAACAAGACATTTCGCAAACCACATAATTCTACAAAGGATGCAACTGGTATGTGTTTGTATATACACAACACAGAAAGATTACACTGTGAGATGCAAAAGTCACTTAACCACTAAAAACCACACGGGGGAGAGGGGAGGAGGAAGGGAAACAGCGAGGCAGTAAGGTGATTTCAGAGGGTATGTCTGCATGTGCATCAGACCGCTGTCAAATTTCAGTTGCAAAAAACAAAAACAAAAAAAAGTCTTAAGTGATTGTTTTTAAGTGATTGCAGATCCGAATGGAAAGGATTCGCCAGTACCTGTACTCGCAAGTCTTATCATCCTGATGGAGCGAACTCCTCATCATCCAGATTTGACCACCAGATTAAAACAAACACTAAAAAATCTCTTTGCAATCACAATCTGAAGCCGGTCTTGTATTTGGAAAAACAAAAAACAAAAATAAGGATAGTTGGGGCAACTGGAAGACACTGCCCCATCTCTCGTTTCATTGTTGCTATCACTGTTGTTCCTGCTTTAAACCAGCGGCTAATCGCGAACCTGCAAGTCTCGAGTTTGTGGCTTTTTGAAAACCGTACGATATGAAACTAATTAAACGCAGGAGTGCAAGCCCGCGAGAAAGCTAAGGAGGTTACGCTCGCGCACCCCCTGTAGTTGAAATGACTAAAAAAGGCAAAAGCACTTAAAATGGGAGATCCCTCCACTTAATGCACTTCACTCAAAAGCTTATAGGCACATAATTGAGCTTGTCACACACCATGATTCCTCATAAGGATGCAGTAAACCTTTGTAAACAGCTCATTCAGTAGTCACACATGGGTTTCTGTCCATTTACAATTCATTACACCCCAGGTTGACTTGTACTACATGTAAACTACAGTAAAACAAACAAAACAAACTATTTTCTTTTTTAAAAAAAGGCCTCTGAACATGTAGGAGGACTCGTATAATAATACAGAATATCTACAAAAGTCATCGTCGCCAAAATACAGCTCCTCCTTAACCTGCTGACCCTGGATTTTTTTTTTAACGAGGAGCAGGAAATGAACTGCTGACTGGATGAAAGGTGTGGAAGAGACTCTACACTGAAATTTTTACGGTTAGAGGTAGGCAGCTGTTGTTAGAAAGAGAAAGAGAGTTGAAGCAGTGTCTTCTAGTGTTGTAGTTAGAGTACAGGTGAGGTGGAGGGGTGAAGGGTTCAAGGAGAGATCCAAACATACATTACAGTACGTATTATGTGTGCTTTACTTTTTTTTTTTCTTTTTCTTTCTGCAAGGCGCAGTCTTAGCTGCTGCGTTTGTGCGCTGCAAGGTCACGTATCGTTCACACACACATCCGCGTTACATTCGAGACAAAACACCCACCCCAAAATAAGTCAACCTTGGTTCTGTTGGACACAATGCAACGCAGCCAGTACACAATATGTGTTTATCTGACTTCCCATCTGATTAATAAATCCAAACTCTTCAACATAAGGCAAAAAAGGTTTTTCAAATTAGCTGCCCTAACTGATCATCTAGGCCTAAGGAGGATGGCTGATGTCTTTTTATTGTAAATTTGGCCTTAGAAAATCATAACTGGGTTTTGCGGAAATAAAGGCATATGAAACGACTGATTGGATCAGTCCAATACTGGCACAAGTGTGAGACTGGCACGATAAAAAAGTAAAACTGAGAAGCACAAAGAATGCCCGTACAACAGATGAGAGCCTCCCTTTTCGTGGCTGCACTGTGTGCATGCAAACAGGACCAAGGTTAGCAAGATCAAGTCCCTCGTAAAGCAGGTTAATAAACCAAACCCCGCCCCACGTACACACTTAGAGCCGCCAGACGCAAACAAACACACACACACACACACACACATACAGCTGCTGTAAGGTGGTCAAGTTTGGGGTTGGAAGAGGAGATGTGGGGATGGGGTGGCGGGGGGTTCAGGGCAAAGAGGGAGGGGTGGGGGTGGCAGAGAGTTGTGTGCGACTATCGGAAGGGGGGCTCAGGCGTGTGAAGGGAGAGTTCGGGGCGGCGGAGGATGGCCTCCTTGCGCGTGGGCGGCGGCAACGGCGGCTCATACACCCTTGGCGCAGCCATGGCGGCTGCCATTGCCGCAGCTGTGGGGACCACTGGCCTGAGAGCGTCCAGCGTGGTGACTGGCTGGGCGGACATCGCAGGGACTGACACTCCCGGCATACCAGGGATGGCTGTCATTGTGTTCGGTGGTGGGTAGGCATACTGGAACTGGGGGTACTGCTGCAGCTGCTGGTAGTACTCCGCATAGTACCTAAGAGAAGAGAGGGATGGGGTTAAGGTAGGGAGAGGAGGGTTTAGGTGGGAACAGGGACAGCACAGGCATTTATTGAGGCACTTCACTAAAAACAAGAAGAAAATATTATCTCTAGACGTAAACGCTCTCTGAGAATGTTTCGGTGCTGCTGCAGAGCTGATGGTAAAGACAATCAAGGATGGTGTTTTCTACCTGGCCATGGGATCCTCTGCAGCCTCCGCTGCCTCTTCTGCCGCTCGGCCAGCCGGTGTAGGGAGCAGGGGGCGTCGTGGCTTGGCTCTCTGGTACATGAACGGCTTCATCACAGGGTCTGGTAGCAGAGGTACCGACCTCCGTAGGGGACTACGGTCCCTCTCACCAGACTTCGCCGCAGCGGCCGCCGCTGCTGCTGCGGCAGCCACTGATTGCTGCTCGGCCACGACCTGCTGGCCCTGGGCGAAATAATGCGCCTGTCTGGCTGCCTCAAAGATGGCTGTAGTAGGGTCCGCTGCTCCCATGGCGCTTATGTGAGCGTAGGCTGGTGTGGTGGCACCATATATCGCTGGAGATACAGTGTAGGCAGGGTTGACCGCAGCCGCTGCTGTTGGCATTTCTATTCCAGGACCAGCAGCCAGATAGAGAGGGGGATTGGCCACGGTTTGGGTATAAACCGGAGTTGAGTAGGCAGCGGCGGCAGCAGCCGCAGCAGCAGCCGCCGGGGTCGCGGCCATCTGTCCGTAGATGTTGGGGGTCATCGAGCTGTACATTTGAGTGGCGCCTGATGTAAGAGCTGCCTGATTGGCCACCGTTCCATAAAGCTGATTGGCAACATTGGCACCGTACACCTGGCTGGCAAGGGCACCGTAAACAGCTGGATTCACTGGGTTTCCATCAGTACGTGTGCCTGTGGTGATCCCAGTGAGAGCTGCATATGTGGGATCAAAGGTGGAGGTGTTGTAGACTGAATTGTGCACACTTTGTTGGACTTGCAGTGGCAAGCCGGCGGCTGCAGCGGCGGCGGCAGCTAGTACCGCTGCCTGACTCTGGTACTGCTCAAGAGAAGGCTTCCCAACGGGGCATTCTCCAGCATAGTGGCCCTGCTTTCCACAGTTAACGCAGGGGATTTTTCCCGTAGGCGCCTGCTTGCTGGGTTGGACCTTGGACAGCTCTACAGACAGGGGGCGACCCTTAAACGAGGTGCCATGGAGGGCCTCGATGGCCTGGAGAGCATCCTCCTTGTTCTCCATGTGGACAAAGGCATAGCCTGCGGAAGAGGAATGCCTGGCTGTCATTGAGCGCAGGGACAACAGTTAGGGTCACAGTGGCTTTGCCACAGGCACTTACTTATTACTTCTATCATGAAAAAGTATGAAATAGAACCACCATGTCCATCTTTACAATTAGGACGACTAATCTAATTTATGCAGTAGAACTTCTGCAATCTCCAAACATTTGGAATAAGATGTGATCTCTTACCTGAGCTACGACTTAACTTGTACACTAGCACCACTAAGATCAAGCAGAACTTGTGCAAGATGTGACAATTCAAATGCTACAAGGGTCTCCACTCACCTTTGACTTTGTCACATTCGAGAACTTTCCCGAATGTCTGGAACAACTGCTGTAGGTCTTCAGTGGTGCACATCCCACTCAGGTTACCCACAAACACCTTGGTGGAGTGCAACGGCCTCCCTCTCGACTCCTCCACCACCAAGTTGCGTCCGCGAAACTCCCGTCCATTGAGCTCCCGGATGGCGCGCTCGGCGGCGCCCTCGCCCTGGAGGTGGACGAAGGCGAACTGTCGCAGCACGCTGCAGCTGACCACCTGGCCGTAGGGTTCGAAGATGGCCGACAGCTCTTCCTGGGTGGTGTCCAACGCCAGGTTGCCCACAAAGAGCTTCACTGTGTTGCTCTTGTCCATGGCGCTGTGGGGGAAACAGAGGAGTTATGTACGTGACTGCGGTTAGAGATAAGTGAGGGGGATTATCTACACACTGCAACTATCGGCCGCCACAGACATAACAACTACCGAGCGAGCACAAAACCACACGTTTGTCTCTATGGAAGTGGGACGAGGAGAAGGAAGTGCAATTGTCTGAATACAGGGGTGGACTGCAGCACACAGGGACATAGCTGATCTTGCAATTTAGCGTCTTTTTTCAGGACTACGAGGGAGAGGGGGGGTGCTGCTGACGACTTTCGGTTGGACAATGAATCTTACAAGCCTGTTTCTCCAACATGCAACTCGTGTTTGTCATCCAGAGATAACAAAGATCCAGAGATTAAAAACACAAAGAACACGTCTGGCAGTTTCACTAAAATCTGAACACACCGTGCACTCTTGATAAGAATAAAACCTCAGCGCGTAAATGAGCAGCCAGATTGACATTCAAATATTTCATATTCAAAACCACACACACACCTCACATTTGCCTGCGAGGCGTTAAATAAACTCAGATGCGGTTATTGGGAAACACAGTTTGATAGGAACACGAACGGCTGCTACATATTTTAAGTATATATCACGGAGGCAAAGGCAGGCTTAAAGGGGATTTCATTCTCACTCGAGGAGGCTGTGATTACCCGTATGAGGCAGCTATGTATGAGTCATACACAGGAAAGACACAGGCAGGGGTAGCGGAGCAATTTACAGATGAAAAAAAAAAAAAAAAGCAATGTGTAGCAATTCATGTGGCGTTTATACGGATGAAACTTTAAGCTTTTGTGTTGGTTAAATTTAACCTCTAAAAACGCACAGAGGTGCTTCCACAGGTCCAACACCACCTTTCTCCTTCCTGAACAACCTTTACAGCTGGCTGTAAATCAAAGGGCAAAAGAGGAACACGACACCAGCGAATGACATTTCTATTTTTTGGTTTAGGCTCAAGTCAGTCAGCCAGCCGGCCAGCTGCTGCAACTGACTTACAACTACACCACCTCCTCCTCCTATTCCACCTACTTCTTCTTCTTGCTGCTGCTCATATTAAACAAGATGCATGTAATCCACCTCAGTTTGCACTCTGTAAACACATATATATGTGTGTGTGTGAATGTAGGGGGGATTATACACTGGTACATATGGCTGCAGCTGCAGCTGCATTTGAGCAATAACCAGCTTTCTGATGACGCAGCACGACGCTGAGTCAACACATTTCCTCAACAAGCGAAACAAAAAAAAAAGCATTATATATATATATATATTTTTTTTTTGTTTTGTTTTGAAAGGCGAGAAAACACCGAAAAACACACACGCTCGGTGTTCAAACACATTAAACGTGTAAAGGCGGAGGCTGGATGCTTGTTGTTGTTGTGTTGTTGCACAAAAGGCGAATAAACAAAAGCGCGTACTGACAAATAAAAACATTTCTGCGCATGTTGCGCGCGATACAAAAACAAACCAAAAAGTGCTAAACGCACAATATGTGATGCAAAAAAAAAACAAAACATTTCAAGAGGAGGTCGAGCATTTTTTTTTCCGCACAGGACTGAATACAGTGTAACACCGGAGTGACTCCCGTATGTGTGCAAACAACACACCGTCTAATAAGACTACTAGCGCTCGGATCGCTTTAAACACGGATCAATTAGTTACCTCCCATGTGGCTCCAATGAGAGTTATGCTGCAGTAGGGGGGGAAAAAGGCGATTAAATATATTTGGAAAAAAAAAGGATCTACCATCTTACCTAGGCGGTGCTGTGTTTCAAAATGGTAGCGCCTGCTTCCGTTTGCATGTCGGGCATACTGCTGGAGAGAGCATGCAGAGGAGGGGGAGGGTGGTGCTGGTGGTGCTGCTGCTGCTGCTGCACCCACAGGATGCTGAACCCTCACAAAAACAACCAATGCAATGACAAAGCCAGGGTAAGATCCAATTTATTAAAGACACTGTGAGAAGAAAAGGCTCCAATGGGACATGAGCTTAATTAAAGAGCTCATTATGTGCTATGAAAGAATTTGCCCCAAACCCACAGAGGAAAAGTGCAAAATGCACTGCTGATGCATATTTACACAAAATGTACGGAAGCCCCAAGCAGTCTTGAGATCTCTTAAAGTTATTCATGCCATTATGTTAACAGATAATTTTTTCAAATAAACTTTGTTTCGTTTGTTTGAGATCTCGAATAACACAAAAGTACGGAAGCCCTAATTGGTCATACATTCATACTTTTTATTTTCTCAGTTTTCAACTGAGTTCATTTCTTTTGTTTCCTTGAGATCTCTTAAAGTTAGTCGTGCCATTATGTTAACGGATAACAGCTTTTTAAGATAACTAAACTTTGTTTTTCTAAGATAATGCTATAATTAATCCGAGATCTAAAAAAAAATACATTACGGAAGCCCCAAGCAGTCATACATTTTATTTCCTCAGTGATGACGAGTTAATTTCATTTGTTTTCTTGAGATCTCTTAAAGTTATTCATGCCATTATATTAACAAATAATTTTTTCAAATAAACTTTGTTTCGTTTGTTTGAGATCTCGAATAACACAAAAGTACGGAAGCCCTAATTGGTCATACATTCATACTTTTTATTTTTTCAGTTTTCAACTGAGTTCATTTTTCTTTTGTTTCCTTGAGATCTCTTAAAGTTAGTCGTGCCATTATGTTAACGGACAACAGCTTTTTAAGATAACTAAACTTTGTTTTTCTAAGATGCTACAATTAATCCAAGATCTCAAAAAAACTACATTACGGAAGCCCCAAGCAGTCATACATTTTATTTCCTCAGTGATGACAAGTTAATTTCTTTTGTTTTCTTGAGATCTCTCAAAGTTTTTCGTGGCATTATGTTAACGGATCATTTTCTCAACTAAACTTCGTTTTGTTTGTTTGAAATCTCGAAGAAAACAAAAGTACGGAAGCCCTAATCGGTCATACATTCGTACTTTTTATTTTAAGATAACTAAACACTGTTTTCCCAAGATAATGCAATAATTCATTTGAGATCTTGAGAAAACAAAAGTACGGAAGCCCCAAGCAGTCATACATTCATACTTTTTATTTTCTCAGTTTTCAACTGAGTTCATTTCTTTTGTTTCCTTGAGATCTCTTAAAGTTAGTCGTGCCGTTATGTTAACGGATAACAGCTTTTTAAGATAACTAAACTTTGTTTTTCTAAGATAATGCTATAATTAATCCGAGATCTAAAAAAAAAAATACATTACGGAAGCCCCAAGCAGTCATACATTTTATTTCCTCAGTGATGACGAGTTAATTTCATTTGTTTTCTTGAGATCTCTTAAAGTTATTCATGCCATTATGTTAACAGATAATTTTTTTCAAATAAACTTTGTTTCGTTTGTTTGAGATCTTGAAGAAAACAAAAGTACGGAAGCCCTAATCGGTCATACATTCATACTTTTTATTTTCTCAGTTTTCAACTGAGTTCATTTCTTTTGTTTCCTTGAGATCTCTTAAAGTTAGTCGTGCCATTATGTTAACGGATAACAGCTTTTTAAGATAACTAAACTTTGTTTTTCTAAGATAATGCTATAATTAATCCGAGATCTCAAAAAAAAAAACATTACGGAAGCCCCAAGCGGTCATACATTTTATTTCCTCAGTGATGACGAGTTAATTGCTCTTGTTTTCTTGAGATCTCTTAAAGTTATTCGTGCCATTATGTTAACGAATCATTTTCTCATCTAAACTTTTTAAGATAACTAAACAAAATAAGTTATGCGCAGAAGTTGATCACGAGCAAAGTCACATCGGAATATATTGTGGTGTAAAGGGATGAAAATTAGCTGTAGTGCTGTAAATAGTTTGTAAATAAGGTAGATTTTAATTAGAATGCCAAGCTTAATCATTAAGTGTGGATATTTTATAAGAGGAAAATGCAATTTTGAAAAATAGGCCATGCTTGTTTCGGCGGGCCGGATGTGGCCTGCGGGCCGTAGTTTGGAGACCCCTGCTCTTAAGCATACTTTACATCAGAGACTAAACAAGTGTGACATTCTCAGCAGGTGCTTCTCCTCTTGTGGGCACGTAGATTGACTCTTCTATTTGCTCGAGCTTGGCACAATTATCGTAACGGATCTCATACCAGGATCTAACCACACCTGGTCCTTCTGTCTAACCACACCTGTCCCAAATTAGCCGTGTGGTTACCTGATCCATATAATACCCCGGATCCATGTGAATTCAGTCGTATATATCCGTTGCTTTGAGGTATCTATTTCGGTGTTGCCTTTTTAACTTTTTATTTTATTTTTATGAATGAACACTTGGAACTGACTTCGATTGAGACATATCCTGTGGAGTCAGTCGGTTTATAATCCCATTTTCCTCAAGCTGTAGTACCTCTGCCTGAGTACCTCTTATTTACCCTAGCAAGCACAGCCAAAATGGATACCTCAAATCTTACAAGCAGTGACGAGAGAGCTGGTTATACAAACCTATAACTATATATTAATGGACGTATTATCAAGTTTTACAAACTTCCAGCCTGTTTTAATCGGCTTTAGTGCTTTTAAAGGACACTACCTGCAGCTATAAACGCCACAAAATGTCGACAAAATAAGGCAATTTTTCTTGCGTTTTTGTCCAAGGTTTTAAAGGTTTGCCGCCGCCGCCTGCGCCTTGGCTTTGCTTCGACCTTTCCCAGCTATCGGCCTCTCTCTCTCCTCCCATAGCGAATTTATTATTCTTGTACAAGAAGTTATTCGCCCAGTGCACAAATGTAGCGAGAACCGCCGCCGTTCGACAGTCGCGGAGAGGGCGCAGACTGCACGGAAGTCGATCACGAGCAAAGTCACGTCGGAATAAACCATTGTGTGGTGTAAAGGGATGAAAATTAGCTAGTGCTGTAAATAGTTTGTAAATAAGGTAGATTTTAATTAGAATGCCAAGCTTAATCATTAAGTGTGGATATTTTATAATAGGAAAATGCAATTTTGAAAAATAGGCCATGTTTAGAGGGATTGTTTGTTTAGGCGTTGCCGGATGTGGCCTGCGGGCCGTAGTTTAGCTCGTACGTAGATGGCGCGTAGATCGACTAATTTATTTGCTCGAGCTTGGCACATTTATCCTACTGAACATCATACCAGGATCTGACCACACCTGATCCGTCATGCCAACTCATTAACTGAGACAGGTCGATAGAACAATTGTTGTTTCGTTAGTGCAGCAGTAATCAGTCTTTGTAACAACAGCATCCACAGGTGAGTAAGACAGCAATTGCAATTCCTACCAAAGGTGTAAGTGGCTGTTTTAATTATGACTTAACTGTAGGTATCTGATTTTAATGGGCAACAGTTCACTCAGTTTATCAGTTACATCATTTCTGAAATGTGGTCCATTATCGCTATATGTGATTTCTGGAAAATCCAAATCTTGGTGCAATATGTGTTGCTAAAGCTTTAGCTACTGTTATTTCGTGTGGTTGGGATAACTGCACCCCAGTATACTCATAATTTTTATAACACCAGTGGTCTAGTCCTGCTCCTCTAACGTTGCTATAACGAATGTTTTCTGCAATGCTTTAAATGTATGACCACTTTGGGCTTCCATACTGTACTGTTATTATTATATAAGTTTATGAAGCAAAAAGAAAAAAATGCATTTCTTGATTTCAGCTGCTTCTTTTCGCAGAGTTACTGTTTATTACATATAGATTTATGGTCAGACATAAGAAAAAAAGGCTGTTTAAAAGACATTTAGACTAAATGATAACGATATAACATAAACAATCATTAGTTGCAGTTGCAGCCCTCGGACACACAAATGGAAAACCGGGTTGGAACATTTTAGGGGGGAAAATTCAATAAGCTTATTCAGGCATCACCGGGACAAGACAGACGTTCAATGTTGGAAAAATCAATACACACTCCACCAATACGGTGCGCACAATGAGCCGATAATGACGTCTGCATCGGGACAGAAATCAACAAGTGGCAGCGGGTAGATGTTTTTCTACATTATTGCATTGGACTTTAGAGTTTTCCACAGAGCACAGCAGAGGATTTTAAAGCAGAAAAACAGGCACTTTCATGTATTGTGTGGCTCTGACGTTGACTGTAGCAACTGAAAGAGAAAAACAGCTGAGCACACAATCCTTCAACACCCCTCCTCCTCCTTCTCCTTCTTCTCAAACTTTTACCGCCCTCTTGCCCTTTCGCTCTGCTTGGAGTTTGACTCTCTCTCTCTCTTTCTCCCGAGCGCTTTCGAATCTCGCTTATCCGAGTCACTCACACCACCTCATGGATTTTAAATGAACAAGCTAATGCAGGATTTGTTCAGTCTGGCCCAGATTCCCTCTGTGTTAGCCCCGTGGTTACCTGATCCATATAATACCCCGGATCCGTGTGAATTCAGCCGTATATATCCGTTGCTTTGAGGTATCTATTTCGGTGTTGCCTTTTTAACTTTTATTTTATTTTTATGAATGAACTGACTTCGATTGAGACATATCCTGTGGAGTCAGTCGGTTTATAATCCCATTTTCCTCAAGCCGAAGTACCTCTGACTGAGTACCTCTTATTTACCCTAGCAAGCACAGCCAAAATGGATACCTCAAATCTTACAAGCAGTGACGAGAGAGCTGGTTACACAAACATATAACTATATATTAATGGACGTCTTATCAAGTTTTACAAACTTTTACAAACAAGTGCTTTTGAAATCTAGGACACTACCTCCACAAAATGTCGACAAAATAAGGCAATTTTTCTTTGGTCATACGTGCAGCTGCTGGGAGACTTTGTCTTCCTCCCTTCACCCTCTTGTCCCCAGCATATCTCTTCAAAAAGTTTTCATATCTGTTTATGCTCGGCGTTCGTGTCCGAGGTTTTAGAGGTTTGCCGCCGGCGTCTGCGCGTTGGCTTTGCTCCGACCTTTCCCGGCTATCGGCCTCTCTCTCTCCTCCCATAGCGTGACTCCGTCGCAGGCACAAATCTGTTTGGGGTTTTGGAAAAGGCCGGCTGATCTGGCGATGATCCCACAGGCCAGCCTGCAGAGGAGAGAAAAAAAAATAAATAAATCAGCTTGTCCACACTTTGTAACACTGAATGAACTCAGACTGCGTCTTATTTTGTAACTTTGACCCACCTTTCTCCAGAGTTTCCAGTCTGTCCGGAGAGAGGGTGACCACCTTGACCCAGATCGTCCTCGCCTGCGTCCACAACCAGCGATCGGCCGATCACATCCCATACCTGCAGCCAAGGTATGAATAAAGCTGTCATATGACACCATTGAGCTCAATATACTGCACTACAGTGCAAAATATGTGTTTGTTACCTTTATCTGACTGTCCTCGAGTCTGAATGAGGCTCTGCCGTCTGGTCCAGCAACAATATTCCCCAGATCACCTACGTGCTGCACAACAAAACTACACATAATATATATATATATACACACAGAAAGAAAAGAAATACACAAGGGGGAACATTAAGGGAGCCAGAAAACACTCCTCCGGCCTCAGACTTGTAGCTCTCTCACTGAAAATTAAGCACCTGGAACAGAACGGCTCTGAATTGCCCCTGTGGGACAAATTTGGCAATCCGATAGAGGCATCGCATCTTACGTTTGGGCTTGTGTTGGAAGTTTTATTAAAATCTGAGGAGGGAGTTTGTCCGAATTTACGATAAGAGGATCCATTCAACAGATACGACCGTACCCTTTCAGAGTCTCCCGGACCGCCGTGTCGTCTTCCAAAGGGGTTATAGTGCTCGCCGCAACTGCGAAAAAGAAGAAATTGAATCCATTATTTTTAAAAAAAGTGCAATTTCATACGTCGTTAGGCGAGTACATACTGCTTCGAAGTGTTTGGGATGAGACATTTTACTGTCTGCTTCTCCACAGAAATGTGTTTCTGCAGAACTGCGTCGTCATAAAGTCGCTGGACTGTGAAAACACAGCGGGCGATGATGTTTATGAGTGTAACTTTAAATGAGCGAAAAACATCTTATATATTAAAAACAGACAAACTTGGCTACATGAAAATGTAAGTACAGAAGTCAAACATAACTCCAAGAGAAGAAACATCATCACTGAATCCATCATGGGAGCAGCTAACGGCAAAGTTGAAGCTCGTCCGCTTACGTAAGCTTCAGATTCTGGGTCAGATCTACAAACGTTGCACCGTATTTCGAAACCAGAATCAAAGCTCTGACTGTCTCCAACACAACAGTTGCTGAGGCTCGTGGGTATCGTAGTATATGATACCATCCGTAGGGAAAACAGTGAATTGACTCAACGCCGGTTGCTGTAACATAACTCCATACTATCAAGTGTATGTGGCACAGTTATTGCCCCCCTTCAACTCTTTGGCCTACAAAACCACCGGCACAGAAAACTACATCACGGCACATCTCAAATTCGCAAACAGCAAAAAACAAACTACTACTTGATTGCTCTATTTTATGATTTTCTTTCCTATTAATGTGTAAAATTTACCGACCCCACCACTTTTAGTTGATGTTGGATGGCTTCTCCCACTTTGCAACTTTTTGGATCACAAACAAAGAAAAAACAAAATGGCATATTTATTGCGGTGCTACCTGAGGCAGTCCTGCGTAAGGTCCCCCAGGGTGTGGACGTGGAGGCCGTGAGGTCCAGGCTCCAACCCATCTATGGTCCCGTCTATCAAACATCGGTCTTCAGACAGCTGCAGGAAACGCACCACCCCCTGGATCTTTCCCACACCGGCCATCATGGCCACCGCTGAACCATAGTCTGCCACAAAGAAAAACAATGAGTATGTTCACGCTGCGAGCTCGTTCACATCCAGCGTCCTCACATCCATGTTGTGTTTAGATGTGACATTTACATTTCATGTATTATTTAGTTTCAATATCAGTCGTGCACATGCTGTGCGCATACATCCATGATGACTTACGAGTTAAAACGTGATAGCAAGACAGTGAGTGGATCTGACATGATGGTTCAAAAACTCTAGAATCGTTCGTTCGTCTTCTACCACTTTTCCGGTACGGGTCGCGGGGGCAGCAGCTTCAGCAGGGAAGCCCAGACTTTCCTCTCCCTGGCCACTTCGTCCAGCTCTCCCAGGGGGACCCCAAGGCGTTCCCAGGCCAGCCGAGAAACATAGTCCCTCCAGCGTGTCCTGGGTCTTCCCCGGGGCCGCCTCCCGGAGGGACGTGCCTGGAACATCTCACCAGGGAGACGTCCAGGAGGCATCCTCACGGGATGCCCGAGCCACTTTAACTGGTTCCTCTCGATGCAGAGGAGCATTGGTTCTACTCTGAGCTCCTCGAGGATGGCTGAGCTTCTCACCCTGCGAAGGAAGCTCATTTCGGCCGCTTGTATTTGCGATCTTATTCTCTCGGTCACTACCCAAAGCTCGTGACTATAGGTGAGGGTAGGAACGTAGATCGACTGGTAAATCGAGAGCTTCGCCTTTTGGCTCAGCAACTCTAGAATCGTGGCTCCAAACTGGAAACATTAAAAAGACAAGTGCAGAACAGCTTCTCTACCAAATAAGCTCTTGAACCGGCTCTATTCAGAATTCAAAGAGCAGTCAATAAGACTAATCTTATTATTAGAAATAGCTGAATAGGGCTGGCCTACGCTCATGTTTGATGATAATATTCTGTGAGGTGGTAGGATATGGACTCGATATGCTGTGCAGGGGCAAATCAACCATAACGTACTGTGTTTGAGAGATCAGTTGTAGTCGTAGAGACCAATCATACTTTAAATTAGAGATTTATACTTGTAATATGTGTGTCAGCATCTCTACATCTAAATTATTAAACACATATATACATAACACATCGTGCTTAAAGGTTCCCAGTGGAGTTTGTGACCTGATGTAACACTTTGGAGCTCTTCTTCTATGAGTAGGGGACGCAAACACACCGTCGTGCCGATAGTTTCACACTACACCGCTGAGCTACAGGTGGTGGTAACGCTGCAAAGTGCCAACAAAGGCACAGAACTAGCGAGTAATTATAGATGCAATCAATGCCGGATTTAAAAATATACTTTATGAGAAAGTAATGTCACGTTTCGGTGAGTAACACTAGGTGTAAACACAACTTATGCTGCATAGAAAGCAGCAGTAATTACGGCTTCTCACCTTGCTCCGATCCTCCGATGCCCTTCAGCACCGCCCTGCGTCCGGTGCTCTCGATCAGAGCCTGCACCTCCGCGCTGGTCAGAGCGGATTCCACCAGCACCTCCTCCTTACCGACGTCGATGCTGACAGACGTCACTCCTGCAAACATGAAAACGATCATCTGATAGACGCACGAGCAGACAGCGACATTTTGATTATCTCCAAACGACGCCTGAGCTTTTTAATCAAGCGAAATGACAAACGTTATCTGTTCCCGTCTTCTCAAATGTGAAGATTTGCTGCTTTTCTGCTTCCCCTCGTGTCGGATTTCAAATCAAACTGAATAAATTCTGCAAAAATAAGCCGAATCTTTTCTGAGGTGGTGTGCAGTGTAAACAAGTTTGAGGAAAAAACTGGGTGAACTCTTGATAAATGTGGTCAGGGTTGCTTCTATTTGCAAATGATTTGTCCGGGATGTGTTTTATTGATATGTGTGAACAGCACCAGCGTCTCTACAACAATTACACAGTCACTACAGTCAAACATGGTGGAGGTTCACTGATGTTTTGGAGGTGGCTTTGCTGCTTCAGGCACTGGATGTCTTGACGGTAAGAACTGCATTATGAAACCTAAAGGCTACCCCATGAAGGGCCAAGTGTCAGAAAGCTGGGTCTCGGTCAGAGGTCATAGGACTTACAGCTGGACGGTGACCCAACAGATACTTTCAAAAAACAACCAAAGACCTCATTGATTACCTGTGGAGAGATCTCAAAACTGCATTTTGGGTGAAGGAACCCATCAAATCTGAAAGATCTGGAGGAGTTGGCAAAAAATGAAGAGTGGTCCAAAACTCCATACAGAGGAGTAAGAAACTCACATAAGACGACTGAGTTCAGTCTTTTTTTTTTTTTTTTTAACTAATGGATGTGCTACCAAATATTAAGTTAAGGATGCCAATCAATGTTTGGAATTTAGTGGAAAAATATCTTTGATTTTTCTTTATTTGTGTTGTTTTTTTGAGAGAGAGAGGTAATACATTATGTGACAAAAATACAAAAGGGTGCCAATATTTTTTGGTTCAGTTCATCAAATGTCTTTGCTCTGCAGGGGAGATCAGTCACGTCACTATTACATAATAATAATAACATAACTATTGTTATGAGAATTTTTAAAGTAGAATAAGGAGGACTGGATTCAAAGTATCAAAGTTGGATTTATTATTCTCGTACAAGAAGAAGCGTTTAACAGTGCAACACACAAAGGGGTTACAGAGAAAAGGCTCCTCGAGGAGCTCTAACAGTTGGTTCCTATACATTTTTTTAAAGAAGAACCCTTGAATAAGGAAAACTGGATTCAAAGCATCAAAGTTTAAGTTGATTTTAATATTCTTGTACAAGAAGGAGCGTTTAACAGTGCAACACACACAAAAGGGGTTACAGGGAAAAAGCTCCTCGAGGAGCTCTAACTGTTGGTTCTTATACAATTTTCTTAAAATGGGCCGTCTCTGACACCTCCCCACCAACAATTTCCTTTTTTGGTTTTCTGTTTAGTAATGAACATTGTGTTTCTAAATCCCTTAACCTGTCTCTCTTGTCCTTGAACGAGTTTTTAATTATCCCTGCCAACTTCAGCAAACACATGCCAGATAAAGACAAAAAACACACTCTCTATAAGAGTTCAAACATCTGCACCCTAGCATAATCCTAATTTTTATAACATAATATTATGTATATGTCTTATTCGTCTGTGGGTCAGAATTTATTTTGGTGAGATTAATGTACATGCTGCTGCTTTAAAGGAGAAACAGGGTACATAAGACACAGGTCAAAGATCTGCTGAGTCACGGTCTAAACTGACAGCTCACTGTAAACATGTCAGTGCTCTCCTCACCTGGTTTGTCCTGCAGAGCAGCTCTGACTGTCTCCGCACAGCTCTCACAGGTCATCTGCACCGCAAACTCCAGCTGTGCAGGTGTAAAAAACAAACAAACATTAAAAACACCTGTGGAGCTCGTTACGTAGCCGCGCGAGGCTTTGCGTAACACACTACGCAGCAACATCTGCTTCACGGCGCGAGCTCAATTAACGCATGTTTTCCTGCACACATAACGTGACTCAGCAATAAAAACACTAAAACATGACGCACAAACCTTGGCCGTCCTCTCCGTGTCCATCCTGTACCCGCACGTCGCCGCCTGCCCGCACAAAGCTGACGCAAACAGAGACGTTCCCACTTTTCTACAAACGGAAACAAACCGGGTGCACGCGCTAACGGCCGCCGCCATGCTCGTGAGGTCAGGTCCAGCCCCGGTGTGACGTAGAGGGGCCTACGTCACACCGCCCGCACCCGCACGTTACTGCCGCCACGTGACGACTCACCGCCACTGCTTGCTTTCTATTTTATTTGTCTCGTGCAGAGGACACATGGCTTTCTAGTGTTTCTCTCTATGCAGCTTTATCAGAGAAAATAACAACAATAATGATAATTATGCATAAATACACGTAAAAACATAAAAACAATAAGGATTCAAGGAGTTTTATTGTCATTGCAGCACATGTAAAACATGGGATGAAACGAAATTGGTTTCCCCTGGTCCCGGAGCAGCCCGATATAAAATATTTAAAAAAGATTTTAAAAAATAAAATAAAATAAATATAAATAAAATATAAAAAGTAAAGGCAAATTTAAAAAATAAGTATATACAATAAATAGAAAAACAACAACACACAGCATAACACCATGTTGAGGTAGTGACTCGGAAAAGAAGCCAAGATAGATAGATAGATAGATAGATAGATAGATAGATAGATAGATAGATAGATAGATAGATAGATAGATAGATAGATAGATAGATAGATAGATAGATACATACATAGATAGATAGATAGATAGATAGATAGATAGATAGATAGATAGATAGATAGATAGATAGATAGATAGATAGATAGATAGATAGATCTAAAGGCTAAAAAGTACCAGCTTGTCTCTTGAAATGGTGAAATCGGTCTCCACCTTCAAGAAAAAGCTGAAAATTAAATGGAGTAATTCATCTATATTGAGCTGCAACCTCTGATAAAGCTATTTTTAGTATGTATGGGGACCATGTGGTCTGTTGTCTAATGTCTAATGTTCTATGTAGTGTATTGTCTTGTTTCGTATGTATTATATTGTTTTGTTCTGCGTGTACACAGGCTCCCTCAATAAGCTGATTCACACACAGGTATATTATCTTCTTTTCTTTTTAAGTTTAAATAATGACAATTACTGGATGTCAATATGTTGTGTCCATTTGTGTGAAAAAGAAAGAAAGAAAGAAAGAAAGAAAGAAAGAAAGAAAGAAAGGAAAGAAAGAAAGAAAGAAAGAAAGAAAGAAAGAAAGAAAGAAAGAAAGGATGAGAGCTACGGAAGCCCTAAGCAGCCACATTTTATACATTTTATTTCCCTCTCTTTTCCCCTGATAACCGAGCGGCAACCGCCATGGCTGGGAAAAGAAGCCAAGAGAGATAAATAAATATGTACAGAGGAATTAAAAATGTGCAGACGAGTTAAACATTTGCATAGAGAATAAATATATAACCAAGTGCTTAAAACTGTAATTCCTCAAACGTCCACTAGAGTCAGTCTCCATAAGTCCCCATGTTCAAATGTCCAACTTCACAGCAGAAATAAACATGTTTACAGCCTGGTACAAAAAACAGTCATTATGTCGTCTGATTCTGCAAACCTGACCTACCCTACTAACCCTACATTCTCTGATTTGTTCTTAGTGACCACATCATTGATTCAGAATTTAGTAAATCATAATTCACACTACAATCCAAACACGAGGGACACGAAACTGTGTTGATCTGATCCATCTTAAGCTGACGGGCAAAGGATTGATTAGTGAAGGAGGGATGTTGCTGGTTGTTCATGTAGATATTTTTTTTTACATTTTAAATGATGATGACTATGACATATTTGGCTGAAATACACATCTAAGTACTTAGACAAAGTAGTATTTGCATGCATTAAAAAAAAAAGGTACTTGGATGAGCATCCGCACATGAATTTTCAGAAACAACAAACATCCTATACTAATAAACAGAAAACATGTTTTATGTTTTATTTAAACCATACAACGTGATAATATCACACTTTAACATTATAGGCAGCTGTGGCATACATCTTATATCACAAGTATGTGTAATCGTCATGATGTTATTAAATATTGTAGAAAAAACATTTGCATTTGATTAAAGAAATCACCCCACGGTGAAATGAATGGAAAGCTATGGCTGCCTTAGGTAATCAGCAGGCTCGGTGTAAAATACGTCGAGGACAATGCAAAAACAGCGCGTGGGAGGTTTTCTTTCTTTTTTATATCAGGGTCAGGCTGTGGGAGGAGTGCGTTATGTGGACGCACAAGATTGTAGTGTGTGCACAAATCACCGCGATGAAGGCTGCCTGCAGTAATAATGATTGCTTGCCTTCCGCATGTGTCGGCCTCCGATTCATTTTCATAATGTGTATAGATTATTGTCACGGGGTCGATCTTCAGATTAAAGCTATGGGAGAGAGAGAGAGAGTACCACTAAGCTGATGACGGGTGCATGTGTGTTCTCTATGCATCCCTGTTGAATCTGTTGGCAACCCCTTTGATAGCACAGACAGAGAGAGAGAGAGAGAGCCACAGGAGATGCCACATGACCGTGATGTGGCATAAAAATCTGGGTCGTCTAAAATAAAAAGCCTCCAAATCGAACCTCCTCTGGCTAAATTTGGGACGTGAGTGACACATATTCAGCGCCGCTCATCGACAGTGTGTGGTGATCCAGAAACACAGCCGTCATTATGTCAAAACAACACCGACGGGGCCCATGTTTTACACGGAAGAGAACCGAGAGAACACAGCTCCTTCTGTAATGTGGCGGCTCATTGGTTTTGACCCTTGACCCCCAGTGCTCAGTAATATGACCACAAGGCTTTAAGAGGGCTGAGCCAGTGTGTGTGTGTGTGTGTGTGTGCGCGTGCGCGCCAGGCTCAAACACACATAAGAAATGCCTTTTGTGTGAGTCACGCGCACACACACACACACATCAGCAGTTTGATTTATTTGGTACACGGGAAACGGTCGAAAACCTTCGGCCTCACGTTGATCCTCTACGTTCAAAAGAGGTGGAGAGGGAGAGCTGTGGTGACACCTGAGCCCAAAAGAGAGAGAGAGAGAGAGAAGAGGGATTTCATTAACACACACACTCACACACACACACACACACACACACATATACATACCGAAGCACACACACACAAGAGACAGCACCGAGCTGGAAAGAAGAGTGAAACCTAATCAGTCGACTGTCCACGGGAGATTCAGAGGGAGAAAGAAAGTGGGAGATGAAAAGACGAGAGAAGAACAAATTTGACAAAGAAGAGTGTGTGTGTGTGTGTGTGTGTGTGTGTGTGTGTGTGTGTGTGTGTGTGTGTGTGTGTGTGTGTGTGTGTGTGTGTGTTGACAGGAAAGTGTTGACAGCCCTGTGTGGAACAGTAGAGGTTTTATCTCTGCACTAAATGAGCCACCATCCTCCACCCCGTTAGCACCGACCTGGAGTCTGATATATCCTCTTATTAAAAAACTTCAAGAAGGTTGAAGCAGCTCTTGTTCAGTCAGTGACACTTTATAAAACACAAAACAAAAAAAACAAAAAAAACAAACACAATTTCTAATAAAAATGTTAAAGTCAGCTGTTTGTTTGCTTTAGGACAACATTAATCCTGCAGCACTTATAAATTATTCAGCACTCAAACAGCTATATGACCACAGACACAAACATAAACACAACCATGGTGTGCAAGAATTTATTTTAGATTAACAATAAATCAAAGTTATGTTTGGTTCTTACTGTATCTACCTCTGATAAAGACACTACGGCCGATCAACAAACATAAAATCATCTGTAAGTCGAGGATCGCGAGGTTCTGCACAGAACACACCATCAGTGTGTATTCTTGCAGTTTCACAGTCAACATCCAGTAGATCAGGTTGATTTACCACTGTTGCAATCATTTCTAATTAACCCTCCGCCTGTGTGCTGTATATTGATTGTGAAATTGTGAGAATGCACGCTAAAAGAAGGCTGTACTGGCCATGTGGCGAATTATATACATCCATCAAATCATAGTGCTGCCCTTGTCTTTATTTATGTATTTATTTATTATTATAAAAATACATAAATGCACCGACTCTTCAAGGGCTAACATGAGGTCGAAATTGTGCGTCGAGCATTTTGTTGTATTGAAATTGTTTTGTTGTTGTTGTTCCGATATATTCTGAGCACTTGTTGGCTGATGTTTTCCTTCACTTCGCGGTCCAGCTCATTCCAACTCGTCTCGACTTCGTTTAGATTGGGTGATTTTTGGAAGCTAGGTCATCTGACGCATCACTCTACACCTTGGTCAAATAGCCCAACACAACCTGGAGGTTCCACTAAAATTCTATGGTAGCTGGTTAAGTGCGTGCCTTGATTTCTGAATAAATCGCCAACTGTGCCGCCAGCATAGCACCTCCAAAATCATCATCATTGCTTCACAGTGGGAACCACACATGTAGATAACATCCATTCACCTTCTGAAGCTGACTGAGAGAACGCCAAGAGCGCGTGAAGATGTCATCTCGGCAAAAAGGTTGCTAGAAAGAATCACTGAATGAGAAAGCGTGTCCGAACCTTTAAGTGGTACTGTATATTATAGAGTTATTTGAATTTCCAGCAGCTCACTTCGTGAATTACCGTGTCCAAGGTCAGCAATTAACTTTGACCCTCAGCTTTTTTTTAGATGAAGACATTAAAGTATTTAGAATAATTCAAATTATGCTAACTAGGCAAGCTCTGTCTCCAGAACTAACTAATAAATTGAGCTGAGGTTGAGGCTGTGGTTTATTCAATTAACTGTCGCCTCTCAGCGAGGAATATTAATAGTCAAACTAACTGTGTAACGAGTGTTTCTGTCTCTACATCGAACAGGAAGCCTCTGTGCTATAAATATATTTTGTTGTAACGTTTCCTTCTGCTTACGCTGGACATTGTCCACATTCCCATGATTGTTATCGTAATCACTTTTGTTTTTCCGGCCCTCCGTTTCGTTATCGACTCAATCTCTGTCAACAAATTTAATGAATGTTTATTGAGGATGTCCCTCTCTCTCTCTATCTCTCTCTCTCTCACACACACACATAATCAAGAGCACATGAATAAATCGAGTCAAAATAAATTTTACTCAACTCCGTTAGACTTAAACGTTGAATAGAAAAAAAGAGATTGGGTTTTTTGTGGCAATAGTTGAACTCGTCTGTCTTGTATCATTTCAGTTTCTTGGCTGTGTGAACATATAGTAACTTTGTCCATCCACACAGGAGCATTATTCATGTTAAAATATGAAAATGACATAGAAATGATCTATAAAATAAAATATAACAAATATTTCTTTGCTGCAACTTCACATATTGCAGAGAGTTTCAAGTTTCAAGTTTCAAGTTTCCTTTATTGTCAAAACTGCAAATGTATAAGACATACACAGAATTAAAATTACGTTTCTCTCTGTCCAAACGTAAAGATGTAAATATATATATAAAATAAAATAAATAAAATATGATATAAAATAAAAATAAAGATAAAAATAAAAATAAAATAAAAATATATATACAATATATACAAGCAGACGTAAGTATTTTTGAGTCTGTAAAGTGGCTGGTGCCTTATGGGGGCACCCACAACTGTTTTTGTTAGAGCTTGGCTTATCTTAAAGGGAATCGAACCACTGACCTCAAGCTGTGTTTTACCTGTTCACAACATCACAACGCTGACATCACTCAGCCCACGAGGGAAGGAGCGTCAGTGGTATGAGGGACCCTGCTGAGGTCAGAGCAAAGTCACAGTCCTGCCAGAGCGCGCTCCATGTCTGCTGACTGCAGCCTGACAGCTCGGATGGAAGATGAAGCCGAGCATGTCGAGCAGACAGAGCCGGGGCTATGTTTGTAAAAAAACAAGTGTGACTTTGTCCTGGCTTCACTTCTTCTTCACATCTTTAGAAGACAAAAGACGGATGCGTGACATGTCAAACAAACCATTTGTATTGCCTGTTGTTGTATTATAGAGAGATTAAACAGGATATTTTGTAATTTCCCAAAGCACAAGTAGATTTTAAATGAAAGTCCTGAGCTCAGTGAAGCAAAAATTAACATGAAAATAAGAGAAATCCTTTTTCGCAGCACTAGAGACTGTTAATGAAACTGCAGAGGAAGTCTCATCCAGTTGTGTTTTCCTTATTTACACTGGTTACACCCAGACTGGGCGTTGTTCTGCTCTGGTTGCTGACATGCTGCCTTAAAATCCAGATAGTCTTTTGGGAAAAATACCAGTGTAGTGATGCATTTTTTTGTGCGTGCACAGTGCAGTAAACACATTACTTATCTTTGCAGGAAGACTGAGAAACACGTCGACCTGTGTTTTTCAATTAAATCAATCACAGACCACAAAAGGCGGGAGAGGAAACAAAAGAAAAAGGATCCGATCAATCAGAAAATAGCCCCTTAAACAAATATTGCCCGTTCAGCACATGCATTATTGCTGACTTACCAACAAGCTCAAAAGTATTAATTATAACGCCGGCAATGTGTTTAACGAGCTACGGACAAACTCATCGCAGAGAGGATCGATAAGAAGAAAAGACAGCGACGCCTAATCAAAGTCTACTGCTCCTCTCCTGAAATAATGACCCATATGGAGGAGGCAATATGCTGCAGTGTGGCTTCCAAACACAATACCTCATTTAATCATCACACCCCAGAAATCCAGATCATTACTCAAACAATCTGGCTGTCATGGTCCGGCAAAGCATCCTTAGCCTAGTTCTCCTCTTGGAAAAACCACCTAGCAGTTACAGTTCAAATAAAACATCAAGAGGGAGCTGCGTTTGAAAGAAGGCAAAAGCCAGAAATTACAATAAGGTCAGCGGCTATAAATTGTCTTTTAAGTAGGCTACCGGTGACTCAATATGAGTGCATGAGGAGATTATAATAATAAAACAACCACGAGGTGCAATGAAGTCTTTTAAACCTTGCTATTACAGTAACTCACTGTGACACAGTCTCCTTATGAATTATATAGATAAATGCATTCAAAGCCTGTCAGATTAATCAGCCGTACACATGCATACACATGCAGAGTATACCAGGAGAATACAGGGTGTGGACGCGAAACTGCATCGCTGGCTTCAAAAGTTAGAATAAAATCAATAATGTATGAAAACGTGTGGAATATTTTAAGGGCTGAATATTTGAAACGCTTTAATTCGCATGTGCAAGCAGTTAAAGAGTCGAAAGTCTTAATTAGGACATTTTAAAGGTTTGAATGGGCAACTGTGGATATGAAAAAGTGCAGAAAGGATTATGAATACTTCATGGGAAGAAGATGAAGGATGCAAATTATAGCTCCTATAATCTGGGACCTGCACTGTATAGCTGGAATAATTTATGTACAAACACCTGTATGGATTTTAAAGCAACGTTGAAGAGAAATTGGTTGTTTTTGTGGTTTAGAGCCCCCAGTTTCCAACTCTAATACCACTGTGGTAACGTGATAATCCAAAATTAAAAAGTCGACAGCTTCACTAACAGCCAAACGTCAAGCAAGGTCAACAACACGAGACATCGAAGCCAGCTAATATCACTTACTAGTCTGTCTTTCAGTCTTTTGTATCTCCAAAAAAACCTGTCCTAGATTTACTCTTGTCTGTTCTCCATCTTCCTCTGTCACACTTTCTTTTCCTCCCTTTCTCTGTCACCACACCCTTCATTTTTTGGCTTTGTCATTAAGTCCACAGAGGCCACTGAGCCCAGTTACATTGCCCGCTTGCCAAGCTCCGGTTCTGGCATGACACTGGCTCCACTTCACCCACATGCCCACCCCATGCTATAAAAACACTCTTCCACTGCTCCGAGCTCACTCAGTGTTGCATGTAAATGATTTCCAATCTGCAATGTTATGACAGAAAAGTTTACACAGTGTTGCTTTATTTGGGGACTCCAGCTGACTACAACCCTTATAAGAATATGCAGCCATGGAAAATATTCAAAACACTGTCCGTTGGGAGTAAAACAGGAAGTGTGGGGTCCTCAGAGGAATGGATGGAATGGTTTTACTTCTAATACTTTGCTTATTTCATGTACCCAGCTGCACTGTGAGAAATGTCTCTAGATTTTACGGTAAACAACTGCCAAACCATGACAGTAAAAGACTGTAAAATATGTAATCAAGTATCACTGTGTTTTCCTGTAGGCAATAAAACACAGTCATAAGGAAATGTATAGAGAATAAAGTCGTACTTTATATCACAGACTCTTAATTGTACAGTAAATCACAGTAAAAGACTGTAAATGCCATTAAATATTACAGTCACGGTTTTGCAGTTTTTCACCGTAAAATCTACAGATTTTCCTATCCTATATTTAAACAACAACCTTATATGCCAAATCAACAGTACAAACATCCTTTTACTGTAATATATTATTACATATTTATTACAGTAAAAATCTGGCAACCACAGTTTACAGATTTTTACCGTAAAAACATTTTTTTTGGTTTTACAGTCATATTTTAAAACCTTTATTTATACGGCATTTTATGGAAATGTATAGAGAATAAAGTAGTACTTTATATCACAGACTCTTAATTGTACAGTAAATCACAGTGAAACACCGTAAATGTCATTAAATATTACAGTCACTGTTTGGCAGCTTTTTATCGTAAAATCTACAGATTTTCCTTTCCTATATTTAAAATATAGGATAAAACGACAACCTTATATGTCAAATCAACAGTACAGACATCCTTTTACTGTAATATATTATTACATATTTATTACAGTAAAATCTGGCAACCACAGTTTACAGAAAAAAAAAAGAATTACCGTAAAAAAAATATTTTTGCCGTAAAAAAATGTTTTTATGGTAAAAAAAAAAATTACGGTAATTTTTTTTTTTTGGGGGGGTTTTACAGTTTTACAAAATCTTTATTTATACGGCATTTTTTGGAAATGTATAGAGAATAAAGTCGTATTTTATATTACATACTGTTTTGTATTGTACAGTAAAACACCGTAATATTTAACAGCATATTTTATGGCCTTTTACTGTCATGGTTAAAAGTACTAAAGTACTAATATCTGTTTACTGTAATATTAGGGGGAAAAAACAGTTTTCTTCATACAATATAACTCCTGTGTAAATAGTGACATGAGGAATTTGATTTGTGTACGCCGGTTTGGGAGAGTGAGTCGGTGACACAGACAGTGAATGAGAGTGAGGGAGCGCTACCGGTAAATCAGTGAAATAAAAAGTTATTCCCTGATTGTTTCACATTCAGCACAAGCAGACACCCCCCAGAGGTTTGTCCCCTAAATCAGTCCTATAACTCCACTGATGATAAGTAAAGAAACACTGGAGCATGGGGAGTGTAGAAACAGTCTACGATCAGGAGCTCCATTAACATGTTCCGTTAGAATAAAGGTGAGAATAATGCATAAGGGAGCCTCTCCCCCTCTTTGGTTCTGCCTACAGGGCTCACTAATCACTAAATGGGGGAACATTTACATGTCAGTCAGCTCTGCTTTGAGTTCCAGTTCAGATTCAAATGAACTTTCCCCGGATTGACTTTAATATTCAAGCACAACACAACAGAGCGAAGAAACACACGAGGATCACCTGATCAGAATGATAAAAGTTTATTATAATCACTGTTATCCGTGTGTGTGTGTGTGTGTGTGTGTGTGTGTGTGTGTGTGTGTGTGTGTGTGTGTGGACCATGTGTGTGCGCGTACAGCACGCCTCCCCGCATCACAGGCACAAGCGCGCACGCATTGGCTGGCTAAAGAGAGAGAGAGAGAGAGAGAGAGAGAGAGAGAGAGAGAGAGAGAGAGAGAGAGAGAGAGAGAGAGGGGGAGAGAGGGGGTGGGTGGAGGAGGGTGGCAGAGGAGCCGGGGTGAGGGGGAGGCAACCGTCTCCCGTTTTGTTGCAAGAGGAGTCGCGAGGAGCCTCGGATGACAGACAGATCTGCTGCCTCACTGACTGCGACACCTGAACAATCTCCCCCCCAAAGCCGATGAAGGAGAGCGAGCTGTAGGCGAGAACAGGGAGGAGGAGAAGGAGGCTATCCTAAAAAATAAAAAAGAAGGAGGAGAAGAGGAGGAGGAGGAGAGGTAAGCGAGGGCAAGCAGCCGGCTGGCCGGGACACGGAGCCCCGTCCAGGAGGGGGAAGAAATCACCGCCACGACCGTCACATCACATCACAGCTCCTGAGGTGACAAAGGTGGGTGACGGCGTGTGTTTTCAGCATCCCTGTCCTACATGGCACCTTTAATCCCCACAGTGGAGTGATCGTAGACATGTCTGTAAAAAAAAAGAGAGAGAGAAAGAAAGAAAACAGGGCCGGTGAGGGGCATTTCTGTTTGTTTCTGTTCTACCACAGCGTCTCCCTCTGCTCTCTGACGGAGACAATTACGCACCGACGCGCCGCTTCTGATAAAAAGCGGATTTATGGATGAATGGGTGTCTTGAGGGAAACGTATCACACAGGCAGCATGTGTGTGTGTCCATTTGGGGACGCGTGGCCCCAACAACAAAAATTCATCAGATATACTTAATAACCAGACCCCCTTAATAAAGGGGAGGGGGGCTTTTTTTGTTGTTTATGTCCTGGAAGAAGCGTCGTATGTGTGATGAGGTGTTGGTGGTGTTGTTGGTGGAGGAGGATGAGGGCAGAGGGGTGGTGGTGGTGGTGGTGGTTGGGGGTGTTTATCGTGATGGTCTCCTTGAGCTTGATTGATTTCGCCTGTTCAGTCAGATTAGGAGTGCGCGGACACCTCACCGGCAAATTAATTAAAGTGCACGCAAAGATTAACCGCCTAAGATGATCAGTGAGGAGAGGAGCAGGAGGGGAGGTGGTGCATCAATTAATGACAAACTATTTATACACCCGGAGCTGTACTGGATGGGACTGTGGCACCAATTGTTGCACGCGTGTTCAATATTTTCCATAATGCAGATTTGATCCCCTCTCCATTAGTTGATTGGTTTTGTTGTTGGATGTAAGTTTTCCTTTTTCCATCTGGTGTTAGAACATCAGTTAAATATTCTGTCACCCAGATTTGTGTTTCACAACACATAGCAAAGCTGGAGGAGTTGACTGATGATGGAAGAGTTACAAAACCAGGAATGCTTTGACAGTGTCAAACAAAATGTTGAAATTTATGGACAAATGAAGCCAGAGCATCCAGAGATCCACCCAAATAAACCCTTTAAAGAACGAAGGAGTCATCCGATACAGATAGACGACTCGACATATGTCACAATCGATCAATAATTTAAGACTTATATCAGGCGAAAAAGGTCAAAACAGTTGCTGGCTCCGGCCTTTCAAATGTGTAAATAGTTAATTTTGACGCTTGCATGAATTCTTTGCAGATGCCCGGTGACAACAATCTGCACGCCGACACGTCCTTCTCAATGAATCTGTTGTTTTATTCAAAGTGTTTGGAACACGGACGGGCGACTCTGAAGGAGCGCCGCGCTTTAATAATTGAAAAGAAAATTGAAGTAGGAGCATTCAGGACGTCCTGAGACACTCTCGATGAGGAGAAACTCCCCCCAGATGTCATAACTGATCAATCATTTCCAAAACGTTTGCTCCGTGTCGCTGTTAAATGTTTCTTTTGGCCGCTGGTGCATCCTAAAGGCAAACTGTGCACGCCCATAATTTGTTGCAGATGCTCGGTAACAATAATCTGCTTCTCTGAGAAACTTTTGTTACATATTATAAGGAAGTTTTGGACAACTCAAATAAATCCTTTAAAGAGGGGAATGAAAATCAGAGTAGGGGGGCACTGTCCATTAATAATTTAAGACATTTGTCAGTTGCTGGCTCCAGCTTCTTGTCCTTCACGTCGCTTTAAACTCACTGTTGGTCTCCTAAAGGACACATCCATGAATAATCTGCAACAATAATCTGATGCATGCTGACATGTCCTTCTCAATCATGCTGAGTGTTTTGTTTCTGTTCGAGTTAGACTGATGTTAGATCTCGTCACCTTTTTCCCTCCATACATCCATCCATCCATCCATCCAGTCCTGCTCCTGTCCCCTGTCTCCGTCTCTCTCCTTCCTTCCTCTTTGTGCCCGTCCCTCTCTTCTTCCTCTTCCTCTGTGTCTTCAGGAAGTAGGTTAGGAGAAGGGAGGGGAGGTGACTTAATAAACCCTTTTTTGCGGCAGGTCATTTACAAGCACGAACCTGAAAAGGTTCCTCTTCTTCTTCTTCTTTTTCTTTTTTTTTCTCCTCCCTCCTCGTCCTGGCGCGTCCACAAGAAAAGGCACAAGACCGAGTGATGAATGTGTGCTCTGTTTGGCGAATAGCAAAGCGGGGAATAACAATGGAGACGAGGGAGGGGCGGTAGGCACACACACAGACACACACACACACACACACACACACACACACACACACACACACACACACACACACACACACACACTAGCCTCTTGGAATAAAAAAAAAGTCAATATGATAAAGGGTGTTGTGCTGACTAAGATTCACTGCATCGTTGTGTTAAGCCTCATCACAGGAGTCTTTTTAGGCTGAGGGCGCCCTTTAAAGGCCGGCGCTCTGGGAAGGGAGTTTATTTATATACGATATGAGGCTATGATATAAATCCTAAGTGATATAAACCTCTGCCAGAAGGCAGAACTGTTTACTCCTTCCCTGGAAGCAAAAATTACTCATTACTCGTCGGTACGTAACATAATTTCCTCTAATTGTCCAAGTCGCTGTCAGGCCGTATGCAGATGTTTCCTTGAGGCTCAAGTTCAGAAGTGATGCCTCAGTGCTTTGAAATTTAGCACAGGAATAACTTCTTAGGTCAATAGATGATTAAATAATCATCATTTATTTAGCAAAGAAAAACCATTTTCTCGTTTTCACAGCGTAAATCTGGCTTTATTTCGGCAACTATTTGCTGAAACTAACAATTATTTCAGAGTTTAGTTGTAGATAATCTATAAAATAACAAAAAAAAGTGTGAAATTTTAATTTACCAGAGCCCATCGAGACATCCTTGGGCTTGTTTTGTCCAAAACGTCCAAAATATTTCACTCAATACGAGAGAAAAACACCCGATCTTCACATCTGAGACTCTGAAATGAGAGAATATAAGAGTTAAATGTTTAATTTAATATTTGAATTGTAACAAATTCATAAATAAACAAAAAGTTAATATTAATACACACATTTTACTGCTCGTGTGGCTCGAGTTGTTTGATTCTCACGTATACCGACTTAATCAGAGTCAATTAAATCATCTTAAACGTTAATTTAACCCGTCAAGTCAGCTAAGATGAAATGACGAGGGATGACAAAGCGAAAACACGTCAGCGATATTGAATTACAGGTGAAGAGCGTTCTTCTCTCCTGTGCATGTTTGGTGTAGACGGGAAGTGTTCCATGTGTTTCTGGCGCGGGAGGACGAGGCCTCGATGTGTAGAGCAGTATGTGACCGGTTTTTAAGATGGCCTGAGCGATTAGAAATGTACATGTGGGCATCTCAGCTCGCCGCACAGAACTTTTTGGTTTGACCCCGGCTAACCAAAAACATCCACGCACATACCATCCACTTGATCCCCCGTTGGGTTAAATCCTACCCATGAGTGGCCCTTCCTCGCACAAACATTGAACTCAGTCCAACTTTCGACCACTTTGATGCATTAGTGCAAAGGTGCATTTTCGCCACATTGTGGAAAATTGATTTCGACGTGCACGCAACAAGCACTTGCAACCCAATTTCGGATTAGAGGCGAGCTCAGAGGTGACACAAATGTCGAGCCTCTCTTTCTCCGCTCATCCTCTTTGCTGTTGCTTATTAATCGAGTCAAATCGATCCCCACCAGAGAGGCCGTCCACTAAATAAGAGACATCTGTACGCGAGCGTGTCCCGTTCTCAGATGTTAACGCGGAGCGGTGACTTCCGAAATGTTTTCAAACTCCGCATGTTAGCCACGGTTCTGACTGTGGCCGCTGTTGCCAGATGAAGACAGATGGACGAGGGTTTTTTTTTCTGTCAGTCGCCCGGGCTCGGCTCCAGGGGAGCTGCCCTTGGTGTGAACGTTTTCATCTGCTTGTAGATGTCCACCAGACAGATTCCAAGCAGAGACCCTGGATTAAAATGGTCTGCGCCGGGAAGATTACGGGAGTAAAGTCCTGTATCTGGACGGCCCTGCTGCTCCGCATAAAATGCATTATTTATTATTGATACTGAGAGCATCTCTGTTTGGTCGTTGTTGTTGCTGCTGCCGTGTTCAAACAAACTTCTCTGAGTCCTCCCTGGTTCACTCACTCAGACTAAATTCAAAAAGCTGACCTTGATTTCTTCATTAATGCAGACGCAGAGGAGAAGTTACTGAGAAAAGATGTGATGTTGTAAGGAGGTTGTGGATATGTTGACTAATAACTAATTATAACGAAATCAGTTGTGCCGTTCATCATAATGTCAGAAAAACAGAAATTTAGATATCAGACTTGGTCGCCCTGTTTAAAATTAAGATTTTTATATCAGTTTTTTTGATTAAAAAAATGAAATTTTATGATAGGTCATGTTGTATCTTTACTGAAAGGAGCGCTAAATGAAGTAAACACTCAAGGGTCAGGATTAGACTTGGTTCTTCTTCTTTCCATACGTTCTTTCCGTATGTTAACGTATGCAAAATGATGTTACGTAAACCTTTGCATGTACCTGCGTCAGGTAGATAACTTGTATTTTCTATCGTCTTTACCACAAAGATGACTTCTCTTATTTCAAGGTTCAGTTCATGCGTCTTTTTTAGGGCAATAAACCGTAAACTAAAAACATAGAAATGTAGTTCACGGTCGCCTTTTTACAGACCTGAGTGGTGTCTGCAAGTATTCCCTTTAGGCTTCGTGTCGCCCCAACAACCTTCAGCAATTAGATAGGTCAGCCCTGTATATATCCAGAGAGGCAAGACCCAGAGTATAAACAGTCTGCAACGCACTTGCTGCTGCTTTTTTAGCTTATTGCTTTGAGTGCATGGTAGTAATCAAAGGTGAATTCGATGAGTGCATCAGGTTTTTATCAACTTTGGTTGCTGGAGCTGAAAAAACAACCTCCATGGAAAGATCCATGCCGAGCTTTCAGTCACCCCTCATGATGTTCATTAGCAGATGAACATGGATGCAAATGAGCAATGTTTTATTGATGACACGCAGCAAAGGGCCGCGGCTTGGAATCGAGCTTGGCCTGCTGCGATAAGATAAGGACTAGAGGTACATGAGGTGCACGCTCTACAGGGGGGCGCCCCAGAAATGGACATTGAAATATTTCGACTTCTACACCAACCTGAAGATCACGTGGTACGATCAAAAGCTCGAGAAGAGCTTCTAAATCAGTGTTTTCTCAATAAATCACAGTATTCAGTTTCCATTTGTGGCAATTAATTTAAAATACCATCTCTTTTTTCTGATAATGAGATTAGAGTTTTATATAACTGTTCCCATAATCAGATTATAGCTTCAAATGGAATTAGAGACGCAACATACCCGATGTTCGCTGTTTTAAAATTAGTTGTTGAATCGTTCCCTGATTGGGATTTCTCCCTGACTGTATCCCCGCCTGACACCTGAAGTGAAATGAAGGCAGGTACAGCTGGCATGTTGGCATATCGTGGCGTTGATGGCGGTTGTGATTGAACCCGGAGGAAACACAAACCCCCCTCTGAGGAAGGGAAAAAGTCAAGGCTTATATTGCAGCGAAACCTACATCAAACAAAGCATCATCTAGCGGGAGAACAAATGGGACTTTAGTTAGGAGGTTAGTAAGGACACACTGTGTTGGCTATCAACTCCAAGGTCTGCAACAACGAGACATTCGATACGTTATCCATAGAGGAATCCATCGCACAAGATGATCTGGAAACCAGATAGTCCGAACTGAATATCAGTTTTCAGTTCCAGCTTCAATGAAGGGCTTCATTAAAGGGTTCTGGGTCAATAAATGCACGACTCCACTGATTTAAAGAGAAGTACAGTATACGATAAGGAACCTTTGCATTGTTGTCAGGCTTTTAAAAGAGCCTGCTTGTAAAACAAACCAAGACCTCTACTGAAAGTCTTCAAGCTGTGCTTCTTGTTAATAACAATGCATAATATTACCTCTTATTCAATAGCATACAAGGTGAAAACACTTCAAGGACTGAACAATGCTGACAAGTGCAACATTATTCCCCGTTGAGCACTATAGTCTTTAGATGAATCCCTTTTTTACAAATCTTCAAATCTTTTGTTTTGCTTATTTTACCTTAAAAATAAGATTTTGAGAAAAGATGTGATGTTGTAAGGAGGTTGCGGATATGTTAATTAAATAATTATAACGAAATCAGTTGTGCCGTTCATAATAATGTCAGAAAAATAGAAATTAAGATATCAGAATTGGTCGCCCTGTTTAAAAATCAGTTTTTTTGATCAAAAAAATGAAATTTTATGATAGGTCATGTTGTATTTTTACTGAAAGGAGCGCTAAATGAAGTAAACACTCAAGGGTCAGGATTAGATTTGGTTCTTCTTCTTTCCGTATGTTATGCAAAATGATGTTACCTTAAAAATAAGATTTTCATGTGCGATCTGAACACCCAAGAAGTTTATTTTAAGCATTACTGAGGTCTGCACATACCAAAATGAATTCGATTGTTTCCTTTTCTTTCATGCCCTCACTTTCCCCACACCTTCTTCATCCTGAAACGATACCTTTGGTCTAAAAAAAAAAAAAAAGGAGGATGTAATGAGAGCGTCGAGCTGACCAGGCAGGCGAGTAAAGGCCTCTGTAAGTGTTAGTTAAAAAGGGACTTCAACCGGAATGGTTTGAACCCCCAGAGTGTGTGTGTGTGTGTCCGTCTATGTGACACGCTTACCTTTGTGATGAGTTTACGAGGTCCGCTTGCTACGAGCTTTGTTTGTTCACACAAGTGTCTGTGTGTTTATGTGTGCGTGTTGGGTGGAGGTGGAGGTGGTGGTGGAGGTTGCAGAGGGCATCCTCCCCTGGGGGGGTTCCAGTCTGGCCCCTTAATTAATCCGATTTCTGGCCGGAGGGTCTGCTGTGTTATCAGGCCATTACAGAGTAGCTGGCTGCGTCCTTAACAGCGCGAGCCAGAGAGCACACCACAGGTACACACACCACAAACAAGCACACCTTTATACCTCTGCACCAGTGAGGACGCTCATTGATACTAATAAAACCTTTCGTCAAAGGGTAATTGGGTTCTCACTTTGCATTCCTGCTTTAATTTTGACCTACTGTACTTACTGTACTTGTACGTGGGCCCTGTTTTCCAGGTTAATGAAGTACTGACATTTCCAAGGTGCCCTTGAGTTTTGACGTGCTTATTTACAACCTGGTTTATTTCCTGCTTGTTCCTTCATCTGAATGAAAGAATGATGTTGATATCAAGCTTAACTTAAACTTCTAATCTAATCTAAGATACATTCCTCCACCGCATATTCCTGGATTTGACATCAAACTTTTGTAATCTCGCAGATGTTTACTTTGTGTGCAGCATGATAAATTGATTTCCTTGTAGTAGTTCCTCGTGCAAATTTCTGCTGTGAAGTTTTAACATTTTAACATGACTCCCTTATGGAGACTGACTCGTTCTGTAGCCAGCCTCAAGTGGACGTTTAAGGAACTGCAGTTTTTTTTTGTGGCACTTCCGCATCGGCTTCACTTCACAGCAGATATAACTGCACACACTAACACATATCATGTACAGTCGTCCCTCGCTATATCGCGGTTTACTTTTCGCGGACTCGCTGTTTTCGCCGATTTTTTTTTGTGTAATTTTGCATGTTTGTTTTTTTTTAACAGCGTACTGTACAGTATGAACACACATTGTGTTCTGCGTCCTAGATTGGCTAAGGGAGAACCACACATGTGTTCTGCGTCCTGATTAATTAAGGGAGTACTGTACAAAATGTGTGTAAAAAGCTGTATAAAAGTGTGTAGTTAGGGTTTTTACGGCCCTTAAACATGTTGAATAATTGTAAAACTACTTCGCGGATTTCGTTTATTGTGGGTTATTTTTAGAACATATCCCCCGCGATAAACGAGGGACCACTGTACTTATACATGGACGCTGACACACTCTACTTTTACTTTTACTTTTACTGTAACACACACAACAGTATCAGTTTGGCTGGCTGACTGCAGAGGAGTCTGAGTTTGTTTGAGATGCTCGAGCGGTGTTTGAAATCTGATTACAGTCTAGCATAGCTTCCCTCAGCAGCAGGAGAGGGCGAGCACCCTCTTCCTGATATTCCTGTTTCCCCTATGGCTGGACCAAAGGTTCGACAGACTCTCCTGTTGCTGAAAGGGCAGCTACATCACGACATTTTAATATTTTCCAGTATTTGTTCTCGCTTTGTTAGGACCTACACTTTAGTTTCATCCACTGAAGGAAAAAGCTGTGCAGCATGCATGGGAATGAATTACAATATAATATTTAAATATATATTTCTTGCTTTTTCCCTGGAGGTTTGAAGAAGTTTCTAAATTTGTCATTAGTCGCCTTTTTTTTTTTTTTAATAAGGTCGCTAAGAGGGTTTTTAAAAGTAGCTAAACCTCGAGTGAAATTTGCCAAGTTGGCAACGCCGAATGGAGGCGAGCGAATTACTATTAATAAATGAAAAGAACTGAAATCAGCAGTCACGTATTTTCTCCTTTTCTGTCTCATTTTTGGGATCGTCTGCAGTCTGAGGATAATTTTTTGTCGTGCAGTTCATTTCCTATCTCCAGTGATGCGGTCAAACATTAAAACATACACTCCAGGGTAATCTATAACAATAAATAAAGCAAAGACAGTTATATGTTCATATATATTTTATTTTTATGTAACTCACTTTGGTCCCGCCTCATTTATTTATTTCATTTCGTACATTTTAAGGATTCACCAATAAAACCTGGGTCAGCCATTCATCCCACTCCCTGACTTATTTTCTTATCTCGCCTCCTTTCTTCTTTTCCCTTTTCACTCCGCTCTCTCCTCGCTCTTCGCCAAAGTTTTGCCCGCAGGCAGAGTGCCATCTGCTTTTGACATTTTTAGAATGAGGAGAACTTGTGAGAACAGCGTGTTTATTGTTCCATTGTGGTTAATTATTCAGTCTTCAGCTCTCCGGTTCGGAGTGGTCGGTTATCTGGAGGCATCGCCCCGACACAAAGCAGGACTGACACTCTGTGAAGAATCCGGCATTCGGAGTCTGTCGTCCCGATTCAGTTCTGCTCCCGGTCCGGAAGTGACAGTTGGAGTTGACACCAGAATGAGACCCTCTTATTGTCGGTTCAGCAGTTATCTTTTGACCCCGAGTGCCAGAGCTGAGCCTCAAAACCAATGACTTATTCACCAAAAAGCCATGTTGTCTGTCATATTCATAGCGGGAGGGACTCTTTAGCAGCAGTGGCCAGTCATTAGAGCATGCATGTGCAGCCCTCCCACCAGCCGCAAAGATTAATGTGGAGTCAACAAGCTCATTAAAGTAGCTTTAAACATTTGAAATGAGCAAATAAAACAGTTTGAAGTGGCGTTGTGCAGTATGAGATGATGTAGTCACAGCCTAATGCGGGTGTAAAAAGGGGTGACGGCGTCATTTATTATTTGCTTTTTAATTTCCTTTCTTTTTTCTATCTCACATTATGTAACACTTTATATCCAACAGTATCTGTTGATCAGTCAAGGTCAGATTTGAACTTAAATGTAATGTTAATCTTACCTTTATATGAATTTCCTGATGACGTGCAGTATATCCGTTCATTTCTTCAGATCAGATATAATACGTCTTTATTGAATCTTCCAAAGGCGAACAGTATCTGTTGAACAGTATTTACAGTATCTAACAGTATATCAATATCTATCTAGCAGTGTGTAACAGTATCTATCTAACTGTATCTATCCAAGAGTCTCTTAAAATCTATCTCTAAAATTCAATTTTTATTCAATTCAGTTTTCCAAATAATAACAAAAGTTATCTTGTGACACTTTCCATACAGAGACCGTACTCTTTAAATATTATTTACAGAGACCAACAACTCCACCTCTATCTATCTATCTATCTATCTATCTATCTATCTATCTATCTATCTATCTATCTATCTATCTATCTATCTATCTATCTATCTATCTATCTATCTATCTATCTATCTATCTTGCTCTCTGTAGGTTTATTATTTTTGTCTGAGTACAGTGAAATATTTTTTTATCATACCTGATGTTTTACCATTTAAACACACACATACACACACGCACACACACACCTCCATTAGACGAAACTAGAAAAACTTGTGTGTCAGGTATGTTGATACTCTTTTATTTTAAGACACCCGTATCGTTTGTTTCCAAGCATTCCAAGTCTGCACATACAAAACGAATTCATGCCTCTGAATTCGATTGTTGCTCCCTTTCCTTTTCTTTCATGCCCTCACTCTCCCCACACCTTCTTCATCCTGAAACGATACCTTTGGCCTAAAAAAAAAAGAGGGCATCCTCCCCTGGGGGTTCCAGTCTGGCCCCTTAATTAAAAAAAAAAAACATTTGTGGGCTGCGTTGCTGGATCAAAGTGCTAAAGGGCTGAAATCCAACTTATTCCCTCCTCAAATGTTTTTCTTTGTCTGTGAATAATAACGATTCCCAGTCCTGATTGAAACGCCTCTATTTGCCAGGTCTAATCACGACTGGACGTCCTCTCATCCTATTCCGCTTTTTAAATTACTCCTGAAACACCGACCGCAATATTACGGCTTATTTAATTTTTAATTTCCCAATTATCACGGCAGACGCAACCAGAATGAACCGAGGGGGCCCTCACTTCCATCAGTATGATAAACGGGGTGATTTGCTCGCTTCGACCATAATCAACAAACCAGACACCCAATTAAGCCCATTTGACCCAGTCATAATTGGTTATGAACGAGGACGCCGCCTTCTCAAGCGACTTCTAATTGCTTGCAGGGATTTCCACTAACAGAGCAATGTTACATTGATCCAGTACGTATTGATTCTGCTTATTGCTGCTTGCATCGGGGCTCATTAGCCTATGTTGTGTTCATAAACGCGGGGTTAGGGATGTGCTTCCTGTTTTCAAGATTAGATCTATTGAACTCCATTCCATTGCTGTTATGCTTCATATTGCTTTACACATAAAACACCTAAACATACCATGAATGCAATCATATCTACATCGTCGGCTAATTAAGCTTCTTCAGCAGACGACAATGGCTGCACTTGGCAGCAAGTGCATGAATCCCATCATCTAAAATATCGTCGTAACATTTACGACCGCCGCCGAGATCCAACGTGAGCAGCGTTTTTTTTTAAAACAAAACCAGAAAAGAGTTATGACAAAATGGAGGTAAAAAGAAAAAATCAGAGGGAAAGCAGCTGTTGACAAAATTTTTCCAAAAGAAAGTAGAGAGGCCTCGACTCGCCGTCAGTGTTTCAGAATGATTAAATGTAGCCAGGGGCGAGAGAGAGGCAGATATCTGTGGTGGCCTCTCTTCCTAAGACAGTCAGTAATATTGTTCAGAAACATAGCATGGAAATTGGTATGAACACTGAATCATGAAACATCTCAACATTTACTATTATATAACAATACTGTACTCCTTAAAGTACTTACAAACACTTTAAAATATTAAGAAATAACATAGTACTTGTGATTTGTGATGCCTGTGTGCTCAAGCAAGTCGTCAAGCTCTTAATCCTGCATAACTTTAAGCCTTAATATAATGTGAACAGGTGAGTTGTATATAAATTCACCCTCAGTACAGTTGTCATGAACGGGGAAATTAGCTACAGAGACCAAAACTGTTTTTTGTACCAGGCTGTAAACATGTTTATTTCTACTGTGAACATGGGGACTTATGGAGACTGACTCACTTCTGGAGCCAGCCTCAAGTGGACGTTTGAGGAACTGCCGCTTGTACCCAGTCTTAACTTTTACTGCTAGTTCAGCACTGTGAAACAAGAGACCATGCGAGGCAGTAATAATCCAGACAAACTACAACAACATCAACATGATTTTGAATGACATGGATTAAAAATAAACAAGATTTTAGTCTGTGAAACCAACAACAACAACAGCAAAAACTAGTTCACTGCTCGGAGATATTGCTTGCTAATTCCTCCCACGTTATTTCTAGACATTAACACAAACAAAACAATGAATTCAGACTAAACGACAAAAACTACTGTCAAAGAACGTGTTGCATGTGACGTTGATGTGTGATGAGAACGGGCATGTAAGCCTCACTACAAGTACCACAACCAAAACTACTACTATTCCTACCAGCGGCACTACCACTAATAATAAAGTCAGTGGGAGGCTGGCAGCATCTGAAATGGAAAAGAGAGGAACAGCAAAAACTGCACAGCCCATTGCATGATATTAAATCTTTTTTTTATTCTTTTTTTGCATAAGTGTGTGATTTAATTAAAATAAAACCTGGAAATATGAAATTAAAAATTCAATGAAGACCTAAAAAACTGAATAAAGAGGACTGAAATATGCTGCACGTGTTTTACTGCGTCAGGCAGCCGACAGTGGAGTTAAAAGTGCACGGTAAAATAACATTAGTGATAAGATAATTAGTGTAGCCTTGATTACTCTGTGTCCTATTTGCCTTACACGCCTCTGTAGGTCTTTTTCTGTTTATATTAATCACCTCACACCGCCCTGTCCGTCCTGTCTGTCTGTGCACCTCAGCTGCATTTGCAACCGGCTGATGAAAGCAGACAAGCTTTTTTTAAATATATATATATGTATATATATTTATGAAAGCATGTACATACTCCGCTGCCTTGCTGAAGAGCCTTTAATGTTTTCTGCTGTCTCCGATCGTGACAGCGTCTTTGCTTAATTGCAGCGTGCAGGCAGCTCTTTTGGTTTTTCTGGCAGCATCAAAGCTCTTCGATACTCCCGGTGGGGCGGTGGGGGGGTTTGGTGAGGGGGGTTACAGCTGAAAAAAAAATATAGAGTAAGAAGCCGGCGTGTTTAGATTCATAAATCTTTGCTCGTTTGTCATGCTGATGAAGAGGGGCCTCGCTCTTTTATCTTTAGCGGGGGAAAAAAAGGAAAAAACCCAAAGCGGCACACTGCAGCAGAATGAACTGTCATCCAATAAAAGCAGGAACACAAAAACAGGCTGCGGTCCAAACGAACCTGCTGGATGGCTCAGCTCCCTCAGCTCTGTGCTAGTAATTGGCGTTAAGCTTAAGTACAGAACGACGGCACGGAGGGGGCTTTGTGGAAAAACCTTTAACTAACTAAAGCGACAACAACAACAACAACAAAAAAAATGTTTGACGCCCCGGGTTGGTGTGAACTCCAGGTCGGGTCACGTAGACCCCGCAGGAAAATTTGCGATTTTTGTCTGGTGGAGGAACATCAAATTAATTTGGCAAGGAGGAATCCTGCGTCTTATGTAAATGAACAGCTGAGTTTTAAAAAGCACATTGAGTTCCCTGAGCAGAATATGAATGCAGATGAATAAAGAGTGTTTCCCCTCAACACACACGTACACATTATCCCCCATCCCCGCTTGATTGAACTGTACACACAAACACACACTTACCGCTTCACCCCTAACCAAAGAAGCAGAACGCCAACCTTCTCGAGTGCCATGGAGTGCTTATGATCCAAATTGCATTTTTATTTTGTCACAGCCGATCAAGCCGTTGTCGCTCGCATGAGGCCTGCTGAAATAATTAGACCCCCCCGCCCCTTGATTGTCGCCTGCAGAAAATTGAAGTAGTTCTCGTCTGTTGTTCAAAAATTATGTTCCCGAGTTTCAAAGGTGCTTCTATAAGGGATGAATTCACTTATGCGGAAAATGAAGCTTTCATCCTTTCCATAACAAAACATTAAGCTCCGATCATTTTAAGTTAGTGCAGCATGAGATCTTGAACAGACATTCATGATCCCCAGAGGACGAATCCTCCTGTGTTTGTGTGTTCTTATTCTTGTACCTATGTGGGGACTGTAGTGTTCTCGTGGATTATGAGGACATTTTGGCCGACCCGCTTTAAAAAGTCGGTTTGAGGGTTAAAACCAAGCGGCAACCTCCGTGGCTGTGAAGTGACGCAGATGCGGAAGTGCCAAAAAACTGCAGTTCCTCAAACGTCCACTTGAGGCCGGCTACAGAACGAGTCAATCTCCATAAGTCCCCATGTTCAAATGACTTCACAGCAGAAATAAACATGTTTACAGCCTGGTACAAAGGTGCTAATGCGTTAAACGCCTCATAGACCTGCTAGTACGCCTGTAGATTTTAACGCTCAAAAAGAACTAGTTGCCCTATTTTGTTGCGACACACTGGACAGTGAAGTGAACAGCTTGCCGTCATAGACACAATATTTAATGGTGCACATTTTTAAGACGGTCTCTCCTGCAAAGCATTTATAGTTTGTGCACACAGCATGAAGTTGGTGTAAATGTTTTGCAAAGGCTGTTCTCCCCTTTGACAGAAGAAGTAAACTAAACTCCTACAACTCCAACATTAACCATCGAATTGAGGCGAAGGACAACACATCCTGATGCGGGTATTAAGCTGTGTAGACGATGTGGGCTGTGTTTTTATGCGTATATATATTGCCAAAGGGAACGCTGTCTGGCTGATGTTTTCTGTCTCTTTCACTTGATCCTTCCTCGCGTTTGGCTTAAGGCGTTTGCCGATCTAAAAGCCTTTCATCAATAAGCAAGTACAAGGCCTGATGTTGATTCTGACTGCTCAATCAGTCTCGGGCCTCTTTCATTTTCTCCATCCGTGTTCTTCGTCAAATCTCATCTTACTGCCTCGCTTACCCCGTCCTCCACTTACCCCATTTTCTCCTCCCTCTCATCACTCTCTCTGGGGGGTCATCTGGGGAGAGATAAAGCCTGTATCTGTGCGTCCGTAGGGATTCTACCCTGCAGACAAGTAATGATCCAGACACATGCTCAGACACACACATGCAAGCAAACGCATACGCAGACATGCACTCATGCACTTTGATTCTCTATGTCTCTAACAGGTCCAGGAACAGGGTGGGGCAGATACTTTCAAATAATAATAATAAAAAAAAGAAGCACCGTAGGGACACTGGCCATAGAGCCCTGGCTGCCTTTACTGTTAAGATAAAGGGTTAGAGGGTAGAGTGATGGAAAGAGGAAAAAACCCAGTGGAGAGGAGAAAGAGGAGGGGGAGTCAGTGAGGTGCAGTTAAGATTAAAGTAATGAGGACTGGAGGGAGACTGTGGGGAGAGAGCGATAAGAGAAAGAGTCTTTGCACAAGTACAGACTGAAACTGTGACGTTCCTCGGCTTAAGTGTTCGATTCACAACGTCTCGGCTGCTTGTATCGAGCTCCAAGCACTGTTTATCATAAACCCAGGCCTTACAAATTAGACCCTTTTGAAGGAAATGTATACTGTGGTGGCTACGTGCAGGAGTTTGAAACACACTGAATGCCACAGCTTAAAGCTTACAAGGTTGACTAGTTTATCTGTAATCATAAATAAAGTATGTGTTACGACAGATGACGGTACAAAGAATGGACAGGGCACGGGTGTGAGTTGGTTGTACAGCTCCTTCTGCCTCCCGTCTAAATATTGGCAACGACGTGCCCCATTGGCAGACCTGAGGCGCCTGGGTGCTCTAATAAGCCATAATACCATCTGAACGCATGATAAAACAAATAAAAATCCACCCTCGTTACAGTTGTCATGACTTAACTACAGAAACCAACCGGTAAACTTGTTTATTTCTGCTGTGAAGTCGCTGTCACTTGTCTCTAACGGCCAGTTTTTTAGCAGTTGGCTTCGTTTCCCAGCACTGGAGGTTGCCGCTTGGTTACGATCCAGCTCATGCAGGGAAAAGGAAGTAACATAAAACCAGTTGTTCTTCGAAAATCTGAATCTGAACTACCTCAATGAACCTGTAAACAAAAAGGAAAGAGAAACGTTATTCCTAAATCTAATTAGCTGCTTCTAATAAGAGTGTTCACGAAACCTACTAGACCTGCCTTAAATCCCCGGTCGTGAAATAGAACCTCAGGGAAACATGATTTAATGCAATTATTACCATTCAACGAGAGGCACATTAGCAAGCTCAAGACAAAAACCAAACCAGAGCTAGACCGTCAGCCTGTTCTAACTTAAACAATGTAGTTTATTGGATGGTTTGGACACTAGTTTGGATCCTACAAGGGATGGTACCTCATCAGTTGACGACATACAGTCGTCTCTCGCTATAACGCGGTTCACTTTTTCGCGGACTCGCTGTTTCGCAGATTTTTTTCAGTGTAATTTTGCATGCTTTTTTTTACAGCGTACTGTACAGTATGAACGTGCATTGTGTTCTGCGTCCTAAATTGGCTAAGGGAGTACTGTACAAAATGTGTGGTTAGTAGTTTTACGGCCTTAAAACACGTATAATAATGGTAAAACTTAATTCGCGGATTTCGTTTATTGCGGGTTATTTTTAGAACGTACCCCCAGCGATGAACGAGGAACCACTGTATATCTGGCATGTAAGAGAACATGATCCAACTGGTCCAGTGTAAGTGGATTCAAGATATGTGTATTCCTTGTGTGCATTTTATTGGCCAGCACAAAGAGTTGCAGACGACATTACATTGCAAAATTGAAGGGTCAACATGTTCTAATATCATTCTGAACACAGCCTTGGTGTCGAAGTCGTCATTGGGTAGACAGCGTCTGAAAGCACCTTTTTTAGTGGAATTTGTGTCACATACTTCTTGTGGATTCCCTCACTCACACAGGTGTTGAGTTTGTTCAGGTGTGTGACGAAGCGGAAGCATCCCGGAGGTTTGAATTTCTCCTGTGAATCTGTTTATCATTCCCGCAGTCAAGCTGCAACAAGATGAATGCTCTGGAGGAAATGATGCGAAGGTGCACTGAGGTACAAGGGTGATTTGTTTCAGATTTGTTTGTTTGCGCTGTTATTTGCAAGTGATCAGATAAGATTTGTGTGTCTGGAGATCCCCGACCGATCTCCTGGGGTTGCTGAGGCTTTGTACGCAGCTTTTTCTGTACAGAAAGTGCCAGCATTTCAGTAGCAGCTCGGCCGCTCCGATCTCTCTCCTGTCCACACATTTGGTTTTGTCATTGTGTGTCACGTTGCAAGTGACTCAAAAGACACTTTGAAATCCAATCTGAGCAGCCAGAGCAGCCAGACTGAGATCCATTTTTTTCTTTTTATTTTAGAAATCCGTTTGGAGTTGCATTTCAAACCACCTCCAAATGTGGCTTGGGTCCAACAAGACATTGGATGGCATCTCATATGATATTGTTTGTTTGGTCTGAAACCCTTAAGTTGCATTCAGACAGAATCAATGCGCTGTGGCATAAATTTGGAGCAAGACTCAACTTTAGAAGCAAGGGTCATGAAATAAACAAAGACAGAACACAACAGGTAGAGTATCAGAGTTTAGTCCATGAATCCACCTGGATAGTCTCAGTTTCAGACCGATCCGAGCCGCTGATTGGTGTCATTTTTCTAAAAGGTGGACCCGACTCAACTACTCCAACGCAGGTCGCTGCGTTTTTTGCCGGACACCACTGCGGACGGATGATCCCCATTCAAATAAATGAAAAAAAAACGGTGTCTGAATGCGGCCTTTACCACTCTTCAGCCCTTTCTTTTGAATAATCAAGTCAAACATGCAGATTTGTTTGATGGTGGAGTCTCCAATGCAACTTGCAAAGAAGCCAAAGTCTTCAGAAAACTGATGGCAGGTCACTTGCTACTGAAACTAAACCACCCAGAAATCATCCAGGTTGAACACAATCCAGCCATGAGTCATTCAGTTTGATACTATCAATTAAATCCATTGAGATACTTGATATCACAAGTGTTTTTTTATGCTGCTACAACAAAGAGGAACCTCTTGTTGGGCGTGGATGACGTACATGATGCACCTGTCTGACCCTCTTTTGAAAGAGGTTTAAAATCGGTGGACGGTGGAAAATAATTTCAAGCTTCGTATCTGAGATTGATTTTGACGATTTAAGAAAAAAAGCCTGAGACGTAAACAAACAGCCTTCCTTGAAAATGAAAACAATCTTTTTTTAGATTTACACCCTTTGAAGGATTTCTCAGAATTTAACAACGGTTTGTATTCACCCTCCTCTAACACACTCCTCATGATTATTACAGTAGCTCTCCACAGTGTGTTTTACAGTTTAAGGAAAGGGTCAAAGCATTTCCTTGTCCCACTCTAAAGTAATCAATACCAAAATAAAGTCTTTGTCCTTGAGCTGGTAACTCGTTGGCAGCTGCAGATGTTGATGGCAAAGACAAATTTCCTGTTTGCAGCTGTTACCAGCGCAGCCGCTACTCGACCGCCCACCCAGTTGTCGTTTCTCCAACGTGGTCACCTCGTGTAATTCTACGCTTTTAGGACAAAGTCACACTGCGAATGTAAGTAGCAATAATCAGATGTGATATCTGTTTATCCCCACAGGGAGGAATATTACTGGGCTGCACTGGGAGGTTAAACCTCAGGGTCAGGAGCCCTCGAACTGGGAGGGATCCAGTGTCTCAAGGACAAATGCTCGATTGCTACTTTAGCCATGCAGATATATAAATATATATATACCTTTGGTTTTGTTTGTCCAAGGTTGGAGATATCCGACTCTTGAGACTCCAATGCAACTGAAGAGAATGGATTTTAACTTGTGGTGCTCAGCGCATTGAACGTCAACGTCAACATGTCCTTCCAGAAGCCTCATCCCTGCTTCTTTGATTAATCTAGGAGGATATTTCATAGGGAAAAATTTGTTTGAATGAAATCTGTGTTGGCGATATGGTGCCAACGGAGGCAAGTATGGAGCTGATTCTTCAAACAAGATGCTGTGGTAACCCTTCATGTCATAAATTTGGTCTTTGGGATCATGTATAATGTGCCAGATACATGTGACGAAGGTGTTGGAGTAGTAGTACTCGAAATGTTTCTTCATTGTTTATGAAAAGGCGTGTTGCTGTTTAATTTTTTAAAGGGAAATTTATGTCAGAGTCTGGTCATGCACTTACTTATCCGTAAAAGACAGTTGTATAAAATCTCTCCAGAGGCTACACACTTTTAAAATAAATCCTGTCTTACAGACCGGTCGAATATAATTTAAAGGACATTATTTTCGCAGACAGGAATGGGCTGCGTTGTGTTTTTGTCATAAGGAAGTAATGGATAAATGTATGGCTCATGAGCACTGATATCAACCGGACAGTTGCGTGACTAGAAAGTTTAATTGGTAAGTAATAAAAATACTGCACAATGACAATATAACAATTAATACACCCATAAAACTGTATCTACTAAATTTAACCACCTATAAATGGCGCCTTTGGCCAACGTGAGAGTCAGTTCCTCTTAAATGTGACGAGAAATTTTTGAACTGCTTCACAGGAAATCCAGGGTATCGTCCAGAGTTTGACTAAAGGAGGACTAGATGCAGTGGTGGACGGAAATCAGTGTAAGCATCACTTAAAGTACTAAAATATACACAATCACCCATTTGAGATTAGTTAGAGAAGCATTATCTTATCGTTCTCCTTAACGTTGCAGCTGTATTATTAATATTCAAGCAAAGTACCTCAGAATTAAAGGTACTAACACTAGATTTCATGAGAAAATCTAATATTTCAGTGCTGTTAATCTTTTTACTGAGTCGGTGTGGACGAGATCTCAGAAAACTGAAAACAATCTTCAGAGCTAATTATGGGCATTTCCCCAGGATCCATTACTTGCGAGCACAACACAATCTAGCACTTTCTAAATTGCTGTTGTAGGGCAACACTAATGCTAATGCACCCCTCAGGTCTGAGACAGTGTGTGTGTGTGTGTGTGTGTGTGTTAATGTGTCTTTATACACAGTGTTAGATGGTACGTCGGGCTTTCTGCCCTTGGTCTCCCGCAGCAACAGCCATCCTGTTAGTGTTGGCTATGGGTCATCTCCCTGGTGGCTTGGACCTGAACAGCTGTGTGTGTGTGTGTGTGTGTTTGTGTGTGTGTGTGTGCGAGTGTGTGTTTAAGAGGGGAAGCTGACATATGTGCATGAGCTGTCATTTGTCACGGCTTGGTATGTTGGCTGGTTTGGACGCACGGACTTCTTGAGATAACAAAAGAGGAAATATAGAATCACATTTTGATACTGTGTGTGTGTGTGTGTGTGTGTGTGTGTGTGTGTGTGTGTGTGTGTGTGTGTCACAGATCATTTGAGGTATAAAGCCCCTGAGGTGAGGTCAGAGATCATCATATGAGCTCAGTGCAGATGATCATAGAGAGAAGCAGCTGCCGTTGCCCCGGAGGACTGAGAATGAAGCTACCTTCATACGCTCATTAGGCTGCAGTCAACTCTGTGTGTGTGTGTGCGTGTGTGTGTGTGTGTGTGTGTGTGTGTGTGTGTGTGTGTGTATGTGTGTGTGTGTATGTGGTGAACATCTGCGTGTGCCAGTTGTTGTTGTATCATGTTGGGCATGTTTGCTTTGACTCCACTGTTAGTCTGTGTGTATTGTGTTGACTGTGACACACACACACATACAAAACTTTTCATTGATCCATAACTGCTGACATTTCAGAGAAAGCACATTTTCACGCAGCAGCAGCAACGTGACAAAAAAAAAAAAAAGATGAAAACACCTCTGGGAGCGACGGAGAGAGAGACGACGGGAAATAAAGTTTGAATCACGTATGGGGAGAATTTAAGGGAGATGTGACGGTAATTAACCGGGTTTGTGTCACACTAACGAAAACACACGAGAGCTGTGAAATTAACTTGCAGTCAGTGGCAAAAAAACAGTTCATACATGTTATATCATACCAAGGTGATTCAGTGTGTTTCTAATCAGCTCAGTGTGACTGACATATCAGCAGGCCAATATTAAAGTGATACCAAACAGGCAACAGTTTATGTACCGTATTTTCCGGACTATAAGCCGCTACTTTTACTCCACGCTTTGAATCATGCGGCTTATACAAAGATGCAGCTTTTCTTTTGATTTTTCTTCAGCTGCCAGACCAGACAGACGGAGGGAGGTCAGGGCAAAGAAGAACACGCTAGTTTTTATTTAAGACGAATTACTTTCACACCCTCATCATGGAAAGCACACGAAGAAGTTCGTATAATGCAGCTTTTAAGTTGAAGGCCGTCGATCTGGCTATCCGGGGAAGAAACAGAGCTGCTGTACGTAACCTTGGCGTTAATGAATCCATGGTGAGACGTGTTACAGGCACTGTTCGGAAACAAATTAGTTCAGGTGTATAAATAAACATTTGCGGCATAAAATCTTTCTGTGTATCCGGTAAATATCTCATTTCTCAACCTTAGCTTATAGTCCGGTGCGACTTATATATGTAATTTTTATTTTTTATTTTTAAACTTAGTGGGTGCAGCTTATATTCAGGTGCGTTCTATAGTCCAGAAAATACGGTATATTTGCAGCCTCATCTCTCCTAAATGTATTTATATACCAATGATTTATTTTGTGTTACGTCCCTGTCTAGGGTGTGTCCACACTTGTGTCCACATGTGTATAGTCAAAACAACATGGGCCGCTTATCGCTGCCATGAAAGCTCAAATATAATAAGGGCCGTGACATTTTGACAAAAACATTTTAAGGCAAGTTTCTGCCTGGCTTATGTTCGTTCACTGGCAACGTCGAAGTTGCAGGCGGGAGGTTGGAGTGAACGTTAGCAGGACTGTGGTTAGGTTTAGCCAACAAAGGTTGGAACCAAACGAAGGTTGCGCCATCGTATATGTTCAATTTTTGTGTTTTTTGCTAGAATAATGTTTGGAACTGAATCTTTTTGCCTCCTGGAATAAACAAACGAATGCTCTTAATTAAAATCTTTGGGGATATATATTAAAAAAAAAAGGATAATCCACTCCGAGGTCTGCATTAAAGGATTAGTTGAACTCCTCCGCCGTGGACGCTTCACATCAGGCGGCTCTTTACCTTCATGTCATGTTGAAATCCTTTAAAACACACACACCTCCAGGTGGATTATCCCTCATTTAATCATTAAATCAATACACTAATAAGATAAGGTTATACTATCTCCTGTCTGTCTCCAGTTTTTTTATAAACTGTCCACTAACAAGGATCGGGTGTCCTCTTCACCGTGCTTTCGTATCTGCAGCGATCGTAAGAGAAACCTAATCAGACGGTTATAATTAAAGAGACCAGGGTGTTGCTGCAGAAGGAGATGGTCGCAGATGAGGGCGGATGAATGGGGGAGGTTGAATCTGTCTGCTGAAAGCCACTTAAATCCCTTTCTTATTAACTCTCTGTGACACATGATCTACCTCCATCCCCTCACACACACACACACAAACTACGAACTAGCTCCTCTTACCACGAGCCTTTGCATCCCTGATGCCTGGTGTCATTGTGCTAACGATGTGTCGTGTCAGTGCCCGGCTTCATTTCACTATCAGGCTTGCTCAGCTTGCTCGATTCAAAACAGGTATTACAGTAACATTTCCCTATGCAAATGAGCTCTAACCCGGAGCTGCACTCGTTGTGGAGAAATTTCTGAAAGTCATGCCATGGTTATGACTCTCATGGAAGACATGGAGAAATCTTGCTGATCAGAAAATGCTTCTTTGTGTCGTCGGAGATACTTATTGGTGTATGAAAGCATCAGTACTTAGTCATTCATTCATTTTTATTGGTAGCAAAAGCTACAAAGGTTTATCGTGAGGTGCATTTATGCAAATCAAGTTCTAGTTGCTAGTTGCGTGGCTCTATTGATCAGTAGTTTGGGCTGTTTTACAGATGTTTATAGTCCCCAGGTCGTTAATTTTCTCTAGAACCACCAGCATGTCAGTATTTTTCACTTACCCTGAGAAATATCTGGACATCTACCTATCAGATCTTGTGTAGAGTTTCATGGTTCATAGACGACGAGTCCTAAAAACTTTGGTGATCCTCTGGTTGAAATGAAGCAATTTTTAGAGATGCTGCTAATCTAGTCCTAGTTGACAGTTGATCTGGCTCTAAGGATTTGACCCATTACTTTGGTTCAGACTGAGATATCTCAAAAAATATAGGATTTCTATGAAACATTTATGGTCCCCAGAGCATTCATCTTATTGACTTTATACTCTGAAATCTCTGAACATCTACCAGATCATCACATCTTGTACAAAGTTTCCTGGACGTTGAATCCTGATAACTTTGGTGATCCTCTGGTCTTTCCTCTAAAATACTTGAACGACAATTCCGTTCACCTTAGCCACTTTGTGCTTAGTGCTCAATAGCAAAACATGATCAACACGGAAACATCATAGCTGCTTAGCATCATCATGTTACAACAGTTCAGCATGGTGACGCCTTGAATTGGAGCCCTACAGCTTCAGTTTTTTCACACAGATTGAGGCCACGTGGTTGCGATTTTCCCCGTTATATATTTTTATGTCCCATTCTTTGGTAAATACACAGAGATCTGACAATAAAGTGGCGGAAGGGGGAAAAACATCTTGGAAAAGACTTCAATCTCCTTCTCTGCCTTTCTGATGATTAGCAGTAAGGATGTGACCAGAGAAAACACTCGACTCGGAGCATGGTGAAAAAGAAATAAAACAAAACGGTGGCAGAAGCACATTAAGGTGTCATATTTTATGCGATAGATTATCCAGCTGGGGGTTGCTTTTCATGGTCTACATGATATAACAGCAGCAAGCGAAGAAACACGAATATTCCCATTGGACAAAACAGGAACAATGTAAAGGAGAAAAAAACATGCTTTTAAAAAATAATATTTTATTTATTAAAGAGGTCAAAGGGAACCTTTTCATAGCCTTAAAAGTGCCGAGCATTCTTTGAAAGCCTATTGTAGGGAAAAGTGATTAAGGTATGCTATATATAAATGCATATATTGAAGAAGTAAGGCATGCACTTGGAGCCAACATATGTCTTTTTTCAAGATGCATATAAATAAATCAAGAAGATGTTGTAAACCGCTTAGTCATTGGTCAGGAAAATAACAATTCATTAATCCTTTAAGAGATTTAACAAGCCTGTGGGAAAAAAAGTGTCATAGCTTCTTAAACGTGACAACTGGCTGTTGTCGTTGCATCCCTCGAGTCTTCATACATAACTGAGGAGTGTAGAAAGGCTCAGGCATTGCTACAGCAACACAACACAAAAAAGATAAAACATATAAGATGCAGTTGTGGTCAGATTGTTGTACCCAAAAAACCCCAACCAAACTGTGTCTACAACAATCTGTGCATCAATTAGCGAGTGTGTATATGTGCATAACGTGTTTGTTCACAGTCCTACTGAAGCAGCACAACCCCAGCTGTTACAAAAAAAAAGTAATGAATGAACGTCAGCCTCCATGTTTCTCTCTTAATCTACTACGACGAGGTCAGCTGTCAATTCCTCGCTGAACATTACTGTCTGGAAAGCATATCTTGATTTTACGCGAACGTCACGGGAACGCTTTCCCCCCATCGCAGCTGTTTAATTTGCACATGAAACGACGTCCCGCCTCATGCCTATTTATGAGCGTTGCATTTTTAAGAGTTGTTTTTTTATTCGATAACCACTCCTGCGAGCTGACAGCCTGTTTGTGATTAAAATCCATCGTGTTGATTTTTAAAAAATCATTAGTTAATTGGAATTTTGGCAGTTTTGGACAACCGTATAAATAATTGATTGATGGTTCCAGTTTGTTTAGCAAACACCCACGCTGTTTCCAGCTTCCCAAATATGAAAATTTGCTGTTTTTATACGTGTAATTATACATTTGAAGACATCATTCAATGTCTGGCAAACTGTGACAAGCTACTAAATCCAAAATATCTGTATATTTGGACAGATTGAACGCTTGCTTTTACTTCCCGTACCAAAATCCCTGTATGTGCAGCAGACCCTTAATAATCACGTTTACTTGAGTGGGTGGCAGTAGTCAGCAGTTTCCCGCTGGGGCCCATCCATGCTCAAAATTGATGCACTCATTCTCCTCCGCCACGATTTTTCCGGATAAAAGCAATCCACCGAATGGCTGTGTGTGTGTGTGTTAACGTAAAAATAGGCTTTGAGTAACGTGAGCTGCTTCTGTGACTGTGCGGCGTGTGTGGACGGTAACAGGACGGTGTAATCAAGAAAAAGAGACGCCGGCCTTTGTTATGCAAGTGAGATGCCGTCGAGAGAGGCTTGGATTCCTTCCCAGGTTCCATTGCAGCCGTAGCGTTTTCTGGCGACGCGGGTCAAGTGACACGGGGGGGTGTCGGTACCACAGAGGCCTATCGCTGCGACGTGCTGTTGGTTTTTCAACATATGCGCGTCCCTCGTTACTGACAGGACTTCACGCGCTTGGCCATCTGTCCAGGGTTTGAGCCAAGATAATATAAAAGGTAAATGTGACTGTTACAGCTGTGGAAGGTAATGAAGGTATAATTCACTGTATTATTACGCAGTGACAAAAGCCAAGCTTCACTACCCTTTTCCTGCTAATGGATCCTGGTCATAATTTACTGAATAAAACCACGTCAACGTGTCCGTCTCTTTTGTTTTCCCTTCCACCTCTTGCCCAATTCCCCCATCGCCCTCCTTCCACCTCATCCTCTCACCTGCCCTCGTTCTTTCTCCCGCGTCTGCCTTTACTTATGTTACCTACTCACCTCACTCTCCTTCTCCTCTACCTCCCACAGTCCCGGAGAGAGAGATGTCGCAGAGGAAGATATTCCTGGTCCTCCTTTTTATCAGCACCGTCAGTCTTCTGCTACACCATGGGGGCCACTTGAACTGGTGAGTGATTAAAACACGCCTTACTTATATGCAAACATGCTCACATTATACACCCTGTATACCTCCTATAATCCATATGGTGTTAATAATAAAAAATCTCATGAGGGCGGCTTTCTTTTCCCTTTCAAAGACAAATTAATGAAGGGAATGGATTATTATAATAGGCAGGTACGGAGATTTTGAGTGCTGACGCACTGCCAAGTTGGTTCGAGGGACCAATTATAAAAGTAGAGGGATCGTGGAGCCTTGACAGCCTTTTACCCTTTTTAAACTTTACATTTTGCACATAAAACCTTTTTCCCCAACTCCTGTCGTTACCGTCCTCGTTCGTCGAAACGTTATTGCTGCCTCATCACTCTTACTTTTCACACCTGACTCTCTAATTTGGTCTGCAGTGAGGAGCACATGCTGTAAAACTGCAGAGGATCGAATGTGCGTGCCACCGATACTGCATACGATTGGGCTGAGCTCTTTTTTCTTTAAATCGTATCAATGGATATTCGTCATGATTAGAATTTGGCAAAGAATAAAGTCAGATGTTGGGTCAGGATTTGTGTGGCTCAAATACGTTTCCAATAGCAACACATATCACAATAAACAGTTTAATCAAAGTGGGGAACTATTAATCAATAAATGATACTATTGCCATTATCTGTTTGTGCAATTGTGTCTCTAATGTCACCATTTCACCTGGAGTAGCTTCTGCTTTTTCTGGAGTTTCAAGTACATTTATATTTTCTTTCTCCAGGACCATGGAGGCCTTCCACCTTGGTTGTCCTGCCATCCATTCTCACCCTGCCCCGGGCCTGAAACCGAAGCACACCAACGTGGCCTTCCTCAAGACCCACAAAACGGCCAGCAGCACCATGCAGAACTTGCTTTTCCGTTTCGCAGAGCGCAACAACCTCACCGTGGCGATGCCGGTGCAGGCCTGCAGCCACCAGTTCTGCTACCCGCGCTCCTTCACCTCTCACTTCGTCCACCCGCACACGATACCGCCGAACATCATCACCAGCCACATGCGTTTCAACAGGGCGGAGCTGCAGCGCCTGATGCCCAATGACACGAAATATGTCACGATCCTGAGAGAGCCCAGCTCCATGTTTGAATCTCTGTTTAGTTACTACAACCAGTACTGCCAAAGCTTCAAGAGGGTCCCCAACGGCTCGTTGGAGGCTTTCTTAGACGACCCTGGGCACTACTACCGACCAGACGAGACATTCTCCATGTACGCACACAACACTTTGGCCTTCGACTTGGGTGGAGACAAGGATCGCCCAGAGTCGGATGTGGCGTACGCGCAGTCATTTCTAAAAGAGGTGGAGCAAGTTTTTTCCCTGGTGATGATTGCTGAGTACTTTGATGAGTCGCTGGTTCTCCTTCGTCATCTCCTCAACTGGGATCTGGATGACATCCTGTATGTTAAGCTCAACATGCGTACGACGAGCTCAAAGCGGAGCGTGACACCGGGCCTTCAATCAAAGATCCGTGCCTGGAATTCCCTGGATGCACGTCTCTACGACTATTTCAACGCCTCGTTGTGGAGCCAGCTTTCAGATCTGGGTCTAGACTGTGTGGCAAGAGAGGTGCGACTCCTTCAGCGAGCCCAGGAGAGGTTATTGAGAAGCTGCTTTGGCGAGCGAATGCCTCTTGTCCGTTCAGCGGCAGAGATCAAAAACAAGGAACTCCGACCCTGGCAGCCCAGTGGAAAAGTCGACATTGTGGGCTATGACCTCCCGGTTAATTCGAGCCCCGGGTTCTCGAGCCAAGCCCAGGAGCTCTGTCTTAAACTTATCATGCCAGAGATTCAGTACTCACGGGTGATCCTACGTTCCCAATCATTGCGCTACCGTCGAGGCTACCAGCTCCGGACTCCACAGCTGTCCCATCCACCCCTGCAGCCCATACGCACAGTCCTGCCTCGGCATCCTCAAGTCCAACGCAGCCAACCTCCTCCTCCTGCAGCTCCTGGACCTGCATCAGAATCAGGATCCCCTTCCACTTCAAAGCCTGTTGCAGGAACTCAAGGTCGAACCACAAAGTTAGGACTTAAATCCTCGCAGACCCAGGCCTCATAGACTGAAAATAAAGACTTGAGTACAGTGCCCAACAGACTGCATTGTTCTACCGATCCTGGCCCTTAAGACAACGGTACTAGGTTGGTTTGTATTGGAAGCAAAGGTGTCTCTCTGGGCCCTTCCAGACAGAGTTTGTGATAAAAATAACTGGAAAAATGGGGGTGGGAGGTGAAGGGGGGTTTTAGACAAAACTGGACTTGAACTTGAATCTCTCCCCTCTCTGGCCTGTGAAACAGTATCAGAGTTGGCAGACACGAAGGCCGGAGAAATCTACACGAGGACTTGGCTAAATTGCACGCCTCTCCACGGCGACCACAGCGGATGGGAGAGAGTTTTAGGTAAAAGTGGCTCTTTGAAGCAAATCTGTTTTGTGCGACCGGGACTCAATGGGGAAGTGGCGATATCGGGGCCTATTGTGAGGCACAGTGTGGGCTTTGTGTGTATCACACTGGTATGGTATCACGTTTCTTGCTTTTCATTCTCTGTTTCTCGAGCTCTCTTTCACTCTCTCCCCCTTATATATGCCATTTAAAGTCCTTGAGAGAGACATAATGACATAAGGGGATCAGCTGTCAGGCTTCCAAAGAGCCCTCCTAAGAGGCTAGACAGACATCGAGATAACCTAAAACCATTAATACAACAGCACAATCAACAACTCTTCTCGTCTCCTTCTCTTTTGCGAACTCTAGAGCCTAAAGTAATATAGAGGAGGAGCGTTAAGAGGCCCGACGGACAGAGAAAGAAAGACACCTTATCCAGAGCGTCAGCCTACAGACTGCTTGGTACTCAATTTGGCCGCCCATTATCAGTCTCATGAAAAGCCAGTGTCCCTTCAGCCTTTGCATCCTCCGAACTCCCTGTCGGTCAGCCTCTCAATCCAGAGATGTTGCTTTCTTCAACCTGGTGCACCTCTTGTTGACGGACCACCAGCTGAGATCTTGCACCGTGGAGACTTTGCGCCGGAAAGTCAAGATTCCTTGATGTTGGGAAAATCTTTTTGCAATAAGATCTACATGCCTACGCTCTGTGTGGAAAAGCGTGGATTTAATAACGTACCAGCAAACCCACCCAACACACACGACACTGGCACAAACAAACAACCAAAAAAATAAATATGTGAAACAACGCCACAGGACGAAAGACTCGAATCCTGCAGGGTCGCTTGTGTTTGAATATTTAATCATCTCCTCTTGCGGCCCTGCGACTGTACGGCCGACGTTCTTGGGTTACGTTTTCATTAAGGACACGATGACCAGGACGAAAGCGAGAGGTGTGTCAACGTATATATGTGACGCCTAAATCCTCGCAACCGCTGGTGGTGGTGGGGCCCGGCTCGGTCTGGCTGGGATCTTTAAAAAAAAAAATGTCAACACTTACTTCGGCTGTGATCCATTTTTAATGCATTCTGCTCATATTTAATGTCGTTTATGTTCTTTTATTCCTCCAGTGATCAGCGGGGTACCGCTAAGTAACTGAGGAGCGGGGGAAGGGTGTGTGTATTTGTGCGAATGTGTGCGTGAGTGTGTGTGTGTGTGTGTGTGCGACTCTATTTCATGTTTTTTTTTTTTTTAATTCCCATGGCCAGCCGAGTTGGCATGGCAACAAAAGGAAGTAATGTGTGTGAGATATATGAAATCTATGTATTATTTATTGTCAGAATCGGAACAGTGGAGGGTCCCATTACTGTGTTTTTAACTGTTTTAACTTTCATGAATCACTGGATATAAATCTGTTCTTTGCCATCGAGTTACCGGACCGATATGTTCAGTATGCCACATCAGGAACAAGATGTTTTGTTTTACCTCATGCAAAACTGCAAAAACCACTTCCCCCCCGTCAAAAGAAACGCACATTGTACGTGTACGTCACTTTTAGAATTAATCTTTCATTCAGCGGCGCATAAGTGCTCCAACCACACAATGCTTTTTGTGGTTGGAGCCTGTCGCGCTGTAGGTTACGATAATGAAAGACACACAAACCACCATCACCGCCGCCGCCGCTGCTGCTGCTGCTGCTGCTGCAGGAAAACAGAAAGAAAGTGGAGCGGGTGGAATAACAGAGCGAAGGATAAATCGATGAAGTGGCTGTGAATATTTAAATTCAAAGTGTGCTTATCTAAAGTTACCGGGGGGAACCTCAGCTTTGAAAGACACGCAGCAGCTTCTATTTATTTACAGGTATTTTGAAATATGTTCAGATATGTGTAATATTTATTCGCAGTACAATACACTGTAAAAAAAAAAACTCACTTTAAAGGATAAGGCTGCTGTTTTTCTGTTTTTTTTCTTCTCACTGTTGACAAATCACACAAAAAGACCAACGGTGCACAAGTCTGCCAACTACATACAAGTCGAGGAACTATAACTATATTTGAATTTGTTTCAAATCTGTATTTTGACTTTGAATGAAACTCCTAAATTGCTTCGAGCTGCTGTAAACCAACAAGAAATGTTTTGTCTGTCGCTCATTACAGAGACCCAAAGTGTTCAAGCGTTACTAAATGAATAAGTCACTTTACCGGGCGAGCCGTACGGATGTCAGATACGAAAACAGCATAAAGAATCCGGTAGATTTTCAAAATAAAACACCCTGTGCAAACTTCTGAATGTAAAACTCATGGTAGAAGCTGGTAAATAAAGTAAATAAAGACCAAAAATGAAAAAAGTTAACAAAGTCGCTCCTTCTGAAAAGCTTCTAAAATATACAATCATGTAAATATATGTGGTCCAAACATCTAATCATCTAATTGTGACCCGATAAAGTTCATTTTAATTTTGTTCCCAACTTGTTTTTGTAATATCGAAATGGCCTGGATTTTATTTCACACCATTTTTCTCAAAAGATTTGGACGGTAATTTATTGTTAATCAAGACAAACTGGATGAAGGCGGCGATGTAATTGGCTCTCGTTTGGTTTGACTTGTTGGAAAATTGGTTGGAATGAAGTAAAAAAAAAAAGAAAAAGTCCTCTTCTGTGAGGTGATTTAACGGTTAGAATATTTATTTGTTTGTGTTTTATTTATTTTTAAAAATGTCTTCAAAATGAACACTTTAGGTCTTCTAAAGCATCGGTACAAAACTTTAAGGTGAGGTTCAGGTACTCTCACAAAAGGGTCTAATAATCTGATGATCCGACACATAAATCTAAAACTGTTACATCTTCCAGTAACTAAAAAAAGTACAATCGATTTTTTTTTGTGTGTGTGAAAATATTTGCCTTTCCGTGTCTGTGTCCGACTGGGAGCCAGCTGGAGAATTTGCTTTTATTTCCTCCTCGAACGTTCATCTGTGATTCATTCCTCTCCGGGCTGCGAGTCTCTCTAAGTGCTCTTTTGATTGTACGAGTCGCTTCGGCTTCTGAACTGAGCGAGTTTCAGTTAATGCTCACGCTGTCGTGTTTTAGGCGACGGCTATTCTTCTCTGAAAATGCCAGAGGGGCTGTAAAAACAGTACGCGTCCCCACATTAGCTTCCAAAACGCCCTTTTCTTTAAAGAGTGACATGCAAAGCTGATGTTTTTTTTGTTTTTTTGATTGTCTGTGGAGGTTTTGAGTTGCAGCAAAATGAAAACTGTTCATTGATATTGGGTGACAGTGGCTCATTATTTATTTCCATCCTCTGTTTATGGACTTATCAGTGAACCGAGACTTTTTATTTTGGTGATTGGGTTCGAAGAAGGCGGGTGACGGGGCTCTGGACAAATGGCTAACGACAATCAGAGCTAGGGGCCCCAAAGCTTTGTAATGATGGGCGGCGACAGTGACAAATAAAGTTTGAATGATTTCAATTCATCTGCGAGTGAACGCGAGTTGTTGTTTTTTTTTGTCTCTTTATAATGCAAATTTATTCAGATATGCACTGACATGAATTATTCTGAACATCAGAGCACACACACACACACGCGCTTCATCATCAGCGTCGATACATAACACACAGTGACAGTTGCTCAATTAAGATTCTGATTCTTAATGGTTCCCCGAAGACCTGAACCCAGACATTTCATCCTGCAATCAGTCGTTTGAAATTACCTCCATCCACCACGCCCTCGCCTAAACGATAGAACAAATTGCCTCAAAAACAAAATGCAAAGCGCCCGCGTGTTTCGTGTGACTGTGATTGAAGCAATCACGACGTTGCGGCTGCGATGTCGCCTCTGCCCGTCTGTCATCATGACCTGCTGTTGCCATGGCGGCGACAGCTGCGAGGCCCGACCCTCTAGACCGGCTGCCTCAGCACCTTTTCTCGTCTTTCACATCTTCTCACATCGGTTCTAAATATAAGCGTCATTATGATAATTACGGCGGCTAATAATAATGTTTCCTTTTCCATTCTTTATGAAACAAAGTTGCCGCACAGCAGCTGTAAGTCAGGCAGAGACGCTCCTGACAGAACTACATGGCAGGGTGACAAACACTTAACAACGAGCAAATTAAGAAGAAAAGCAGCTCCCAGCGCTGCTCTTTCCTCCACTCTGATGTGTAAGATTCACTTAAATAAATGTCTGTACTCTACAATAATTTAATATTTAATGAATCATTTAATTAGTTATCGACCTTTTAGCCATGCTTCGGCTCGAGGGATGTAGGTCGGTTGGTCCACTGCAGAAATATTTCAGCAGCCATTGGTTGGACTGGACAGTGATGATCCCCAGAGGATGAATCCTATTGGCATCCGTGATTTCTTAACCTTTTCTCTGGTGGCACCAGCAGGATGACGTGTTAAGACCATTTTCTCAACAGGTACTAGAGTGTCTCAGTTTGAGTAGAGCATGAGCGCCAACATTTGACTGCCAAAAATATGAATATAAAACATAAACCCAACATCCATTCGTATATTTTTGGTATTCACCTCTAGTAGCTTCCTTGGCCGCCATTTTCACAATCACCATCTGCTACGTAGCCGAAATGTTGACAACTGTTGAGAAGTGTCCAACACTGATCTTGTGCACCATCCATGTACTCACAGTTCAGACTTCTGTGCTTAAAACAACAAGAACAGATAGTAAGTGCGCAAACTGAGACAGTCCCTCGCTATAACGCGGTTCACTTTTCGCGGACTCGCTGTTTTGCGGATTTTTTTCAGTGTAATTTTGCTTTTTTTTACAGTGTACTGTACAGTATGAACGCGCATTGTGTTCTGCGTCCTGTTTAAGGGAGTACTGTACAAATGCGTGTAAAAAGGTGTATAAAAGTGTGTGGTTAGGGGTTTTACCACCTTAAAACATGTATAATAATTGTAAAACTCACTTCGCGGATTTCGTTTATTGCATTTTTAGAACGTATCCCCCGCGATAAACGAGGGACCACTGTATATAGAGCATTACAAGCATAGCCAGTATCTGTTATAACATGCGTCGCGTACAGGTATTCAAAGTGTGTGCAAAACACAGAACAGGCAGCAAAATATTTAAAGCATATGAAAATTTCTATATTTGCACATCGCTGACTTTCAAACACATTGGTGTCAACAGCAACAACTGGAAGTCTTTTATTTTTCTGTTCTACAACCAACAAACCCAACAAACTGTTTTGGTTGGGTGTTTTTCCCGCCTGTTTCCTGTGTCGCCTGTGATTAATTAGCTAATTAGCTCTCTTGTATTCAGTCCATGTTTTTCCCTCTTTAACACGCCAAGTCGTCTGCATTGTTCAGTCTTAGTGTTCATAGGGTGTCTCGGTTCTGGATTTTTCTTGGATTTGTTGTTTTTGTTTTTTTCTTTCTTTACCTGCCTGTTCGGTGAGTCATAAGTTACCTTTTGTTCACTCAACTTAAACGTCCTCATGTTTTATGAATGCATAACATGACACTGACACAACTTGGTGTCCTTTAACATGTAGCATTAGTGAGAAAGTAAACCATCCCAACATGATTAGGGAATAACAGGGTGGGTAGTTTAATGGCCACTCGTCCGGGATATCCGGCTACATCTGCTCTCAGAAGATATTTAACCCCCTAATAAAACACAAACAAACACAGCTCTGCGGATCCTGCTCTCGAATGCATTAAATCTCTCGTTAATGTATAAACAGGCTTTTACACGAGCACAGGGCACCACGGACGCAAACAAACAAATTGCTTTGCAACATAAAACCAAAATAAAAACGCCAACAATGCAACAAATACATAGGACCCCATTACGAAGGATTACACTAATTCCATAACCATGTGTTTGTGCGCCGCTGTTCTTTGTGTCGCAATTTATAGGATTATTCATTTTGAAAGTGCACAAGTGGAACTGAATTGAAGGCGGCGTATTGTTACAGCTCTGCTCAAGTGCTTCGGCTTGATTGCTCTATGATTGGACCAAAAATGTCAGGCACCTATTTATCACCGAGGAGAAAGTGGCACTTCAAGTCTTTATGTTTTCCATCTCTGTGACTCATGTTGCTGTAATCACAGGAAAAAATAAATCACGGCGCCGGGGTTATGTTTACACTCGAAGACCAATTCTAATAATAACCAGCGGGCGAATTTGACCACTGTAGGAAAATGTAAAACAACTCATTTTGAGTCAGGGAAAAACAAACGTTATTAAAATGTTGAACTGAAAAAACATTGAACTTTCTTATGAAGAATAGTTGCTTGACTTGAACTGATGTTTGTTTCCTCTACAGATGCATCTCCTGACATCTGTCTCTGGTGGTCGATGACTTAAATCATGAAGATGTGGACTTAAAGGCTTGACTGCAAAACATTCCAGGTCTCAGATCTAAAAGAATCTTAATTGAGATTTATCTTGTAGGACATCAGATTCAATCAATGCAGAGCTGCAGACTTAAGATTTGAGTCAAACACCAGTTGAGATTTCAACCGTTCGTAAAGAATCATCGCTTTGAAATCTCCCTCTGAGACCAAAAATGGACTCTGCTGTCTGTAATAACTTGCTCTGATAAATGTCAGATGGACTTGTCAAGAAGAACTTTTTAATAGTTGAGAACAAGAACATTCAAAAACTCTATCTGAGAGATTAAAGACTTAAAGATCTTGTTGCCACGGCTCAATATAGATACAGTCAATTTACAGACTCGACCTGGTCCTGACCTCAAAGACTCAACTTGAGATTTAAGAGATGCAAGAGAAGAAGCAGAGCTGTAGACTTGATTAAATCACAAAAAGGAGACTCAACATGCTGAAGACGATTTCACTGGACAGCAAAAACAAGACTTGACATAGACTCACAGCAATCTATTGATGACTGATAATAACCAGTTTGGAGAAACGTACTCAAGCAATTTCAGGAAACATGAAGTCTAAAATTGAAGTTGAGTTTCACAAACAAACCAATTTATTCCATTCAAACAATCAAACTAAATTCACTTCAATTCAATTCCTGCGGTGTCTTTTCATAATATTTGGATTTGAACCTCAGTTACCAGCCTCCCTTCGTTCTACGCCATCGCTTCCAACACCAAAGATGGACGCAGCTCTCCAGCTCTTTTGTCAGGCTGTGTTGGCGACGGATGTTGCAGGCTAAATGTAGTCCAGCTTTGTGAGTCACAAAGAGCAAAGGAGGCACCTCGGCATCGAGGGTTTTTCAATGTATTTTTTTGCCTTTTGTGAATCAGAGTGTGTTGGAACAATGCTGGCGCGCAAGGAGGTCGGCCGGGTGGGCTGTTAGAGCAGCTTATCCCTGATAATGTGCAGCTCATCCCTCCTCTGAATAACCAGCTCTGCCAGGCTCGGAGGTGCCTCTGACATCGACTCTACCTTTTGTTCTGCATTCAGTCTCTCTACGGAGAAAGGAAACTTGTTTACACGTTTCTCCCGGGCAGAAATTATATAATAATTGAGCGAGTTAAACTTTTTTAAAGTACAGAGATTCAAGGGAAAGAGAAAGAGGAGGTAGCTATAAACTTTTCAGTTAATGAATGCTAATTTTGAGGTCACCTGTAGCTGCGTGTTGGTCACAAAAGATTCCATTGTTGCATTGATTGTTTCATTTTTGCAGAAAGACTATTTTTGTTTTGTTACTTCTAGATCCATGCAACTTGTAAGTCCTGTTGAATTGTGCAGTCGATCCAGGACTCCTCACCATGATATCCTAAAAAGCTCATAGTACCTTACTACCCCACTAGAACACTGAATGCAGGGTTTCTTGTGGTTCCTGTAGTCTTTAAAAGTAGGACGGGAGCCAGAGCCTTTGGCTATCAAGCTCCCAGTTCTGGTTCTGGAGGTAGACACCTTCAACACATATAAAGACGTTCCTTCTTGATCAAGCTCTGGGTCTTGAACCATCCTTTTCGTTCCGTTACTAACTTCTTCCCCAGAGTTTTTCTGCTTTCTCTCACAGATCTTGGCCTGGCATAGATCAGCGATTGGTCGAGCCTTGCTTGATGTCCAATACGTTGCTAATTACTATCCAGTTACTATTCATATCTCCATGAAGTTATCATTATTACTGCCGCTGTCTGTCTGTATCTATTCTCCCCCTCTCCTTCTCCCTCTCTAACTCAACCAGACGTGGCAGATGGACGCCACCGTCGCCAAGTGCTTGCTCATGGTGGAAAATTGTCGAGTCTCTGTAAATAATATCCTAAAGGGTCCAGTCTAGACGTGCTCTAAATAGAAACATGTCGTGAGATAACTGCCGTTATGATTCGGTGCTAACTGAATGTCTTCTTTGTCGTCCAAGGTGCCAGTTAGTTTACTGAAACTTGAACATTTAATTTTAGGTTATCGCACATGTTCCCTGGAAACTTGAAACAAAGAGATGTCTGAAATGTATTGTGCGCTCTAGATAAGATGGAAAAATGTGTTTCTGAAGCAGCAAATTATTATGTGAACAAGCAAGCGTGCAATTAGGAAATAATGAGAATGATGGGAGATGAATTGGTACCAGGAACTAGGACATTTTCACAGTTTTCTCAGTAAAACACATCCTAACTAAAACTTTGTCCTTATTAATGCAACCATTATTTACTTACTTAAATCTTTGGCAGTAAGACAGTGTGTGGCCTCACGGATCTAAGGCAGGACAGTTGATATAATCACAATAACAGCAATGGGACAAGGCTAAAAACTTGGTAACACTGGATGAAAGGTCGTCTGTGAAGGTTTTCAGCCTTCCAGGTCATCTTCCTTCAAAAACCAAGTGGAACGCACCAAGTGGAACAATGGGCCGGTCTACGATCCCGCCTATAAATACTCCACAGCAGCCAGTCAGAACTGAAGAAGGGGCGAAACAAAAGTCCAGTTGCCCCAGACTTCACCTTTTTTTTTTTGGATTGATTGGATGAAAGATTTTTGAAAGTATACAACAAATCCTTTTAGGCCAATTCCTTTAAAAACACATTTTCAGATACAATGAGTGTACGGACAGAGTGCGCACTGGTAGGCAGGAGGGTAGATAGACTGGCTTATTACAGATACAGTATTTTCTTGTCTTTTTCCGTCCATACCTGCTGGGAAGTAAAGAGCATTTCAACAAATACAACAAAAGATGATCTACCCGAGGTTTAAGGACTTGTATTAGGGAGCGGATGAGGGAATTGGCATTAGGTGTGAAGGTGGGTGTGACGCTCAGGTGATGGTGAAAGGTGGGAACACACGAAAACGTGCAACACTGTAACTGTATCTTCAGTGCAAATTGGCTTTTCCTCAACAACAGAGGTATCGTTAGGGAGCCTGATGAAATGTAGGCAAATTTTTAAAGGCAGCGTTACAGTGCTGTGAGTTCTTTGGAAGCAGAGACTATTTCTAACTTGTGACCTTTTGCTGTGGAAAGGTTTATGCAAAAATTTCACGACGCCACGTTTGTTGATTTGCATCTCCGGAGCTGCTCCGCCTCAAAGAAACGTTTCTAAAACCTGTGAGTCGGTTTATCTTTTATTTATAGTTATAGGTTTTTCTCATCACGTTGTCTGTCATCTCTTTCTCTGGATGTAATGCGGCCTTTCACGCAGAGATGAAGGAAACGAAAAGATGGAGCGACTCCATCTGACTCCCTGTGTTGTTCTGTCAGCTCTGATCATCCAACAGCAGACGGTCGGGGATCGAGATCAAGTTTTACCCGGAGGGACAGACAGATAGACGGCCGTCAGCCATTTTTGCTGTTGCATGAGGAGATGGAGGTTAGGTCTCTATATTGTGACCGACTTAATTAGTGTGTGTGTGTGTGTGTGTGTTTGGGGCATGGAGGCGAGCCTGAGGGAGGAAGAAGGACTAAATCAGCTCTGCATAAACATGAAATAAACAAATACTACCACACACACTCGGCAAGGCATCGCAGGAAAACACAGCTTCTTGCATATGCGTGCTTTGACTCACAAAGGGAAACGAACAGATTCACAAACGCCTTAATTAAACAACATCACAGGGGGGTCTTGTCTTAGGGGAGCGGGTGGCTACCTTCAAAGATGTCTGTGCATGCAAATGATAAGGCTGGAAATGATACAGAGAGAGGCAGCAGGGAGGACAGGCTGGAGGTAGATGGGGCTTTTCTTCCACTTCAGGAACTTCAAACAGAACACCTGAATCCCACCGGGCGTGGCCGTGCTGCGTTCTGGACACGCCAAGCCCGCTGAAGCTGGTCGCAACCAGCCACGTCGAGCAGCAAAGAGCAGATTGTGGATTATTTCTACATCAAGAATCGGGTCAGTTTTCAAAATAAAACACACTGCGCAGACTCTATTTAACTACATATCCCACTAACCGATGGTAGAAGCATTTAAATCAAAGATAATTGACCAAATTTAAGCAAAAATAACAAAGTCTGGTGGGTAAAACCTCTGAAACGCTCCTAGTGGGATATAAAGTTACACAGAGAATGGACCAAGACCAGGGACGGACTGGGACAAAAAATTGGCCCTGGCATTTTGGACCATAGCAGCCCACAACACCCTTACCCCCACGTTGCCCAACTCTAAGCCCAAGAGTGTGTTTTGGGTGTGTGATCTACTCGTTAAATATATATATCAGGACTTGTCGGCCCACCTGGCAAATGCACGGTATGCCAGATTGTCAGTCCGTCCCTGACCAAGACTGCAATCTCCAGTGGAATTTAGACGTAACATGTAGCTATTTGAGTTTTATTTCTATTGTTGTACGCAAGAAAATCCTGCCACCGTTCTCGGTTATGGTTCAAGCAGGGTCGCCCTCCGCTCCAGCTCTCTTTCTAGAGACCCGGATGGGAAATGTAATCTCTTGAACGCTTTTTTGGTGGTGTCCTTCCAGAGTCTTTATCCAGTTGCAGGTGTTTGTAATATCTCCACACGGAAGCATCCAAGGAGGTTCAGGAGGTTGCTTAACCACTTCACCTGGTGGCTTTAAGAAGGAGCAATGGTACTCTAAAGGGATGGTGGAGACCAAAAACTGAGCTAAAACTGAGTCACTATTGGACTGGACTGCATCTGCCTCAAAGTCTTAATCCACGCTCACACTCATAATGAACAAACTGATGTTTTGATCTCATTGATATATCGATGAAAAGATATAACACAATATTAACTGTCGGCTAACAAGCTCCAAAACTTGTTCTCGCTGCCGCCCAGTGGCCAAAAATTTAGCTGTTGCCGGTTTAACAAGAGCTGAAACATAAGAAAACAGTGTTTACATGCAGACACTCCGACTTCCTGAAGTCTCTGGTTGCCCTGCAACATCACAGCATGGCAACAAGACTTCAGGAGGCCACCGATCTATATTTCTCGAAATGTCAATATTCCTCTGAAAAGATGAAGAATCACAAACAGTAAACAGTCTGACGTGTTGGAGGGCTCTTGACAGAAAAGCAGAGAGCGAACCTCGCACCGAAATACACACAAGTTGAAAGGGGATAAAAAAAGAAGACGGAGATTGATGATTGGAGATGATGAGTTGGAAGGAAAAGATCAGAAACGAGAGGAAACACATCAGTCAGATTTGAGCTGCGTGCCGGTCCGGATGCATGAACTGATTGCGGATCACTCACCCCGACTGTGAACACACATCGTCTCCTCCACCGCTTGTACCGCACACCTCTAACCAAATAAATGTTTTAAAACGTTATAGACGGAGATGTACTTTAACACACATCACAACCTTCGTCTTTATCAGCCTGGAGCGGCTTCGGCAGCTGGATCGATGTAGACCTAAAAGCTTCCACCTACGGCCTTGTTGTTTACCGATCCTCCCATGACCACCGGCTCAAAGCGCGCCTCGTACTTCCCTCTGCAGTGCACCACTCTGACCCGGTGCCCACACAGGAGCTGTGATCTAAAATAAAAAAACCCAAACACTTTGTTCTCTGCAGAGTGAAGCCTGCTCGATATCGAAGAGAGAGCGAAAGGAGTGGAAGCCTCCCAGGGAAATGTTTCTTTTTCGGCTGGAGATGTGTGTCCGAGACCTAAACCCATGCATACATAGTGATGTTTAGGTATTGAATGTGAGTGTATATGTGTGGATACATATGCATTCCTGCATGTGTCCCTCTGCTTTTCTTTGTTCACAGCTCCGAGGTGATTTTTGTGCCTTTATGCATGCGTGTCTAAATTTGTCTCGCGTTGTGCTGCCGTTATTGTCGGCTGGTTGATATAAACTCCCTCCCTTAAACATTCATTAGCTCCAAACATCAAGCATGAAAGCAAGCCCACAGTTGTGAACCCAGTGTGTAGGTGTGCAGAGCTACAAAGAGCATAAGTAATGCCACAGACTGATGCCGGGAAGAAAGATTTGATTTGATTTTTTTATCTGAAGCAGGGCTTTTTCAGCTCGAGATCCAAAAACAAGGACCAAAACAAAACGCAGACACTGTACAGTAACCATGCCGGTAGGTGCTTTGCTTTTTTGGGGAACACTGGTTTGAAACGGCCTTTACAAAAACACAATAACATCACCTGCATTTATAATAGTGGAATGAGGCCAACGAGTACCAAAGTACCAAAAACCTGCCATTCTTCAAACAGCTACTTGAGTCGGGCACAAAAATCTGTTATCTGAGAGGAGGAGTCATTCGAGCTTCCAACCCTGAGTCCTCTGGTTTGCATTTCAATTATCTTGATGCCATTGGTGACACCAACGTCGATGGGTTAAGGAATCGCATGCGTGACGCTCAGTGTTTCACAATTTCTGACCCAGGTTCGCAAGAAGACGGCTGTTTTGTAGTACGGCTTACCGGAAAAGACAATAGCAGCATTTTACTGCTTCTTCTTGGTCGCCCAATTGCCGAATCACAGAATTGCCGAATCACAGAATTGCCGAATCGCAGAATTGCCGAATCGCAGAATTGCCGAATCGCCAAATCGCAACCCTGCAGAGCATTAGCGCCAACATTTGACTGCCTAAATCTAAAACATACACATTTGTATATCGTTGCATGCACCACAACCACTTCAGCTCTAGCAGCTTACTCTCAGTAAGTATCCAACTGAACCTTTGACCTGAATTTTGCCATAATCAACAGTGTGAATGCACTCACCCAAAATAGCGAGTGTAAGCACAGACGGCATCTGAAATAATACTTACTAGATGTAATTCCAGTTCAGTGAGTACGTGCAAAGCCCTTTAATTTCATTTTCCTAATTAAAGTAGAAGAAGAGCGTCTTCTCATCTTTGATTTTAATTAGGTAAATTAATTCATATATCATAGCTATGCAACAGGGGGAACCAAGAAAAACAGGTCAGCGATCCCTCTTTGAATATCAACTATGGGTAATGGTGCTGTAAAGTACAAGCAAGAAAGATGTCATAAAAACCATGTTAGATTTATTTTAATGTAATTGTAAACATTTAAGTCTAATTACGCAGATGCTGACTCCTCTTTGGATTGGAAAAAAAAAAATCACTTTTGGTGTGAGAAAACTTTTCAAACTCACTGAAATCAGTTTGTTGTACTTCTTGTAGGTGCCTGACAGAAACAGTGTGTAGTCGGTCTTTAATTGGGCTTTGGATCTCACAAATAAACTCACGTCTAAGTGTGTTTGTTGCACAAAGTTTGGCTTTCATATAAATTGGGCCGATTTTCGACGTATTCTGAGTTAATTAAGCCTTGTTGTTGTTGTTTTTTTTTCAAACACAACACACGGCTGAATGATCTACAGATCCGAGCTGCTCAGCTCTTTACTTTTTAAGTTGTGAAATTTACTAATGAGTCCAGCAGCATCAGCAAAAAACAAAAAAAAACATATTTTCAAAGGGCTCGCTGCAGCGTCTAAAATCTTTCCCGGCAAATTACGTGCTCGACATTAAACAGCGCACCACAAACCGGGTTGTGTTTTTCTCATTATGTCAGTTGTTTAGCAGGTGGCACTGATGTTAAACGTTTTAGGTTTAAAGTGTCTATACGCCCACGGGCCACCCACGCAGATGTTTTCGCTCATCCTGCTTGATTAGACCTCTCTTCCGCGGCTGTGAACAGACGGCGGCTGATTGACTTTCCTCTCATGCTAGCTTTGTTTCATCCGGTAGGTGTGAGACAAATTATACATGGATCTTCCTTAATTAGCGCGGTCAGTGTAACGAACTCACATCATTAGTTTTTAAACAACCGAAAGTGTGAAATGTCTTTTTTTGTTACAAATTGGTATTTTTAGGATTCTGTGGTTCAGAGTGCAGCTGTCAAAAAATATGGACGGATGTATCTGCTGAAAACATCAAGCAAGGTCAACAACACATCAGACATAGCAACCAGCTACTTGTTTACTACCCCAACAGCAAAAAGCCGAGCTCGATGTCGGTCTTTCAGAATTTAAATTCACAAAACTCTAGCCAAGTTTTTTTTTTTTTTTGTACCAGGCTGTAAACATGTTTATTTCTGCTGTGAAGTTTTGAACATGGGGACTTATGGAGACTGACTCACTTCTGGAGCCAGAGTCAAGTGGACGTTTGAGGAACTGCAGTTTTCGACTCCACTTGGTATTTTCTCAGTTGGTTGCAATCCACAACCTCGAAGCTAGAGGGCACTAAACCTCACACACCGGACCTTTATTTACAAAAATAATAATGACTCACTTCTGGAGCCAGCCTCAAGTGGACGTTTGAGGAACTGCAGTTTTTGGCTCCACTTCGCAGCCACAGATGTCGGAAGTTGTGCCATAAACTCAAAATAATGAGCTGAAAGACACTTAAAGGCTCTGTTTTTCTGTTTTTTTGATTTGGAAGACACTGACTAACTTTATTTTGCTGTTGTGGTTTGGAAGCGACTTCATTTCACAGCCAAAAAAAAAATTCAAATCCAATCAAGAACACCAACTGCTATTGTTGCAGGAAGATTTATTCCTTTGGGAAATTACGATTTTTTGGCAAAGCCACAAAACAAACATCAGATATGTATCTATGTCTGGCCGAGATAACTGATAACACTGGGCAGAGTTTGTGTAAGAATTAGATTTCATTTTGTGAAACCTAATCTGCCAAATGTTCCCGAAATCTTTGCCGCAAAAATTCAATCTCAACCATGATACCTTTGTTTACCACAGACTGGACCTGTGACATGTAGCTGATGTCTTTAGGATTTAAGACCTGCAAATTATAAATGACTTATTCTCACTGTTTGTTCTTTTAATATGTAAATATCATCACTTAAAGTCTAATAATGCTGTATACTGTAATATCTACCCTTACTTTTCATGCACAGATCGTGCACGATGACTAAACGTGGCATATTCATACGACATGTACGGCGTATGTGTACATCATGCTTCCACGCGCTGCACCTACGGACCTCGGAAGTCTTTGTTTCTGTTTCTTTTTGCCATAATAGCTTAATGAGAAGGAGACGGCGGGCGGTGTCAGGGAGATGACAGAGGCTGTCTCACGTTCATTAAACCTCGCGCGGACCTGTCTTCACCCGCAGATAAAAGAGAAAGAGAAGAAGACGGGAGGATAATTGGAACAGCAGCATATGCAAATGTTTAGCCGTTTAGAGGATTTCTGAGTGCGTGTGTGGGTGGTGCATCTGCAAATATATGTATATGTGTGTGTGTTTGCATGCAAGCTTTTTGTTTTATTGGTGTGTATGTATGTGTGTCTTCTCCCCGAGCGGCTGATGTCACTCAGTAGCCGAGCGGAGGAGCATCTCCGGTTTCCCGAGCTCACAAAGAAAATAACGGCCCCTCTGTTGCGGCGTTCCATTCTTCCAGCGGTCTGTGGAGACCCGGTGGGTCTTACAGGGGGATCTCTCACCCCCTCTCATTATCAACCCCTGTTTCTCCCTCTCTCTCCTTTAACCCCTCTCACACAGGCATAATTAGATTTTCTCTGCCGTTTCGCCACGCCGTCCGTACTCCCACTTTCTCTGAAAAGGAAAATCATGATAAGGGCAACACCAGCGCAGATCAGAGTGTAAATGCATCACCTTCCAAAGATTTCTCTGACACCTCCGACTTTGACAAAACACACTTGAGTCGTGCATCTCACCTCCTGTGCTGCAGCGTTTTCTTTTGAAATTATGATCCGCGTTGGGTTTCAAAAAGAAGAGGATGTGTTGCTGACTGTGTGCGAGAGGGAGTCGAGGATGGGGGCATGTTTTTTTCTGTTGCCACTGTTTCAATAATGCAACAGTCCAAAGCATCCGTCCATACATCATTCAGAGGACCCAACTCCGCTTTCCTCTCGCCTAACTTCATGAACTCACAGCTGCAAAACTCCACACCACAGCGAACTGATTTTCACTTTGACTTAATATCCTGAAGCGTCGAAAAGTCTTGCTGCAAGAAGATCCCGGTGGTTTGAACTTGCGTTCAAAGAAAGTTCGTCTTGGTAGCCAGACCTGTTGGAGAGTCAAAGGGTCAAAGAGCGTCTAAAAACCATCTTCACTTCGAGGATAGGGCTGTGTTTAGTAGCATGAGGGGCCTCTTGGGCATCGCATTAATTAATAATCACTCATGTAAGGTCACAAGGTCTTCCTGTAGCAGGCACGAATAGAAAAATAGAAAAAGTTTGATGTTTTGTAGAACCGGTACAAGCTGCTACTGAGAACAACTTTCGAGTTGGCGAAGAAAAATCACGGAGAGACCAAAACTGTTTTTTGTACCAGGCTGTAAACATGTTTATTTCTGCTGTCTAACATGGGGACTTATGGAGACTGACTCACTTCTGGAGCCAGCCTCAAGTGGACGTTAGAGGAACTGCAATTTTCAGCATTGCATTGTTGCAGAGAAGTAACTAAAATTCATTAATTCAATTGGGAAATTGCGATTTTTCTCCAAGGCACAGCGGAGAAAACAAACACCAGACATACAGTATATCTAATTCTAAAATTAAACTTCATAGAAGTTATGGGCACAAATTCGACATTGAACTTTGTTCACCATCATTACAGTGGTGGGAAGTACTCACTTCCATCACTGTGTTATATCAGATTTTCCGATTATCTTTCTGCAAAGTAACTCTCAGATAAATTTAGTGCACTAAAAATATTATATAATATTTCCCTCTAAAATGTAGTGTAGTTAAAGTGCTGTACATAATATAGAAATTCAAATTAAAGAACCACTTATAATTGTATTTTTCTCAGTCTAGCGTCTTCAGCGAGCCTTAATTTGGGTAAGATGACAAAAACTGATCATTTTCACTGTTTGACAAGTTCAGTTTAGGATTATTTAAGTGTTTGAGACTGACATGTCCCTTCAGCTCTCCTCACTTTTCCACTGTGTTTCCCTTCTGAGCCTCTGTTTCAAGCGAAAGCTTGAAACTTGAGCCTTGGATAAAAGCACTTGTTATTGGGTTATCGAACCGAAGGACAGAGAGCTGCTCCTGCTCCTGTTGCTGGTGGTGCTGGTGGTGGAGGTAGAGGAGTAGAAGATGGGTGGGTGAGGCGGTGGTCTTAACTATCCGTCGTGGCCCCTGAGAGAGCGGGAGTCATGGATTTAAAAAACAAATGAACGGTTACTAGAGGAGCGAGAAGGGGAGTAATATGACCCCTCCCCTGCTTTGCATTCACATTAAAGAACTACTCTCAGCTACTTGTACCCCCTGACACCACACACACACACACACACACACACACACACACACTCCTCCTCCTCTGAAAGACAGCTTTCAGAATTGGATTACCAGCTCTGAATGGGGTCGGTTCCCCTCCGCTGGGTTTTGTCTCCATCCCCTGCCGGGACTAGTGGTCCACACACACACACACACACACACACACACACACACACACACACACACACACACACACACACACACACACACACACAGGCACAGTCTGCCTTAATTGGTGGGCTGTGCCCTCATTACATGTCCAAATATATGCATGTGCTTCTATTGTCTCTCCCTAAAGACTCCCTCTTTGAATGCGGATTGAAAGCATACGGCATGCTGAGTGTGTGTGTGTGTCTGAGTGTGTGTGTGTGTGTGTGTGTGTGTGTGTGTGTGTGTGTGTGTGTGTGTGTATGCAGTGATCACAGGATGTGTCCTTGATGGTGGTGAACTTGAATCTCAATCTGACCCTATTCTGCTCTAGGGGGCGGTGGGTGGTTGGGGGGGTTCAGAGACAAAGCTTCATACTGTCTATAGGGACACCCTGAGCACACACACACACACACACACACACACACAGAGACACACACACACACACACACATGCAGGTGAACTCGGTGGGAGCTCGGAGAAAGAGATCTGGTGTCTTGTTATCTGCTGCAGGCTGTTGCTCTCTCTCTCTCTCTCTCTCTCTCTCTCTCTGCTTCTCACTGATGAATACCTTGGAGTAATTACCATAAAATATTCAAGCAGAAGTGACGAAAATGGAACCTGTTCAGCAAAAACCAACAATTATCTCTCATCCGAACCTCACGCTGCGGCAGCGAGGGACCCGAAACGCTACCTGAGCTTAAGACCAGCTGCATGCTGCATGCAAAATATACCTCCAAATACACTCCTGTAAAGCTATTTACACCAGATCTTTATGAATTTGTAGTGTTAACGCTCGACAGCCAGTGTAAAATCAATTCAAATGCACCAATATGACATCACATTTAACATGTTTTTAAAGTTTTCAACATTGTGCAGCATGTTAGTCTGTCTAAATGCATCTATCATCTATAAATCTATAAAGCAATGACAAATTTACCATATATAGATGCAGCATTGATATTTTGATACTTAAAGCAACATTGTGAAACTTTTCCACCATAAAATAAGTGATACAAAATTATTTTGATGCTACACTGACTTCTTCGCTGATTTTGGTAAAACTGGATCAAATTTTATGGAGAAAACTGATGGACAGTGAAGTAAACTGCTGCCAAATGTAGCTGCTGTTAGCTCAGTTTGTTAGCCGGGCTGCCCGGACTGTGAGCTCAGAGCACTGGGGGGAGTGTCACGGCACTCACACAGGAGGCGGAACTGCAGTGCCGCGGTTCTTTGCGCGGCGTCAACTCACACCGGACACGTGTCAGCCGCGGAACGGCAGCAGAGCGAGCCGGCCGTTTTCACGCGAGATCGCGCAAGAATCCTGGACGTACGCGAGACCCCGCGATAAACAGTGTATCAAGAAAACAACAACAACAAACAGCTGACTTTGCATCTGTTGTGTCATAAATAAAGCAATAAATACATATTGTGTGCTATTCCACTTCAACAATTAGTCTCTCGTTGAGACCCTTTGATCGATCTTTGGCTACCTGGTGCCACCGGTCATGACATAACGTTGATGTGAAGTTGATGTGTGTATTGTGTTTTATTTTGAAAGGGGGGCGGAAGTTTATTACGTTGATTCTGTGTCGGATTTCCTGTCTGGTGCGCAGTGCTCTGTTGAAATTTACGAGGTTTAGCAGCGGCTCACGGAAAAAATAGAAATGCTACGGAAAGCTCGCACCGTGGCGCAGAGAGCCGCTTCTGGGCCGCGCCCTGTGTGAGTGCTCTCATTGACTAGACTGGCTTCTATTTGCTACGGTGACCACGGCGGTACCGTCAATGTCAATGTTGTGTTTGCAGCTTGTTATGCTGCCCCCAAGTGGCCAAAGAATTGATGCAGGTTTAAGACAGAAACTGACTCATACAGCAGCATACAAGTGTCTCTGAATTTCAAATCTTATGTTTTTAAGAGCCGTGGAGAAAGACACCACACGATCCACTGTCCTGACTAATCATAGTGTAAAGAATGTCGAATTGCGTGTAAAATATCTTCCAGACTTCTTTGTTTTTCATTGTTCTGTTTTGTCAGATGACTTTCCGGGCGTAGAAACACGATCCAGCGTTGACGAATTCATTAGTTTTCCTCCCCCACTTCCTGCTGCACCCGTCTGTCAATCATCCGGGCCTCTCATCGTCTAACAGATTCATTTACAGACAGCGGAGGTGGGATTAGTCAGCCACAGGTGTGATCGTCATGCCTGTCATCCCTCGCTTTACACATCCCTCGCTTCAGCCCCTCCACCCACCTCGACTATCTAAAAAAGACCCTGAACCATATTCTCCGTCACCTCCACACACACATCCTCAACACTCCCTCCACACTTTCACACTCTCCCTCGTTTCCCTCCCTCGTTCCGTGTCTCTGTCTAAAAGGTTTTGCGGTGGGATGACCTGACGGCGCTGGCAGCGACATGCTTATGCAATGCATGCAAGAGCTTGTGGTGACACACAGAGACAAAGAGGAGAAGACTGGAGGTGGAGTGTTTATGTGCATGTGCAGAAGAAAGGAAGAGACAGGGCTTGTTTTACACAGTGTGTGGGGTGTTATTGTGCGAGAGGACAGATCTGATTATTTTCATATCAGTGGATGTTTCTCCTGTCTGCGCTCTGACGGGTGAAATGTCACCTACTGACGACAACTGGCTACACGAATCTGCAACAGTGTTACAGGCAAAATGATGAATTTCATACCTGACAACAGCATTTCATAGATTATATTGTGTTTAATGTGGAGTAAAGTCACTGTTTGGTGTCCAACTCTGCAATATTGAACAATTTAATAGAGCAATGAGCAACGGAGCAATTAGCTGATCTTACGTGTACAGTCATCAAGTCAAGGGGCAGTGTCTTTACTGACACATGACGAGCATGAAATGTTGATTATTGCACTTCCAAATTGAGCAATATTACTGCTACATTACCGACTCATATTACTTACAGCTCATTAAACAATATCTTTATGTAAGCAGCGGGTTGAATGACCATATTTAATGTATAATATAATAAAAATGTACCCATAAATGAATCCTGCGCGGCCCACATTGCCCATCGCTAAGCCCAAGAGTGTGTTTGGGGTGTGTGATCTACTCGTTAAATATATATATATCGGGACCCACCGGGCTAATGGACGGTATGCGAGATGGCCAGTCCGTCCCTGGCCACCACACTCTGAGCGTCACAGCGGCTCCTTAGAAACCTGTTGGCGATGTCACAGATATGACGTCCGTTCTTTGGACAGTCGCCTCACAGCAAGAAGGTTCCTGGTTCAAACCTGACTGGCTTCCTCCAACTGTCCAAAGACATGCAGGCCTTAGGTGTGTATGGTTGTTTGTCTCTATGTGACCTTTGATGAACTACCGTCCAGGATATACCCTCCCACTGCTCATTGTAAGCTGGATGGATGGATGGATGGATGGATGGATGGATGGATGGATGGATGGATGGATGGATGGATGGGGCAACTTCTCTCTCACTTCTCTGCTGAACATAGTTGAGCATTTATCAGCTAAAGAGACGGATATTTCAGGAGGTTGGTGGAGACCAACTCCGATTATTGGACTTACATCCATTAGGTGGCCACAAACACAACTTCCAATAAATGCTAATGGTACCCTCTAACTGCTGGATGTGTAAATAGGTAGTTTGCTCCAACAACAGGGGATAATATGTGAATGATTTGTTTACAGCTTACAGCAGAGCCCAAAGTGGCCAAAACAATTTAAGACGAGTGGTTATGATTAAAAGAAACCAGGTAGGGGTTTTTGTCCCGCAAATTTTGCCTTTGTTGCTGAGAGATAGGACGATTATTATTTGCACCACGAGAGGTCAGTTTAACTTGGAGTAAACAACCGAGGCAAGTCTCCGCAGTGAAATGAGCACTTTCATGTTCAGTTAAAAACAGCACCACTCGTCTTAGCTCAAGAAAGGAAAGAAACTCAAAGGATTCACTCTGTTTATAGAATAATAAGTATGTTTTTATGAGTTTGTAATCACCTGAACACAAGGATTATGTTTCCAATACCTTAGAATGAGTCTTTTATATCTTCAGAGGGAGCAGGTCCTCTTGAATAGTCTGTGATGTTGCAAAAGCCAAACATTGGTGACCGATTACATGGCCTTCACGCTTGGAAGGGTAGGGTGAGGCGAGGGGTATTCAGATGGTTGCAATCGGCAGCTTCACGGTTGGTCCTTTGTCATGTTCATGAGTGATACGTATATACTTTTACATGTAATATAACAGAAGCACACACATGGATGGATACACAAACACATCACACAAATAGGTACATCATCCTTTTGTTGTGGTCTTTGTTGTGTTCTGGGATGACTTCCAGAACTAATTGCCTGTTCCGCCAGATAACATTTATCGTTGTTTGTTTTGACCAGATCATGGAGAAGTCATGCACACGCATACACACTCATGAGAGACACACACACACTTCTGGGAACGTTTCTTGGAACTCTTGGGAATCATAACAAAGTTCAGGATGTATGGTTCCATATTTGGTAGCCGCGACGTTTTTAAGTAAAAGAAGTTTCGGATTTGCAAGCAGCTGTCTTTGTGTCTTTCTTTCATAAAGTTTTTAAGTAGACGTTCCGTCCAATTCTACATATTTATACTAAAATATACTTTCCATGTATTTTTGAATAAATCTGGCCTCCAGACATTTAAAGGACCAGTGTGTCGGATTTAGTGACATCTAGTGGTGTAGTTGAGGGTTGCACCCCAGAGAGCCTGTGTTTGGGTTTGTCATTTCTGGGCTGCTGTAACATCACACCATAACTGTCATGTCTTGAACAATCATGTTTTCAGTTATCCTCGTGTCTTGTCTTTCTGGTCCCTTGTGAGTCATCCCTGCTCCCTGATTACCTGTCTCCCATATGTGTTGCACCTGTGCTTGATTGTTTCCCCTCCCCTTTTTCCTCTATCTAGTCTCTGTGCTTCCTTTGTTTGTCGCCAGTTCGTCTTGTCTTGCATTCTTGTTTTTGAGTACCTGATCTACAACCTCTAGCTGTGCTTTCCTAGCTTGTCTAGTAAAACTTTTGGAACCATCACTGTCTCCAAGTCTGCATTGCGAATCCTTCTGTGAGCCCCTCTCTGAAAATAACAGACTTCCTGGACAAGACGTCTGTAGATATAGAAGAGTTATTCAAATGTGAGAGAAATACAACAATTCTTATTTTCAGGTGAATAAAAACATAGTTATAAATATTATAAAAAATGTTCTGCTATATTCTGTAAATAGATCTCTATAGGTTTCCCAGGGTGACAACGAAGTGCTACAACAGGACGAGAGACAGACAAGATGCAAATAGGATGACAACAGAGCAAAGTATCTCTAAGAGGGTTTTTTGGGTTATGAAGGTACTTTTCATTCCTGAGAGTATATTCAGTCTATGCACACACACACATGGTGTAACAGACAGCAGTTCTGACACCTTGATAGATTTTCGGGTAGAGGGAGTGGACTGTGCGACTTCACCTCAGTCTCAGTGTCTCAGACGCAGTGAAACTCCGTGATGAGAGTCTAGAGAGCGAGACGACAACCGCGGGAGATCGTGAGACATCGGCTGGCGGCTGCGGCGTCGCGAACAGATGTTGGTGTCAAAACATTTTTATGAAGTGTCTGTTCCAGTGGATGGGCTCTGATCTGGGAGTTCTTTCTGTCACTTTCTACTCGTCCTTCAGTTTTTCTTTAACACACACATACAGTATATTTATACACATATACAGAAGACAGAGTTAATGCTGTGTAGGTCACCTCTTGCTGCCAAAACAGCCCTTTTGCTTTTTGACAGGGCGCCTGTTGAAAGAGGCCACTGTCATCAGGGAATATTGTTTCCATGAAAGGGTCTACGACAATGCTTGGGTAGGGGTCAGCATGGACTACCCAACAGACTCCAATGCATGGACAATGATTGCTCTGACACCTCTCTATTAGAATCAGCAACTTCTTTGGTAATTTGAGTTACAGTAGCTTGTCTCCCTACATGCATCAATAGCCTTGGCAACGCATAACCCTGATGCTGGTTTTGGAGATGCTCTGACCGAGTCGTCTAGCCAACACAATTTGGTTTTTGTCAAAGTCGCTCGAATCCTTACACTTGCCCATTTTTCCTGCTTCTAACACGTCCAACTTTGGAGACACAGTGATCACTTCAAATGCCATGATAACAAGATGAACCGTGGCTGATCTGTGTATAATGCAGTAATCTGAAATGATCCATTCTGCATAATAAATACTTTTACTTTTGGTACTTAGATGTATATTTTAATGCTAATACTTCTGTACTTCTTCTGAAGTTAAGTTTTGAATGCAGGATTTTTACTTGTAGTTCAGTTAAAGATGAGTACTCCTTCCATTACTGCCTATTTAAATAAAGCAACATTTATTTATTTGTTGGCTTCTTTCTAATAACAAAAGAACACTCTGGGGTTTATTATTTAAGTTTTGTGTAGCTGAATAAAATAAATGAAATGTACTTTTTCAGACTAATGTATGTTCTGGTGGACAGAAGAACATTTATCGTATTAGAGATGGATGATCTACGACTACAACTAACTCTGTGCATATCCGGATGAACTTTGATGACTTTGAACTCTTGTAGGGGCTAAAATCTGCGTTTAACATCAGATATATTCTCTTTGTACTTTTTGATTTGTCTCTTTTAAGCACAATAAGAGTTTTTTAAATTGTATTCCAAGTGCCACACACAGAATTGAAGTTGTTTAGCTGCAAATTTCTCTTTCCAATTGTAATCAATCGTTAACTAACACTTGAAATGATTAATATGAGCACGTCTTGCTGAGCTTAAGACAATTTTCTACTCTGGTGGACAATACATTCTGCCTGTCGGATTCTCTGTGTATCCTGTCTACTTGGCAAACACCGTCACTTCTCACCTTGAATAGCAGTCTCATGCTGCTTTAGACTAGACTAAGGATTAACTGACTGCAGTGTCGTCAAACTGAGCCTGCTGTTACTCGTTCAGCCCGTTCTGGTCCAGTACAAACTGTACCGTGTTTGATTTGGCCTCTTGATCCGGCCACGCAGTCCTGACTCTTTGAGTCAGCTGTCAGTTTCTGAGTCCCGTAGACGCAAACAAGGTGTCACATCGACTGTGGACGACTGATCGCTGATGAATAGAGGCAAACGGACAGGAAGGAGTGCAGGGGACATGGGCGACCGAGTCAGCTCTTCTGCCTGTTGTCATAAGCTGCTGGAGCCTCGGGCATCATGGGAAAAGCAATGTGAGAGTCTTGGCATGTGCGTTCGGCATGTTTGTGTGCGGATACAGTCTCATAATCTGACTTTTTGTTATTGTTTGAAGATTTTTCAACCACATGAGTGATGGTTTTGTATCAAATATACCAATTTTTTGTTGGTTTAACCCCCAAATATGCAGGCAAACATGCATATCATCATATTTTGCACCGTCTACAGATCTTTTTATGGCTGCACCATTTTCTCATATCATATTATTGAGCTCTTTATATTAACAGCCTGACATATTTGGTGTTCTTTAAAAACTCAATTTAAAATAAGGGTCCGTGGGTTTGAACAATGTTTGGCTGAACAGCTTGAGCTTGTATTGACTGACTCATCAGTGGGTCTGCAGGGTTTTAGTGCGATCATGCAGCAAAACATACTGCAGCAGAATAAATTGTGATTATACATATTTGCATAGAAATGATCATGAAGCACATAATTACATGTTTTGTATGCCCGATGAGGTTTTGGTAGAAAAACGTCAATTTGCAGGCACACAAGCGTTTTTTAACGGAGATTAATTATTGACCTTGGAAACTGAAGTTGACAAATTGTCGCCACAGGGTCCATTTAGGAGCCTCCAGCTGTTCTGGAAATAAATAAATAACAGCACCACAGACTGCAGCCTCCATAATGATCATGCACTTGAACCGATGCCTTCCATCCGTTTCCTGCTGCTTTTCTGGGGCTGGGTTGAGGTGGAAGCAGATTTAGCAAGGCATTCCAGCTTTTTCCTGCGGGATCCCGAGGCATTCCCAGGCCAGATGGGCTATGTAGTCCCTCCATTGGGATGTGGGTTGGGATCCTACCAGTTGGACATACCCAGAACACCTCCAAAGAAAGGCATCCAGGTGGCATCCTGATCAACTGGCTCTTTCAAAGAGAATGAGTAGTGCTACTTTGAGTTCCCTCTGAATGTCCGAGCTCTGATCTCTTTTAGCCACCTGTATCCGCAATCTCCTACTTTCGGTCATTACCCATTAACCATTGGTGAAGGTTGGAACTTAGATGGACTGGAAAATCGAGAGCTTTGGGGTACCGATTGGCTTAGTTGGTAGAGTGTACCCCAGGTACGAACCCCCAGTCTTTGCTGCAGCAGCGGCCCAGAGTTTGATTTCAACCTGCGGGCCTTTGCTGCGTGTCATCCCCCTCAATCAATCCCTGCGTTCCTGTCCCTCGCCAGCTATCTCTGACAAATAAATCTTCCGAAAATCAAGAGTTTTACCTTCGAGGCAGCTCCCTCTTCCCCACAATGATCCGACGGCACAACGTCAAAAATACTGCCAATGCCGCCGGATCGCCCTAGCACAATTCAACTGAGTGACAATTCATCTCCGACGGCCTCCAAGGCGCGTGCGTATGACAAGCACAACCACAACAGTTTCGCCCAACGCACCCGCCTGTCACTCCGCCTGTCAGATATGACATGTGCATAGCTACCTGGATTGGAAAACGAACTACGAGGCGCATCACAATGTCACACAAGTGTGTCCGTATGTACCTGCAGTCTGCTCGTACAGTAGGTGACTGTAAAAACAAGCTCCTAGAGTCAAAATCGGCGCCTACATTGTGCTGCACAGTGAGTTCCAAACATTTGATTGAAGTTACAGTGAGAAAAACACATTTTTAATGAAAGTTGCTGACTTTCCTGAGCTGCACACTCCACTCCACCGTCATCTTACCTTCCCCTTTAGAGCTCTCGAGTTTGACAAGGAGAGGTCTGAAGATACCCCGGTCTCTCCATGACCTGCACACGGCATACGATATGAGCGTACAAACATGTGCACACACAAACATGCACTGACACTATCTCACATGAAAAAGTGTCTCTGCTCATCCCTCTGAGTCAGAGAGACTTTGCACAGCGTTGAGACCGCAATGCATCACTTCCATTTTAGCTCACTCTCTGAAGGGCTGTGGGCGGCATGAGTATGCGTGTGCGGAGCGGAGGGAGCAAGAGGGCAAAGAGGAAAGAGATAACTCGCGCGCGTGCGTGTGCGCGTTGCAATTAATTAGCATTAGGCTCGGCGCTGTTAAGTTTCCGAGCGGCTGCGGATCGCCACACTAGTGGTATTTTCCACTCAGTGGACGGAGGAACTGGCCCACGGTGATCTGGCATGTGAAAGATGCCGGAGAGAGTGAGCTGTCCTAACGTGGCAAACGCCCAGCAATGAAACAGAGAGAGCCACATAACATCTGAAGCAGTGTTTACACCCTGAAGGCGGTTTCTTATGCCACATTAAACTCTGCTTCTGTATATTATCTTTGCTCTCTGTGATATCAAAGTCTCTGTGGCTGCACGCTGTAATTTTGAGCCTCCAATTTTTGTAATTTAGCCCCAAATCACAGACAGAGTCGATACCAGCAGGGCTGTAGGGACGCTGAGGTCACGTCTGATTTTTAAGCATGTTAGCTGCATATAGCTCTCCGGGGATGCTGATGTCTTTCTGTCTGTCTGTCTGTCTCGGTGGTTCACCGCTTTGGTCCGTGCTGAAATATCTCAACAACTATCATATGATGGATCTGAAATCTTATACAGACACAGTTCATGTTCCCCCCTGAGGCGACTCTGACGCCACTGAATCAAAAATCACCGATTAAAATACATCCCCCATCAGCCTTTGTGTCTGCTGCTTTTATTATGTATATTAGATTGGACTACAAGACAACAAAAACAATAAATAAATGTGAAAAAGTGATTTCTTCACCAGAATTTAAAGCTTAATGAGAAATAAAATAAATAATTTCTTTAATTTGCTTAAATAACCTAAACACAAGATGCACTTACTGTCTTTGATGGAGCTTTTAACGTCGCCTCGTGCTCTATTTCATCTTTAATGGGCACGATACGCTTCATATTACGGGGCTGTTATTTTCTAGAATTTCCTGGAAACAACATCAGGTTTACTTACAGGGACAATCAGAGCTAAATATTTAAAGTTATCTGTGCTTGGTTTGTAAACAATACAAATAATGGCTCCATTTCCAAAAATACTTTCTTCAGGTAAAATTTTAGCATGATGCACTCAAAAAAATGAAAAAAATTTTGGCATCTGTGACCAACCCAAGAGCAGCCTGTCATGAGTTTGTGTGTATTTTTCAAAAAAAAGGCAGGATTTCATCATCTGCAAAGTCCAGAGATTGCATTAAAAATCTTACTGGCAACAAGAAAACAAACCTGATTAGATTAAAGAGTGTGCAGAGGAATGACTGCGGCCGTAAGATGCATGGCCAGAGAATAAAAAAGATCCACTGCCAGGTGCCAAACAACATCTGGAGCTGGCGGAGCACCAACAAACACTGCAAATTAGAAAGAATTAATGAATGTGTGTAAGCAGGGAGATTATCACGTTTCGACTTAATCTGATCAGAGTTTAGATCATGATAAAAACACAGAGGAAGAATCAAGCTACAGCTGAACATACAGAGGATTCAGAAAGAGTTATCCAGGAGCCGATAGCCAAAGAATAGAAATGTCTTTAGAGGCGAGATAATAAGAGGGAGGCTGTTCTCTTTTCTCTATGTCTGAGTCTGCATTATGTAACTTTGTGCTCCAGGTACGATCACCATGAAAAGTACGTAACACTTTAAGTCACGTTCCACTGACTATTTCGTTCGTTTTTGGTGAAACTGGATCATATTTTATAGTGTTTTTTTTCCCTCCGATGTCCTCCGAGTTTCCTGATGGACAAGTATAGTAAACTACAGCTGCTGTTAGCTGATGTCACCTTACTTTGTTAGCTGGGCTGCCCAGACTGTGGTTGATTGTTGGTGTTTGTACCTCACGAGTGTTTTTTTTAGGCCCTTAAGGGGAATGCTGACAGAGAAGTGTCGTGCCAGAACCGGAGCTGGACAAGCAGGCAACATATCTGGCCTCAGAAGCCTCTACGAACATGATGACAGGGACGAGAAGACCATCGAAAGGTAAACAAATGGTGTTTGTAGTATTTCATGCAGATTGTTTGATTAAAATCTGCGATTAAAATGGTCAAATTATAAAAATATTATTGTATAATTTTAGATATTAAAGAGTTGCTTCTGTTGGACACTGTCATTTATCTCATCACAAACATAAACATCATGCACACCCACATTATTTCACCCAGTGTTTGTCGTCATGGTGCTTTTAAAGCCCTTGTAAGGTGAAGCTAAAGGCGGCCTGTGGCGCCCTCCAGCGGGCAGAAGCTGAAGCACACACCCTCACCTGTATGAAGAAGAAAAAAAGATGGATGCAGCAGTCCAGAAATAGCTCTCCCTCTCTCTCACACACACACCTTTACACACATCCACAACATGCTCACCGTGCGTCAAAGTCCAGTTGACGCCTCTAACAGCTTTGCCATGGTCACACAATGTTGGATTGTGATAATTTATGCGCCTCAATCAGCATTTTAAAGACGATTGGCTGTTTACTCCCACCTGAGCACATGAAATGGAAGCTGTTATTGGTATTTTTATGTTTTTACAACATTATTCTGCTGATATTAAAGTTAAATGTTGCTTTGGCACACTATACAAGATCACACAGTGTCGATTTAAATGTTTTGTTTTGCAGGATTATAATACCAGAAACGCGCTTTTGTAAAATTATTTAATGAAAAGTGGTTTTGCAGTGCCATGATATGATTTGGTGTGTGTGCAGAGTTAGAGAGAGGGGAGGGGGCCACACACACACACACACACACACACGCAGTGTCTCTGCTGTGACTGTGTGTATCACTTCAGATGCTCAGACAGAATTAAAAAATGCGCTCCTCCGCCCTGTCACCAGTGTTGTGCGCATTTTCTTGACAAGCCCCCGTGTTTTTTCCACAGCATGGTGCACGGCGGACTCCAAAAGAAGAAGCCTCAGCACTTCATCTTCATTCATACATAACCATTAAAGAAAAGAAAAAAAAGAAACTCTCTCTCTCTCGGACGCCTAATTAAAAAAGACAAGCAGACCAGGCACGCCGCCGAGCAACACCTGTTCCCACCTTCACAGCGAGAACAGAGAAGGTAAGTTATTTTCTGAAGCGGGGTTTGCGTAAAAACGCGTTGCCATGCTTGGAAAGAAATGGATGAAGTAAAAAAAAAAAAATGCAGCGGGAGTTTCCTGGAGAGTTTGGCACATGCATGCTCGGCTGCTTGGATCTGTATTGATGTTTTCTCCTCCCTGTTTGAAGGGTTTTTTTTCTGTTTTTTATTCTGCAGTTCAAAGCGCGTTGGCGTTTGTTGTTTAACGTAGTTTCCGGTCACCGGGGACGTCTTGGTAAACAATGCCCAATGATTCATGTGATGCATGTGTGACATTTCCAAAAAAAAAAAAGCCAATTAATCAATTAGTGATCAATCAGCAGCCGAGGCAGTGATGATGTCACCCACTGCGCAGCCTCTCCAAAGCCAAATATGATGCAAAGTTGTTTTTTCTAATTGTTTCTGGCATTGAAGACAAAGAAAGGTGTAGGTGTTCACATCTTAATTACTGGCAGCAGCAGCAGGTTTATGCTGAGGTTGTCAGAGGAGCTGCTGTTCTCCTCTTTCTCTTTAAAGGATGCAAACAAAAACCTTAAAAGTTAAAATCTCTGCACACACAAGTTTCATGTGAACCAATGTCATCAAACAATCCTCAATGAGACCACTCAGACTTTTTGGAGTGTCTTGATCTCTTGTCCGAGGGCAGAGTGAATGTAATCTCACACCATTAGACTGTTACATAACTTTAAAACTCAAGTGCCATCCTGCCTGTGTGGGAGTAGATGTGATGTTCCCACTTCCTCGCTGTTGTTTTGCTCGTTAATTCCGAGAAGCACATTTACTGCAAGTGGCGTTTTGTGACTTTTAAATGACTGTTGTTGTTGTTGTTGTTGTTGTTTAATGCAGATGAGGTTTTCAAAGCAGGACTGATTGCTTTGCAGTGATTATTCACCTCTGCCTACATGAAGTCTGTGATTGTCCAAAGTGGAACGACATGTTAATTTGGATGACCAAAAAAAAATGTGTGTGTATATTCATATGTGTGTGTGTAGAGAGGGTGGGGGGGCTGCATTCTGCCCTGTGTTGTGTAGGAGGAGTGTGATCGCAGTGTGCCCGAGCATGACGCTCGGAGCTTGTTGGACGGAGTTCAGTCCCTTTCGCTGAGCAGTCTGTCCTTTGTGCTGGAAGTGGTTGCGCAGACAGACACGTTACAGTAACCTGACTCATGTATATGGCAGGCTTCCCCCATCACCGCTCCAGGAATTGTGTCATCATCATGCAACACGGCACAGAAGCCAGCATTTAAAAAAAATAATAATAATAATCTAATAAAATAAATAAAGTTTCATCCCTCAAACAGATGTCCACCATTTTGAAAAATCTGGCAGATACTCGTAAAAACGATGGCTGGCATTCAGACTGAAGTGTTTCAGTAATCTTGTCTGTTCCTATAAGTAATATTACATCACCTTATCATTAAAAACTACTTATCTTACCCCAAAAGTGACCTGACGAGAGCGGCGCTGACCTCATATCACACTTCATTTTACGGATGTGTTACTTTCCAGGATCTTTCCCTCTAAAATTTCGTGTCAACTCCCAGGATATTTGCCAGTTTATGTGGTAGGAAAATGGAGTTATTGTTCAGGTGGTAGCTTACAGTTGGAAAAGAAACCCCCTTTTTTTTAAAAAAGGAAAGTTTTTAGTGTGTTTGGAAATTACAGATAAGTAATATTTGTCTGGTAACCAAGCTGGACTTGAATCTCAGTTGTTAAGGCTGCTTATAAACCCAAACAATGACCCACTCATAGTGCAAATTGCAAATTGCACTGACCTATCTTTTTTCCCCACTTGTTCTTAATTTCAGCCTCTAACTGAGTCATTGGAGCACCCTGCGTTAATATAGGTTGCATGAAAAATGTCCTAATAAGTTAAAGTTATATACTAGAAAAGAAAGGGCAGCAGTACACTTGGTTTGGGAACTAGAGGGTCGCTGGATCTAGTCTAAGCTGGTCCAGCATGAAGTATGGAGTGTGGACCGGTAGCTGTAGAGGTTTCTTGTTCACCTCCTGGACACCCTTAAGGAATCGAACACCCTAACTGCACCCAGGGCACTGGTACGTGGCTGCCTGTGTCTCCACATCTGCACCTCAAGCCGCCTTCTTCTTCGAAAATTGGTAATTGGAAAGTTGGTATAACTTTTGTGGTGCCAATTCAACCTTGTGGACACTCAACATCTGCATGTCTAAAAAACCCTTTAAGTGAAAATGGGATTTCCCTATTGAGGAATGTAACGACGGGCTCGCCGTTACCCCCATAGGCATGCACATATTGTAAGAAGGACGCATAGGAGATGTGTTGAAAGTATATTGTGGATTGAGCTAGGGCGTAACAAAGGTAAACTTACCACAACCTGCTGCTCTGTCTGCACATGGGGTCACGTCCAAACAGGTCCCCAGGGAACGTGGCCCTTATGTATGGTTCTGGAGGACAGCAGTAAGTGGGAAGTAGGAGTAGGGGAGTTTGTGTGGGGTTATGTAAATAGGTTCATGTTCATATATTCATGTGTATGTATTTGTTGGTGTTTAATAATGGTATATGGGTTTGTAAATAGGTGTATATATTGTATTTATGTATTTATGTAAATATTTATAGTTTATTAATATATGTGTAAATATCTAAAAACCCCTATCAATGGTTTAAACTAATTAGTCACGTGATTAAGGGGAAATAGATAAAAGGGACGGAGAAATGTTTGTTGGGGTAGCGAGATATGGAGTTGCTATTGGAAGGAGATTGGAGAATTGGATTGTTGTCGTGATTGTTGTCGTGATTGTTGTCGTGATTGTTGTCGTGATTGTTGTCGTGATTGTTGTCGTGATTGTTGTCGTGATTGTTGTCGTGATTGTTGTCGTGATTGTTGTCGTGATTGTTGTCGTGATTGTTGTCGTGATTGTTGTCGTGATTGTTGTCGTGATTGTTGTCGTGATTGTTGTCGTGATTGTTGTCGTGATTGTTGTCGTGATTGTTGTCGTGATTGTTGTCGTGATTGTTGTCGCTGGAGAATCATTCTCTTGTGTTTTGCCTCCAGACCGCTCGGGCAAGTTGACAAGGAATCAATGAAGTTCAACTTGCACAAAGTTTGACTTTTGTACCTCCTTCATATTTACACCATCTCTAACTAACACACCTCCAACCCTCCAACCATTCTTCCTCCCCAATCAGCGAGAGAACGTCGGCACAGACGCGTCACAATAATCATATCTATCATATTTTTAAACCCATTGACGGAGTGATGATGCAGTAACACACTGTGGAGGTTACCGTCTCGTTGATTGCTTAAGTTCACGTTAGAGGAAAGAAATGCATGAGAATTCACATTTCAGTTTCCATAGCACCACTTTTGGGCACTAAATCAGGACGTGTGCCTTTTTTTTAAAAAAACAGTTTTTTTATGGAGGTTTCTCAGACAACCAGAGCAGATTTTCTTCCCAGAGATATTTTCATACATTTCCTCGGCAGGTCTTGCTGGAAAAATTCCTCACTAGAGAGCTGAGATGTTTAAGTGTAGCTACATGTATTCAACAATACATTATAATATCAAAAATCATGGGGGGTTTTTTGCAATTAAAGAAGGGTAGCTCCTTAAATGTGTCAAAAATGCTGATCCGCTTCACGAAAAGCTTCAAACGTTCATAGGAGTCGATAATAGAGAGAAAGAGGTCTGACACAGAGAGTATTAATGCAGCCGTTTGTCCTCTTGTGGTCACTCTAACACAGTCTGACAATGGAGGATGAAAGTGATCCCTCATTGTCATTTTCAAGACGACGCTCAGAGGATTTATTCGAGAGGCCTGGAAAATGGATGATCGAATGAAGAAAGATCCAAGAGAGTCACATCCTGCACCGCTGAATGTTTCCTCTTTCACTGTCCTGCCATCAGGACAAAAAAAAACATCTTTATTCTTGAAGCGATCTGATCTGAATTAGAGAAAATAAGTTCTTGACACTGAAGATGTTGAACTAGAACTCAAAAGCCGCCCGTCTTTTCTTCTGATTTTGGAAAAACATCCCCAACAAAGCTGTAAAATAAAAAGCACTCTGTGCTGTTTTTCAAGTGGTATTATTCACTCTCACTTATCGAAAAAACCTCTGACATTACCTAACAGTCCTTCACAAAAATAACATTTTGTGAGAAGAGCTCCTCATGCCGATCCGTCATTACTCACGCTGTGAAAGGTCGGAACAGATCAGAAAAGTCGACTCGTGACGCTAACAAAACCTTTTTCCAAGGGCACTGATCCAATAATTTCCCCACATATTGTTAAATCAGTATGCTTCTACTCAACCACGAAGAAGCGTTTACATATCTCTGTCGGATAAATCAGATAGGATGGTGAGATTATAGTGACAGCATCTTGGGAAAAAAGTTCATCGGAGACAAGCGGATAGATTGTTGTTCTGGCAGGTCTTCCCCAGTTTCGTATGAGATTGGATGACCTGTTCAGATGGATGAATTTGCCAAGTGCAGCCTGCGAAAGCTCCAAAACATGGTGAGAAAAACAAGCCGCTGACAAATATTCACAAGTTTGGCTTCATTAGAAGAATCGACAATTAAAATGTGACCGTCGGGCACCCACGCTGCACCTCAACAGGTGGAGCGGGCCGACTCTTCTTTTCGACTGACAGCTCCTTCGCTCTGCAACCTGTTTATAGTTCATACAGGTTGATGATGTCATGAACGTAGGTCTAATTAGCCTCCTCTCGGATTGGAAACACCTGTGTGGGTCTTGTAGTTTTAAAAACCTTGATCCCGTTAGTGAAAATGAAGCCCACTCCCGTAATTTTGCAGTTTAATATCCCAAGTTTTAGTGTTTGTAATGTGAGCAACAGTCCACTAAAATGCATGCAAACAAATTAAATAAATAAACTAAATATTTATTCAGTTTCCTTCAATGAATGCAGTGACTGATTTTTGGCCACTTGGGAGCAGCAGAAACGACCTGCACACACACACACACATTGACATATGATCACCTTTTGAGGTTTAAATATAGGGCAGAGGTGTTGGCTAACAGTTGTCAGCTCAACACACCCAGCAGCTGTGAGGAAACACTTCATCATCAATTATTCGGACCCATCAAGATGTAAGTCGCACTCTTCTAGCTCTGTTTTGGGTCTCCACCGACTTCCCTGAGGGAAACGTCTTATTTTTTTAACTGCTGAAGGCTACTCTGGTTGTCTAAATTTAAATCTGGCTGCTGTTTGATGTAGGGCAGGAGGTGTACACACAGGGAACGTTTTCTCTGCTGGAAACAATCGCCCTGCAGAGACTGTAAACAAGGTTAATAAGAGTAAGAGTGACCTGAAATAGTGAAGTTGTGGGCCAGAAAACCAGGCTGATGATTGTAAATGTTGCTTCTGTCAAAACAAGACGACGGATATTTTTAACACTATCTGACAAATCCCTATACTGAAACTTGAGTTAGCTTATCAGGGTCTTATATGACTGTGCTTGTATTTTAACATTTAAAGATGCTGAAACACCCAGCGGAGTGATAATCTCTGTGGGTTTGTCACTAAGACTGAACCCTTTTTACGCGACTATAACATATTTTTTTTATTGTTTTAAAGGCATAAAATTTTGGGACACTCCCGGTAAAGGTTGGTTCGGTTTTTGTTTTGTTGTTGCACCCCATAAAGAGACAGAGAGGGGAATGACTGACATACATAATGTATACGTACATACATTATACTCACACCCACACTGTGTAATTACACTTAACACCTGCAGCTACTGACTGAAACTGTTGCACATGCCGCGTATACCTTTAGTATATTCATTTCACTCTGCTCATTCTGTATGTATCTAAACTTAACATGCAACAACATGAACATATATATCTCCACTGTTGTATATGTGTGTGTATATATATATATATATATATATATATATATATATAGAGAGAGAGAGAGAGAGAGAGAGACTGTACATTACTCTGCACGTTACTGCTGGTTAGATACTAAACATTTAATCTAATGCAACAAAGATTACAGATTTAAAGCAACACTGCATAGACATTTTTTTGTGATTTAGTGCCCCCAGTTTCATGTAAATACATGCATGTATTTTTTATGCTTGTTTCTTTCCAACAGCCAAACATCAAGCACAAGACACGGCAGACAGCTAATATTACTGACTAGCTCGGCGTCTGTCTGTTTCAGCCTTTTATTTATTTCACCAAGCAAACACACACACAAAAAAAAAAGATTTACTCTTGTCCGAGAGCTTCTTGCGCGGTCACTCTCTTCTTAGCTTCTTCCATAAATCTCCTCTTCGTTCTCTCATGTCCATAGAGGCTGCTGAGTCTGGTTACACTCGCCTAGCTCCTGTTCTGGCACGACACTCGCTCTGCTTCGATCCTTATCATCCCTCCCCAGCACCCTGAGCTTAAAAAAATCAAGTCTTTACAGTGATCCCAAACGCCTACGGTACAAACTATAACTCCTCTGGTGCTCTAAGCTCTAAGAGAAAACCATTTTCTCCATAAAATATGATCCCAAAATCAGTGAAATAGTCGGTGGTGTGTGACTTATTGCGGATGATCGTACCTAGAGCTTAAAGTTACATAAAAAAATCAAAAAAATTGGGGATATTGCATTGAGGTGTTCAGGTCTTTGACCCCTGGGCCACCTTGGCACTCCTGTAGTTGACATAAAACAGTTTGATGATTTTATTTGTGAGTTTGCATTCACTCGGTACACATTAACATCTCCAGAGTAACACTCTGCGACAATGATTTCAACAGTATCGCCTACCACTAACCGACGTTCCTCTCGCACCCAAAGCAGCCCCCTTAGTCACTTCTCTAACGTCTTTTGATTAAAACATTCACACGTCGACATCGCCACAGAGTCGAAGTCAAAGTGTCGATTCAGAGTTAGAGACTAGTTGAGCTGAGAAAAAAAAATCAAGGAAAGACCGTTCATGGAGAAATAGGGCTTAAAGATTTAATGACATCATGATGAACGCTCTGTTTTACACACACACACACACACCTCTGGTCTGACAGGACTATTTGTGATAATGCCCCTTTCTGATTCACCGATATGCTTCTAAAATTATAAATATTCACAGTTATGCTAACAGTCCTCGTCCTCTCCTACAGCCCCAGTGTTACTTCTGACTCACACTAATTCCTTTGTACAGCCTCATCACACACACACACTCGGTAAAACACACAGCTCTCACTTCCTTGTCACTGGCCCCGAGTGCCGTCGCTACAGCGCTTTTGCAGCAGGCATCAAAACGGACACCTGTCATCAGTCAGCAGGGCCCTGTGCCCACTGTTGCCCCCTGCGGATACTTATAGCCCACTGCAATTATGTTGTTCCATTAGTCATCCTACGCATGCAGTGATGGGCTGCTGGCTATACTTAGCCACCGTCATGGTCACTCTTGTGTGCAAATGAGAGATTTTTACAGACTGATGGCTTGGTTTGTTGGCGTCGAACGCCGGCGAATCGAGATGAATAATGAAGCGGCCATTTGTTGTTTTTGAAGTTTGTTCGCGAGGGGAAACAAACACTGCTCGTTAAATGTCAAAGAAACGTTGCATGAGTGCTGATATAGAGCGTAAAGGCACCGGGGTTTGCTTTACAGGTGTTCCAACAACCATCTTCATCTATCTGAGAAGCTTTGTACCGCAAAGATGAACACAGGGTTCCCACGGGTGCTTGAATTCCTTGAAAATGCTTGAATTTCAATACAGTGTTTTCAAGGTTGTGAAAACGCTTGAATTTTTTTGTGAAGTGCTTGAAAATGCTTGAATTTCAATTCGGTGTTTTCAAGGTTGTGAAAACGCTTGAATTTCTTTGTGAAGTGCTTGAAAATGCTTGAAATTTCACAATTAGTTAAAAATCTAAACAGTCAATCTACCACCATATGAAATAATGCTAATTAGACCCATATTATTATGCCATACAGTGGCACCGCTGCGCTTCCCATGACCATCATGGCAAACACAACTAGTAGGCTACCTATTTAAAGGTGCTGGAAAAATGGAAAAACTGGTGCTTGAAGGTGCTTGAAAAGTGCTTGAATTTGTTCATGAAAAAGGTGTGGAAACCCTGTGAACATATTTCTACCACTGACATTATAAAGGAACGACTGCGTGTGTGTGTGACGGGTTTCTGAAGAGCTGTGTCGAAGCTCAAAACCTCTCGGTAGTCCTGCTTCTTCTGCATCCCGGATAATCTAACAATCCACAAAGACGTGAACCACCTGTACCAGCACCTACCTGTCAATCAAAGCGGCCACATGGCTGTTAATCCTGCATAACTTTAAATCTTAATCTAATCTGAACAGGTGAGTTCTATAAATTAACGGAGGAATCGACCTCGACCAGGCGTTCAGCTGTCTACTAACGAACCGCCTGCAGGTCAATGTCAGTTTCAGTGAGGACAGGCAGACATCTTACCGAGAGCGTCCTCTGAGCTAACTCAACTTTATTTCGACACAGAAGATGTCGGCAAAAAGCAATGATGTCAAAGAGTTACTGTGCTGTCAGGTTGAGGTTAGAAGTTCGTCCCGAGATGCTCATATCGAATATGAACAGTGAAAACTCGGCACAGACTCCACCACTGAGAAATATTTGGGGTGCGTCTGTCGTAGCTGAAAATGCACAAACATAAAGTTTTTTTAATTGTTAATTTAAAGTCGCCCGTCGCCTCTGCAGAGAGAGAGAGAGAGAGAGAGACGGTTTGGATGAACTCACCAACTCTGGAGTTGACACTTTATTTTATGACTGCAAAAAGTTTTAGTGGAGTTTACTTCCTGCTGGAAGTGTGTGTTGTTCCCTACTGTCATAATAACAGGTGAAATGTGTGTGTGTGTGTGTGTGTGTGTGTGTGTGTGTGTGTGTGTGTGTGTGTGTGTGTGTGTGTGTGTGTGTGTGTGTGTGTGTTTCATATTTCAAATCTGTTTATCTTGGCAGTGTAAATATGAACTGAATATGAGTCATTTACTTAACTAAATAAAATTATAATTATATAAGCAGGAAGTTTGCAGCTTCCTGAATTTGATGCACTGAGGTGAAATAAGGGAAATACACAAAGACAGTGAAGAGAAAAAAAACAGTTGAAAAATATAAATAGTGTTGTAGACATGACGCCATGACAGCTGGATGAAAATGATTTAAAAAAGTGTGGACTGCAGCGTCACGTCGGGGTGCGAGAGCTGTGAAACTTCAACGAAAAACACAAAATAAATCCACAATATAAACCAAAGCATGTGAGAACATTAAAACGTATACCCTAACAAATAAGATGATAGAAAACGAATTACCGTGGTCAGATTTGTGCTTTTCTAACCACCTGCTTATCAAAATCTCCAGATGGAAATCAGCAAAGTGCGCGACACCGCTGTCTGTTTTCAGTCTCACTGCCGTTACATGTTTGTCGGCTGGAGGTTACATTCGTGGAGAAAGATGTTGTGTTGCACCTCGGATGATGAAGCAAGAGGATGGAGATGGACTGTAGCTGTAACCAGGCTCCGTGTCGAGGGGGTGGGAGATGCCTCGTCCCCTCTCGCCATGCTGCTGTCTCAGGAGTCTCTGTAGCTGTCTCTGGACTTATTTTCTTATGCATTCATCCCTGGGGATAACACTCGGGGATATCTCCATTGCAGATACATTTGAGTTTGAGCTGTAAACATCAGCAGCCATTTTTAGCCTCAGTATCTTGGACTTATGATTGAGGACTAACGTTAGAAGAGGCAGAGATACTAATTGAAACGTTGGGTGTATCCTCAGGAGACCAGGATCTCTTTCAAAGCGCTACAACATGTGTTGTTTTCAGTGTAAAGGGCAGTTTTTGCTCTTTACTATCTCAGTCATTACGGCTTTGTCCACCTACACACAATACTTTACTGAATACCAGTTCATGCGCTTGTGGAGGCTGCTGAAAGTGATTCTGGGAAATGTAGGAGAATCGCTAATTAAGTGGAAGCAGAGGAGGCAAAGTGAAAATAATAGAGAAGTTCAGTCACCACAAAAAACTTTTTGTTTTACAGGTTTAGTGATCCAAGGGTGAATTCTTCCTTTAAAGGAGCATCTCTGTATTTATATATTTTCATCAATTAACTTCAAATCGTGTATATTTTTGCATTACTGCTCATTATTTTTCAAATAATTCAGTATCTATGTCCTTTTAGGCCGCCACTGGCTTTAGTTCAGTTTAGTATCTTATGACAATCTACTTAAAAGACTTCATGAAGTGAGATTTTATATGTTGTATTGCACTGAAGAAGAAATCAAAGTTTCAACAAATGAGCAAACATGAATGGTAGATATATATTAGGTTGTTTCTCGCTTTAAAAACAGTTGCAGTTGCATATGATGGAGTTTAACACATGAATGATACAAGTACAATAAGAGAGATTAAATATTTTTTTGATTATCTCAGGTTGCACGTTTCTACAGGTTCATCTTCCTCCCCTTGAAATGAATGGAAACCAACTAACGAAGTGTTTTGTTTGTTATTCCTATTAACTGACCCAGCCTAGAAGCAACCTAACCACTTACAGTGCTGTAGTACTCAAGATCAGTTTTGGGTTTGAGACCACTTATTGAAGGTATTGGTCTGCATTATTACTCGGTCTCGAGAAAGAGAATTTCATTTTAAGACTGGTCAAGACCTCAACTGTGGGGATATCACCGGAGTTTCCCAATATTCACCTAATAATGTCTCATTTGTCCCACAAGAGCAAGTTTCACTTTCCATCCAACAAACTTCGGTGCACCACTGAGGAGAGTGAAAGGAATAGAACGGCTGCAAAGTTTCTCCAACAAATCAAACTCAATATTTTAGTTTTGGGACTGAAAATGTAGATCCCTGGTCTGAAACTTTGAATACTTGCAGGAATCATCTCTGGAAATGCTGGAAACTCTCAAGAAGAACCTTCGGCTTTGTCTCATTCAGCATCTTAAAGACAACATGTCTCGCACTGAGATCAGCTTGTCAGACCGTATTTGTATCGGTGGCCTTCATGAGCATTAAAATCAGTTAGAAAATGTGAAATTGAAGTTTCAGGAGCAGGAACACGCCTCAGTCACGCTTTCGTCTGCTTAAACTATGAATACAATCTAACCATGTGTTCCTGTTTGACTCTTGGATTCTTCGCCCCCTCCCCACCGCTCCTTCTGTTTCTACTACTCCTTACTCTCCTTCTACTCTCCGTAGGATCCTAGGGGGTCCGTCGTAGCCCGGAGCTACGGCAGATTCCCCACTGAAGCTCCGGTGGATTCCCCACCGAAGCTCCCCGCAGTTTCAAGACAAGATCCGAGCTTTGCTCACTGTCTTTCAAGCTCAACTGTTGATGGTGTGTTCCTTGCCAGTGAACCTAACCTTTGATGGTGCTTTTTTCTTCTCCGTGCACTTTGCATTTGAAGCTTTAAAACATAAATCTACTGAAAGCTCCTTGCAGTCATTGAGCTGTAGGTGGTTCTCCTCGCAACACCTGACATAAACTCTTCAGACTTTCTCCGCTTCGCTGATACATAACATGACGAAGACGTCATTCTGGGAGAGTCGGAGGCGGAGATTGTTTTTCGAACAACGTTCATCCCTTTGGGGGGCGCCAGACGCTGTGTCTCTCTATAACCTGATGGAGCGCTGGTCTGGAGGTGGGGGAAAATCTGGACACCATGATGTTGTCCATCTGCACTGGGCTGAGCTTGTCGCCGAGCAGCTGCTGATTGTCAGTGATCTCTCTCTCTCTTTCTCGTCCTACACTGTTTTTTATCACCCTCCTCTTCGGTTTCATTTAGGTCAACTGAACTTCCGCTTCACCTCCAGCCTTGAAAGACTTCTTCCTTGCCTTGAATCCCTTGTAATCAAGGACTGAAACAATGTGCATGCATCTGATTAACAGATGCGCGACACTGTGGTCGGCTGATGATGTTTTCTGCATAACTGCACCGACACCGATACCTATGGCACCTGTTGTTTTCTCAGCTCTGCTCAGAAATTGTCCTCTGTGAGTGTTTGAGTCACTCCATCATCACTCGCTCAAGCCAGCAAGTCGCTCAGTCCTTCTGTCCGGTTTTTGCATCTCATCTCTTCTGTGAAACTAGTTGGGTTTTTCTCTCGCGGTCTGTCAACATTTGCACAATAAAATCTAATGTTTCCTTTCTAAAACAACCCATTAACAAGCTGCTTATTTCTGGATCTAGTCTGAGCCCGTAACTCCTCGACTGAGCCCAAAGGCTTTTCCGAAACTCCACTTTCCACTACGAGTCCCCACAGACTCACACTGCCGTGCTCAGCACTCCTCTCTGTCCATCTACCCACCCCCCCTTTTTCAGACAAGTCTTGCCCTAACTGTCTCTTCATCTACTTGTTAAGTAGACTCTGTGCATTCAGACTTTCTGCTCTATCCCGCTGGGTTTCTGGCTGCTGCTGCTGCTGCTACTGCCCTCAGGTGTAAAAACACCTTGTTAGACAGTGTACGTCTCCTGCTTATTATATTTCCAGTCTGCCGGCTTGAGCTGCAGCGCTGCAGGGCCCACTGATGTTGTGATTTCCTTACCCAGCTTTAATTTTCAGTCTTCTTTTCATCATTGTATCTTTTCATCTTTTCTCTTCTGTTTCTCTCTCTCTCTCTCTATCTGTGTGTGTCTCTTTCTCTGAGGGAATTACATAAGTCTTTCTGTGTGTGTGTGTGTGGGCAGCGTTGCATTTTATGTAAGGCGGACCTGGAAATGGCTAGCGAAACACTCGGGTCTTGCTCTCTGTTTTCTCTCTCTCTCTACTTGTCTTATAGCCTTGTGTGGTTGGGTCATCGGACCTGCGGATCTGCGTGGTTCGTTGGCTCCAGATATGCAAAGGGGGCAGACCTACGCAGAGTCATTTTATTTATTTATTAAAGCGCACCTTGAAATAAAATAAAAAAAATTGACTCCTAATTTGAAGATGATGATGCTTGTTGACTTGTAATGCTCATGTGAGGTGGTCTGAAGAGAATCCCTGACAGATAAAACAGTCACACTGATTGCACTCTAGGTCCTGACTATAGACCGTATAAATAAATATGGATGTTGGATCAATGATGTCACCGTCAGTGTGCTGGCTCTGGCTGTTGCCACCTGCCAAAAGATGGGCAAAAAGGTAGAGCCGAATGAAGCATGGTTGTTGAAACCAAGCGGCGAATTCTGTGGCTGTGAAGTGAAGCCAAAAACTGCAGTTCCTCGAACGTCCACTAGAGGCTGGCTCCAGAAGTGAGTCAGTCTCCATAAGTCCCCATGTTTCACAGCAGAAATAAACATGTTTACAGCCTGGTACAAAAAACAGTTTTGGTCTCTGTAGCTAATTTGGTGTATATATTTATATTTATTGTATTTATATTTATTTATTTCATTTACGGAAAACCACCAGCATGACATCACAAAAATCATGTTTGTGAAATCCAATCAGACCGTGACTTCATTACCGCTAATCAGATTTGTGTGGTTGACATAATCTGACAATTAAAAATATCTGATTTAATGTCATTATTTCTGTTCAAAGCTCCGTAACTGTGAAGTCAATGTGCTAAAAACTGCAGTTCCTCAAACGTCCACTTGAGGCTGGCTCCCGAAGTGAGTCAGTCTCCATAAGTCCCCATGTTTCACAGCAGAAATAAACATGTTTACAGCCTGGTACAAAAAACAGTTTTGGTCTCTGTAGCTAATTTCCCCGTTCATGACAACTGTACTGAGGGTGAATTTATATACAACTCACCTGTTCACATTATATTAAGGCTTAAAGTTGTGGGTGACGTCATGCATACTCTGTCCACTCTTTATACTGTCAGGGGTGGAAACAAGCGTTCATGTGTTTGTCTTTCAAAGCACTTCCTAAACTCTGGTTTAAAAGCTGCTATATAAAAAGCTTTTATTGTTATATTTATTATCATATTTGTTTGTTTGTATTTCTGGCTTTAAGCTCTCACAAAACATGATTTTGGCAGGTGGAGAAATCCAAAGCCCTGCTCAGTCTTAGTTGCTAAACTATAATTGCTCTTTTTGGTTTAGCAAACTGACAGTTTCTCTTATTTTTAAACGCAAATTAACAAATCCCTTATGAGCTTCCTCTAAAGTCTTACAGCTCTCAAACCTGTAATTATGATATAACTCCCTCCTTTGATTGATGTCAGCTGACCTGCGGGACTCAATCCTGACCCCTCCTCCTGAACGCTATTTACAAAATCAGTTAATGGTCTTACAGAGTGCAGATAGCTGGTTTCCCCGAGAGGAGGGGCGAGTTATGTAATAAGGTGGCAGGAGACTTTAAAATGTGTTACTGAATGAAGACAATATTCATAAAACTGAACCCTCTGATACCAACGAAACAGGCTGCTGCATCTGATGTGCTCAGAAATGAACTTTGGTGCTCTGATGTGAGGGAGGACCAAAAAAAAAAAATCTTTTTTTATTATTATTACCCCAAAAAATAAATAAATAAAACAAAGCTTCCTAGAAATAAACCACCTCTGCACCCCGGAAAACCTTTAAGACAGTGTGTGTGTGTGTGTGTGTGTGTGTGTGTGTGTGTGTGTGCGTGTGTCTCCAACTTGTCAGAGAAATGGGTGTTTCACTGAGTGGGAATGCCTGGTAGGATGTGTAGGCCCGGGTTGCCATGGCAACCATCTGCTGCTACGCTCACAAGCGTTCGCCAGCAGCCCACACAGTGTGACATCCAGCAGCAAGCCAATCTGAGAGAGAGAGAGAGAGAGAGAGAGAGAGATGGAGAGAGAGAGAGATGGAGAGAGAGAGAGAGAGAAAGTAAATCTGGGATTGAATAATATTAAAAGGGCCAAAAATAAGAAAAAAACAGAGTTTAAACTGAAACTCATTGTTGTTTTATGTCGGGGGGTTTTTCCCACCAGGTGCACGTTGAAACATGTGAATTCTTTAGAAATGTAGATATATATATATATATATATATATATATATATATATATATATATATATATATACTGAGGTTTTGTTGTCGGTACAGTGAAGACAGAAGGAGGAGAGGTGTACAACATTCGGAGCAACATGACAACACCGTGAGAGATTTCAGAAAAGAGCAGACGGATGTATAAAAAAAAAAAAACTTTGAAGTGCTAGTTCGATGAAAGTCAGACAGCACAGCAGGCTTTAACTTCCACTCATCTCTCCAAACGTAAGTATCTAATAAAGTCATACAACATAAAGAATATAAGTGGCTGCCATCTTTGTAGTCCTGTCTCTTCCGCCTCACGGCTACTCCAATAATCGGCAAAGACTAAAAACCGGCTGAATGGCGTCTGGTTGCTCAAACAAGCAATCTGTAACCTGTCAATCAAAGAATCCACACTGGTAATTATGCATAACTTTAAGCCTTAATATAATGTGAACAGGTGAGTTGTATATAAATTCACCCTCAGTACAGTTGTCATGAACGGGGAAATTAGCTACAGAGACCAAAACTGTTTTTTGTACCAGGCTGTAAACATGTTTATTTCTGCTGTGAAACATGGGGACTTATGGAGACTGACTCACTTCTGGATCCACCCTCAAGTGGACGTTTGAGGAACTGCAGTTTTTTGGCACATTGACTTCACAGTCACGGAGCTTTGAACATAAATAATGACATCAAATAAGATATTTTTTAATTGTCAGATTATGTCAACCACACAAATCTGATTAGCGGTAATGAAGTCACGGTCTGATTGGATTTCACAAACATGATTTTTGTGATGTCATGCTGGTGGTTTTCCATAAATGAAATAAATACAATAAATATAAATATATACACCGATCAGCCATAACATTCAGACCACTGACAGGTGAGGTGAATAACACTGATTAGCTCGGTTACCATGGCACCTGTCAGTGGATGGGATATATATCCTGCAGCAAGTGCACACTTTGTCCTCAAAGTTGGAAGAATATGGGCAAGCGTCAGGATTCGTCAAGGACCAAGCTGTGATGGCTCGACGACTGGGTCAGTGCATGTCAGAAACTGCAGCTCCTGTGAGGTATTCACATGTCTGCAGTGGTCTAAGGAAGGAAAAGTAATGAACTGGTGACAGAGTCATGGACGGCCAAGGATTATTGAAGCATGTGGGGAGCGAAGGGTGATTGTGATCCACTACAAAATTGGATCACAAGGACAAAATACGACTATAAATACATAGAAAATACTTTATTCTGAGCTGATGTGACCACCCATCAAGGACGTTGTACTTTAACCTTTGTGCATGTGTTTCAGATGCAGGAGGCTCCCCATCGAGGCTCTCAGCGGGCCTACAGCGTCCTGGATCGTCTGCTGGTCACACACCCCGTGTGGCTGCAACTGTCACTCAACCAAGACTCTGCCCTCTACATCCTGCTCAGAGAGCCCGTTGGGGTAAGGACAAGTCAATTATTTCATGCATATCGCTTCAAAGAATACAGGAGTACACTGATCATCACGCATCTGTGTATTTTTATATCCTAAACTTGAAGCAGCCCAGCTCTGCGTCCGTCTTTCAGCCTTTTATTTCACCAAGCTCTCGCTAACAACTAAAAGCCAGCCCCAGATTTACTCTTATCCGGCATCACTCTCCCATTTGCTTGTCTTAGCTTCCACCATCAACATCCCCTTTGGTCTTTTCACCTCTGTCATCATGTCCATAGAGGCTGCTGATTCTGGTAACACTGGATCATATTTTATGGAGGAAATGTTTTCTGGTTTTCCCTCTGATGTCCTCCGGCTGCTCCGCCTCAACTCTCTGTGATTTACAAAGTTTATGATGGACAGTGAAGTAAACTTCTGACAGCTGTAGCTGCTGTTAGCTCATGTTAGCTCATACTGTTAGCTGCTGTTAGCTCATACTGTTAGCTGCTGTTAGCTCATGTTAGCACAGTTTGTTAGCTGCTGTTAGCTCATGTTAGCTCAGTCTGTTAGCTGCTGTTAGCTCATGTTAACTCAGTCTGTTAGCTGCTGTTAGCTCATGTTAGCTCAGTCTGTTAGCTGCTGTTAGCTCATGTTAGCTCAGTCTGTTAGCTGCTGTTAGCTCATGTTAGCTCAGTCTGTTAGCTGCTGTTAGATCATGTTAGCTCAGTCTGTTAGCTGCTGTTAGCTCATGTTAACTCAGTCTGTTAGCTGCTGTTAGCTCATGTTAACTCAGTCTGTTAGCTGCTGTTAGATCATGTTAGCTCAGTCTGTTAGCTGCTGTTAGCTCAGTTTGTTAGCTCATGTTAGCTGCTGTTAGCTGCTGTTAGCTCATGTTAGCTCAGTCTTTTAGCTGCTGTTAGCTCATGTTAACTCAGTCTGTTAGCTGCTGTTAGATCATGTTAGCTCAGTCTGTTAGCTGCTGTTAGCTCATGTTAGCTCAGTCTGTTAGCTGCTGTTAGCTCATGTTAACTCAGTCTGTTAGCTGCTGTTAGCTCAGCTGCCTACCTGCCCAGCTCGGGTTCTGGCACGACACCAGCATTTATCCTGCACCCTGGGCCTGGAAGAACTAAAGCTAACATGAGCTAACAGCAGCTACAGTTGTCAGCAGTTTACTTCACTGTCCATCAGGAAAATCGATTGATTGTACCCGGAGCACAAAGTTACAGTGTGAGAACAGACGTACGATGTTCCGCACCGTTTACCTGATTAATTATGTTATTTAATGGTTGATAAATCACACAATGTTGCTTTAAAGTAGCTTGATTTTCTAATATTTGGTACTTGACGTTCCTGTTTGCACAGTCTGCACCGTCTCCAGTGATTTATTCCTGTCGTCTGTGGTGCTTGTTTGGTGCTTACAGACATTTCTGGTGCGTAAATGCAGCTCCAGCCAGAGGAAGGTGCTGTGCTTGAGAGTGACGGCGGACAAAAGTGCCTCCTCTGTTAAGGAGTGCTTCATCTGCGAGGAGGACTCCAGTGAGTAGAAAACAAGCTGAATTATCTATCATGCGTTGCCCACCTGCCACTACAGAAACACATGCCACATTTCTCTGTTTGTAATGCGGTTCGTAGAATTGCTGGGTGAAGTAGTGTGGGACAGGATGGATCCTCCAAAGGATCTGCAGCTGCCACACTTCCTGTTTAAATTCGTGTCCCACTGCCTCCACAGCTGTCAAACAAACTCTGTCTGTTCTATAACCAGCATTCGCCTTGGAGAGTTCGGCACTCAGCTTCCCCGACCTGTGTCGTCTGGTGGCCTTCTACTGTGTCAGCAGGTGAAGTATTATTTTAACTGTTTGGGCCAAAAGTATGTGGACGTCCCTGACACTTTGGGTTGAGGTTGTCTTTCATGGTTTCCCTTCGTTCCAGTGAAGGAAAATCTTAATTCTAACATGACAATACATGAAATGAGGAAATGTTTTTCCCAGTTTGGTGTGGAAGAACAAATCTCTTGGAATCTTGGATGTGCAACAAGTGGGAGTTTGTCCACATAGTTTTGGCCGTTTGCCGTCATTCAAAAATATGATATGAAAATCTCATGATCGCACACACACATGGTTTCATTTAAGTTTTGTTCTTGTCTCGCAGAGATGTGTTGCCCTTCCCGCTGCAGCTACCAGAGGCCATTGCTAAAGCCACGACACACAGGCAGCTGGAGGCCATCTCACACATGGGACAAGGTACAGAAAACCTCTCACTGAACTTACTCAGTCTCGTCTGTAGCTCACCTGTTAGAATGTGCGCCCCATGTATCAAGTCCTCACTGTAGCTACCTGGGTTTGATTCAAACCTGGTCCTTGTTGCATATCATCATCCTCTCTCTTCCCTTAATTTCCTGTGCTTTAAAAAAAAGTATATTGCTTAGTTGCTTGCCCCAAATAATAGTTGCTATACTAATTATTGTTTAAGGTGCACTGGTATTGTGGTTCCATTCGCAATGCTCGTCCGTCAGCCCACCACTGACCACGCTCAGGATCATTTGTAGTAACTATAGTGATCTCATGACTTTTATTTAGAGTTATTAGTGTCTGATTATGATGAAATGGCCTGCTAGCACCTCAATGTTTAATCTCACCTCAAAGTAACGCTGTGTCTTAATTCAGATACTTCCGTTAGTACACTTCTATGTAGTACAGTGGTCCCTGGTTTATCACGGGGATACGTTCTAAAAATAACTCGCAATAAACGAAATCCGCGAAGTAAGTTTTACAATTATTCTACATGTTTTAAGGCCGTAAAACACCTAATCACACACTCTTATACACTTTTCTCAGACAGGCATTAACATTTTCTCACATTTCTCTCTTATTTAAACTATCAAAGTTCAAACTTTCGCAGATTTAGCAAAAATAGGTACAATACTGTATTAGTAAATGAAACCAAAGATCAAAACCTGTTTTCAAGCCTGAACATTTTTAACAAATTTCATTTTAATGATCAATCTACGAGGTTTGACACATAAGAAATTATTACCAGTAACTCACGCGTGTTTCACAGTTCCTCTGACGGTGCCGAACACAATGCGCGTTCATACTGTACAGTACCCTTAAAAGAAAAACATGCAAAATTAAACACGAAAAAAATCTGCGAAACAGCGAGTCCGCGAAAAGTGAACCGCGTTATAGCGAGGGAGTATTGTTGCCTCGATTCGAGTACGGACGTTGAGCACTTTCCGGAAAACGGCAACATTTCTTCTTCACCGAATTACAATTATCGCCAACTTTGACTGCCGGTAGATAAATATAAAATACATGCACCACTTACATTTGTATATTCAGCCCCATCAGCTTCCTTGGCGGCCATTTTCACACTGCTGGTGGTCCTTCCCCCTTTCACTTCATGGTCCAAATGGCGACCACTGAGAACCGAGAAATGTTCAACGTTCCACACTCACCTTTTTGACTGTTGAGTGCACAGTACAATGCATTTTGCCGTCATTATCAATAGCAAGTGTAAGTAAAGTAAAGATACTTGTTGAGCATTAACATATCAGCATTGTTATTGTTGGCATGGCAGCAGGTTGACGTTGGCCTCTCACCAGCAAACGTTGCTAAAGCTTTTACACATTCACGAAAATAAAGTTAGACATACACAACATACAGACGACGCTCCGTGATGACTTCTCTTCGTATTTGCTAAATGTGAGAAAGTAAAAAACGATGGACCGACTAAAGTAGTGACTGCCAGCTTGCATCTATTTTAACATGGCAACGTGTACGGCTGCAGCGCCGCAGCGGAGAGCGAGGTGTGACTTCAAGATGGCTAAAAATGACAAGTAAGACACAGTGTGTGTGTCACTGACTGCAGCTCAGATAAAAGACTATAAAATCAGTCTGCCGTAGTCAGTTAGCAGCAGATAGACCTTTTAAAATACAGGACAAGTTAAGTAGCCTGAAAGAGAAGGATAAAACTTCTATGTGTGGTTTACATGTCAAAATATCTGTACAATTTGAATCAGATTGGCTGGTGCATCTCCTTTTTAGACTTCTGGAGTGTGCCGAGTGCCACAGAGATCCAAAATGGACCGGTGGACCTGGTTGCATCAACCAGTGGCAGCCAGGCTCAGACCCAGGACCGATGTACCCTGCTGAGCCGGGGTAGACAAGGCAAACTCTGCTTCATCAACCCGCTCTTCCTACAGCTTGAGGTTAGCAAGGTTAGTAGTGATTTTTTTTGTTGGGACGAGCTGAAAAAGTTTGTTTAGATCCTGAAAAGTTCAATTTTTTGAGTCACATTTTGATCATGTTGGTGCCGTCATACAGAACACAATGTGTTTCAGGGTCGAAGTGACACAAAAGTATGTCCAAAAGCTTCTGGCTCTTGTGTGACCAACACTTAATACCTCTATTTTTTTCTTTTTCTACGGCAGCCGCAGCTCGTAAACCACAGTGCCTCGAATAAACGGCACCGCTTCAAGCGCAGCATGCGGCTCCGGCTCTCCGAGTCCTCCATGAATCTCTCGCTCGAGGGGGTCGGCTCCTATTCGCCTTCCTCATCGGGGGACCAGCCCGGTGAGTCAGAGAGGCTGCAGAAGGCCGGCACCAACCCACAGAGAAGGGTTCACCCCGGGGCGGGGGTCCTGAGGAGAACTCCTGCTGTATCACCAGGTTCTGCAGAGGAGGAGGACATGATGTCCGTCTATGTGCCACAAGTAATATGTGTGACCGTCTTCTTCTTCTGTTTATGTTCTTCTCTCAATATAAATCATTTTAAATTCTCGTTTCCGTCCTGGTTAAGACGTCTGCACAGGTGGAGGAGTTTCCACAGCCACAGCCGTCCGCCCGAGCAAAGGAGTCGGGCATCGAGGTGGCAGTTTTGTCCCTGGAGCGCCGTCCAGCTCCGTCCCTGGCCGAGCTCGACAGCAGCAGCTCCTTCAGCAGCATGGACGAGGACAATGACTCGGATTCAGATCCAGAAAGCATGACCCAGGCCCAAACTAACATCTACCAGCGCCCGCCGCTCGTGCGCTCTCGAGGCCGCGGCGGGCTGCACCGCATGAGCGAGGCGTTTGTGTGCTTCTTTGCTCCGGACAAGAGGCTGACGCGACTGGTGGAGGAGCTGTCCAGAGACAGGCGCTCCACCTTCGGGGGCATGGTTCAGGATTTCCTCCTGGCGCAGAGAGAGGTGCTGAAATCCCTGACTTCCACTTCTTCTTCATCCTCGTCTTCGTCACGCGTGACGTCCGTGCAGCTCCTGCAGGGTCTGCGCCTCTTTCTGTCCCAGGCGAAGTGCTGCCTGCTGGACAGCGGAGAGCTGGAGCCTCCCATTGAAACTCTGGTACCAGAGAACGAGAAAGGTAGGAAACACAAACCTCAGCATAATAAAGGACAGAATAGACAAACTAAACACTGACTTAAGGGTGAGACGAGGGCGCTGCAATCTACAACTACACCACTAGATGTCTGATCGCACAATGATTAATTCATATTTGCTGAAGCAAAAGTTACAAAACTGTTGTTGGCAAAGTACAGGGACATTATACACTTGACAGTACTTAAGCTTAGAGATAGAACGGGGTTAACCCTTAATCGGGCGAGGAACCATACATGGTCACCAGGGACGGACTGGCAATCTGGCATACCGTGCATTTGCCCGGTGGGCCGACGTGCTATTTGGGCCGACAAGTCCCGATATATATATTTAACGAGTAGATCACACACCCCAAACACACTCTTGGGCTTAGCAATGGGCAATGTGGGCCGCGCCGGAGTGGATGCGGGCCGATTAGGCTAGGGCGCACGCCGGATCTATGGTTGGGGGGGGGTCCAAAATGCCAGGGCCGTCCCTGATGGTCACTAAAATGGTGCCCCTTAATGAAGGAGCAGAGTCATGTGACTTTCTCCAGCCAATCAGCAAATGTCAGGCTACGTCACAGGTACCGTATACGGTAACTTCTTTGACTTTGATTTGGAGCCTAAACAATCTGCACCTTCACCTCTAGATGCCATAAAATCCTACACACTGGACACATTTGGCTGCTTACAGATTTGTGTGTATACATGCATATTTAATCATTTTTTATTATATTGATTCGCGGGTAGTTTATTTATTTTATTTTATTGTTTTTCTTTCTATAGTCTACTTCATGTTTTTATTGTGTTTCTATTGTGTTATTTATTGTGTTTTATATTGCACTTTGGAAACCTAAAAAAACATGCTGTATAAATAAAGTGGATTGGTTGTTTGAGCTTCATTCGTTAGCTGGCAGAACAACAAACATGGTGGCGGCCAGCGACACAGATTTCGAGCTTTTCAGAAACCTACGGTGACGTCACGGATATTCTATCCACTCTTTATACTGTCAGAGGTTCAAAACAATGCGGCTGAACTAAACACGATTGCGGCCATTGGTTACAACTTATTAATCTTTTAATTATGGTAAAAGTTTGCAATTAAAGGAGCACGCACCTCGTCGTTGGACACGATCTAAACTTCATCAGCAAAGAAAGTCGACTGGCTTGATTGAGTTTCGCTGACTGTGCTGGATCACATTTTTGAGCTTGTGAATCTCCCGTATGCATGCATGATTAGTTAATCACATGACAAAGAGGGAGATGGTGTGTTTTCAGCAAAGGGACTGGAGCAGAGAGAGAGCGAGAGAGAGAATGGTACTATTAGAAAACACTGATTCAATAGAGCGCAGTGCCAGAGGACGCAGGTCTATGGAAACAGACAGCCTTTTCTGATAGATGGTGGGCTGCCCAGGCTCTAGTGAAAGGCACTGTCAACACAAAGTAGTTTGCGTGGGGGGGTAGAGCCTCATTCAGCAGAGCTCATATTGTCTCTTGTATTTAGAAAACAGCATTAGGAAAGCCCTAGCCCGACGCGCCTGCACTGCCATCCATGCTTCTTCTCATTACTGTCAAGACATCGCAGGACTTTGGAAGTTAGATCTTTCGACACGGCGCTGTGCGTAGGCTGTGTGTGTGTGTGTGTGTGTGTTTTCAGGTGATGATGACGGATGGTTGCCTGGCAGTGCAGAGGCTTCAGGGCGCTCAACCACTGTCCTTCCTTGCTCCCGTCCTTCCTTCCTTCCTTCCTTCCTGGGCTCTGATTCTGATTTATCTCGCATTGCGTCGGTGGGAGGCATTTGCATTTTTTTTTTCCTACCCCCTCGTTTATCATAAAAAGATATCACAGTCCCACGCTCACTTGAAGAGCAGCACGATTCAGGGGAAGGGTGGGAGGAAGGGAGGGATAGAAATAGGCAGGATACTTTGAAAATGTAATCAGTTAACAGATCGGTGAGTAATGGCTTAAAAGAAATAAACAAATCAGTCACGTTACATGTAATCTGTTACTCTCTAGAGCTGGTAAATGAGAGACAGGGAGAGAGAGAGAGGGAGAAGCTGGAGGGTGTGAATGATTAATCATGTATAGTAAGGTAGATGCAGGGGGGATTATACAGGACAGAAGGGATACATAAAGGATGGATATTGATGATGATGAGTGGAAAACAGCGTGCACAGGAGGATTGTTAGTCAGGACTGCCCACTGACAGCAGGAGAATCACTGAAGTGCGTGTGTTTCCACGTGTGACAGCATGTATTAGCGGTGTGCGGTACTGCATATTTCGGTATCGATCCGATACCAAGTAAATATGGGCCAGTATCGCCGATACCGATACTTTTCAATAAATAAGGTGGATGCATCATCGAATTGCTAAATCTCAATTAATTTTCACGACCTTAAGTTTTTGTGATGTTTCCTTTTTTATTTTTAAATAATTAAAAAGTTAAAAGTTTATAATTAAATAGAAAATGCTTTATTAATCTTTTTCAGAAAAATCTTAAATAAAAAGTACTTGCAAACCAGTTAACAAAAACAAGTACTGTTGAGAAACTATAATAAATTTTTTAAATTAAAATTCTCAACAACAAAACTGGTGAAAATATAAATATTACCCAAACAACCGAACAACCCCCAAAGCCTTTAGTTGAGCTGTTCAAAAACAGTATCAAATTAACATTTTCGATCTCACCAGGCTAGTATCATCCGATACCGATAGCGACTCGACATCGAGCATGTATGCATGTCCGCGAGTCTGTGTATTACATATCACCATTGTCAGGCTGGAAACAAAACCTGTATTTCTAGAGTATTACAGTATGCAAGTACTGAACACCTAGACGTCAGTATAAAGAGTGGACAGCGTATGTGTGATGTCACCCATAGTTGGACGTTGTGAAGCTCGAAATCTGTGGCTCGGAAGCCACCATTTTAAAACTCGGCAAAGACCTGGATCACCTCAGTACAGTTGTCATAAACAAGTTACAAATTGTAGGTGTAAGTAGAAAGACTATTGTAAATCCAAGCAAATCCTTGAAGAATTTAACTTTGAATCTTGACAGTGCTAATTTTCAAAGGAACAGAGGGCCCCTAACAGAGGAAGTTAGCGTTAATGTTGTTTTTAAAAATACTACAAACCACTTTTACATTAACCTTGCAACATAAACTCCACAAAACATGCATGGCTCCTAGACAGTTGATGGTATAGATACAGCTATAACTTTTAACTGACAGTTAGCTCACTTTTAACTGATGGTTAGCTGAAATTAAGCTCACTTTTAACTGACAGTTACCTGACATTAAGCTCACTTTTAACTGACATTAAGCTCACTTTTAACTGACAGTTAGCTCACTTTTAACTGATAGTTTAAGTGAGCTAACTGTCACTTTTAACTGATAGTTTAGGTGAGCTAACTGTCAGTTAAAAGTGAGCTTATTTTCAACTAACTGATAGTTTAAGTGAGCTAACAGCTCACTTTTAACAGATAGTTTAAGTGAGCTAACAGCTCACTTTTAACAGATAGTTTAAGTGAGCTAACAGCTTACTTTTAACAGATAGTTTAAGTGAGCTAACAGCTTACTTTTAACTGACAGTTAGCTCACTTTTAACTGATAGTTTAAGTGAGCTAACTGTCCGTCAAAAGTGAGCTAACTAAGTTAGCTCACTTTTAACTGATACTTAGCTGACATTAAGCTAACTTTTAACTGACAGTTAGCTTACTTTAAACTGACAGTTAGCTGACGTTAAGCTAACTTTTAACTGACAGTTAGCTTACTTTAAACTGACAGTTCGATGACATTTAGCAAACTTTTAATTGCTAGAAGACAGTTAGCTGACTTCTAGCAAAATATAAAAAATAAAATGAATCACTGACAGTTAGCTAACTTTCAACTGACAGTTAGACAGCAGGCACAGAGCTGTTGTGATTCACTAGACTCAAGCTAGTATGTTTCAGACTGTCTATACCGCGTTAGTGCTTTATAATATATGCGAGAAGTCGCTATATACAGAGACTCTTGTACAAACTATTCTGAGACGAGGCACGGATGAATTTGGTTGTCCCACTTTTCTGGCGTTAGCAGGACTTTAACTGTGTGTCAGCTAGTTTGTACTAATTTAATTGGAAACTTGCACAACTGGCTAAGCCAACATCATTCAGGGCCGTGAGGTCCGAAGACTTTAAGACATGTTCCTACACATTAAACATGTTAAATTAAAGTTGTCACAGCGTAAACCTGGAGCCGGGTTGTATGCCAGCATAGAGAAACTGTAGACACAACACATGTAGGGGGGAGGACAAGGGCCTAGGGCTTGAAACTCATATTGAATTAAACATTTTCTAGAAATGTTATGATTTTGACACTTTCATTCATTCTAATAATTCCACTGCAATGATCAGCATACCTTTCTGGGCCTCTTGCCAATGCCTCTGGGTATGCAGACACAGTGAAAATGATGAAATAAATAACACACAGCATTGAAAAAAAGGAAGACGGGTTTCAGTTTCCAAAATAATAAAACTCTCCCTCTGTGCTCAGACCTGGCGTTGGAGCGGGCCATGTTCTCCTGTGTGCTCCGGCCTCTGAGGTCCCACCTGGAAAAAGCTCTGGTTGAGCTGCACAATCAGGACGGCACCTGCCAGCGTCTCACCAAGAACCTGCTCCACCTGAAGGGGGACGCCGCCATGGAGCGTCTCGGGGTTCGAACGGGCGTCCCCGACAGCCGCGGTGTGGAGAGGGTGAAGCAGAAGCTGGTCTTGATGCAGAGGACGCACTCGCCCATTGACAAAGTGCTGCTGCTGCTGCAAGTGTGCAAGTGCGTCCACAAGGCCATGGGGTCCTTACATGGTGAGACCAAATATTTATATTGTTATTTTATTGGATTTTAGAGTGGGAGTCATTTGAAAACAACACTGTCCTCTTGTTATTTTCTTTCCAGGACAGGAAGTGAGCTGGGACGACTTCCTGCCGTCGTTGTCGTATGTGATTGTGGAATGTAACCGGCCTCACATCCTGATAGAGGTGGAGTACATGATGGAGCTGCTGGAGCCGTCCTGGCTCGGAGGAGAGGGTACAACCTAAACCTAAATCCATACTATATCAGCACAGCATTCATACAATATAACATTCCATATAAATAAATATAAATATACCCACTAAGGGCATTTCCCATTCATTTGAATGGGCGACCAGCGGCGGAGATGTTGGGCCGTATACAACTTTTAGAAAAAACGCAGCCCGAAGTCACCCTGCAGCCGCCAGTCAGAGACTATCCAGCTGTATTGAAGTACCAAACTCTGATAATCTATCTGCCTTTGTTTATTTCATGAACCAGCTTCTTAATTTACGCAAGAGAGAGGAAAAAAAAGCGAGTATTGGTTGAGCGACATAGACAGTGAATGAGAGTGAGTGAGCGCCGGCCTCGATAGAGCCGGTTAATCTGTGAAATTAAAAGTTATTTCCTGATTGTTTTACTGTGTTTACCCAGCACCCCCCATAATATACTAATAAAAACATATTCTGTCAATAGAGCTCCTTAAAGTTTATGTATTTTTCATAACATACTAAGAAAACAAGTAAATATTCACATTTAAGAAGCTACAAAAAGTGAAGTTTTAGCATTTTACCCCCTTAAATTCATCATTTAAATAGTTTCACTACATACTTACTTAAAAATAACAAAATTTAATTATAATAACTTTCTATATCTAACTTTAATAGAGTCCGTTTTTAAAGTAGTTACTGCTACTACATATTAAAGTATAGTACTAGTAGTAGTCGTGTACTTTACTGTTACTGTGGAAGGTTTACAACTCTTTATTACTCTTGCTTGTTGGGTTGTTTTGGTTCCAGGCGGGTACTACCTGACCAGTGTGTACGCCAGCCTGTGTCTGATCCAGAGCCTGGACAGGGAGCAGCCGTTCTCAGGTTGCCTGACGCCGGAGGCCCAGGAGGCGCTGAAGGAGTGGAGCTGCAGACGGAGCCGAGAGGCCCAGAGACAAAAGGAGAACCAGCAGAGCCAGGTCGGTACCAGATGTTTTGATCATAGTAGTAGTAGTAGTAGTAGTACAACACAGAAGGACTGTAGTAGTGTTGCAGCATGTGTGGGTTTGTGCAGTGATCTTCTTTATAGCTGTCACACACAGCAGCCCAGTGAAGAGCTGATTGATGTGCAGACAATGGGAACTCCTACTTGTTAAGCAGCGAAACAATCTATGGGATACTCTCCACTCGAACATGTGCATGACATCATGGCAGAAGATGATGTGTGAAAACATCAAATGTACTTTTTTTGGCGGTATTGAGAAAGAAAATAATCACCAACTATGCGATGCTGGAGGGTAGAGCTTCCTGAAATACAGACTGGAACCCACAATGAGTTTCAGGTGGCTGAATGTGGATTAAAGGCTGTAAAACAACAACACCCAGCAGGGGGTCCTTACTGTCTTTACTCCAGATGTTGCACAGGTCATTAAGTATATAAGACAGAACTCGGCCGAATGGTGTTGTTTATTTGGATCTGTGTTAATTGTTACCTTGGCAACAACTAATGGGGTTCTTGGGGGTAGAGTTTGGCCAAGGGCGGAGAAGAACCACCACAATGTTCAGTCAATCGGTGTAAAGCTAGGACGCGATGTAAAGGCTGATCATGTATGTGATTTAATCACTTAAGTCCAATTTTGAAGTAGTATTTCCATTTTATGCAGCTTTATACTTTGACTCCACAACATCTCAGAGGCAGATTTTAAGCTTTGGGTTGAACTTCTTAAAGATGAATGAACTACTTTAAAACCATCTTGTAATAGCGGAACGTGCTTCGTCACAGCTCAGTTTTTTTTACTTTTTACAGTTTCGTGGTCCTCAAATTGCTCTCATAGGTCACTACAAATATATAATGATCTTACAGACCATGATGCATCGCTGTATGTCAGTGTTTCTCAAACTTTTTAATCCGTCTACAACCTCCAATAGTTGATTGTTGTTGAATCGACTCAAGAACCAAGAGATTATTTGGTGGAAAAGCGGTTCTCCTGATCTGCACGTCTCTTCCTTTAATATTTCTTGTTTGGAGCCATGATTTAAGATTATTTATTCAAGATTATTGGTTGATAATCGTGGATATATGCAAGGTATGCGCCACCTGCATGAAAACTAGTCATAATTGATCTTATTTTCAAAGATTCCTCCAAGTAGCACTACAGTGAGATCGTATTTTCACAGGAACAAATCAAAACTCTTCTTCCACCAGTGGTCAGTGACTAGTTAAAAGTGTAACCTGTAAAATTATGTCTCTAAATGTGTGATGATGTGGATTTTAAAAGCCTGAAATGACCTACAAATCATCAACAAGCTGTTTCGACATTTCGCCATCCATTCATGATCCTATCTTTTTTTTATGTCACAAAAGACACGAGCGGCAACAAAAAACAAGGCGGTAATCCGTCCAGAGAGGTCAGACTTTACATTAATTACACTAATGGCCATGCACACTGAGATTATCCTACATCTGTTACAATGTCAGGTGGGGTAGAATGAGCAGCAGCAACCTCTACTCTAATAGAACTTGGATTTTGCAGAGGTCACACAAGAGGTGACACCTGGATTTCCCTCCTTTTGCGTGCAAATTCATTTGAGGGGATTAGTTTTTTGGACGTTTTTAGACGTAATCCGCTGATCTGGGGAACGCCGGCTCACAGCAGGGCATGCACTAAAACACACAGACACAGACTTTTACCTACACTCTCCTGTTATCACTCTCATCTCACGGCCTCAGATTGGTGTAACGGTAACACCAGATGCCATTGGGGAAAAAAGAAAAGAGGAAAAAAAAAAAAAGGCATTGTCATCCACAACGTTTCTGTCTCGTCACGTGGTGCCTCTCCTGGCTTCAAATAGCCGATCTAACTCACCCGGCAGCCAGATTTTCCACTGACACAGGCGGGGATCAGTGAGCCAAGTGCTATGAAGAAGTGGGCGGTCAGATAACATGAAATTTATTGAGCTGCATCTACCCATCGAAGCAGGCAAACACAATATGCACACGGACAGCGAGGAGCTCAGTGACTCTGTAAGTTTTGATGATGGCAGACCTGTTGATTGTAATTGCTGCCGCTGTGTTTTTCTTTCTCTCTTTTTTTATTTTTTTTATTTTTTTAAGGGCATATTTGGACACTTGTGCATCTGTGTGTGTGTTGGAGTGAGGAGGGGGTTAGTTGTGTGTACAGGTAGGATGTGTGTTGTGTGGCAAAGAAGGGGATTCTCGCTGGTTTCTCGAGATTTGTTAAAAGGATTATGTACAGTATGTTTTCATTGTGTGTGTGTGTGTGTGTGTTAAAGAGAGTTGTGCGGGCGTCTGTAGGTGGTTGAATCTGACATTATATAATAGCTTAGGTGCTGCACAATTGCTGGTAAGTGTTTGAAGAGTGGCAATTGTTGAGACAGACTCGTTAGTTGCGTGTTTGATTGCTTTTTTTTTTGTTCTTTTGGAAAAAAAAGTTTGGATTAAAGTGCAGGAGGGGAGAAGTTCACCCAGAGCACGCTGAGGTAGAGCGAAGCTTAATGGATTATATTTGATCAGTTCTTGGACGTGGACGTGATTCTCTGGTGGATTAATAAACACTGGGAGTTTGTCAAGGCAACAGAGAAAAGAGCAGTCTCTCTCCCGGAGATGATTTTTTAAATATAAAGCTCTTGGACCTGCTGGTGGTGTGTGTGTGTGTGTGTGTGTGTGTGTGTGTGTGTGTGTGTGGTGGGAGCTTTCTTTTAAGAGAATTTCTTTTATGAAATCATTTATTGTAGTGGTGGATTACCAGCCTGTGTCTGCACAGCTCTCACTCCTCCCTCTGGCTCCATCTCCTCCCCCTCTTTTGCCCTCCCTCCATAAGCCTCTTGACCTTTTTTTACATGAATACAGTATGTATTAACTCCCTTTTCTCCTCCTCCCTCCTTCCCTTCAGAGGTGCGTTCGGATACTGTTCCAGGACGGGGAGCGGAGCGCCGTGCGGACTTTGCAGTGGAGAGCCGGGGAGACCAGCCAGGCCCTGGCGCAGCTGTGCGCCTCCACCTTCGGAGTGTCCGACCCGCAGCAATACACCCTGTACTGGCGCAGCGGCGGCGAGATGAGGGCCCTGCCGCCTCAGGCCCAACCCCAGGACCTGGCCAGCCACAGCGAGGGAGGCCCCTCGCTCTCCTACCTGAGGACCGACCACGACTTCAGCAAGATGCGGCGGCTCACCAGAGGTGGCGCCGTGGACCTGAGCGAGTCGGTGTGTGAGGAGTGAGTGGGAGGAATGGGAGGAAGGAGGGATGAGGGAGGAGGAGGTGGAGATGGATGGTTGCGCTCGCTTTCTCTCTCTCTCTTGTTCTGTCTCTTTCTCTCCGGCGGTGTGTTGTGTCTCGTCGTGGGTCAGGACTTGTTGTGAAAAACTACAGCCCTTCTCCAGACTAGGAGCAGACCTTAAACGGTAAACTCTTCCCTAAATGGACCAACATGCAGAGCAGAGCAGGACCAACATAGGGACTGTTGCCAAAAGTTGTACTATGTACCACTCAGTGTGGCTGCTGGTGTAAAGGAGTGTACTATTTTTGTGACATGGAAAATGTGTAATAAATGGATTTTGGTTGTTGTTTGAAACATGAACCCAGAGTTATACCGTGAAGGGATTACATCATTAAAAACGTGAGGAGGCTCAAATCCAAAGACAAATTCTGTGAGACTACTGTTGCCTGGAAACACAACATCACTTCCTGTACGCACACGAGAAGGCAAATTGTCCACCGGTGGCGGCGGTGGTGGTGATGTAACCCTTTCACAGTATAGTTCTGGGCAAAATCTAAAAGACACTTGGATGTTTTTATTACTTCACTTTTATGTGTAAAAGTCTGCAGATTTTTCGGATGGAGAACGGCACCTTTCTGTGCCCCCTGGAATACAGTTTGATGTGTTTATAGCCAAGACCAAACCTCAATACCAAAGTGACAAAGAAAACCAGATAAAGAGAGGCCATTACGTGATACAAGCAGGTGTTTACTCTGAAAGAAATCAGGTTTAAAAGCTCGACGGAAGCCTTAAAAATCGGCTGTTTTTTATTTTTAGGATCACCCACAGAGATGGTTTTATTTTTGCTTTTCCGAGAAGAAGAAGAAGCAGCACAGACTCTCCTCCTTGCTCGCGTATTCTATTAAGTGTTTTTGGCAGGTGGAGTAATGAGCGAGTAGGAGTGAAGTGATAGAGAAGCATCAGCTTTCTGTTTTTAAAACCCGACACACCGAGACAACCTGCAACAGATTTAAAAAGACTTGCGAATGTATTAAAATCTTTAATCCCTTCACAACTGCATTCATTTCAATTCAACTGCTTTTCAGTTACTACTGTTTCTCTTGGCCGTACTGTAAAAAACAACAACAACAACAACGCCGCGTCACGACCTGGAACGACAGGACAGTCATACCAATAAAACCAGGACCTCACGGTGACTGGTAGAATGTAAATGTAAAAAATAATAAAGTCACCAGCTTCTGGTGACTCCTGCTGCAAGTCATCACCATCAACTGACTGTTCAACTCAGTGTCATTACCAATTATCATGTTGTGTATTTAAAAAACAAAACAACAACTAACTTTTAATTGTTCAATTTGTTGGGTAGATATCAAACCTAAGTATGGATTTTCAACATATCTGGAGTTTTTAATCGGCCTGAGGAGGTTCGTTTTGAGAACGATGACGTGTTTTTTGAACATTATTGCATGCTTTTTCATTTAACGTGACAGTTCTGCGGATGTGGTGTGCGTGTATGTGTGCGTGCGTGAAGCATGTGTTCATTGTGAGAGCTCACTATTTCTTTTCAGTGTAAAAAACACATTACTGTATTTTGTCAGGTATCTCAGTATCGCAATAAAAAAGATTGCAATATCTGTTCACTATGTTGTTTCATACAGTTTTGTGTTGCAGATTTGAGGTCTTGGACAAACTGAACCACCAGAGGGCAGCAAATAATAACTTTATGTTACACCTGCTTCTGTTTATTCAGGGTGTAATGGTGTCTACATACTGTATGATGTTGACAGACTTTAATTTTAAAATAGCAGTGGATTTATTTAAAAGCTTCTTAGAAAGGCGATACTGTTAAAAATCATCATATGCAGAATAAAAATCTTTAAAATATATTGAGGAATGACAATTAGCACCCCAGAGCTCAGGTGCCCCGAACGATTGTCGTTCCAGGCCTCAGGTGTCCCCAACGACTGTCGTTCCAGGCCTCAGGTGTCCTGAACGACTGTCATTCCAGGCCTCAGGTGTCCCCAACGACTGTCGTTCCAGGCCTCAGGTGTCCCCAACGACTGTCGTTCCAGGCCTCAGGTGACTTCAACATCTTGGACGACAGTCGTTACAAAACAACAAACACTAATGAACCAAGTGGAAACTATGGTGCGGGTCAACAATCCCACCTTGGTTAAATACTCGGATCTCCCCATCAGTCAGTCAGAACTGAAGAAGCCTCTTGGGTAAGAGGTCTTCACGGATCTACGAACAAGTCCAGTTGCCCCAGATTTGACCCTTCTTGAAGAAAGATGACTGAGAACCTTCAGCATTTTGACATGAAGTAGTAGGATCAACACCGATGTTTCCAATTATACTAATTAAGGCCCTGTCCCATTTTGTGAGTCCACGGGACCTTAATTGGCATCATTGGTGACACCTGTGTTTGTCCTACTATTTTATGCTAAAATGGCTGCTTTGAAAAGGATCTATTAAATAGAAAACTATGTCTAAAGTCTAGTTTGACAGATTTATGGTTATTTTTAAACATTTCACATCTTCTGCATCAGTCAGTTGATATTTCCCAGCATATATCAACAGAAATTTGCCACCAAGGGAACAATATGGGTTTAGATATGGGCACCATATCCCCTCATGAGCAGGTTGAAACGAGATCCAATTTAAATGACAAACAACAAATTGCTTATTTAGTAGCCACAGTGTATTTTAAAGTTTAAAGAAGTTTCAGGCATCCATATACTGTGTCTGTTCAGTGTGTCCCAAACAATTTTACAGTAAAATAATAAAAAATAAAACACCTCCACTCACTGATTGTTTTAAAAATAACTCAAATGAGACAAATGACATTTTTTCATCCAGCGTGCCAGGCTATGACAGGTGAGATATAAAAAATTAAATGTTTGGGTGATATCTTTCTCCATAATTATTACTTTTATTTTGATCTGACTCCACCTAACAGTTTTTGCAGCACTCCCAGCCCCTTTTCCTCGTACTCGGCCTTGCTCAGCCAGAAGGTGTCTTTGTCTTTCATGATGTTGGCCAGCACAGCACCACCCAGGAACACCATGTGTTTACGCCTGGGAGGGTCCTCGATGCGGATCTTGAACTTCTACACAGGTGAAGAAAAAAAGGGGATTTCAATAGTTTATGCCTTTTATGCTCTACAGTATGTGTCTCTGTCTGTTAGAACTGCTTAGATTGTGCAGATTCTCAGGTAAAGCAGTTACTTACAGATAGTTTCTGAGTGTCTCCATCCAGCACTCTCTCCAGGTAGAGCTGCTTGATCTCTCTTTCTAGTCTGGATGGAAGGCCGGGGTACATGGTGGTCCCTCCTGATAGAACGATGTGCTTATAGAAGTCTGCCCTGTACAGAAAAATAGATGGTGGAGGGGAAAATCATATGCTTTGTTTGTTTACAGTGGCAGGTTTTACTTCTATGGTAATACAGTAGCTGTAGGGCATTGATAAAGACAACAGTGAGGAGACCTGAGGTCGATGTCTGCAGCCTGGATGGTGTTAAACAGAAGCTCAGCCACTCCTGCTCCCTCCACGTTGATGAGATGAGGCTGGAAAAGAGCTTCAGGGGCCCCGAACCTCTCTCCACCCACCATTACCTGCCGACCATCGGGGAGCTACACCAGAGAAAGGAAACTTTTGATTTTAGCCACTGCTGTTTCATACAAAACACTTTCCAGATATATACAAAGCTGCCTTTATTTCAGTTTGATTGTCATTGATGCCATGATGTCAAAACTACTTCTGATTTGAGGTTTTACCTGCTGTGAATAATAATATATGATTGTGTACAAGATATATAAGGAAAATTCACTGTCCACTGTCTGATAAACTGATATACTGAATTTTGAAACCACTGATTGTTTCATTTTTCAAATTATTCCAATCAAATTCTATAATAAAATGAAATAGTTTGATATTTTTGGGAAATACAATTTTTGTTTTCATGGTAAGAGTTGGATACATTGGACTAATACCACTCTCATGTCTGGACATTGACTAAATATTAATCTAGAACCACTAAATTTTTACATATCTTGTCAGTTTTGGGCATTAGAGGAGTTAGTAACTGGATTATTGCCTTAGTTTCATATTTTCTACACAGGTACAAGAGTGGTATCAGTCTTCTCATCTAACTCTCTGCAAGAACATTCAAGTACCATGTATGACTCCACCAGGTAGGTGGTCTCTGTTGCCAGGCGCTGCTCCTGCTCGATGTTGTAGCCCACATAGCAGAGCTTCTCCTTCAGCATCCGCACAGTCTCAAAGTCGGCCGTGTGGTTGAAGGCATAACCACGGAGAAGCAGGAGCTGACGGAGGAGAAAAAGCGACTCGGTAAATCTGGGTTCATGTTGATGATCTCATTTTCAGACACCTTAATGTCTCCTCGCTCACCTTGATGAGGTAGCGTGTGATGTCACGTCCCGCGATGTCAAGCCTGCGTGTGAGGTGAGGTAAAGAATAACCCTCATACACCGGACAGATGTGGGTGACGCCATCTCCTGAGTCGACGACCACACCGGTCAGCAAACCTGTAGGAAAAGAGTATTCAATGAAACCTTTCCAGTACTGGAGGATGTAATCTATTACATATGAATGTACCACAGAGAGGTGATGTCTTACCCTGAGCATAGAGAGTGAGCACAGCCTGAATCGCCACATAAATGCCATGAAACTGGTACTTCTCGAACATGACTTCTGTAATTTTCTCCCGGTTTTTGTTGGGGTTCATGGGCGGCTCAGTTAGCAAGATCTTAAAGTACAAACTTAGTTTTATTTTGAAAGGTTCACCATTTAAACTTCTTGCAAACCCCCCCACACAAGCATCCTTCTTGTCAAATTACAAATTAAATATCTGGCATGAATCAAAAAAATCTGTGCAACATCTGCCCTTTTCCAGCCGTGTTCTACCTTGCACTCTGCTGGGTTGATGTTCAGTCGGTCAGGACCGAAGGTGTAGTCCCACAGGTGGAGCATGTCGTCCCAACAGCGCACCATGCCGTTCTCCATGGGGTAGGACACCTCCAGCATGGAGCGACACTCGCTGGCCTCATCACCCACCATCAGGTCCTGGTTAAGGAGAGCAGGGAGGGTTTAAAGGGATAAGAGCAAGTCTGGAGCAGTTTAAAGTGTTCTGTCTAAAACTTGTTTCAACACATCTTACAAAAATGTGATTTTTCCAAGAAAAGAAAGAACTATCTTGTAAACTCTGGTGTCTTTGTCTTGATTGAGCTCTTAATTGTTAAAATAAAAGCAAAGAGTGACAAGAAATAATCTTTATAAAGGGAGTACCTCACAATTTAGTGTGCTTCTTACTCTGAGTGTGGTCCAGTGAGGATTAAACACAGATAAAGGTCTGAGTGATCTGTTTCTTAAGATGCTAACAGGTGTACAGATCGAAGACACTTTGATATGAGCTGAGAGGTAAGAAGAGCTGGAGGAGATAAGGTAGGTCAGGTATTTAATGAGCTGAACGAGTCTTACAGTGTGTGTCTAGACTTACCAGACACTCGCTTTGCTTTACATAGAGTACAACCAAATATAGACGACAGCGGAGGAAGTATTTATACCGTGCAAGCAGTACTCATTCTCCAGGAAATGTTCCCTGCCTGTGTGTGACTTTTATACCTGATGTTTTCTGTTCAATATTAAAGTTGCATTAATGTATATTTTGCATGCAGGTTTATGTCCTGTACTAATCCACAGCGATGCATCGTAGTCTATTAGATCGTCATATGTTTGAAGTGACACTCACATAAAGAAAAATAAACCTGTTTTCTGCTTTTCCAGCTAAACCAAGACGGTTTTTAAATTGGTAAATTGTTAAAATAGATAGTAAAAACCTAAATCTGTCAAAATCATAAAGTAGACTAAATAGTGCAGTGTTTACCTTTGAGATGTAGTGGACTGGAATATAAAGTAAATATAAAGTTGAATTAAATGCAAATACTCAACTCAAAGTACACATTTTCTTCATGTTCCCTCAGTTTTACACCCAATACTTGAGTAAATGTACTACAGTTCTTGTTATGAGAGGCTGTATTAACGTTGATAACTCTGTAAAACCTCAGCAGATTGGGAAAACAATGCCCATGACCCCAACCCAAATGCTGCCAGCAAAGGAGCTTCTCAATTCAAGGTAACCTCACCTTTATCTCAATGTTGCCCACTTTAGTGCTGGATCGTATGATTGGTCGACCCACCATGGCGGGGAAGATGTGGTCAGGGAAGTTGGATCCGGCAAAGCCACATTTGACAAACTGTGAACGGATGTGAGAATGAAACATATGTAGAGATGTTTGTTCATGGGTGTGTTTGAAGATTTAAGTTCTTGTTTTCATATGCTGACTGAAACTGAAAGATTGTTGCACATTACACTAAAGCACACTAAACCTTTCATGAATCAGCTTCATTCATGATCCGCAGAGTGTATTGCCACGATGCATTTAACAGACAATGCAGTTTTTTTAAAAGCGTGTGGAATAATTCAGTTGGCAAGTTAAACATGTCTCATTGCTTTTAAATGGCCTGCAGTTTGCTACAGACTCTCTGCCTCTCTGCCTGTCATGACTACACCTCATACTGTAGTGTCTCAACTTGTCTTTGTGGCCATACACATTCCTTAGCCTGGAGGGATGCAATACATTTCAGGCAGGGGCAAAAATAAGACCCAGCTGGTGTCTAACTGCAGGTACAGTTCATAACTCATGCGTTTCCTCACTGCAATGCCTCGATATCAACACTTACATGCAGAAATGCAGTATTGTTTTAGTACCTCATATCTCTCTTCCTGCTTTTCAGCCAATTGTTGCTCAGTTCAAAGCATCACAACCATTTATGGCTGTGTGTGTTTGCACATTAGAGGCAGACTGACAAGTCCAGACAGATGTGGAATCAGGCAGCAGTATGCACACAGATTCACACCCTTCAGATGTTATCCAGAATTTCTTAGTGCAACCACTTTGAAATAAAAAACACAGATGTTTAACACACCTGGTGTAGATTTGCATCAAAAACACATGTTCAATACATGCTAATATCTACAAGAAAGATAATAAAACAAGTAGTTTATGGTATAATATATATGACACTTACCCCTGTCCCATTGTCACAGACCACCACTTTTCTCCCCTCGCTGTCCATGCTTAAACAAATACCACAAACAGCTCAAGATACTCCCGCCTGTCAGGACAGGGGTCCGACTAACATGTAACCAGTTCACATGAATTTAGCACTGACTGGAGCTGACAGGTAAGCAGAAGTCTTCGGTCCTTCAAGCGTGGGCGGGATCACTGAATGTGAGGACGCCCATTTTCTGTGGCCGGGGAAGAGGAAACAGGTAGCAGTCTGTTAAGTGAGGCGTTCACACAGTTGACGTTTGATTAGACTTCTCATTCTGCAACAACAAAAAAGAACATGTAATTCATGTTTAAAAATCGCTAAGCTATGAAGGACATGAATCAAAATATAAGACACAGACTATTTATTACAATCGTGACTTCATACTTTTGGATTAAATAATGAAAAATGATTATAGTGTCAAGCTTTTGTGCTTTAAGATGACTAAATTCAGCCAATAGACTTCTTCTCTCAGTTCCTTGAAAATGTAGCCTATATAGCTGCAATGCATCAGAATAAATCCTATCTTTTATTTTTTAAATTTTATTCTTTATTTTCTTTCATTTTCATGGCATGCAACACTGATTCCAAAAAAGTTGGATTAGGGTTAGGGATGTCATGTATGTTAAAACATAAATGGAAACAGGCTAAGGATATGCAAATCCTCATCAACCTATATTCATTTAAACACACATATTTATTTGAAGAAGACATTTAATGTTCAAACTGACAAACTTAAATTTCTGTAACCATACACTCATTCTGAATTTGATGCATTTTATTTGTATTTACATTTTACACTGCGTCCCAACATTTTTGGCATCAGGGTTGTATAAGACTAATTAAAATATTTCAAATTGTTGTATGTTGTCTACGTATATATCATATAATGCAATTATTAATTTCTCGTTTTAATTTGTCATTATTATTTGCTTGTTTATGTTTTTGTCGTTGTATTTTTATTGTATTTTGAATAGCTAATATGTAATATCAATAAAAAAGCTGGAATATATTTACCATATTTGTACAGCAGAAGCCAGTAGCCTGTATTTTATGTGTATTGCTATATAATCCTATGTAAATAAATCTGAAATGTACCTACCTTGTATGTTTTGTAGTCCTTCTCTAGAAACTTTAAAACCACTATAGAGACGTTTTATTTGGTCAAACGTAATAGAATTTAGGATTATTTACATTATTTTAATTAAAAACACGTTGTATGTCTTTTACACAATGAATAACAGCCCTATAGTGACTCTAATCGTCGTCCTGGCTCCTTCATTTTATTTTTTCGACCGTTGGACTACAAAACGAACGCACGAAGATGTCACTTCCGGCCGCCATCTTTGTTTTGATTAGCTAACAGTTGGTGAGCACGGTTTAAAATCTTCTTCACTGTTTAACAGGGACAATATTTTATCTTCAAACATGGGAGGAAATTATTTTTGGGAACCTGGAAATGCTCCAACACATTGGTAAGTTGTCAAACTGTTTATGTTTTTTTTAAGTTTAGTTTGTAGTCATCTTCAGAAAAACAACAAAGTTAGCTAGTTAGTAAGTTTTGTTGCATTTAGCAGGTACAAATCCAGATATTTATCTCAAGAAATTAAAATGGAGCTAAAAGGAGGGAACCTTAATTAGTATCATTGGTAACACCTGTGTTTACCTACTATGACTCAAGAAAATGTTTCTTGTGTAAGGAAACATTTAATAATTTATTGTTTGTTACTTTTGTTGCAGGATAACAGTGTATATATACACTTGTAAAAAAGTCACAGCCCGTTGGCCACTGGTGGTCTTCGACGACATTTTAGCTGACAACTCGTTTAAACTTTTTATACTTTTTGACATAAAGTAATGTTACATGTTAACATGTTACTATTTACAGGTTGTAGAGACTTGAGTTGAGATAGCACACAAAGTTAAAACCACTCTGGGGCTGCAATCCATCAATAACACCCAGTTTATGCATTGATTGGTCAAGTGTGTCATGGTTTGAACATCTATCCATTATCTGTAACCGCTTATCCTCTTTAGGGTCACGTTGGGGCTGACTTTGGGCCTAAGGCGGGGTACACCCTTAACAAGTCACCAGACAAACAACCATTCACACATTCACACCTACAGCTAATTTAGAGTCACCAATTAAACTATTGACTGCATGTCTTTGGACTGTGGTAGGAAGCTGTAATACTCGGAGATAACCCACACAGTCACAGGGAAAACGTCCACACAGAAAGGCCCCAGCCAAGGTTCTGTCTCAAGCTCCCCTATTCACCCTTGTCAAGGCGAAGACGAGCTTTGCACGACAGCCTTAAACTCTGAGGCGGATATGGGAGTTTTAAAAATACTTAAAATGTTTAGACGATTGGTGCATCCACATTATTTTCTATTGATTGGCTGCGAAACATTTCAGTTCAGTGTTCAAATACTTGAAACGGTTAGATAAAGTCATGTTTAGTGTTCTCCCTCAGTTAAAGTGCAGAAATCATTGTATTTAATGGACCGTATGTCGCCCATGTCCTATCACACTGCATTAACACTTATAAACACACAGAGTCAGCAAACCTTTGGATAAAAATAGGCTCATTTATTCACAGAAAACATTTACAAAATACACCTTTTCATTGAAATGCAGTAAGGTTGTATTAATGACGCTCGTAAGAAAGACAGCAAACAGTAGGCCGTTGAGCGTGTCGTCCCGACACGGGGACACGATCACGTCCGACGAGGTCTCACTGTTCTCAAATGTAAGAGGCACATTGAGTTAAGACCGATCAGTGCTTTTTACATTCTTGCTGTGTCATCTCGTCTGTTGTTCCAGCTCCCGCGGGATCGTCGGAGCAGCTCAGGAGCATCTACAGAAGAGATAGACATCTTCCGAAACAGTAACCAAGAGAACCGTGAAGGTAAAACACAGTCGTGTTGTAGCAGCACATGCGCATCATTAAACGTCTGTCTATGTTGTTATTATATGTTTGCACCGTAAAAGAGTGATGCCTTTAGTTTCTTTTTAAGGCAGTGAAATGACTTTAACTGGTCAGCCACTATTTTTACATGCACGTTATAACCCGGTTACTAAATTACAACATTTTTTAACCCTTTACATATTTTTTTTTACATTCAATTGGTGGATTTTGGACCTTTACTCCGATATTTTCATGTTTATTTGCTTCCACCACTTACACACTTACTTGATTTTTTAAATTTGTGTTTAAAATAAGCCAATTCAACTGTTTCTGTGACTTAGTTATTAACGTGCATGTAAATACAGTTACATATATTAATCGCCTACTCAAGGCATTGTTCGTTGTGTCCTCACAGTTTCCATACAAGTGAATTATGTAATTTAGATAATAATAACTATTAGAAAATGATCTATCCCAAAATATTCACTGAAAGAAAAGTATCAAAACTTCAAATATAATATTCACATTATCTAAAGACCATTGGCATTATTTCTATAAATACTCTGAGTGTTGGAAAATACTGTTGTTCATGTACCCGTTCTATAGATCTGCCTATCAACAGTGCTGAGTCAGCTGTAAACTAATTCATATAACAGTCAGAGGTCATGTGCCATGGTGCTTTTATAAGTGCATGTTGTTTTCCCTGAAAATGTCCACTCACAGCCACATCGAGTGGCCTCATCTTCGCCCTTCTCCCACTGAGAACACCTCCAGCGCGTCCAAAGCCGCCGACAGTTCAAGTGTCTTGTACAATATGTCTGACAGTCTGACATAACGTTCGTCCTTGAAAAGAATCCGCCGTCGTCTCAAGATTCGAACTCGCTGTCGCTGCTGACAGAGATGTCCGGTGTGGATGCTCCCGTTCCTCTACGCTCGTTCTCCGTGCTACAGTCGCTGGCCTCTGGGCTGCCCAGGTGGCGAGGGGAGGTTGGCAACAAGTGTGGATGATGGCGGCGGTCCTGGTGGGAGCCGTCGGGTGAGCTCTGAGAGGGCAGGAGGGAAGGATCCTGCTGCAGTCTGAGAGGAGGGAGAGATGATGATGAGACGACATTGGAGTCTTTTTTTATGGCGGAGACATACGTCGACTATTTGTACAACACAAACTGAACCTATAACTTGCATAAACAGCAAATTCTGAGCCTAATTTTCTTCCTATTATCCACAACCAACATGCTCATAAGTATTTTTGAGTGTACCTGTTCTTTGCAGACGCAGCTCTGTCTCTTTGCCGACGGTTCTTGAACCAGTTGCCGACCTGCGTGGGCGTGAGTCCCGTCGCCTGGGCCAAGTGGCGTTTCCTGGATGGGTTGGGGTACGGGTCTTGGAGGTACCACTCTCTCAACAGACTGCGAGTCCGCTCCTGGAGAACAAAAAGTAATATATGAAACATTCAGACTCATGCTTCATTACGTTTTGAGCAATAAAACTGACACAGAGAGAACCTTGAGAAGACGCCATATGCTGTTTTGATATCATCCTATTAAACCACAATAATCTCAGCACTCTCGTATGATGCTCGGTATAATCGCATTAGACTGGATTAATAAAATAGATGATCACAATCTACATCAGTATAACATAACAATGTGCATCTAGTAAATGGGATCATACTTAAGGGGCTTAATAGGCTGATAGCCCCTCCTGAGGTTTATTAAAGATTAACTACACCTATGAACCATACTTCACCCTGCCACATGAGGGAGCTCACACATATAAACACGGTGACATGTCAGTGCTTTCAAACACTGTTTTGACTTTAAATCTCGTAAACAGCTGTTTTTTCTCCTTCTTTCATGCAAGTTTTCTGACCAGGACACTCACATAGTGTTAAACAAGTGCAGGCAAACTATTGATGCCCCCGAACGTTTTATATTCTTTATATTTAACCTGCAAAGGAAAACAGAGTTCAACCTACAGGATCATTCAATCTTTAATCAGCTGCTGCTCCCCTCAAATTTAATTTTACATAACTTTAAATGAGCAAATACAACATTTTTGCTCCCAAATTAACAACTAATTAACCCATATCACGAAAAAATACAAATGTTTGAGTGTTTTTTTAGATGTTTTGCACATCAGGTTATTAGTTTCTGACACCAGTGGTTTCTAGCAGGAAAATCATCATAAAATTGATCTTAAATATGGAATAAATGTTTTTGCATTGGCTCATTTAGACTCCTGCAGGTCAGAGCTTCAAGATTAGATTAAATTTTAGTAAATTTATATAACCTGTTTGTTCAAGCTGCAAAATTTTTTAGTTTAATGATATAAAAATGAGTCTTTTATCAACTTTAGGAGGCACAGTCAGAGTGTCTGACCTCTTTTAACACCATGTGAGTATCCTGGTAGTCGCCACCATGCCTAAAATAGTTAAGTAGCAGGTAGAGGGATAACCAGGCCTCTGAACATGATCACCTTAAGAGCTCAAAGACCAGGCTGCAGGTTAAAAAGCGCCAGAGAGCAGCTGATGAGATCCATCTTAAAATATGAACACACGCCATCATCCATGTGGGTTAAATTACAGCATCACAACGCGGTGTTTTACCTTAAAACAATGCGTCTTCTGCTCGCCGTCCCAGATGGTGCGGGGCAGGGGGAACTTCTTGCGGATGCGGTACTTCTCCACGGGGCCCAGCGGCCGCCCTCGGAGCCTCTCCGCCTCTCGGTAGTGCGCGTCCAGCCACAGGTCCTGAAGCTTGGCGTGCGACTCGCGCGTAAACCTGTGGCTCTGGAGGATCTGGTAAAGGGCGTCAAAGTTCCCACCGTGGAAGGCGACCAGCGCTCTGGCTCGCATCACGGACTCGTGTCGGTTGAGCGCCTCCCCGGCGGAGCCAGGGACGGCGGCGGGCAGGGACCAGAGGAACCTGCCGAGGCGCTCGATGTCCCCGGTCTCCTCCAAGTTCTCGCACACACGAGCCACTTGGTCCGGAGTGAACATCGGCAGTGGGAACATCTCTGCTTGTTCCTCCTCGGTGGAGAAGTTGGGAAATGTTCACAGGACAGCCGCGCGTAAAGCTCCAACTGATCCTGGTATTTGCGCGCAGAGGAGGAGGCGGCTGCAGGTTTCCAGAGTAGAGCCCGATAAAGAAAGAGGACAGGGAGTCAAACTGTATTTATAGCTAGATACAATTAGCATCTCTGTAGTTGTTTTGAGAAGGATTATACGTCCTGGCCATTAGCCTCTTAGTGGGGGGTAGTGTGTACAGAGGTGACTGGCTGATCAGCTTGTTTGGCTTAACCTGAGGATACATTGACTGCAGCGAGCAAACAAGTCAGGGGAGGTTATTTAATAGGTGGGATCTGCTGGAGATGGAGACTGTGAGAAGGGTGTATGTGGAGTGAGATGTCACAGCAGGAAAAACTCAATAAATCTGTCAAGTGGCAACTTTAAAAGTTCCTCTAACACACATTTGGATGGCACAATTAAATCTGTATCATGTGCCTCGACATTTGGCCCAGGGGATATGTTGGGGCGCAAAGCTGTAGCGATCCCCGACCAGCTAATACCCATGTAATTAAAACAGACATGGTTGCACCTATAGGCGATGCTCCTCGACCTCTAGCCAGGCCAAGACATAATGAAAACGCCTCGAGATATCGATGTACTGACAGAGCAACTCCAGGACAAGGAATTAATGATCTGCTGCTTGGTTCAATCCTTCTGATCTCAGTAGCTCATTAATCAGCCTTAGGATAATTTTCTTATTAATCAGGTTAAGGATCCAGTAAGCATCTGTCAGCCATAATGCAAACATGCTACGCTTCATTTGTTCGTCAGAGCCCTAGAGGGAAACCCGTGGACCAAAGCCTGGATGAAGAATGTAAACCGACAGTATCACCTAAAGCCTGCATGGCAGACATAGATTAGTCCCTGGACTGAATATGAGACGTTGCATGAAAGGTTGCAGTCAGGTGAAGGATCATCTGGTTTAAATTGAGGTGAATGGACTTAAACTCTGTCTGCAAATCTGTCTATGACACTTTAAATAATCCTGTACAACACAAAACAACATAAAAACTTCATATTTTAGTTCATAATATGCTTTAAAGGATATAATGAAATGAAAATGTCCTGCTGGACTATGTGAATCTGATAAAATATGTCCAATTATTTGTAAAATTTGGTATTAACATGTGCATTTTATAATAAGTTTCAAGTCAGGAGTCATAGTTCTACACACAGTACTTGTTTGTCATCAACATGTACTGCAAAAACATATGAAGATCCTACATATGATGTGTTTTCCGCATAGATTTATAGCAATGAAATCTTTCAAATTTGAATTTTTCCAGCGTTTTTCTAGAACAAACCCTCAAAATATTCAATTTACAATTAAGACATAGAGGATTTAAATGGGGCAGGTAATGTTCATTTATTAATGACGTGTTTTTATCATGTTTGAGCGGCTGAAATGATCAAAACTCCACCAGATAATTTACTTTAACCAATTAATCAAACATCAGAAGCGTTAATATTTAGTCAGTCAACTAGCCGACTAATCCTTCCTGCGCCAGTCATGGAGGAAACTTCCCACATCTGCTCCCGTGATAGGGTATAGAAAGCGTATAGAGTTACTTTATAAGCAGTAGGCAATCATTTGATACGTGTCAGATCCAAATCTAGATTAAAATACCAGGTGGGATTGGTGTGGCTAATGGAAAGGGGGGGGTAGGTGTGACTGCGTGTGTGCACAGAAGGGGTGAAATGAGCTCAGTGAAGATCATGCTCGCGGTTAATCTAACCCTTCCAAGTTTCAGACACTTTGTTGCGCCACTGACCATCACACACACACACACACACATACACACACATACCTTCATTACAAGAAACCCCCCCCCCGACCCAATCTGTTTAACACTTTGAGAGCAGACTGAACCAAAATCTGCCTAAGCTCTCCGAAGCCGTTAGAACGGGATGAATGATAAGATGGCGACGGGATGAACACATGATGATATGTGTTTGGACAAGGGGTGGGGTTGAGAAGGGTTAATTATACTGTGTATATTTGTGAAGTAGAAAACGTTGACCATCACTGATCACACTGTTGTCACAGATCAATGAAGAAATTCTTATCCACAAGGCAAATATTGATAATTTGTGAATGTGACAGCTTGATGATGAGTCAAAGTCTACACGGCTTCTCGTTAGTGACTCGTGAGTGTTTTTTAATGTCACTGCACAGCGAGACTTGAACCCCACCTGAAGGCTGGGAGCATTTCTGTGTCGACTTCAAATGTTTGCAGATGTTTAACTTCTTCAGAAAGTCCAAACAGATGCAGGGTAGTTCAACTGAAAAGACAAAATTGCTTCTTTTTGTTTCATAATTCAGGTGTTGAACATGGCACACCCGACCTGAAGGCAAGACTCAGCTGACAGCTTCCATTCAGCGATTTTCATCAAGGTAAAGTCATCTTTAATCTTTACTACCAAGTAGAGGTGGACCAAATTTAAATATCTGTGGGAAACTTTGCCGGTGCCCAAGTTAGCAACACAAGTTGTAATGTTGAAAGTTCCGAACACGTTGCACACAATATGGACTGACAAAAACGATACTAAAAACAGAGAGGACCTGCTGTAACTGGCTGCCAACCATGCCGCGCCATGGCAACTTCCAATTATCTTTATTACCAACTTGTTTATATGCCACCTGATGATCGGGAATGGTAAATAAAACATGTTTGTGTGATGGTTTCCAGACCAGTAAAGTACCCAGGAAGTTTTCAACCTGCTTTGAAGGACCATTTGACATTGGACAAGCCTTGTTGGCCCGTTGGCCTGACGTATCCAATCCCTGAGTCACCTATGATGTCCAACACATGTAGGTTTAACCTTCCCATTAGTGGTTCTGATCAGGGTAAACTACAAATTAATGTGAACTACACACCCTGCCCGGATGCTGGAACCCCACTTGGCATAATTAATTAGTGGCTTAAACAGGAGCCTCAAGCTTAAAAAAATGACCTGTTGATTTTGCCATCAGGCAAACAGGGAGGGGGGCATGCATTTGTGTGTGTAGGTGTGTGTGTGTGTGTGGAATGGGGGGTATTACCATGCTGTATAAATCCACACCAAGCACAATTAACAAGCACTTGGGAGGAGAAGTAATTAGTATTATCTGCTTATCACCGTCACCCCCTATTCTCAGGAAAATGGGTTAAAAAACACACAATGACACACACACACACACACACACACACACACACACACACACACACACACAAACACTAATTCCCTCCAGGCAAATGTGTAAGGGCTAATTACAAGCTCATTTGCAACTCAATAGCAGTATCCTCTCAGACAGGTCTATCCCCCTGCCCGCGTCCTCCCCTCCCCTCGTCCCCAAAACGCTCTGTGCGAGCTTTACCTCTCAGGACACTCGCCAAACAAACGACAGAAAATACTTCCCCGTCCGCTGTGTGGTCACAGAGAGGTAGATCTCTTGATTCAATAGACACAGGTGACGTAAAGTAAATGTGGGCTACATTTTCAGCAAACAGTGACAGGGGGGATTTAGTTTTAAACTCCAAAAATTAGATCTCCAGCCAAATTTGGTGGTTATGTTTCAAAATCCAAAAATTAGTGGAGTAAGTGCTTTCTGCCCGACTTTCAGACACTTTGTTCTCTTATGGAAGTCCAAAGTGAGGCAACGCAAAGTTTTTAAAGAACTGTTTTCATTCATAACTTTAGAATATAATTATTCGTTTTGTCCAACTGTGACACCCAGAGCTGCATTTCACGATTTTTTAAATTGATAGTTTGATGTCTAAAATGTCAGGATATATTGAGGAATGCCCATCACAAGTTGACATATTCAAATTCTTTGTTTTGTTTCAACCAGCAGTTCAAAATAAGAGATTTAAAAAAAATTTAATGCCAAAGAAAATGAGCAAATATTCACTCGGAGAAGCTACAACCAGTGAATCTTTGGTGTTGTGATTTAAAAATGAAGAATGATCAGTCCTAAACTGTCCATTTATTGGAGCTCAATCTTCGAAACAGTGATTCAGCCAGATCCTACGATAACGATTATTGGCATAGCAAACAAAAACAACAATAATCATGGAACTAATCTTAAAGTAACAAAATTGGTCACTTATTATCACAGAAACTGATTCTTCTCCACTGGAAGACTCCTCAGCCAAAGCATGAGTAGATTGCGTGTTATATTTGTGATAGTTACATATTAAAAGAATTTAAAAAAATGATGTAAACAGTGAGAATAATAATGTTTTTTGTATGCAAGATGCATCTTTGGTTTCCTTCAAGGATTTATTTAAAACATCTTCACATTAGAGAGACAAACATATCATCTAATAATGACACATTCAGGGAATCTATTTTTTTCCAAAGAGTATCAGGAATCCACGAGGAGATGATTAAAATCCGATCGTGTGTCATATGACTTCACTGTGTCACTGTGACATTATACAATTTCCAGAGGAAACTCCTGAGTTTCCTTTCAAGCTTCAAGGTGTGAAGTTAAAATGTTATCTGGAGATTAATTGAGTAACGAGATGTTCTTTTCATTAAGTGGTGGATTGTTATTCCACTGCAGACAGTATCATGTTCGCTGTTTGAGGGCTCAGCTTACTGCAAGCTCATGGTTAGCTGGCAAACTCTTATTTAAGCCTTAAAAAAAATAGCCCAGCAAATTACTGCTCCGACTGGATTATTCGTTTTCTCGTACGCTGGTTGTGGTCAGAGCTTTTTATATTTAAGAGATGACTGTCTGACACAGTAGGTGATGTAACGGGCTGATGACTGTTTTATGAGACTCCCCATTTAAGCCCAACACAGCTTGGAAACCTTTTGACTCGTCTTTGCTTGAATGAATCAGACGAGAGAAGTTTGACCCTGTTTTGTTGTCCTGTTATACAACTTTTTATCATCTTAAACTTTTTTCTGCTTGTATATTTAACTTATAAGCAAAACAAAGATGTTCTGAAGTCGAGCTGAGGAACTGCTGCATATTATACTGGCTAAAAACTAATGGATTAGATGAATTTAAATACATTTTGTAGGGTTCATTAGTATGTGTTAAACTTAAACTTTATTTATTCATATAGCACCTTTAATGCAGCCCAAGGTGCTTCACAGTGCAAAAATAAAAACAGAAATAGACAACAATTAATTGAATCTAGCAAAATAGATAATACATAAATAAAATGTGGCTGTCCAATCATAAAATGTTACAATAAATAAAAGCCAGTAGGGAGAAAAAATAAGTTTAAGAACAACTGCATAGAAACGAAGGACCAATTCAGTAAGACATAAAATAAAAGGGGGAATGAAAAGTATAAAAGAAGTTGATCAAGACTTCAATGTGCAACCAACAGTGTGAAAATTACTTTCACATGACTTTATGACTTAAAACTTAAAATATAAAAGATTTTAAGCACTGCCCTGATGAAAAAAGTCACAGGGCTTTATTTACAGTAAGACATTTCCTTAAATATATTTCCTAATACTAAATCCCTATATCAGGAAACCCCTCTGCTTCCCTGCATCAGCGTATGTAACAGGTGTTACTGGAGTTGTTTAGGAATCCTGAGGGATTTAAGGTGGGACTTATTCTTACCTAATACTATAATGCTCATTAATTCCTGCTTTGGTGACTTACATCCCCCTGATCCTCTCTGGTTGGCCCGGCACAGCCCGGCCCATCCTCGGCCTGCTGACGCTGTCAGCGCCTTGACAGAAATGCCACTCAGCTGTCAAGTGGGAATCATCTGTCTTTTTAGAGGGAAAATATAGGGGAAGGCGGGAACATGGGATTGTGAGATTGGGACACATGTCACGGATTTGTGCATGGATTTGGGGCATACTGTGTCCAAAACTCTAGTTTCCTTAGTTTCCTTAGTTAAGGTAGGGGTAGAAATTCTCAACTGTTCAAAACTCATGATGGTTGCTCCATTGAAGCATGACACAGTTTATTCTGCTTCACCTGTTTAGTGGCTCAAATAGCACTCTGATCTTCATTTTAACTGAATTAATATATTAAATTTAGCCTGATTTGAATGTCATTTGTACATTTTGGTTATGAGGAACTTAGACGAATAGGAGATAGTCATCTGCAAAAAGGCGAATAATTGGGCTTGCCTCTTTTTAACACGTACTCTGGTTTGGGGGTCATGACTCAGCATGTTTTCAGTACGGCTGGCAAACAAAAGATTTAGCTTTTATTTAAACAGTGTCTTGTGTTCCAAATAAGTGTCAGTACCAGTCTAAATCAAATACAAAACTGTGCACACATGAAGGAACATAATAGCGGTATCAAAGCCGGTTGGTGACCTCTGTGTTAGGAAGGGGTGGTGTTAGGAGAGACACACATACGGTTATGGTGGTCCCCTTTGTGTAATGTGTTTTAGAGGCTCATGTCTGAACACATGGAGGGGTGGAGACCCCTGTTCATAATGACATCTGTCAACATGTGTCACTGCTGAGATGCACTAACTAATGAGAGGATCATCTTTCACATGAACACATTGTGGTCAGGCAGTCAGATATCAGACACTTAACTGCACTTTGGCAGTACCTGGTAGAATAATAGTGAATTACTTTTGTATTTATTGGGTATTATCCGAAACAAATTAAAAAACAGTTTCTTACACTTAAAATAAATAAAAAATCAGACCTATGTTTAAGTTCAGAATCAAAAAAACTGATTTAATGCCAAGTCAGTTTTCACAAACAAAGTAAAAATATATCATATAAACATGTACAATATGTTTCCAAATAGAAAAGAGCTGTACAGTTTTGTGCAGGAATAATAAAATAAATGATAATAAGATCATCATAAGACATCACAAAAAGACAAATTTTTGTAAAAATTTTGTAAAAATTTGTTTTAAGTGATTTTAAAAGTTTGTTAACTGAATCAGCAAAATTCATAGTCACTTCTAGTTTTGAGCTTTAATGTTGGAATAACCCATTCAAGTATGTATGGCTGCAAACTGGCTCGAATGCGGTTAACATACAGGCAATATAGTTTACGGCCAGATCCTGATGGAGTTTAGAAGTGATCAGTAAAATCAATCCTTAAATGCACGAGGAGCCCACGGAGGGCAGCTAAAATCAAAGTGATATCGTCTGTTAAAAATTAAATTAAGATTAAATTTGTTGGCACCAACTGTGGTTCAACAGCTAGTTTTAGCTGCACCGGCAATGGTGTTATACAAACTCTAATGTCATGACGACAAAAAAAAGTAGTGAAAACAACCCTCACTCGTAGCTCATATTGATTTTGTCATGTTGTTTTGTGAAGTAAAGCGTTACCAAAATTTAATCTGTCATATAAATCCTACTTAATCTCCTGATTCCTGCTGCTATATCAAGTATATTAACTTCAGCCACGTTTGCTGCTATCAGATGTTTCTTTATAGTAGAATCACTTGACTTTTTTTAATCAGCATAGGGAGTAATTAAAATCCATATTTGATTCGTTCTCTATGGCGGCAGCAGCAGCAGCGTGATAATATCACTGAAATCCTTCAGGTAATCTTTGAGGCGCTTGTTGGCATACACCCAGTTTGTGTTGTGTAAACAGTAGAGTAATTGTGTCATAGCAACCATCATCTGCTACTGAATGACGGTGATAAATGAGCCTTGCATTAGTGCATCGATCCCAGCAGAATTAACTACTGTAAATGTGTGGCGCAAGGAGTCGAGAACATATGTTTGAGCCATTCGCTTTGTGTCCCCATAGCACAGTGTGACACACTTTAAATGTACGCATTTTTAATGATTACTCACCTTTATGTGTGTTTATTTGTTACGTCTTATGGGTGTTTTCCCGCTGGGTTCACGTGACAGCGGAGGCAGGAGGACGGAGGCGTTGGTGAGAAGGATTACCTATATCTGTTAGGCCTCCTTTTCTTTCCCCGAGGCCGTGTCACGTCTCATTACTTCTGTCCTCCAACCCGGATAGTCTGGCTTTAATCGGGATACATTTAAAATGCGGGCGGCCTGGGCGTCCAAGAACACCAGGTTTAGAGGCCGACTGATATGCATGCCCTTTGCTTGAGAGGCTTTTTTTATCAGTAAGCGGACAGGTAAACGTCTCCCAAAGCTGGCATTGATGGCAGTTAAGCCCTCACTTGTTTAAGTGAAACGGATGGATGCATCTCTTAGAGAGAGAGAGACGTGCTCAGTGTGTGGCTACAATGTGTCGTCGTGATTGTCTCATCGAGAAAGACCGACCCCAGCTGACAGACAGGCGTGCAATTAGTGTGTAACATCACACACATCACGTGTAGGAGGAAGGTTTTGATCATTCGCCAGTCAAACTTTTGGTGGTTCAACATTTAGTATCTTTGGGTTTTTTCACTATTAGATGAGATATTTAAGAATATCAAACTCTAACCCTCTTGGGAAAGTTAGTTTTTTACTACTTTTTGACTTTTTTAATTGATAAATCCAGGAAATCATCTGCAGATGAATCAATATTGAAAATAAACATTACTTGCAGCTCTTAACTGGGACTTCGTTAAAATAAGACACTTCTTAAACTTTAAAAGTGATTTTTATATAATGTAACATAAGAATAACAGAGAAGATAACACGTTTATCTTGCAACTTTATTAGTCGATGACTGACGATTTAATCAATCACTAATCAAGTAAAGATTCAGTTTTATTCTTCTCAAATGGGACTGTTTTGGTTGGACAATATAAGAAATTAGAAATCTTTAAATTAAAATCTGGTAAATTGTGGTAAACCTGTTATTTAAATCTCTCCAAAATCAACAATTACATAACAGCTTATCACTTAAAACACATTTCATCTACTTTTTGTAGCAGAAGGCTACAGAACAATGTGTAAGAATGATAACTTGCTGTTTTCTAGTGGTGTAGAGATAAACAAACCTTTTTACAATTTATCTGTGTGGCACTTTGTTCATATACCCATCATATACTTTAACTAACTGACCGGTGTCAGATCCTCAGTGTGATGATAGAGTAGTTTGTGTAGGCGTTTTAAACAGTTTTCTGACATGAAAATAATCTTTAAGTAGATCTCTGAATGTTTTATAACCTCGACAATGTGTCCAAATACCGGACCTGACAAAATGTACCATTAATTATCGTCTAAATTCTCTTACATACGCCTCTAATGTTGCAAATACGCGTCTTTTGTAATTGTAATCCATGTCTCGGTCAGACTCCTGACATAATATAGTCTAAATCCCCTTTGAGACACTTCAGTTAACAAATCATTTATTCAATAACTGTAAAGAACTCTTAAAGCATTTGGCCTAATCACTTGCAAATCCTTCCAGTCAAGCGGCTCATTAGAAGAAATCATTGTTAAGCTGAGTGGCATAAACATCCTCTATAGACCTTTTCTCCTCAAACTGCTGTTAAACATGCTACAAGGGACAAACAACCAATTCATTTGTGCCCACGTTTTTTTTTTTTTTGTGTTGTGTGAATTCCTTTCATCAGTATGGGTCATTGACTCCTTCATTTCTCACCCATTCACTGACCCGGAAGGGTCTGTATGTCTACAGCGCCCGCCTGTATTTTGACCCCTTGCTCTCGTTCGTCCTCCCCTTCCCTTCACTCGAGGAAAACCCCCCACCGCCTGCTCATCTCGCCCTCCAGCTGGTTCCCCCTCCACCGTCCAGAAGCCGCGGAGAAGCTCTCCTGGCTCTTAGCAGGGCGGCTAATCTGGATGGCGGGAGGCCTCCCTCCTGCTAGCGTACAACAAGAGAGCGCAGCCCTAATTGCTTATGTCGTAAAGCTCTCTGACCCAGATAAGCCTCCACTCCCCAAAGCTGTCGACATAAACCCCACTTTACCTCACCAAACCTGCCTCTCCTGATCCACGCAAGCCGCCCCCCCCCACTTGACATTTCTGCATCTTCTGCCACGTTATTAACACCCAGGTCAGCGGGAGAAGAAAAAAATGAACACCCCGAGGAGACGGAACAGTAGAGTAGTAATTTTCTTGTCAGGTGGAGGTGCACGTCGAAAGACGACGTCTGCTTTTAGGTATTTTTAGTTGATGTAATTTTAAATAAAGTCTCCATGTGGATCAGGACTTGCTTTTATAAGTTTGAGCAGAAGGCAGCGTGATAAACTGAGCAGAAAGAAAAATCCCCAATGAAAGCCGATCTAAAGCCAAAGCACACAAAGTTGCGTGCCGCTCGCTCTCGCGTGCCTGCTTCATTATCGAGCTTTGTAACGCGGGCTTAACCACAAAATGCCACGGCGCCTTCAGACAGCCGAACGCCGAATGTCACATGTGCTCCACTTCGCTAACAGATGGCCAACTCACCGATCAACACTTTTAAAGCTGCACAAACTTGTTTCTTTGTTCCTGAGACCATTTAATAGGATGTGACGAAAAACCTTGGTTACTCTACTCGATGTAGCTGTTTGTAACTCGGACCATTTTAAACGGAAAACTACTTAAAGTCCCCTTTAAAACTTAATTACTAAATAGGAGCTTTTAATTGGATGCTGGCCTGACTCACCTTGTAATCACCCATCACATGCTATAGGTGCATGGATGCCTTTAAACCGCCCATCTTAAGCCATGTTACACCACAGGTTAATGTCAACTGTGTCAAGTGCTTGGTGAACGATACTCCTACTGATATCTCCTTTAAACAGTTTAAACTCAAACAAATTAAATCTCCAACTTTATATTTATTAGGAACGCGTTTCTTTGCCCGTCCTGCCTTCAGCTTCTTCGCCTCCTTTTTAAGCGATACTTCGGAAACGCCGTAGACATTACTTGTCATTACAAATCCCTCTGGTGAGGTTAATTGATTGGATTTCTGCATTTCCAAGTACCCAAAGAGAGCAAAGACAGAAGTAGTAGAAATACAATGAGTGACAGTTATGAATCAAATAAAAGTCCACTGGTAGGTTTAATAAAAATTCCAACAATACAAACCAAGCATTATACTTTCTGAACACAAACGAAATAATAAATTTAAAAAAAAGAAACTTTTTCAAGTAAAGAAAAGACACATGAGAAAACAAAAGCACCGCACCACGTCATCACACAAAGGTAATTGACTGAAACTACCGAATAGAAGTGACTGTATAGTGGTTTCTAAAACAAAAACACGACTTCGTGCTACAGTTTTCCTGCTTAGGGTCATTTAAAATTAAAAAAAGAAATAAAATAAAAAATCAACCTATTCCAGTTTTACAATAAATATATCATAAAACACAACAAGTGAGGAAGGGGAGCTTATTTTAAATCTGTCCAGAAATCAACAATTACATAACAACTTATCACTTAAAACATATTCTGTATACTCTTATTAAACAGACATGAGAAGAGTGGTAGTCAAGGTCGAACGCGCTATGTACTGTATGTACCAGCTACAGAACAATGTGTGAGATCAATAACTGGCTATTTTCTAGTGGTGTCCAGATAAACATATGCTTTTTACAGTTTACCTGTGCAGCGTTTTATGAACTCTACTCCCAGCGACCAGTGTCAGATCCTCAGTGTTTATGATACAGTAGTTCTCCACGGTCTTGCTGAAATTGTAGCGTTGTGTTACAATGTTCTGCGTAGTGCGTATGTGGTGCTAATGACTTGTGAGTAATCTCTTCAGACAGTTCAAACAATTTGTGGCGCAGAGTAAATTCACATCTCCCCGTGGGCCCGACAGCACTGGTGACTGGTGTTGTGTAATCCCTGTGTTTACTTCGATATAGACTAAAACACTTAAAGTGCCTGTTGCCATCTGGTGGTCGGAGCACGTCATTGTGCTGGCACAGCATTTCCTGTTATCATGATAATTGAACTCAAGCTGAGAATGTCTGTAACCAGACTAGACTTTTGTGGACCACCGCTGCCACATCTCTTAGTATCTACGAATATGGACAACTTGTCATCATATAGTTTCATTTTAAACCTTATTTGTACAAAGCTGTTATGTCATGGTTCTATCTCTGGGATAGAAACACCCTTTTTTTTAAATATTTGACTATAAAAAGGGATGACTGGAAAGTGGATGCATTCCCCTTAGGGTGCATTCAGACAAGATAAGGTGCTGCTCGGGGTTTGTCCATTTGTGCTGAACGTAACCGCTGTGAAACAATAACTCATCAGGCTGAACTTCTCCACTGCAGATCCCTATGTTTTTTTGGCGGATGCCCCTGCAACCTTTATAAAAAAACTGCGTTTTATCTTAAAACTTGTTACAGTGAAAGTTTTGTCTCTGAGTAGATATGTAGTGAGATATGTAGGTCTGTCAGTCATATTCATTCATTCATTACATCTCAGCTCAAAAGGTACCATTATATCCTTTAACGTGGATCAAATGCCATCTAGGTTTCTAGATCTATGTTTGATTTGGAAAAAAAACAGTAATCTCATGAGTCACTAGCCAGTTTTCTAAAATCAAATGATCATTTCATTCTTTCAGTCTCAGCCCCTCAGAAATCCCCAGAGAACATTCCCCTGCTGTTCATTTTCAGAGAGTCTTGAAATAAAACCCAGTTTGGATTAGATTAAACTGTTCCATCATCACAAGAAATCACAATGAAAACTAGGAAATTTTGAGGCAAGGAGAGCATGACTAGATAGATAAAATAAGAAGTATGCACGTCCATCATCAGGATATACAGTCCTCATCTTGTTTCAGCATCGTCGGTTGGAGGATGGATATTTGGTTTTCAGGCCCTCTTTGAAGCTGCGAAACAGAACCCGGTTGCGCTTGTTCTCCTCGTCCTTCTTGGCGTGAAACTCGCCCTGGATCTTGAATCCCCGGTGCACGACGAAGGCTGAGCTCAACACCGAAAACCTGTATCCGGCCACATGGAGCTCGCAAGTCTGAAAAAAAGAGGAATCAGAAGGACAGACAGGGTGAGGAGGCAGACATGGAAGGTGGGAAGTGATGAGGGGGATTAAAAAGGTGAGGCAGATTGTGCAAGGGGGCAGAAGAGGTGAGAATAAAGGCGACAGCAAGAAAGACAGATGGGAAACGAGGAGGAGATGAAATGTGTTGAAGAAATATGGCATGAGGAGAAGGAGGAAGATGGGTTGAAGGAAGGAGATGGAGATGTAGTGAATAAGAGGTGGTGAGGGAAGAGGGGATTGATCAGGGAGGACAGAAGAATGAGGAAGTGCATTCAAGAAGGGGAGCTCTTCTCAGGAATGGACCAACAGAGGCTGACAAACTTTGACTTTTAGTCCTCCAAAAACACAGCTGGGTGTCAACTTACACACCCTGTAACTCAACACTGTCCTTAAATAGACCTTCCCTGCTTGTTTTATTTTGGACTCCACACTCCCATTTTGCAACCGAGGCCTTCTGTCACTAAATCTGAACTCCTAACTCTTGATGAAATAACGCTTCTGAGACTTTAACTTGCTCTGATTTTGTCATTTTTCTTTGGCGATGTGTCTCTAAATATGTAAATATGCTATGTACTTAATATGTTTTCCTTTTCAGCTGCTTTTACATTTTTAAAATACTACTCCGTGCAGATTGACGTGGGCTTCTCTGACACTTCTGAAATCGAGCACAACACTTCTGATTTGGGTTTAAAACACTGACTAGAACAACCACGATTAGCTTTAACTACCTTCATGCCTGGTGGAATATGGACCTTTTTGGACTGTTGAAGAAATTTTAAGTCAGCTTTGACTTGGTAGACCAAATTATTCATCAATCGGATGGACTGACTGATTGACTTTTTGTCAAACTATTTGCAAATAGACACTGTATTTGATTACACTGGGACAGTGCAAATACAAGGTTCTTACTAGAGTAAAAATATACTCAAATGTCTTGAAGTACAAGGCTAGTAAAAACTTCCTTACTGTTGGAAAGACGGACAAATGTATTATTGGTTCTGGTCTTTTTCGTGGGGCACGTATGATCTCAACCTTCTTGGCACCTTTACTCTAGAGGGAGCTCACTATAAACTGGTTCTGACATTGGGGAAAGGGTCTTTCACTCATAAATGTTCAAACTATACAAACCTGGCTGATTCGATTGAAGCCATACTGCTTGAAGTTCTCATCATAGAGGGGCACAGTGTGGGGCCCAATGTAGAAAGGCTCCCAGGGGTCCACCCAGGTGAGCGTGTAGGCGACTTCCAGGGTTCCCGTCTCTCTAACGTGGCTGTTGACCCATTGGGAGTAGTTGGTGGGGGCTTGACAGCGAGGACACAGCTCTTCATAAAACGGCCGGACCTCACCTACCTGGTAGAGCTGCACCAGCTCCGACTTGGTGGCGGGCATCTTCCTGGCGTGGCGGATCTCGAAGGCGGGCAAGACGAATACCTCGTCGCTCGCCGGTTCCCGCTTCATAATCATAGCCAGGAACTGATGGTGCAGGTCAGCGCTCGGCATCATGTCGATGTCGATGACCAGGATGTAGGAGGTCTCGGTGCCACCTCGGGCCACATTACGAAGGAGGTTATTGGGGTAGGAGATGTTTCCACTGATGGCGTAGTTCTTGTATTGATCCCTGTGGGTCTCCAGTCTGGAGAACACGGAGGCACAGTCCTCAAGCCCCGCAAAGTGCTCACGGTCCTGCTCGGGGAAGCTCGCCATCTCACCCGAGAGACAAACCAAGTGAAAGTCCACCAGGGCTTGAATCTGAGGGCAGAAGAAGCTGAGCGCGTACACGAGAGCCGTGGCAAACTTGACATCTTGCCCATGTGCGAATATCGCCACGGAGAGCGGGTTGTGCCACCTTTCCAGGAGAGACTCCAGGTGATGGAGGTTGTTGATGGTTGTGTGTGTGGCCAAAGCCAGGACATTGGAGGTGGGGTCAGATCCTGGTTTCTGGTTTGTGGTGAGGTCACTTTTGATCAAGTTCTTGTACACCCTGTACTGACCGCTGTTGTCGAAGATCCCACCGGTGGACAGGGAGTACCTCAGACGCTCCTTCCTCGAGTTCTTCTCAGGGTGCCCATTCTTCTTCCCTCCAGAGCCCCCAAAGAGCTCAGAGTACCGGTACCGCTGCTGCTTACCGTGAAACTTGGACAGGAAGGACAGGTATATGAGCTGCAGGAGCGCCACTATGAGCAGAGCACTCAGCACCACTTTGAACGCGGAACATTTCTTGGAGAGATGCATAACAGAGAGCAAACTGCAAAACTGGCAAAGCACAAAGCAAAGGTCCCAAAAAAACACACACAGCGGGGCTAAATCTGCTATATCACATCAGTGCTAACAACACTGCCAGCAGCCTATACGGCCGGAAATAGCACGAACACCTGACTGCACATGGTGCTGGTTCGTGCAAACGCTTCACACGGTCCCTCCGACGGCACCAATTAATCGATAGACACCGTTATCGCCATCTAAACACCGTCGTTACCAGCCTGCTCCTCTCTTGCTCCTGCTCCTGCTCCTGCAGCTACGACGGCGGCGGCGCACGTCTGTGCGTAATAACCGTAATGACTGGTGTAAAGGCGCAGCCGGATTAGCACTCTACTTATACTATACAAACGTGGTGCTTAACGGTGAGAATAAAGGGCGATTGTGAAAAAACACAAAACGTGAGAACAAGCGTGTTTTAAATCAAATACATTATTACCATCAATATAGATAGTGACTGGTATGGTGATTTATAAAGACGTATTTACTGTAGTATAGGAGACCATAAGACGAGGTGGCCGAGTGGTTAAGGCGATGGACTGCTAATCCATTGTGCTCTGCACGCGTGGGTTCGAATCCCATCCTCGTCGGAACTTTTCGTTTTTATTTTATTGAGTGTATTAAAGTATAGTTTAAGTAAAAGTGTAACGCTTATTTATAAACACATATATATCTTTGTGGGGTGTTATTTTGTTGAGGAAATATAAGCAGCAACCTCTACAGTTCCTCAAACGTCCACTTGAGGCTTCTTCTTATGGAAATGTGAAGAGATTCAAAAATTTTGGAGCTCAGTGATAAGTTATGTATTTTATGCATTTATCCAGACGGCTGTACTTTATCCTGTATTGGTTTCCCCGTTTTTAACCACTGGTTAAATAACTTAACATCAAGTTTGGCTCTTGAGAAACTGACCTATATTGGTAAAAAAGAGGACTTATGAATTTTACAAGATTTGGAAGTTATTTCTGGAACTGTTGAAGAATTGAGATGTGGAGGAGGCAGTGGAAGATAATGAGATAATTTGAGTTATATATATAAGATTTAATTCATCGTATAGAGTGACAGACAACATTAGCTAATCAGCTAATCTTAAATTGATTTAACTACACTGCAACATGTTTTGTGATTATGTGTCACACTCCTAACTTAATGAAAAAAGCTCCAGAGGTGATGTTAGGTTGTGGATTTAAGACAGACCAGACAAAAAAAAGCCTTTAATTGATGACAATCAACAAAAACATTTTTGTCCTTGAAACTACAGTGTGGACGGCATACATCAGGTCCTCGGCTGCGTTTTCTTCAACACTCACAGGTGTCACAAGTTTGTGCTTACGGGTTAGAAAGAATACGACACGTTTATATTGTTTTCAATGACAGGGCTTTATTATTAAGGTGTGGTGGTAGCAACGACTTCTTTCCACATCACAGAACTCGCTTTAGTAACAAGTGAACACAAACTAACTGCGTGGAGACGACATGAGGGAGGTTAAACAAAGCCACAGATTCATTCAATGATCTCATGTTCATGCTCATAACACACTGTTGAAATGCTTTCCAGGACCTGTGCTGCCTTGGCAAGGGTGACAAAGCTCAATTTACTTTAGGGCGCTATGAAATCAGCTTTTATTTTTCCTCATTTTTAAGTTGTCAGTCCAAAATCTGAAGTTTGTCTTCTATGTTTGTTTCTTCAAATCTCCAGTGAAATCATATTTACTCGCTTGTGTGTAAATGAGAGTAAGACTGAAACAAGTACTTGAATTTAGATGTTTTAATTTATGCCACAGAATTCCAGAAATACAAAAAAAGGGTCAGCTTCAGCGAAAGGCAAATGCAAGACAAACACCTTTTAATCTTTACAGAAGCAGAGAACTACTGCGTACTATGTGTCGACGAACTTCAATACCAAGTGCGTTATGGTTAGCAAAAATTTCATCTAACGTCAAAACTAAGCCTGTGAACAGTTCAACCTTTAAACCTTTAGATTTTGGAACTCCAACCGTGTTTTTCAGTACTGCAGAAATCATAAAGGCCCTACTGTCGCGCTCTATTATCACAAACTACGACACTAAAACGCCAGCTCCGGTTTTAGACCCGCCTCCTTCGCTGTCCCTGGAGGACGCTGCCGACTGGCCTTGTGTATCTCCTTCACCCTCGCCCACCAACCGGATGTTGTAGCGTTCCCTGTACTCTGTGAGCTCCCGTCCTTTCGACTGCATTTGTGTGTTGAGGGACTCGATTATTTTGGAGATCTGCGGGAGGAAAACGACAAGAGTGAGACCTCAGTTACCTTTTTTAAAATACAATTTTAACAATGCAACACTATGACACTTTATATATTTGTTCATCCAGTAGTCCATCACCTGTTCTTTGTTGGTTTCCAAGGCTGGTAGAACTTCTTTTACCGTCCTCTCCACCAACACTCCTCCTACTAGACGAAAACATTTCCTCGACGGGTCCACGTCCTTCAGGGTGTCAATTACTAAGCTGGAAGTCAAAAACCAAAAATGAAAGTTTTCTGGTTTGGTAACTGAACTGAAGCATGCTGTGTTTGCTGTACCTGTGACTCTGGATGTGAATATATATATATATATATATATATATATATATATATATATATATATATATATATATATATATATATATATATATATATATATATATATATATATAAAAGGCAGTGAAGAGCATCTGCTACCAACCTGTGCTCGTTGATCTCCATCTCCAACTCTGCGGCTTTAGAAGCCATGCTGCGCTGCTCCTGACGCATCCTCTGAAATGTTGACACCACCTGCCACACGAAAATACACCGTCAGCAACGACCACCAACAATCTTTAACTCAGTTAAATACATCGGATTGTTCCAGAGGTGCTCGCTGCTTCACACAATAACCCTCTCTCACTATGTCATCATCTGGCACTGAGCAAACCTTGGAGGCCGGTTACAATATAATATATAAAAGATAATTAAATTAAAACACAAATAGATGAAATGGAATTAAAAAGAAACAACATAATAAAATAGATAATGGTTAAGATAAATAGACAAACTAAATAAATAAACAGTAAAATGATGTAACAGATTAAAATATATATATAAAATATATTTTTTATAGAAACTATGACGAGTACTTTTCATTTTAATGCTTTCAATTGATTAGTTGGTTGACAGAAGATTATTAAGAAACAGATATTTTATTTCTTTGTTACTTTTTTATTATTGTTATTAAAGTCATAAATACTTAAATATTCAGCAGTGTTAGCTGTTTAAATGTTGGTGTTTACTGCTTTTCTCTACTTCATGTCACTGTAAATGTTAATATATTTGGATTTTTTTATTGAAGATCAGCATTTCACAGTTATCAATACAAGGTATAGAGTTATACCAGAGCTGTTTCCCCTGCCAAACCAGAAAAACAACTTCTCCCAAAATGAAAATGAAAGAGAGGAGAAAAAAAATAAAATTAAATGACATAAAATTAAATAAAATGAAAATAAATAATGATAATAATGCAATGATATATAAATAATTCAAATAAAGTAAGAAAATAAGTAAAAAAATACATAAGAGAATTAATTAAATGGTGAGGAAGAAGGAAATAAATTAATAATAGACTAAAATAAATAATATAACATATAAAGGAGGTAATGTAGAAAGAATATTACTAATATTAAGGGCAATAGATAAGTAAATAAAGGACGCTCAGTGTGTACAATATAAAATTAGATAATAATAATAATGATGATAATAGTGTGGATGCCCAGAGGGCACACTATCAGTTTAGTTAGGATCCAGAGAGGTGAGAGTGTTAACATAAGTGATAATAGTTCTGTACTGTAATACTTAATGCTATTATTACTTAATAAAATAATAAAACATGAATACTTGAGGGTGGTGTAGGTGGAGGCTGGTTAAAGAGGACCTGGGTGGTGTTCAGTGATAAAAATAGCTCCACTCACTGTCTTTGACTGGGCAGCCTCCATCCCATTAAAGGCATGCTAATTTAAGCTCGTTTAAATCCACCTACATCTCATTAAACTGTTAATTAGAGTCATAATTATTAATAAACACAAACAACATCACGTTAACTCTCGTGTTCAGGGAGAGAGAAAGCGGCTAACGGTTAGCATGTGGCTAGCTGGGAGTCAGATCTGCTGTTTTCCAGCTTCACCTGGACGCGACCGAGCCACAACCACACACAGCGTACCGACTAAAGCGAGCCGAGCCTGAGCGGACGGTACCTGTTCGGCTGACGGGCCGGACTGTTTCCCGCCGGAGGTGTTGGTACCGGACTTGCTACCCGTGCTGCTACTGTTGGCTGCCATCTTGGTAAGGGCGTTGCTGAGAAGGACCCCGGGAAGAAGCATGTGAAGAAGAAGAGGTGGTCCATGCGAGTGCCTGTGCGGGAATGATGTTTTTATTGATTTATTTATTTTACAATACACAGTAGGACAAAGCCCCTATGTCTGGTCTTCCTAAAAAAAAACACTAGGCCAGACAGAGGCTACATATAACCCCCATTTTAAAATCCTTGCACTGGTTACTCGTCAGTTTTAGAATTGATTTTCTCTTATTGGTTTTTAAATGGCACCGACATACCTTTGTGACATGCTACTGAAGTATGTATCAAGCAGGTCCCTTAGATCCTCCGCATCTGGACTCCTAGTTGTCCCCAGAACCTCCACAAAGAAGTTTGGTGAGGCCCCCATCTTTGGAACAGCCTGCCTACGGATCTGAGGGACTGCACCTCTGTAGACTTCTTTAAAAAACAACTTAAGACATATCTCTGGCCTGGTTTTTACCTAGGGTGCCTGGCCATTCACTGCTGAGTTTTTATGTGTGAGTATAAGTATGTAGGAAAACAGAGGGGAAAATAATTAATAATGTCCTACTTGTGAATAATTAGGGTAACTGTGGGGAGATGTAATTAACTCTTGCAACTGTCAACATTTCCTTTGGTTAGGGTTTTGATATTGTGGGTTGTAGGTCTGGAGAACATCCGCACCCCACCGCCACCCCACACTTAGGGACAAAGATTCTGAAATGGGTTCTGAATTATAAGCAACTGGTGCGTCCAGAAAAAAACCCTGCTAAACAAGTACCATAAATCCCCTGAAACTGGTATTTTACTCAAAGACGTACAGATTTGATCATTACAACACACATTGTTTTGACCCGATTGTTAATAGAAACCTATGAGTTCTATTTCTAAGCTCAGATGAGGAAGCATATGCAGCCACAAATATGCAAGCTTTGTGTAAAATGAGTTGAATCAGCACTTCTCTCTGCTGTCGTCCAGAAAATCCGAATATATAACAAGACAGGGTTCATGCAGTACACCCAAACCTTTTAGGAAAGCCACATACTGTTACACTTCTTCTTTGTAACTATGTATGTATATATGTTCTAGACAGAAGCAGCAATCCTCACTCATCACTCTGCACTAAGACCAATACTCTCCAGCAGATGGAGACGCTGTGACTTAATGCTGCTTTCCGGCCTCTGATAAAGAACAGAGAAGAAGACAGAAGCTCGGCTGATCCTTCCTGCTGTACAGTGACTGAATCACTGAATCAATGGACTGATCAGGGAAGGTGACACGTTGTCAATGGTTACTTAGACCAATGTTTACAGTCAGGTGTGTTTTGGGAACATCTACAAAGCGTTTGGCCTCTTTGCCGGCTTGGAGACAGAAGATCAAGCTGCAGAGCAGGTTTGTTTACGATTCTAACAAAAGCACAAGTTGTTTTTATATCTACCAGCTAGGAACCAATGACAAAGACTACAATAATTGTATAGAAGATATATTATAGTAATATCACCATGGGTGCAAAGCTGCACAGTATTGTGCAGTAAATGTATAACAGAATAACTAGTGCAGTTAATAATAAACCAAGGTTGATCTGAGTTCTTTGCTTGGCATGCAGCTTCTGTTCACTGGACACAACAACAACCTCTTCTCCGTGCAGGATGTCAACTTCACCACGCCCGGTGGCTGCGGTGTGTCAGGTGACAGCCACCCCGGACAAAGGAGCCAACTTCTTTGCCTGCAAACATCTGGTGGAGGAAGCCAAGGAGAAAGGAGCCAGCATGGTCTTCCTGCCCGAGGGCTTCGACTACATCGGATCCAGTCGGGAGGAGACGCTGTTGCTGTCTGAGAGCCTGACGGGAGACACAATCTCACAATACACTCAGCTGGCCAGGTAGACAAACGTTGACATAGGCACCGCTTTCTGGCTTTCATAGAGGTGTTTTATATATTTTACGGCTCACATATTGGCAGAAAAGTGTGTTCTTGCACAAATGTTGACTCTGTTCAAACAAAACAATGTTTGTACGTAAGATAAAAAAAGATACATATCCACCACTGCTTCCTGCTTTTCTTAATCAGAAATATACTCTTGGCTTCGTGACTTATTTCCCCATGAATAAAAGAACCGGTGAAACTTGTGTTGGGTACTTGTTGGAGCTAAGGAACCAGTCAGGGTTCTTTGCTTTGGCACTACATTGCTTCAACTGTAGTTAGGATACTTAAATACTGCTATACCTAAGCCAAACTTTTCTACCAAATATACTCACTACTTCTTCTTCCAGGAAGTTGGAAGTGTGGCTGTCTCTTGGAGGATTTCACGAACGAGGACACAACTGGGAGTCTGACAGACGAATCTACAACAGCCACATCATAATTAATGATAAAGGTAGTGTCCACTGAACGGCCTCTCTTTACACTCTCTTGGTACACAAATACACATTCTCACTGACAAACTGTTATTACACCCGCAGGTGACATCGTTTCAGTCTACAGGAAGTCTCATTTGTTTGACGTGGAACTGCCAGAAAAAGGTGTTTCCCTTAAAGAAAGTGCCTTCACCATCCCTGGGCCCTGCCTGGTGTCTCCGGTCCAAACTCCCATCGGCAAGGTATGCACATGAGTTCTTCATATTAGGTGACTTGTTTGAAAAACCTCATTGAAACCTTGGATCCACTTTGGGCTTCCCAACAGTAGTGTACCACTAAGATCTGTTTGTGTTCTGTGTCTTTGTTTTAAACATTTCTTATATTGTTGCCACAGCTCGGCTTGGGCATCTGCTATGATCTGAGATTCCCTGAGTTGTCGCTGGCTCTGCAAAGGCACGGGGCCGAGATTCTGACATACCCATCAGCCTTCACTGTGGCAACAGGAGCTGCTCACTGGGAGGTGGGATGAGTCAGACAACAGAGTGTTTGATTACTCAGGCTCGGTTAAGCTATAAACCAAAGCGAACACAAACTTCATGCATTTATTCACAGGTCTTACTACGCGCACGGGCAATCGAGACCCAGTGCTTCGTCCTGGCAGCGGCCCAGGTAGGCCAGCACCACGAGAAGCGCTCCTCGTATGGCCACGCCCTGGCGGTGGACCCCTGGGGCGAGGTGATGGGCGACTGTGGGGGGGAGAGACCAGGCATTGTGCTGGTGGAGATCGACCTGGAGAAAGTCAGCAGCACAAGGAGGAACATGCCGGTCCAACAGCACCGCAGAGACACTGGTTTCTATCACAGTCTGGAGAAGACTTGACCACAGAACAGAATGTTGTTGTCTTTCTTTTATTTAGATTTCCAGCTTGTTTAATGAGAAAACTGCACGATGGGACCGTGGAAACAAATTTACCGTGCGAGAAAAGAAGAATACAAGATTTTACTGAATGAATAAAAGTGTAAAGATTATTTAAAGAGTATTTGTTCTGCACTGCAGGATAAAAGTAGTGTGAACTGTAGATTATTGGAGATACTCATGGATGAAAATCAGCTCAGACTCAATTATATTACTGGTACTGGTCAGTAGGTGGTAGTGTTGGGTTGTAAACATAGAGAAAAATGGAAGGAAATTGCAAAGGCTTCAAGTAAAATATAATTTTCTAGTTAAATTGCTGATGAATTGATCTGTTATACTGAATGTGTTTAAATGAAATATTGTTTTGCTGAAAGATTATAAACTCAAACATCTGAAACACGTCACCTTTACTTGGTTTGTCTTTTGCTTCCAGTATAAATCAACGCATCTCTGTCTTGTAGTCACTTCTCTGTTGCCTAAAATCACACATTGTGCTTCGAGATGCTTTAAAATCAAATCCTTTGGTTTCAAAGAATGTAACGTGCCTGATACTGTATATCAGAATCAGTTATTGGAGGTTTGTCTTGGCATCAAACAATTACTAAAGATCAACACAATGTCTATAAAAAATTTATATATGAACATCTTTGTGTTCAAATTAGGAAAATTATATATGTCAACTTTCCCATGTTCAAACACTTTATAGGCTAAATAAACCAGTTCATTGAGAAAATGTACACATAGCTTGAACCACTACCACACAAATTTATAACCTAAGGTAACTTGTAACATCCATGACTCTGCAAAATCCTCATTACATTAACAAACAGTGATGTTATAAAAATTAGGATTTATACTGCGGTTCAGAGGTTTTTGTGTGTTTTGCAGAGAATGGCAGGGAGAGACAAGAATGTGAGAAACAAGCCTGAGAAGTGTCATTTTGATACATAATGTTCATTGACTGAAAACTAAAAAGCAACGTTATGATATTATCTGTATCAGGTGGGAAGTGTCCCGAGACAGCCCATATTTTAAAAAAATGTATAAGAACCAACTGTTAGAGCTCCTCAAGGAGCCTTTTCTCTGTAACCCCTTTTGTTAAACGCTCCTTCTTGTACAAGAATCATAAATACAACTTAAACTTTGATACTTTGAATCATCCAGTCTTCCTTATTCAATCTGTATCAGATGGGAGGTGTCCCGAGACAGCCCATATTTAAAAAAAATGTATCAGAACCAACAGTTAGAGCTCTTAGAGGAGCCCTTTCTCTGTAACCGATTTTGTTAAACACTTCTTCTTGTACAAGAATAATAAATTCAACTTGAACGTTGATACTTTGAATCATCCAGTCTTCCTTATTTAAGAGTTTTTCTTCTTCTAAAAATTCACGTAACAAGTGACAACAATTGTTGGCTGTACATACAGAAATTGAGTAAATGTTCTAGAGGTCCAAATCATCGGTTGTAAAATAAATGTAGTATCCTTTGCACATTTATTTTTGAATATAGTTTTCTGTTTGTATGAAACATTTTTATTTCTACAGTTACTTGTACAGATGTTTAGCACGAGTTAACTTCTTATTCATTTTCCATGCACATATTTAAATCCTATCATGTCTATCTCATTATGTTTTCATCCCAGCCTTTCTTACTTTCTTGGATGAATTATTGATCAGTGTTTTCCTATGGGTGGAGTTGATGGTGTTGGTGGTGGAGCTGCTGCTGGAGCTGGGATGTGGAGACAGGAAGTGAACGTCACTGACACAGGAATGGGACTGTAAGAAAAAAGAAAACACCATGATGATGATGAGGAGGAGGAGGATGAGGATGATGAGGAGGAGAATGTCAAATCCACTCGTGTAAAAGAAGAAAACACCGTCAGCTTTCAGCTCAGGGTGGAGGATGAACTGTCGTGTCCGAGCTGGATTTGAGGCATCAGGAAGGTAACGGTTTTTTTTTTTTTTTAATTTTTGAATTTTTGAATTTTGAATCAGCCGTTAATGTCGGTTAGCTTCGGCTGTGTGTGTGTGTGTGTTGGAGTGACATGCTCCACCATCCCGAGGCCGTCCATCCATCCATGTATCCGTCCTCATGTCGATGTTTTCGGGTTTGATTTCTCCTCCTCCAGCCAGTTGAACAGGTGCTAGCTTCAAGCTAAGCTAACCTAGCTCTGATAACCGTTTAACGTTTTTTTTTAACGGTTTGATTTAACGGACTCAGGCCTGAAGCTGAAACTGTGCGACCACAGACAACATAAAAAAAACAAAACCCTCCTCCTGTCAGTTTTATTCTGAATCTGTGAATTTACACCATGAAATGCAGATTTAACATGTTAATGCATGCACGGCTAACTGTGACATGTTGCCATGCTGGCTGTTTTCCATCATTATTCCCTCAGTCACACAGAAAACGAGCTCCTCAAAGCTGCTACATGCTGTAAAAAGTTCCCCTGGTCTTACATTTATATTAATATTTAGCTTTCATATAGTTATTAACTCCAAATATTTCAAATTAACTTGTAACTGTGAGATGAAAACTACAAAATAAAAGCTTCATCATCATGCAGATCATTGACATTTACCACAGAGATGATATTATAAGTGGATTAATCAATAAGCTGATCAACAGACAATTATTCAAAGCTTATTTAAAGAAGTATTGGAGTGATTATTGGTTATTCGAGAAGATATTTCATTTGTATACTGAGAAACCCAGAAAACGAGCTCCTCTAAGCTGCTACAGGCTGTAAAAAGTTCTCCTGGTGCTACATTTATATTAATATTTAGCTTTTATATAGTTATTAACTCCAAATATTTCAAATTAACTCCTAACTGTGAGCTGAAAACTACAAAATAAAAGCTTCATCATAATGCAGATTATTGACATTTACCACAGAGATGATATTCTCATAAACTGATCAACAAATAATTATTCACAGCTTATATAAAGAAGTATTTGAGTCATTTTGTGGTATTAAATCTTCTTAAAGGGGTATTTATGATATTAAAATGAATATTTGGGGAGTTTTGGACTAAATTAAGCAATATAAATATGTCAACGTGGCCTATTTCAAACCTAAACTAAATGATTCATTGGTTAGTCGAGGAGATATTTAATTTGTATACTGAGAAACACAGAAAACAAGCTCCTCTAAGCTGCTACAGGCTGTAAAAAGTTCTCCTGGTGCTACATTTATATTAATATTTAGCTTTTATATAGTTATTAACTCCAAATATTTCAAATTAACTCCTAACTGTGAGCTGCAAAATACAAGCTTCATCATCATGCAGATCATTGACATTTACCACGAGGACAAGTTTATAGCATGAATAAAGTCAACATACCGCGACATTTATAACCTCTAGACCTGGCACATTAACCAGTAATGTCAACAACTGTTAGTTACTTTCTCCCACTGGCAACCACATCCATCACAGAGTTGATATAAGTCGATTCATCAAGTCATTTGCTGTTTTTCTTGATCCTCTATGATATTAAACTGAATATTTCTGTATTTTTCTGAATGAATTAAACAATTTAAATTTGACAACAGGCTTATATTAAATATATATACGTTTGAATGGGTGTTTCGGACCAGTTCCCAACACTTTATAGATTATATGATTGCTGCCATGACATTTAGAGCCTAACTTAACAATTGTTTGTTGTACTTAGTTACTTTTGAAATATTGTATGTTTCCATTGACAAACAGTGCTTAAATCCTGGCATTTTTTGCTTTCTGAATGTTGAACCGATCCAATTGTAAAGAGTGTTTTCCACCATATTCTATACTAAATAATAAACCAGTTAATTTAGAAAATGTATTTTTTTTTTTTGTATAAGGACGAGTGTATAGCATGAGCCACTACCACAACATTTAATTTACAATGTCCACACTTAGAAGTCATTGTCAGTTTACTTGTTTGTTTAAACTCCAATATTTCATACCAAGGTTTTGTTGGTAAAATAAAACTGCGTATTGTTATGAAGTCACTTTAGTTGAGGCCTGATAATAACTTGACAGTTGACTTCCCGTCATCATGCCATCTGTTTACATTTACTCCATAGATTATTATGTAATTGATTTCAGCTACAAGATGATTGGTGCAGACACAGAGCAGCAGCTAATGACTGTTTTTAAATATCAGTTATTGATGAATTGTTTCAGTTTGGCCTATAAAAAATGTTCCATGAGTCGAGGTTACGTCCATTTTCAGAAGCTGCAACCAGCTTGTTGAATGTCTGGTTATCCAATCTGAAGTTAATTTTTGCTCGATTGGCTTAATGATTGCAACACTAGTCAAACATCGAGGTCTGCATGTGTACCCGAGCACGCTCAAGTAAGTTAATGTTTCCTGTTTTATTCATGTCCTTGGCGACGTCTTCCTCTCTCTCAGTCAGGTCAAACCACAAACCGCTGCGTCCTTATTTGATTTGCCGTCGCTGTTGATTGCGTTAAGTCTGTCTGGAGTGTTGGCGTTCATTCAGTTAAACAGGACGACATCAGAGCTTCATTCACCGGCAGACGAGACGTTTGTCATCACGCTGTCTGACCCGGTCTCTGACATCACGTGAACGTTTATTTGGAAGGTCGAAGGCCGGCAGACAAACAATCTTTTCCCTCGTTTTGAATTTGACCATTTTTTTAATTCTAGGATGCGTCCTCTGCTGCCTACTGAGTAAAATGATATTCTCAGATTTGGCGTAGGCTGGATGAAATTGATAGCTCACACACACACACACACACACACACACACACACACACACACACACACACACACACACACACACAGTGAAGGATTTCTTGAATCTTCTTCTTGTTCCTCTGCAGCACAGATAAAACATGTATTATTCATGTTTCAGCGTTCATGTTGTAACAAGAGGAACTTCCCTTTTTACTGACATGCTTATTAACTTGATATTAAACTGTCCGTCCTATTAGGACTTCGTTTAACCCGTAATCAAACATTTAATCTATTAAATAATAAACATCGGTTGGCCTGACTCACTGACACTGGATCGTTGGAGGCTGATACTGATATTAGTGATTGTATTAACCCTGTTACATTTCGTCAGCAGTTTGCTCCTGTCGTTTTTTTGTTTAGATCGCACACTTCCCCTCTGGATTACTATGACTGACAAGTGGAGTGTGTGTTTGCTTGGCTTCATCGTATTTGCCTGTTTGAGGGCGGGAATATTTTCTGTTGACCGCATTGTTACGTTCTGTCTTGTTGCAATGTGACGAGTTAAGTTTCGTTTTGTTATCCGTTATGAAACGCATCCACGTGACAGTAAAGAGTCATGACATAAACAAAGCCAGAACACAACAGGTAGAGTGTCAGAGTTTAGTCTGTTTGTTTGGTGGACACCAACAACGTGATGTGGACCGCAGAGGAAAACCTTTAATGGATAATAAAGATTTTTTAGCTGAAATAAATGCATCATGCTCAGCAGGTTGTTATTATAATACGACAGTATATACAGCAGAGTTTGTGCGTATTTACATGTTAAAACAGTGAGAATAATCGTTTATAGTTTACAGATTGGTTGCTTAATTAAATAATTAAAACATTTATTGCAAAGATTGACTTGTAGTTATTACAAATTAAATATATTAATTAGATTTTCTGACAGTTTGACCAGTTATTTTAACACTTTGTCACTTTTGGCTCTGGATTTTTTTTATTTAACGGGCTAAATTATTTCATTATGTTATCTATTAAGCATAATTAAAACTGGGAGCATCTGATTGTTTTCCTCCATGCACTATAAGTGCGTTTATTATGTTCTCTCACATCATGACTGTGCATCTCCTCGTCAGTGATTGTTATAGTGAGGAGTAAAGGCTTCCCGTCGATGTTTCGCTACAGAGCGATCCACGTGTCGAACCGCACGCAAGGGTGGGTGTGTGTCAACTTATCAGCCGTGTTCATGGAGGAGGTGTGAGCCTGTCGGTTCAAAAACGCTGAGTCACATCTCAGCAACAGTCGCCTGGGCAACACCTCCATAGTGACCACATGGAGCGAAGATAAGGCCCCCGTCGCTGCTCAAACCAGCTGTGTAACGTCAGCGAGACCCCGCAACCTTTTTGTTCCCTCGCCGTTGATTATCTCTAAGGGTCGACCGATATATCGGCCGGCCGATATATCGGGCCGATATTAGCGTTGTTTAGGTGTATCGGCATCGGCCGATACACATGGCCGATACGGCCGATACGCATCCAGCGTCATTTACAGACAGGCGTTCAAGGGCAGCTCTGTGAAGACCCGCTATGCACGCCGCTGCAGCCCCCGCAGCATAGTATGCACATGGCATTGCACTGCATACAGTAGCATGCGTGTGCCTGAAAGTCATTAAGTGAGTCGAAAAAAACGGGAATGCTGTTTAAGTGCGTCGCATTTAAACTGCCAACCTAAACTAGGGAGCTGTAACACTAAGAGTAGGCTATGATGCAATCACCCGCAGTTTAAAGTTCAAATGAAGTCGGTGTTGTTATCAGTCACTGTCAATTCGGCGTTTGCAGGAGTTAAACCGGCGAACACCGGTGAAGCAGCCCAGTGTGTGTGTGTGTGTGAGTGAGTGTGCACGCACGTGAGGGAGAGACAGATGGAGCGAGAGAAAGTGATCAGCGCGGAGCGGAACAGTTGCTGTAATCAGATAACTGCACAACGAACCCAACAGTCCAGGACCTAATGAAACGTTTTGGGGTTTCGAGAAGAGGCTTGCTAAGCCATAGACTACTTTAGCTTACGTACGGGAATATTTTTCAACACATGGGGTAGCGCCGTGTCAGTGCATGTCGACACCGCGGGAGCAATAATGGCATGCGAGTGATTATCACTGAATAAACTTCTAAATCCCTCCTAAACGTAACTCGCCACGCATATTGTGTGCAATATAAGGGTACACTTCGTTAGAGTTAGAGGTGGCGTGGGATTTGATATAAACTAAGACAATGTCGAAATGGATAAAGTTTGATGCGTCAAACCTAAAGGGAGATTGTTGTGATTTGTCCCGCCCCTCTCCCCTCTTCCTGAAACAAAGCAGGGGGCAAGCAGCGAGGTTTTGTTTCTCCACAACTAAAACAAATTATGGTGTGCCCATTTTTTATTTTTTAAAAAGTGACAAATCTACAATTCATTCACTCACTTTGCAATGCGGATGATGATCAAGTCAGGCTATTTACTGTCACTGCCTGCTTCAAAGGCAATGGTATATCAAGTACAATATAGGCCTACAGTTGTAAAATAGGCCTAAACATTTACTCTAAATAATCTTTGTGTCATCCCCAACATTTCTCAAATGTGCAGTCAAGCTCTGTTGCCACTGTCAAGCCACAGTCCTTTGAATGTGTCAAGCCAAACTAATATATATTTTTTAAATAAATAAAAATGAATAAAAGCACCGAAGTATGTGGGCTATTCCTTTTTAAGTGGATATAATACTGTATAAGCATTAAGCAGACACTTAAAAAAAAAAATGCTCAATGGGCTTCAGACATGATTGTCATTTTCCTGTTATTCATGTTATTATAAATAAATGGCTATTTATTTTTAACTTGAGACCAGGAATATTTGTCATTTTTTAAACTTTTTTTAACCCATATCGGTATCGGAAATCGGGTATCGGAAATCGGGTATCGGCCATGGGCCATGGGGAAAAAATCGGTATCGCATCGGCCATCAAAAAACCCGTATCGGTCGATCCCTAATTATCTCACACACACTCCTCCCTCGACACACGTCTCGTCTCCCCGGGATAATTACTGTTTTGATTACTGTTGCAAAGAATGCGGGGAAACACGGAGGAATATAGAGCAGACTGTCGTAATTATAGCCGTCAAATGTCACCAGCGGAGAGAAACCAGAGGGAAGATGACACTTCTCATTAAAGCAGACCGTCGTTAGGAGGCTCGGTTCGTTTAATATTGAGCCTGTGTGTCTGGAAAGATAATTGCACATCTTTTTAACGAATATTTGATGTCTCACTCGCACGAATCGGCACCCACGTCGTGCTAAAGTCTCAAAGCTTAGCTCGAATCCAGGAGGAGGTAGAGAAAGTTTGATGAGGTTTAAGTTTCAGTCTCGGGGTCAGACTTAACCAACTCTGCAAACGAGCTCAATTGAATTTCCTGGCCACGCTGATTCGATATAGCTCAAAGGGAAGTCCCGTCTCATCGTGAATCATTGTGTTTGTTGGCGCAGAGAAAGTTTCTCTTTCCTCTTTGCCTCACGTTAGAGTTTGTGCCAGAGAGGATTAGCGTTCTTCAGTTTCAGTGTCGGGGGGCGGTTGCAGAAGGCTTTTGTTGTGCTGTGATGTGGTGGTACTATCATACCAAAGTGTCTGGATTCATTTGTCAGAGGTGAGTGACTTTCACCGCAACATCCCACATCTAAAGGGGAACAGACGGCGCTGTGGTCTGACTGCGCTACTGGAAATATATCAGCCAACTGAAGTCACTGACTGTATAAAGACTGGACGCTGTATGCACGATGTCACTCGTAGGTTTCCGTAGAGCGCTTTGAAGCTCAAATTCTGTGGTGCTGACCACTGCCATGTTGATGATGCCTGGTTGCTCAAACAAGCCATCTGTAACGGCACCCACCTGTCAATCAAAGCGTCCACGCTCTTAATCCTGCATAACTTTAAGCCTTAATATAATGTGAACAGGTGAGTTGTATATAAATTCACCCTCAGTACAGTTTTCATGAACGGGGAAATTAGCTACAGAGACCAAAACTGTTTTTTGTACCAGGCTGTAAACATGTTTATTTCTGCTGTGAAACATGGGGACTTATGGAGACTGACTCACTTCTGGAGCCAGCCTATAGTGGACATTTGAGGAACTGCAGTTTTTGGCTTTACTTTATGGAGATTGACGCTTGATTGCGGTACAGAACCACCAAAGATACGTTTGTGTTTGTCCAACAGAAGTTTAGAGTTCAACTCGGTACACATGTTGGTTACAATATTTCAAAGGGATATTTGAGTATTGCATGTTTTTATTTTAACGTTACATTTTGGTTGATGTATCTTTGGTATCAGCCTCAATATTGGTCAGTCAGCCTATGATCAGAATATTGTGTGCCAAAAGTTTATTGGGTTTATAAGACAAAGATAGTGTTTTTAATAGATACATAGATACTTTATTGTTGTTACAAAGAAATGAGTTTCCACAGTTGGTACTAAGCCTCGCATAAATACATTAATGTATTATGCTATGGCAGAAGTGCCAGTTTACAGGCCAGGGATCGGTATCTGTGACCGGTTGGGCGCTATGAAGGGGAGAGTTGAGGGGGCGGCCAGGGTCATGTTCTATGCTGCGATTGTAGATTTTGGAATTGTGCTTTATCCCTGTTTCGTGTCTTTGTTTTAAAAGATAGTTCCTCCAGTGGATGCACACATCAGGATGCAGGAGAACCTAAAAAAAAAAAAACATGCCGGCACAACTGACTGTGACACGTATACACCAAAGTCGTCCGGCGGTGCAACGCGGGGAGGTTTAAAGGTTCAGTGAAAATGTTCTTTGACGTGCCGGAGCAAGGTGAAAATCACGGAGATTTCTACTTCAGCCCAACTGCATTCAAACAAAATGAGAGTGAAACTGATGCATCTTTGCAATTATCTTTTATAATTTTATTTTACGAGCTACAGGGACTTTCAGCTTTGCACTCGCTCAGCAAACATTAAGGCTTTTTCCACAAGTAGAAAAATATCGCCCAGAAATGAAATCCTCAAATAACACAAAAGGAAAATACAGCTTTCTTTCCGTGGCGTTCATTATTTCTAAACTTTCTGAATACACCAGATAAAAGGATGTTTTGTTACAAAATACTTCCTCAATCGATCAATCAATCGAGGACTCCAACTTTTCTTTTCCTTCTTATTTTTTTGGGGTCTTTTGTGATTGTCAAGTCCACGGCTCATAAATCAATACAAAGAATCAAGATTAAAATCGCTTATAAATCTTATGATGGAGTCGCCTATCGGACCATCAAGGATTAGTGAATATCAGCCAGGCTCCTGAATCCTCCTCCTCTCCTTTTCCTTCGTTACTTTGTGACTCATCGTGCCCCGAGGCCGATACTCCTATAAATATCTGCGAGCTATCTGTAATTTTCAGGAGTCATCGGGCTGTCATTGTGCTTGCGGCCTAGTGGGGATCATTTTAGGTCACGTCCGTCACCGCCTGAGTCACGCTGGTGGTCTGCTGTAGTTTTTATCTTCTCCACAGGGGGGTGAGGTTTGAACAGAGGTGACCATGCAGCTCTGCTCTCTTCGGTTCACCAACCAATCATGTTGACATCGGCTGTGCAGCGAACAGAACATTTTAACATCACTGTCAAACACTTTAAAGGAAACGTTTCTCCTGTTTCAATGATTAAACGCAAAACCTTCACTGAACAGAGGCTGAATTCATCCAGTCAGACCAGTTTTCACGATTTGAATTGGAAAGTTTCCACGCAGTATTTGTAATTTTAACATTTGAATGAAGAGGGTCTGTTGTCGTCAGCCACTGGGAGTTCTCCAATTTCACTGTTTTGCTTCTCAAAACATTATATCACAAGTTTTAACATCTGAATCAACCGTAGGTTTTAACCACCAGGTTTTCTCAAAATGTGATACGTGACCGCCCTGTAGTGGAATATTTGAAATACTTAATGAAATAAAATCATTTAAAACCATAAAAATACAACAAAACAGTCATCAATAAGTAGAAAGAATAGTAAAAAGGCTGCTAAACACAGATTCTAATATTTAATACTTTATTTTATGGGCCCCTAGTTTTTTTTTAAATAGAAGTTTGTGCTAATTAATGGGACAATGTGCATTTTCTCAGTTTGTAAGGATGTCCGGTAGCGGCTGAAGAGCCCGATTACATTGGTCACTCTCTGCCAGCATTACTCCCCCTGTCCTGGACCTGAAAACCTCCTCCAACTGTAGTCCAAACCTCCCGAGTCACTCTCCTCTGCCGCTCAGAACACCCAGTCTGGGCAGCACGGCTAACTAGCTAACAGCAGCTACAGTTCACAGGATTTGTTATGAAGCGTTTAATTCACCCATCAGAAAACTCAAATTAAAAACTAGAATATGAAACTTTAAACTCGCATAGATTACACTGCAGTAACTCTGACTTCATTTGTTCCATCGCTCTTTATTTTCTTTGTAATTAGTGGCAGATTATTCCACAGTTGATTAAAGGAGAAATCTGAAATAATTCTGATATTACAGACCGTCAGATGGCGTTTCATATAGAAATATGAGAGCTTCATCGCTGAGATATTGAGACTCGTCTTCACATTGAATTAATCAATCAGGTCTTCCTCTCTGGTCAAGCAGTCTGCCTCATTCCTGGCTCATAAGTTCACTTCATCCCTTTGTCATCATCATCATCGTCTTTATACGTCTTTGTCACGTTCATCTTAAACTCTGATGCATCTCTTCTTTCTTATTCCTCCCAACACCTCACTTTATCTTCTGTTGCCATGCGCTCGAGCGGTTCCATTATTTCCGCCTCTGTAAAATCTCTTTGCACCGTGAAGATGAAGTTGATACTTTCGCACATATTTGGCTCTCCGGTCGCCTCATGCTCCGAACAGAATCAGATAGTAGTTTTTTTTGCTAAACTGGAAGCTGCTCATGTAACTGGTTGTGTTTCTCGTGGTGTGTTCAAGTGACGGTTGTCTTTTCCTGGCCTATAAATGTGTGTCTCTGTTTTTACATTAACTACCCCTCTACTCATCTGTACCTGACACACTCCCTTCACCTTGTAGACTCTCTAATCTAGCATCCTCACAAACACGGTGTGTGTATCTCCACCTTCCTTCCTTTCCTCCTTCCTTCCTTCCCTTCCTCCCTCCCTCCTTATCATCCAGGGCACCGGCGCGTTGCTAAATGGAGTCGGAGCAGCTGTACCACAGAGGCTACTGCAGGAACAGCTACAACAGCATCGCCAGCGCCAGCAGCGACGAGGAGCTGCTGGATGGAGCCGGCGTCATCATGGACTTCCACACCACCGAGGACGACAACCTGCTGGATGGGGACGCTGCCTCCCCAGGTAGGGAGTACGGGATACCTCCTCCTCGAGTTCATCTTCGGGGGCCAGCCGCTCTGGTTGTGACTCACCCCACTGCCAACGTCAAGACGCATCAAGTGTGTGTCCGCTCATGTGTGTCGCTGTCCTGAGACGCAGTTCCTCTGCCATCTGCCTCCTCCTCCCCTCAGCTCCATCCACACCCATCAGCTCCATCCACATGCCGTCTTGCATACAACCGCCTGCAGCTGCACACATGGTTATAAAGCTATTAATTGTGCTGATCTGAAAGCCGAAGTTACTTCATTGCAACAAAAAGATCTGAGCTCAGAAATCAACACAGCTTTCAGATGATTCTCATGGTCTTCATCCAGCAAACGGAGCTGGTTCAGGTGATCTGAATAACCTTTAATTTATACAATAATAATATTAATAAACTTTATTTACATAGCTTCATTACTTAAAAGCAATAAATCAATAAATAAATTTAATAAAATGTAACGTTAAACTATCTAACAGTTAAACTAACTAAATATATAGCCTGATCTCCTCAGGCAGGTCACTCCAAAGTCTCAGAGCCCCGACTGCAAATGCTCCGTTACCTTTATGTTTGAATCTGGGCCGAGGAGCAACCAGGAACGACGCACCTGAGGATCTCAGGGAGCGAGAGAGGACACAGGGCGCTAAAAGTTCAGCTAAATAACTTTTAAAAGTAATAAATCAAATCTTAAAATCAACTCTGTAAATAACCCGAAAGCCGGAATATGTTTGTTTGTCCGCAGCAAAGTTGAGGTTATAGCCAGTAAGAGTTTTTGAGCGTCTGTAACTAAGTAACTAAAGGTCTTAAATATAAATAATTTTTAAAAAATCAACTCAATTAAGAAGCAAATAAACTGAAGAATAAATAAAAATTTTAGTTTCCTGTTTAAAAACTTTATTTCTAACAGTTTCTTTGGGTTTTATTGAACTTCTTTTTAGTCTGTCTATTCACACGTGTGTTGTTTTTATGAAGTTATTTGCAAATCAATTCCCAATTGAATCTGTTGACTAACAGGCTTATTAACTCGTTAACTCCTCTTTGCATTGTCCAGTTAAACATCAGTGGGTTAATCGCTCTATAACCATGTGTGTGGCTCTCTCAGGACTGTTCATCTGTAATCATTTGACTCCACTCTGCTTGCTCCTTGTTCCTGTTTACCTCGCTTCTCCCTGCGTTTTCATCGTGACCTCCTCACCCCGTCCTAACGTCCCTGCTTCCTGTTTCCCACACTTTCATGTGCGCTCAGGCCTCGCTCCGCCTTTCCCCGCCTCTTGTTCTGACGCGGATCTGTCTTCAATGACAGATCGGCGGTAGTAGTAACGCAGACACGTGAGTTTTTCTTTCGCCGTACTCGTACGTGCGTCACCGCTGGGTAAATATAGACGAGCCCAGGTGCAGGTGCCGTACGAGTCACACTCTGACTTTAGCTCATAAAAAAAGTGACGTATGAATCGTGCACTTATTTTTAAAGGAGCGTGTTGTATGGTGTTGATTGTCGCCTCATTCATAATTACACCCTGCTTCTGTTCATACCTGCCATTCCTGCACAGCCGCCTCTCTGATTCATTCAGCAGCTCGCTCGGTGGCACCCGGGTGACCGGTATATCCGGTGTCCCCGGCAGCATCCGATCCGCCGCATCCGGTTTGTTCAGTAAACACCCCGATCCCTCTCTTCTCTCTCCTCACCTCTTTTTTTTTTCTTTACTCCTGACCTGCGGCCGATGGGATCTCGAGCACACACGCTCGGAAAGGTTGTGTCAGCTCTGCAAATTTGCGTTTAATCACACTGTTTGACCTGCATCCAAAGAGCATGTGGAAGCAGTGTTTGGTGAGCACCGAGGTTATTTTCCATCCGTTTGAGGTGAATAATCCGGATGAACTGCCTTTATTTGAGGCGGTTTATAGCTTGAAATAAAAGACTCTGGACTAGAACACAGAGCTTTATTCTACCACGACCCGTCATCTCTCCCTCTTTTGTGGTGCCGCTTTTTTTTTTTTTTTTTCATTCGAAGTCCGAGTCCAGCTTCCCGTTTTGCATCGGGAGAGAGGCTTTGAGCAAGACCCCTGAATCGAGCATTATGCGTTGCTACTGGTTACGGTCATGTGGTGCCTATACTGTGGTAGCTGGAGAGTTGTGTAACGTTCTGTGGGAAGGTTGCTCAAGAAGAAGTAAGACTTTGACTCTGATTCTTATGTTTTCTCTAGTACTTTTACTTTTTCATAGTATTTCTTAATGACGACATCATGCTCGTATTTTCTGCAGGTTTACCTCCTCCTCTGTTCCTCAAGTTGGTAGCATTCACAGCCGCTCACGTCGTATCATAATGTGAATCTAAAAAATAATGCTTTTTACTCATACGACTCGCATGCCTTAAAGCGTAGCAGTGATATAACGACGTTTTAGAGTCTAGGCTCGAATATTCGTTATTGAAAAGGAGACTGAGGGGCGACCGGGCCCAGAGGTAGAGTCAGTAGTGAGTCGTGTCGGTATCTAACGTCTTAGTGTGACTGTGTTGTGTTTGTCCGACGTGTTACACTGCGTATCACTTCAGAAAGTATCAGCCACCATCATAACCAATGTTAAAACACAGTCGTGTCGGGTGACCCTGTTTGGCTACACATGAGGCAGGGTTATTCCAAATAATAATAATATTTATGGGGCGGTTGGCGGCGTAGTGCGTTAAGCAGCCGCCCCGTGTGTAGAGGCTGTAGTCCTCGCTGCACCTGGCCCCAATTTGAATCCCGCATCGGACATTTACTGCGTGTCACCCCCCCCCTCTCTGCTTCCTGTCTGTCTTCAGCTGTCCTATCAATAAAGGCATAAAAGACAAAAAAATAAATTAAAAAAAAATATATATATATATATTTATTGTTGACTGTTGCCGAAGCCTGAACTGAACCGGATAAAGAACCAGCGCTGATTTGGAGGAAGAAGCGGATCCACGATTTTTGAACCAATAATTTGACCTCCAGTTACGCACAACTAAAATCACCACATAGCAGATTCATGGATATGGAAACAAATCTCATTTTACTTCAACTTTATTTCATTTTTTTTTAAACCTTGAGAGAGCCCTTAAAGTAAATCACTACAGGGAGGCAGACACGTACACTAAGTGATTATATTATATTGATATTTGTGAGTCTCTCTCAGCTGATAGTTGAAGGGGAAGTTTTGTAACCAACACTCGACTAAAGGAGATGCTGATGCTCGATGGAAAGTTTTGCAGAGTTCCTGCTTTTGTTTGTGATTTTCCACATTTAGGACTTTTTTGTATTTTGTCTTGTATCACCTTACTACTAAAGTTAGTATGTATTGTATGTGTGTGTTTACGTAACAGGGATTGTCTTATGTTACAGTGTCTGAAACTTGACCTGGACACAGTTAACTACGAAAGGTGAAAGCATGAAGTAACCCTAACCTGCCGCTGCGGACCGAGAGCGACACGCAACACATAACCGATAAGAGTCATTCCCTAAGAGTGTCTTCTTGTGTACACAGCAGTGTAAGCGCCGGGGCTCTGCCTCCCAGTCTGGTCAGTCTTGATTTGTGTGTAACACCCAGACATTCCCATGAACCAGTTTGGCAGCCGCCCGGCTTGAGCTAGCGTTTCAGGAAGTTTCTGGACTTTGGAAGTCTGATATGTTCTTCCTTGAAGTCGGCGTGGTGCGTCTATCTGCCTCCTTGTCGCTGCTATTTTTACACAGTTATGAGGAGGGGGGTGGGTGGGTTCATAGGAAAGCTTGTAAAGCCCTCCTCTGGGCTGAGACTTGAGTGTGAACGAGTGGGGGCCGGCTTTTGCTGAAACTTTTTGGTTTTGCTCGAGCGGGAGAGGACGAATGGAGCAACTCTTTGTCACGATCTGAAAAGGATTTACTCCGCTCGGATCACAGAGACTCTGGAGGCTTTTTTTCTGTTTCATGTTGCTGTTTTCGGCTGCTCCGACGTCCTGTCTAGCAGTGGTGTGGGGGGGTAACAAACGATGGCTGACATCACCTGTGCCATCGCTTAGCAACAGGAGCCCCGCTGAAAGGTAAGGGGGCCTCGCAGGTATGACAGCGTGTGAAACGTCCCCATTGTTTAAGCCTTAAAGGAACCGAGTTCAGCTGCTCGGTTTAATGTAATAACACAGCGAGTTTACACAATACAGCCACTGTGTGTTGTCTCCTTATACGCGTTAGATCCACCTAAAGTCGTGCATCGTGACAAAGATGCCGTGAGACGTCCAGGTGTTATCTCACGTTTCATATCCTCTCTGCAGAGCGAGCACAAGAGAGGAAGATCGAGCAACGCCGTGCGTCTTTGACACTGGACCCACTTTTTATTTTTTGTTTTTTTGGCAAATCAACAAAAAATAACACAGCAAATTATCAAATGACTCCCATGATGTTGATTTCTTGTTTGTGCGATCACAAAGCTCTCATTCATTCTAACTCTTTCTGATTTTAATTGGCAAAATATTGCTGTGGAAAGTTTTCATCCGTCTGTAACCTGACATGAACAAACACTGACAAACGGCTCCCAGCAAAGTCAAATAGATTATTTAACAAAGATATTCAACTCAAATATACTTTAATTAAATTATTTGTTCAAGAAAGCAGCACTCAAGCGAAGTAACGCCGCACTTGAGGCTGGCTCCATAAGTCCCCATGTTAAAAACTTCACAGCAGAAATAAACATGTTTACAGCCTGGTACAAAAAACAGTTTTGGTCTCTGTAGCTAATTTCCCCGTTCATGACAACTGTACTGAGGGTGAATTTATATACAACTCACCTGTTCACATTATATTAAGGCTTAAAGTTATGCAGGATTAAGAGCGTGGACGCTTTGATTGACAGGTGGGTTCCGTTAAAGGTGGCTTGTTTAAGCACCCAGACTTCCTTTGGTCCATTTTAAATAAACTAGCAGGTGAAGGAGGCAGGTCTACCAACACGGAGACGTTGTCAGGACGTTATCGAGCATTGTAAAGATTTTGCTGACAGCGTATTTCACCTTTTTCATAAACCAAACAAACAGTCGATCAATGGAGAAAATAATCAGCAGATTAACCTGTAATCAATGTTAGTTGCAGTCTTAGAGTGCTGGACATTATCTGTTGTGTTTAAGTTACTTTTACATGTCATCTGGTTGCTTGATATTGTTGGATTCACAGCTTGTACTACACTTTTATTTTTGTTATTCTGGGATGTTGCGTGTTCGTACTGTTTGTAGTTTGTGCCGCTGCCTGTTTTGGCCAAGACTCCTGGTTTAATAATTAAATACATAAAAATATTATCCCCGCCTCAATCAGTTACAACAATAAAATCCTGCTTTCACATTAATACATGAGCAGTAATAATCTAATTATGTAAAATATAATATATACCAGTCACACTGAGTACTTAAAGTACATTTTTCTGATTAGAGCTTTTTAAATAATGTGGTATTAGTACTGCTTTACTTCACGCCCCTGCACTTCCTCAGAATGGTTTATTCCGTCTCAAACACACACACACGCACACACACACCCCTGTGACCCGGCCATTATGGTCTCTCCCGTGCAGGCAGGCAGGGCTCGCTGATCTCCCCTAGCAACCAAGCAGGCAAGGCTGACCGGCCTCTGCATGTGCGTGCGTGCGTGCGTGCGTGCGTGCGTGCGTGTGTGTGTGTGTGTGTGTGTGTGTGTGTGTGTGATCGTCTTTCCCTTTGAGTGTGTGTGTGTGATGACATCATCAGCTCGAACAGTCAGCTGCTGCAGTGGAGAGAGAAAAGGGAGGGGGAGCACGCACACACAGACACACACTCTCTCTCACACACACACTCTCTCTCACACACACTCAAACACACTCTCTCTCTCACTCCTGTAGCGTCACTCGTCTTCCTCGGGTAAACATGGCAGCGGCTGACACACACACGCAGCGAGCAGTGCGTAGTGCAGCCTAGCCTAGCTCTTATTAGCCTAGCCTCGTCTCAGCTGTCAAACATGGAGGAGGAGGACGCGGCGGCCGACCCCTATTTGCCCTACGACGGGGGAGGGGACACCATCCCCCTCCAGGAGATCCCTAAAAGAGGTACGCCACATCCCCTTCTTGTTTCCCCTTTGCATTCCCTCCTTTCCTCACCCTGCTGTAATGACAGAGGCCGTCCTCCTCCTCCTCCTCCTCCTCCTCCTCCACCACCTTCTTCTCCTTCTTGTACAGTGAGTGTTTCATATGGCAGGTGAAACAAACCCTGCCTCATCTGCAGTCGGCGAGAGGAGCATGCATGCTGCATGTCGCCTCTGTTGATGATTGACCATCAGTTAATGCGCATGCAGAGATAATAAGATAAAGAGAGGGTTGATTGTGTGGAGGCTTGTGCTCGGGCCTTGTAAGCAGCAGCAGCAGCATCACGGCCCTCCATTTTAATGTGCCCACACTGACAGAGGCACGGTCGGGATTTGGCATACGTGTGTGTGTGTGTGGTAACGACGTCCCTGCAGTGCGAGGACACCTGTTGGACACATTGAGGACGTCGCCTCACGTCATTCATAAACAAGCCGTGATGAACTTCACCTCTTCTGCTATGCATCCTTGTTTGTCTCTCCTGCCCGGCCTTCAGGGAGTTTTCCATTAAGTTGTATAACGTGTGTGTGCTGGTTCCTACAGGCCTTGTTAGGTTTTACACGGTGAGCGAGCACAGACAAAAGATCCCTGGTGATCCACGGCCGCCTCCATCAACAGGGACTGCTTTTATTTCCTCTCCTTACTCTGTCCACACATCGAACCACACCATCTTTCACGTATCTTTCCTGCTTTAAAAACTGAGCGCATAGTTGCCAAACAAGATATAGAAGGACATTTTACCTTGCCTCAACTATGACCGTATGTAAACACCCAAAGGAAAGTTGCGTAAGCTCTTCGGACTTTGATACGTGTATTTGTGCGACTGTGGGGGATTCCGCCGGTCTCTTCCAGTCCGGCTCTAGAGACTATCAGGAGGTTGTCGGGGAGGGGTTTTAGTTTTTACGGTGCTGATCACATGACGGCTGAGCAGACTAACCCTTAGTCCAACCCGGGCTGACCCAGGCCGTCCTTAGCGAGCAGCCTTTAAACCTCTCTGATCTCATTTACTCCGCAGTAGTAGCGGGGGGTGAACAAGCAAGTCGTTTTTCCCCACCTCACTGATCACAGCAACACTTTTTCATTTAGAAAAAGTGGTATTACAGACAGTCAGCAACCCTGCCTGTGCACTGACGTGGCGTTTAGCCCTGATGCAGGCAGAACAGAATCGCTGTGTCACTGTACTTAAAGCACAGAGGTGGTGGTGGGGGTGAAACCAAAGCCTTATTTTGTATGTGTGCGAGTGTGTCTGCTGCGATGCTGGCGACGTACTCATAGGCGTCACCCTCGCTCGGGTCCAGCGTTCCTGATTTGATTTGATTTGATGGGTGCAGCATCATCAGGATTGATCTCATCAGTCAAATCTCTCCTTTTTCTTACTGGCCACTTTAAATCTGTCACTACTCGTCAGCTTGAAACTTTGCAGGAGTTACTGCAGTGTAGAGCCGCATGCGGTCCAATATTTGTGATGTGTTTTCTTTCAGAGGTTGACACTGCTGGGTTGTTGCCATTTAAACTCCATAAATTATCTCAGTTTTAGCCTTTTTGGAGGTGCTGATTTATACTGCACAAATATCTTGAATGTCTTCATTTGAACCGTATTTGTCTGTGTCTGTGCTTCCGTGAATATTCTGTTGGTCTATCTGAATGATGAATCACCTACAGTGTCCCATCTGGGACAGTAATGCCTCTGACTCATGGATAATTAGCTTTTTTTCTGTCTTCAATTAATGGATCTGTCCTGAATTCCTGAAATCGTTGTGTGTCTTCTCTGCCCTTTTGTGTAATTGTTAGCATATTTTCTTTAAATGTCACAGATGAGTGGCCAGAATTAGATTTGTTCATCGTAGTTTAGCGTCATAAACATTCTCCATTGTTACAAAGATGCTCAGTATGAGTTGTGTAGTGATGTTTGAATAAAGAAATGAAACTTCAAGGTGCGCCAAGGTGGACTGCAAAGTCATTAGCGTCGCCATTGGTGGGTGGTTTGAGCAGCCTTTTCAGAAATCAATATAACTGAAGGGAGGTCACCCTTAAAAATATTGTATTAAAATGAAAGATGGATGCCAATGAAAGAAATTGGCTAACCCAACGTTTATTGGCTACAAGGTGAGATATTTACACACCCTTGTGGGGTTTCGCCGTAGGACTGGTTAGCCATCTTGGAGCTCGTTTGGCCTTGTCCTGATGGTCAACCTCCTCAACCTATCTGGAGTTTTAACCCTGGACCTGTTGTCTTTATGGCATAAGAAACGAATGTTGCCATACAGATGCCTTTTAAAGTCTATGTGGATACTTGTCCAGTCTTGTTGAGCTGTTTATGGCTAGAAGTTTGGTGTCCAAACTGGTTGTCCTTCAGTTCTTGGCAGTTTGGACTATCGAATCGGTGCCAAGTTGAGTCTGAACTTTGTGTATTCTGCGTTGAGAACAAACTAATTTCAGTTCAACCTTTGACTGCTCTTGAACTTGATAAACTGGCAACGAAACGCCCAACAAAAACCCCAACTCTCGCACATTTCTTAAGCCTTGTAGGTCCAATTGAAATGGCTCAGGCTCTTGGTGTTTATTATGCGGTTACACAAATTGATGAGTCAGTTGTCCTGCCCTGTGTTGATAGTTCATATCTCAGTCCTTTCCAAACATACCTCCATGTTGGACTGCTTTTTGTTGAGTCAACAACTGAGTCATCATCATCATCCCACCTCCCCGTTCACTTGGACACACACACACAAACTTGGACAGTCCAAACTGTAGCTGTCACTCTGTAACCAAAATGGAGAACGATGGTCTCCCTCTGCATCCCCACCAAAGCCTGACGCTCCAGTTACTGCTGCTGACTCTTGAGAAACGAGCGCTCGCTTCCCTTTTTGCCTCTCACGATACGTCAGCTGGTCAGATGGAAGCGACACTTGCACATCTATTCCTTCCTCGGTTCTCGAGTTCAGCGGATTGCATCTCCGTTATTGGGGGATAAAAACGTTGCTAGAGCTTTACAGAGCGTCAATACTTTTGCTCTCTTATAGCAGTTAATAATGCTTCCAAAGGATTCAGAGCCATCTAAAGGATTTCGTGGCCATGAATGAGGCCTTGTTTGACAGTCGTGACCTTGCCCCAGTTGTAGGAGTCCTCAGGAGATTAAAAATGTAAAAGGGCAAATGTGTATTGTAAACCGGAATGTGTATGTTTGCTCTTCAAATGGCCGCAGGAGTTACTCTCGCTCACATTTCTGCACTCACAACTTTATCTTTAGCAGCCACAGAGTGAAAGCACGTCGTCAATACTTAATACTTTTGTTTCATATCGTTCCACCAGTCGAAAAACGTCACGCTTGGCAATTTGGCAGGAAACCAGCTGTCGTACATTGGTTCCTTTTTTTTTTTTAGCCTAAAGTCAGAAGTGTCCAGTAAAATAGCTGCTAACTCGACTGTTTTGAAGTTTCTGTGATCTGTCCAACTCTGCTGCCTTCAGCGTCTCATCACAGGATGCTGGAAAATTCAGCACCGACGTGCCTGACTGATGTGTGACCGACCACACGGCACTAAATGAATGATTGGATAACCACAGCAGAGGAAGTGGAGATAAACTGCTAACCATAGCAACATTTGTGTTTACCACATGTGCATCGATAGACGACGTGTTACGAGGTTGTTTTCAAAGTACAAATCCAGAAGAAGACCGTGCATTGCCCTTCGATCGCCATCTGAACTTTGTCGGTTGATCTTCTCACCACACGACAGTGATCCACACCCAGCAAGCGTCGCGGTGCTGTTTGGCTTGGTGTTAAGTTACAGAGTAAAGACGAGAGTCAAATATTAAAATCTAATTTTCCATCTCTCCCTGTGGTGACTACTCTGTTATCTTTGACGTACATCAAAGTTTCACCCCATCCTCGAAATGACAACCTGCTTTGCGTATTTCCGTTACATTACCCAATCCAAAGATGCTCTAAAGGCCCAGGGTGCTTTGAGCCATGTTTGTAAGGCTGGGTGCATGGGCTCTGTGTGCGGGGGGTCATCGTTGACCCTGATACTGATGAAGTTTGACTAACAGCACATATTTTTCTTTTTTTTTCTTCTTCTTCTAAACACTCGAACAGAAGCTTTAGTTGTTGGTCTGTGTCTCCCTTTTGTCCTTGTTTCACACTGTGCCGCCTTTGTGTCGCATATTTGTGGCGTCACCAGTAGGAGGATTTGGCTCTTTGGACGGATTCTCCCTAAATCATCAAACTCAAGTCGATGTGATGGCCCTCCTGTGCTTTATATAGTAATGGAACGGACCTACTGAACTATGAGAATGCCAGTGCTCAATAAGATTATGAAGATTTCTGATGATCCCATTGATGACGCAATGTTTCAGCGTTGATTTCCATCCATCCACCAAACCACCGATCTGCTGAACCTCATTTAATCAAAGACGTTTATACGAGACACCTTCCTTTATTTCCTGTTAACAAAGTAACAGCTGTAAACGGAGAATCAACACGGGGAAAGTAGAGTACTCTGAAGCCTCAAAACAAGAGAGCGAGCTCCAGTTACTAGATATATGTCATCACTTAAATCTTTAACCAAATCACACATCCTGTTGCACTAATGGCCCATGTATGTCACCGTACGTGACAGTTGTTGTCATAGTGTTATACCACAACCTCACAGCTGTTCTGGGCAATGATTGTGGCCCCACCAGAAGCAGCACGACGCGTTTCAGAAGCGCTCTGCTCGGTGGAGAATAAGCGATTGGCGCTGCAAATGACTCGATCTGCTGGAAGTCAAAACACAAACTGAGAGAGAGAGAAATCTGGTCGATTTGTGTAAAATGAGCCAAATTGTGCTCAAACTTTGACAATTTGAGCAAGTTAATAAAGTCTGGTGGGCTAAAACTTCACTTCTGAAGCAAGAATGGTGCCTGGTGAGGTCCAGGTGTGATAGGGAGTCGCAACGAGATCCGATCAGAACTAACACACAAATTTGTGTGTTCGAGAGCTTAGATGCAAGATAACGTTTTTTTCTCAGCTAACCCTAAGATGTGTGTTTTCGCCAAACTTGAAATTCGGTATGAAATGGAAGAAACCACGCCGTTGCGACTGAGTTGATAAGTTTTATTAATCGTGATAGATGTTTCTTCCAAGAGTATGATGTGTTTGGATAATGCATTAACGTTAGATTTGAACTAAATGTGTAAATCCTTTTTTTAATCCAAGTCTTTGGTCGACTAAAACAACTCGGAATCATAAAATCTAACTGAGAGAAAATCCGCTGCTCAGTCAGGGAAGGCCAAACGGCTGCCATGCAAATCGTGATCATGTTTTCCAGATAAGAAGTGGAGAGAATTGAACCATTGGGCTGCTTCTGCTCGCTCTGTTACACTGTGTCTGTGTTCATGTGAGTCGATATGCCGTTCATATTGAATCCATGCATCCAGCAGATCAGACCTTGTATCAGGACATTATCAATATGTGCCGTGACTAATCGTAGTCATGTTAAAGTCATCAGTGACCCGGCTCCACACGGTTATCGGACCTATAGACAGTCACATTGTCTCGCAGATACAATCACGCGTCAGCGTTCATTAAAATGCCAGACGTTCGAGCAGTTAAAGGTTTTTTAATGCACAAAAGGACGAGGGGGGGATTTCCTGTCTCCAAGAAAAAGACGTGTTTAATTAAAACGTGATTCACTTAGTCTGGCTTGTATAGAAAGAGCTGTTTGTAATCTCTGATCTTAAAAATGTAAAATTCTAAAACGTCCACCTACACATGTGCATCTCCGAGAGAACCGGAGCAGAGGTATCTCAGCCGAGCAGACGAAACCTCCCTCATCTTTTTTTAGTTTCCTACGAAGGTGATGGACCGCAGGCCTCGCAGGGATATTTTTTTTTGTCAGTCTTGCTGCATGTCATCACATCTCAGCTGTGACTGTGTGTTTTTTTAGCCCTGCAGTGTTTTTCTGACGAGCCGGATAATCGAGGAGATGTAGGACTAATGTGCAGCAGGCGGCAACAGATGTGACGGATCTCTTTTCTTTCCAGGGTCGCTGTACAATGCTCAGACGCACAGCAGGACATCGCATCACAAGCTTTTTCTGTTTTTGTTTGAACATTGTGAAAATAATTTGATTCAGCCTGTGTTTGATTCATGTTGCAGAGACTGAATAACAGAGCTTAGGTGGGGTTTTCTTGAATTTAAATATGTGGAATCAAAGGTGACTCATTCTCACTCTCTCGTCTTTCCTCATCAGGGTCTAACTACGCCATGTCTAACGGGGGCGGGGCGCCCAGCAGCACCACCCACCTTTTGGACTTCCTAGAGGAGCCCATACCCGGTGTGGGGACCTACGACGACTTCCACACCATCGACTGGGTCCGCGAGAAGTGCAAGGATCGCGAGAGGCACCGGAAGGTGAGGAGACCGAGGACACCGTAAAGGTCTCAGCGTCCACCTACACGGGGAGCAAGACATGACCAAGACCAGAGTGTATCGAGACTACTACACGAGTATAACCGACGCTTCTATCAAGCACCTTATTTGGACGCCGTTATCCTGAAAACATGCACAGAATTTAGACTAAAACTTGTTTCTGAAGCTTCAGATTGCTTCTCAGCTTATCAGAGCTCCCGTAGCTCAGCCTGTTTACAGTTACACTCAGCTCCCGCACATTAGCTGGCGTCAGCAAAAACTCCTCAGGAAGCGATACACACGTATATATCACACGCTTCCTGCGCAGCGATGGTTTTATTTGGATCGCACGAAAGGAGAACTGAGCAAAGCTGTCAAAAACCAGCAGAGTGCAGGTTGTTATTTCTATTGTAGTATTAAAATTCTGGTATCATGTCATCGTTAGAAGTGGAACTTAGAAATGCCCCCCCCCTTTTTTTCCTGCGATCCGCCGTCTGACTTCATCTCACATTTATCAGCAGCCGGAGGCGAAGACAAGGTCGCTCAGCGCTCGGTGTACAAAAAAAAAATCTCATAAATGAAGAAACTTCCTGTCCTACATCTGCCTGTGACTCACACGACCTCACTCCGGCAACACGTTTATCAAATATTGACACAAGTTTATAGTCCGCCATAAGAGAGGTGGTTTAGGGACTCGTATGAAGCTGTTAGTTTGTTTGATTTGCGTGCTACCTAAATGTTTTTACAGCCTGCTCTTAAAATGATAACGCACACAGAGTGACGGTGGTTCGAAACCTTTGACCTACTTTTATTAGGAATCATTTGATTCTCTTTTTTCTTCTTTAGATCAACAGTAAGAAAAAGGAGTCGGCATGGGAGTTCACAAAGAGCCTGTACGACGCCTGGTCTGGCTGGCTGGTGGTGACGCTCACTGGCTTGGCCTCAGGTAACACACACACACACACACACACAGTACAAACACACACAGCCTTTATCTCTTCTCGTCTCACATGCTTGGCCTCAGGCAGCTCTTTTTTTAACCGCTTGTTCACCAGAGAGAGTTCAGCACAGGTGATGTGTTTTTGCCTCACACAGTCCAAAAACATGCAGGTTAGCAGGCGAGTCGGTGTCTCTGGTTGTTTGTCTCTACGCGTCAGCTCTGTGATGAACTCATGACTCTTGCCCAGTGCGAGCTGGGAATGGCTCCAGCCCTCTGCCACCCTGATAAGGAGAAGCGGTTGGAAAACCGAATGAGATGATTTATATTTCCGTGACCACAAAAACAGAGATAACAGCCTCTGAGGAGCAGCTAGACCCGCAAAGCTTCTCTAAGATCCAGCTTACAAACTTCCAAAGGGAACATATAGGAAGAATACACCACAGTTTCCCCCTGCTCTTTTATTTAAAAATGAAGCCTCATCATGTCTGCCTGGAACATTCATGATTGTCCTCTCCCCTCTCCTCCTTCCTCCTCCCGTCAGGTGCTCTGGCCGGCCTGATCGACATCGCCGCCGACTGGATGAACGACCTGAAGGAGGGCGTGTGTCTGAGCGCCATGTGGTTCAACCACGAGCAGTGCTGCTGGACGTCCAACGAGACCACCTTCGCCGAGCGGGACAAGTGCCCTCAGTGGAAGAGCTGGGCCGAGCTGATCCTGGGGCAGGCGGAGGTAGACGAACACAGATTAATTAATTACCATATATTCTCTAATAGACCTCTTGTCATTTTATCATAGCCTCCATATTTTCTTATTTTCAAAACTTTCTCCATGTTCACCTGTTGATGTTTCACATTAAAAGCCCCAGCGGCACAAAGGGCATAATCCTTCTCTTTACTTTTTAGACTTTTAATTTGAAATATATGCAGATAGGTGAAAAAAGCTGATCACCGATGGAGAAAGAAGAACCAAAAATATTGAGAAAACTGTATTTTTGCTCAAAAACGAACCATAGAATAACAAAGCAGTGAGTATGACATGACTCTGCTGCTGTAATGATGTAACTAGTGCTGTGGAAATGCACGTTATGTAAATTTATCATGTTGTTTTACTCCATTTAAATGTTTTTGTCAGGCCTTTATTAGAGACCCTAAAAAAACATAATTTTTATATAAATTATGACAAATTACTTCATAAATCTGAGTTAATTATTCACAATGATTCAGTGTAATGTGTCCAAATTAGAGCTCTGTGGAAGTGAAATATCCTGATGAGTTTTCAGCCTGTAGGATACTAGCCGGCGGGTCGAACTTGAACAGCTGTCGTCGTTTGAATTTAACGATCGAAAACACTCCATTTGTTTTAATTTTGCCGGATGGCCTGCGACGTGAGGAGAGTGTCAAAGCTTTAAACGAGCCAGTTTGAAGAAGCTCTCACACTCCTGCCGCTCTCCTCCTCCTCTTGTTTTCTGCAGGGCCCCGGCTCGTACATCATGAACTACTTCATGTACATCTACTGGGCTCTGTCGTTCGCCTTCCTCGCCGTCTGTCTGGTCAAGGTGTTCGCCCCGTACGCCTGCGGCTCGGGGATCCCTGAGGTGAGGACAATGTCGCTTTTACAAATCCTTTTTTTTTCAGGTTACAGTTGTATCAAGCTCAAACCAAGCTCCTAATGGGAAATTCCACACATCCACGAGAGTTTGCCTCTCTTCTTTCTTTGAATCGTTTGGTAAAAGATCCCTGGTGGACGTGTCGGACTAGTTTTTGTTTTTTTAATCAAACTAATGAGGTTAGCGTCTCTTTTTGCGTCTGAGTGTCCCTCCTTCGCCCTGAAACAGACTCTTGATGTTCTGTTTCATCTCCCTGATCCACTTCCTCTCTCTGTCAGAGGTTTGAAGTCTCTGCGAGCCGCCTCTTTAACTCTCCATGAAAGCGGTCTAAAAGCTGCTCCTCTGTGTGCGTTTGTGTCGTCACGCGTCCGCTTTCCCCCCTTTAATGTGTCGAAGTGACTTAAAATTGTTGCTGCGATGGGGGGAGAAAAGCCATTTTGAGGAGCTTTAAAATAAAAAAATCCTTTTGTTGCCATGGGAACAAGGGAGCTGGAGCCGCAGTGCCAAGTAAAAAGTGTGTGGTCGACGTGGCTTTGATCACGAGGTGGAGATGCAGATACAGCAAGAAGAGATCAGAAAGGAAACTTTATGTATATTATTATATTTGTGACATCATCGGTCTGCTGAGTTTAATTGGTTTAGAAGAGGCCAAATATGGTCATTTCCTGTCAGCTCTCTGCTACCCACTGACGAATAAAGACCAATTAATTTAATTGAATAGTGTTTAATGTGATTTTTGCATCCAAAATCTGATTACTCCCCAGAACTGCTGGAATATTTGCTTCATTAATTGATTTATAGACGGCTACTTGCTTCATCCTGCGTCTAAATGTTTATATATTTTTTTTATCGCAGTAAAGTCGAACAAAACAAACTATTTTAAGACACTACCGTAGGTTGTTCGTAATGAAAGCAGCAGTCAAACCATACCCCTACTCTTTTAAACGTCTTCCTCCTCTCCACAGATCAAGACCATCCTGAGCGGGTTCATCATCCGGGGATACCTGGGCAAATGGACCTTGATGATCAAGACCATCACCCTGGTGCTGGCTGTGGCGTCTGGCCTCAGCCTGGGGAAGGAGGGCCCTCTGGTCCACGTGGCCTGCTGCTGCGGGAACATCTTCTCGTACCTGTTCCCCAAGTACAGCAAGAACGAAGCCAAGAAACGAGAGGTGAGAGGGAGGACGACGACGACCTCAATCCTCGCTGGTGTTCTGTCACCAGTAAATGTGGCTATGTTACTGTATCAGCTGATGTGCGTTTGTTTCGTTCTCTCAGGTTCTCTCAGCTGCGTCGGCGGCCGGAGTGTCCGTCGCTTTTGGAGCCCCGATTGGAGGAGTGCTGTTCAGCTTGGAGGAGGTGCGGCGGACTCACAACACTGACCAGAAATTATATCTGAAAACGTTACAAGCAGCTAATCCTGTCAACTCTTCCAGGTGAGCTACTACTTCCCCCTGAAGACGCTGTGGCGCTCCTTCTTCGCCGCCCTGGTGGCGGCCTTCGTCCTGCGCTCCATCAACCCGTTCGGTAACAGCCGACTGGTGCTGTTCTACGTGGAGTACCACACGCCGTGGTACCTGTTCGAGCTCATCCCCTTCATCCTTCTGGGGGTTTTCGGGGGCCTCTGGGGGGCCTTCTTCATCCGAGCCAACATCGCCTGGTGCCGGCGGCGCAAGTCGACGCGCTTCGGCAAGTACTAACTGGGATGAATGTAGTTGTTCGGTCCGGTTTGATGCACAGTCTAACACATCCTTCGTCCCTTCAGGCAAGTACCCGGTGCTGGAGGTCATCTTGGTGGCGGCCATCACAGCTGTAGTTGCTTTCCCGAATCCGTACACCCGGCAGAACACCAGCGAGCTGATAAAGGAGCTGTTCACCGACTGCGGCCCGCTGGAGTCCTCGCAGCTCTGCCAGTACCGCAGCCAGATGAACGGCAGCAAGTCCTTCAGCGACAACCCCAACCGGCCAGCGGGGCCCGGCGTTTACGCCGCCATGTGGCAGCTCTGCCTGGCGCTCATCTTTAAAATCATCATGACCATTTTCACCTTCGGGCTCAAGGTGACACCTGGATGTTTTTTCTTGTTGTTTTCACCACACGCGTCTTTACAAACCAAAACTGACTTCTGACCTCTTGTCCTTTTAGGTACCGTCGGGTTTGTTCATCCCCAGCATGGCCATCGGGGCGATCGCAGGGCGAATCGTTGGCATCGCCATGGAGCAGCTCGCCTACTATCACCACGACTGGTTCCTGTTCAAAGAGTGGTGCGAGGTGGGAGCCGACTGCATCACCCCAGGACTCTACGCCATGGTGGGGGCCGCGGCGTGTCTGGGTGAGTCCGCAGATCATATAGTGCCAACTTTATTTTTTTTGTCCAAATATGTTTCATGTCTTTAAAGTTCATCAATCTCATCAGGCGGCGTGACTCGTATGACCGTCTCCCTGGTCGTCATCGTCTTCGAGCTGACCGGCGGGCTGGAGTACATCGTCCCCCTCATGGCCGCCGTCATGACCAGCAAATGGGTGGGCGACGCGTTCGGCCGCGAGGGGATCTACGAGGCCCACATCCGCCTGAACGGATACCCCTTCCTGGACGCCAAGGAGGAGTTCACGCACACCACGCTGGCCAGGGAGGTGATGAGGCCTCGACGCAGCGACCCGCCGTTGGCGGTGCTGACGCAGGACGACCTGACGGTGGAGGAGCTGCAGGCCACCATCAATGAAACCAGTTATAATGGTTTCCCTGTGATAGTTTCTAAAGAGTCCCAGAGGCTGGTGGGCTTTGCTCTGCGCAGGGACATCACTATCGCTATAGGTAACGGGACAGTTTCTCCCATCTTTACTTTGAAGTATGTCCGTCTATTCACGCCTCACAAATCTCCCGCTATCTCGACAGAAAACGCTCGCCGCAAGCAGGAGGGCATCATGTTAAACTCCAGGGTGTACTTCACCCAGCACGCGCCCACCCTGCCGGCCGACAGCCCCCGGCCCCTCAAGCTGCGCTCCATCCTGGACATGAGCCCCTTCACCGTCACCGACCACACCCCCATGGAGATCGTGGTGGACATCTTCAGAAAGCTCGGGCTGCGGCAGTGCCTGGTCACTCACAACGGGTAAGTAGGAGACGCGACTGTCTTAGAGCGAAGAAGGACGTAAGAGCGGAAGGCGAGTCCTTCCCGCGTCCTTCTTCTTCTTCTCCGCCTGTTGTTGTTACGACCGACTAACCCCCGTCCGAGGTCGACAAACATTACGCAAGCACATGTACACACTGTGCGGTGTTGCATGGACGCCGAGGTGCCTGAGTTTGTCCCGTAATCTGCATGGCCTGGCCTAACCGCTGTGCTGCACTTCCTCTGCCCCTCCCTACTGAACAATAACAGACGCCTCCTCTGTCGAAGAGGCTGCTGAACTAACTACAACTACATAACAGGTATCAAGCTGCAGTCAGTAAAATCAGCCGGTGTGTGGTCTGACACCTGCTGGTGTTTTCTAGGAACTACAGACGACTTCTCTGAGTTTGTTTTTATTTACTTCTTTATGTTCAACTATTATTTATTTACCTTTAAAGGATAAAACTGACGTTATTTTATATTTTTATTATCCAACAACTCTCATGAAAATGTGTTTTATCGTCTTTCCTGCCCCCTTTTTTTTTTGTTTTTACCCGGGTAATTTCCTAAAAACAGCCGGGCACTATTCAAACTATTTTCTTGTAGATGCTCCAGTGAAAGTTTAGTGTCCAGTGCAACAGCGTGCGACACTGTTTTCAGTCGTTTTACAACAGAGCATGAGATAAATCAAGCTTTGGATAGTCGGACAAAACTTTGACTCAATTCAATGTTAGTTTTTTTTCTCCGCATACAATTTTACACGATTGCATAAATAAAAAATAAGACACAAAGACTGAAAATGACACAAATAAGTAACAGACAGAATAATAGATAGTTAGAGCAGATCAGTCAGAAGATATGTAATTATTAAAATGTTTAGAAAACTTTCCCCAAAATGTAAGAATGAAACACGTGGCAGTCGCAACATCTGGGTGAACTTAGCGAACACGTGAAGTAGAATTTCATCTGGATGCGATTTGACAAGTTTCCATCAAAATTCGGCTCAAATTTTTAAGCAGATTTCCAGTAAATCATCAAAATAATAATAATAATTTGTGTTTTTATCCATGACTTTGTCGTAGCATGTGAAATTAATTTGTAACATTCTGAAGTTTCGTTGTTTTTGTGTTAATTGAGTTGTGTAATTTTTTGAGTTTGATATTTTAAGTTGCACCTGTTATGTATGTTTTTGTGCTGCTGCTGTGTGTTCTCTCTCTGTCTCTCCTTTTTTTTTTTGTTGTTGTTGTTTATCTGTCGTCGTTCCTGGGCACTTTGCCGAGTAACGGGTGTGTGTTTCAGGATTGTGTTGGGCATCATCACAAAGAAGAATATATTAGAGCATCTGGAGGAGCTCAAGCGGCACACGGAGCCCCTGGTGACTAGCCCCGCCCCTTTTTTTACACGTGACCCCACCTCCCACTTACTTTCACACCTGTCTCTTAGGCTCCGCCTCTTAAGAGGGATGCATGAAACTTGGTGTGAAAAACTGTTGACAGTTCCCGGCTAAACATTAAGTCTTCCTCCTCTTCTTCTTCTTCTTCTTCTTCCTCTTCTTCTTTCACTCTCTGTTGTCCGTGGGTTGGTTTGGTGTGGATTCACCTCTTTTTAACGAAGTCGTCCATCATCTCGTAGATAGACGTCCTCCTCATCTTCATCGCTGGTAGCAGTCGCAGATTTTTGTTGACGAGTCACTCTGTAGAAAAGCTTTCTTGTGTTTGTTTTCTAGGTCCTGTAATGTCGGACCTGAATGGGAACTGTCACCCACATCAGTCTCAGAGTCCCTTTCAGACATGTGCTCCGTTACGAGAACGTGCTGGCAGTCTAACCTGTAAAATATTTTATTTATTTTACTGTAACGCACGGCAAAGTTACAAAAATCTAGACTTTAAATCTCTGTTTCTACTCGACTTTTTACATCGTGTAGAAAATACAGGGTTCCCACGGGTGCTTGAATTTTTTGTGAAGTGCTTAGATTTCACAATTAGTTAAAAATCAAAACTTCCAATCTTCCACCATATGAAATAATGCTAATTAGACCCATATTATTATGCCATACAGTGGCACCGCTGCGCTTCCCATGACCATCATGGCAAACACAACTAGTAGGCTACCTATTTAAAGGTGCTGGAAAAATGGAAAAACTGGTGCTTGAAGGTGCTTGAAAAGTGCTTGAATTTGTTCATGAAAAAGTTGTGGGAACCCTGAAAATATTCAGCTCTCCAAGTACGAACGTGAAAACACAGGAGGCAGGAACTCAAGAACCAGAGCTTATTCAGCTACGTGAACGTGACTACACATCAGCCAGACGTCTCATCGTGTATTTTCATTCAGATACTGTAGTATTAAGTGTTTTTAAAAAGTATTTCATAGACTCTTCCAAGTACTACTAGAGGGAGTTTGAGAACTGGCAACTGAGCTGATGAAGCTCCAGAAAAAGCTAGTAAGTCGACCTTGAGTTATGATTGATCAGGTCAAGAACGACCTTCAAAGAAATCAGTTTAACAAAACAATAAAACTGTTTTAGTTGCTTGTAGAGGATCACTAATATCAGATCAGTCTAAAAACACGTTAATATTTTCAGCTTTAATTCATGCTGACTGTGTAGTAGAGTGAACATCCAGCAGAAAAACATTTACAAACCTCATAAAGCATAAAAACCAGCTCGGATGTTCACTGCTAATCGATGATGGGCTGATATTCTCCATGTGCAAAGCGGCCCGGGTTCGACGCCAGCCTGCGGCCTCTTGCTGCATGATGTCCCCATCTCTCTCTTTTTCTCTCTCCCCGGATAAAAAAATAAAAATAACAAGCTCCGTCCGTCTAACCATCAGCTGAAGCCAGCAGGAGTTTCCGTGTCTGAAACGGGCTCGTTAGATTCCCAGAGTGCAGCTTTGCAACTCATCCCCATCGAAGTGCATCCGTAGCGACTGTAGCTCTGCTTAGTGTTGTGACAGCCGCATCATGCTTCTGATCTATAGCGTCTTAAGATGTGTGTTAGATATTTATATATATAATCCTGATTTTAAATGCCATGTAACCAATCAGATCTGTAAGCGTAGAGCTCTCAGCATGTAACCATGATGCCTGTTGTGTCTCCATCTCCCCTCTCCCAACAGTTCGGCTCAGTTATCGTCATTAACGACTTCTTTTTCCTCTTTTGTTGTTGTTGTTGTTGTTTTTTTAAACACCTCCCCCACCGTTTCGCCGTGGGTCTCCACAGATCGATGACATCTGACCCGTCGCCTTAACAACCACTTGGCGAGTAGCTAGCCGCCTTGGGAAAGCGGACTACCGTTGTTGTTGATGGTTAGAGGGGTGGTGTTAGTTTAATCAGGATCTCTAGTGATACGACTCATCCCCACAACACTTCCCTCATCCTGTAGTGGTCGTAGTGAATGCTGTGGTGAAGTGACGTGTTGATTGGTGACAGTAGTGCTGTAGTAGAGCGAGCTAGTTGAGCGTGTGGTGAAAAAACGACCCTGATGAAGTAACTTACTAACCCCCCGTGCTTTAACCTGCCGATGTTTCCTCTGAGCCGGCGGCGTCCCGTCCTCTTCACAAGAGTGTGAACGCTCAACTCAACTTTCCTTATAAAGCCCTTTAAAGACAAAGTGCTGTACATGGAATATAAGACATAAAACATAAGAACAATATAAACAGTATTAAAATAATAAAACAGAAACAGAGTGGGTTAGAAGCCAAGGAATAAAAAAAGATTATGTTCTTTCAAAAAGTGAAAAAACTGAAGTTTGTCATTGATTTATAAAGAAAAAAAACAACTTTTATATTAATACTGGCACAAACGTAGCTCATGAAAAGGCCGCACACAGTTTATAGACTCCTTAACTAAAGTCTAACACCATCAGTCAGTACTGTAGCAAAAAAATAAATCATTTTCAACAACTAAAAAATGATGAAATGATTTAAAAACACTCAAAAGTCCACTTGAGGCTGGATCCAGAAGTGAGTCATTATTATTTTTGTACTTTAAAGGTCCGGTGTGTGAGGTTTAGCGCCCTCTAGCTTCGAGGTTGTGGATTGCAACCAACTGAGAAAATACCAAGTAGAGTCGAAAACTGCAGTTCCTCAAACGTCCACCTGAGGCTGGCTCCAGAAGTGAGTCAGTCTCCATAAGTCCCCATGTTTCACAGCAGAAATAAACATGTTTACAGCCTGGTACAAAAAACACTTTTGGTCTCTGTAGCTAATTTCCCCGTTCATGACAACTGTACTGAGGGTGAATTTATATACAACTCACCTGTTCACATTATATTAAGGCTTAAAGTTATGCAGGATTAAGAGCGTGGACGCTTTGACTGTCTACGACTATAGAGAGTGTACGACTCCTTTAACGTAGACGAGGTGTCACCACAAACATTGAAATTTTAAAAGAGAAAATAAACCTGGTCGCTGAGTCATTCTGGGAAATGTAGGAAATCAGACGTTCCCATCAATGACAGCAAAGTGTGTTTTCATTGTAAATATCTCTAGTGGCAACCAACTGAATACAGCTTGCCTCACCCTCCAAGCGTGCAGAAGAAACTTAGTGGCTGCAAAAAAAAAAAAAAAAAGGGCTAAATCTACCTAGAGGAAGTGTTTTGTCTGTAGAAACGCGGCGGACTCCGCCACCTATCGGTTTTACACACCGGACCTTTAAATTTAGTTTGATGTCTCTTTTCATGGGCTGAAAACGTCTAATGACATCACATGAACCAGCACTGGACGCCGCTGGCTTTCAGGGAACCTCGCCTCCACCCGCTGACTCTTCATACGCTCTGATCTGGACCTGGTCCCGCAGCTCTCTACGCCTGCCTTTGTTTACTTCAAAAACCAAACAAGAGCAGTCGTAGATCTCAGCAGCTGCTGGGAAAACCGAGTCTGATCCGACGCCTCACCAGTGTTTCATGCCTCCTGCTGCTCAGTAGCTGTAGCTCTAATCCCCGACCCTCCTCCTCCTCCTCCAGGTCGTGTGAACTCCTCTCACTCAGACCAAATGTTTGTTCTCATTTTATTTCAGGGTTCAAATGAAGCTGAACGTCTTTAACGCTCAAACTAAATCAAAATGTTTTGGACCCGGCTCTGCTGTCCTGTAGCTGCGTAGCAGATGAACAGCGTCTCCTCACGTTGTGGCTTCAGATGCTTCTCTTCACTTGACCTCAGGCTTTTACATTCACGGCTGCATTTAAGAGCGCAAAAAAAAATCAGCTGACTTGGATACTTTTTTAAAAATGTGAAGTTAATGTAGACCCAGTGTTTGTTTGCTGGGTCCGGCAGGTACATGTAAAAGAGGAGGAGGAGGAGGAGGAAGAGGAGGCGGCTCTGTCACGAGTCAGAAACCGTGAAATGAAGCAGCTCGTCTTACACTGTAAAAAACACGAGGTCAGCTGCTGCTCTGTCATCGGGACGAGGACGTGTTTCAACGTTCAAATGTTTTAATGAAAGAAAGGTGAGAAACATAAAAATGATTTTAGTTCTTTATTTGAAAACAATTCAAACTCAGACACTATCAATAAAAACAACAAATATAAAGAAACAAATCGACTCACGGGAAGTAACAAAAGTCTAGAACAGAGACGGAAACAAAGATGAGAAAAACTTTTTTTAAATTAGATTAACAAATTTTAGTTTCAGTGTTTTTTTTGTTGTTGTTTTTGTTTTTTGTTTTGACGTCAGCTGGTTTTTAACATTCACCAACCAGAAGAAGCTCAGTGAAGAATAAAGTCCTCATCATCTCATCAAGATGACGCGATACACAAAACTTTTTTAATTTATGAAATAAAAGTTTGATTCTTTGGATTCATTTCCAAAAAAAATTTATGTTGTGGCTTTAAAAAAAACTATTTCTCAGTCGCGTGTCGCCTCTTCGTGGAGCTTCATGTCACTTCTGGCAGATTTGGGATCGTCTGACTCGGTGCCGAGCTCCTCTCTCCTCCTCCGACGTTCTGACTCTTCACCTCCTCCTGTCTTCCTCGTAGGATCCAGTTTTTTTTTTTTTTTTTCCTGGGACCGATAACATAAAAAAACCAAAGCGAGGCATCAGGCGTCTGAAACAAACTCTCTGCTAGAAGGAGGCGCTGTTTCAGACTCCTCCTCCTCCTCACCTCCTCACTCCTTCCTCTCCTTCCTGCTGCTGACTTTTGCCTCCTCAGGGAGTCGTGTTTTTGTTGGCTCGCCAATCGACTCCATGATTTAAAAAACCAAACTCAATCCTCTTTGAATCATCCCTTGATTGAAGACAACCCAGCCAACAAAAGCACGACGGTGTTCTCTCTCCTCCTCCAGCGCCTCCTCACCTCTCTAACCCTCCTCTCTTCTCCTCCTCTCCTCTGTCTCCCCCTGCAGGCGGCTTCTTGGTATTATCACAAAAAAAGATATCCTTCGTCACATGGCTCAAATGGCAAACCAAGATCCCGAGTCCATCATGTTCAACTGATCCGCTCCTTCCAGGACAGCTGGGGGCGGGGGAGGGGATACGACAGCGGCGAGCAGGAGGCGGAGGAGGAGGAGGAGGAGGAGGTGCGCCTCCTGGACGGCTCCAATCTCTGACATTCGGATTTGTTTTGTTTTTGTTGTTTTTTGTTCTCAGCTGTGTCGACCCTGAACCTCGCCGGAGACTTTTACCGGCCACGAGAGCGAAAAGACACGATAAAAAAAACTAAAACTTTGTTATCATTGTGGCTGCTGAGGACACGAGGAGGTCACGAGGAGGTCACGAGGAGGTCACGAGGAGGTCACGGGGTCAAAGGCACACACACACACACACACACACACACACACACATGAGGAATGCACTTTGTACACACACAAACACACTTTTTGCACTCGCACACACCTCAAACATGCATGCTCTCTCTCTCCTCACACACACACTAACCCTGTAACTCATGCACTCTTCATGTGCCTCACCTTTTGTCCCGCCTCTGCCGAGGTCGTGGTCGCCCCGGCCTGAAGGTCAAAGGTCAGAATGAACCGCCGACGATGAGTGGACCTTTAAAAAAAAAAAAAAAACCTCCAGGCTTCTGTTGAGACGAGCTCACTCTCCTCACCGCCCTGCTGCACACCACACACACCATGACGTGTCCGTCCTCCTGAAGAAACACATTGTTTACCTGTGAATTAAGTGTGTGTGTGTGTGTGTGTGTGTGTGTGTGTGTGTGTGTGTGTGTGTGTGTGTCCCTAGCGTCACTACATTCCAGCCAGGTTACCATGGGAACTGAGAGGACGTGTCCCTGCTCCTCGCCCCCCCCAGGAAGAAAACATGGCAGCAGCTCATGATCGCATGGTGCACGGCTGCTCACCTGGGCGCACGTTAGTGTAAGTGTGTGTGAGTGTGTGTGTGAGTGAGAGAGAGAGAGAGGAGGTAGAGAGACAAAGATGGGTACTGTACTTCAAGAACAAACGATGAAAAAAGAAGGAAAACGGTGACAGAGTAAGAACTTTTGTGAGTGTGTGTGTTTTCATTTCTGAGCCAGCTTGAGCTTTGTGTGTGTGTGTGTGTGTGTGAAGGCAGGTCAAGTGTGTACGTAAAAGAAAACAAAGAGTGTGTCCAGGTTCTTCTGTGTTTTCTGAAATTCTCTTTTTTTTTTCTTCTCGCACTCTCGCGACTTCTTTCGAGACCGTCGACCTTTAATTTGGACTCGAAGACACAAAACTGGAAATCTGAATTTCAGACATGAGCAGTTCATCTCGTGTAGTTTATCAGAAAAAAGGCCACTACATCGAATCTTTGGAAGCTCAAATTACGCAACAAAATAAAAAAACACAAATGATTGGCTCCAGGAAACAGAAGTGTTTGATTTAACCTGCGTCATGTGGCGGAGGGAAGTTGATCAGATAGTTAAGTTTTTTTTAAAAGCAAGAAAAATCACAAAAATTTCAGACATCTAACTTTTAACATAAATATTACTTGAGCCCAATGTTTGACCTTTTTTATAAAATGGTTGTTTTATGGTCCAAAACTTTCAAATCATCCTGATATAAACCAGAATAAATCTGTAAATCGTTGAATTGTAGACGCCTGAAACATAAACGATGTAAATAACGAATCAAAAGATGAAAATCTTAAAAGTTTCTTCCCATCCCAGATTCAATGTAACGTGAGCTCGTGACCCCACAAATCAAATAAATAATGAAACTATGCGCTACTTCAACATTAAATTGAAAAAATAAAGAATATATTTGAAGCTGATAAAGAATTATTGCACAAACTCTTCATCTCACGATCAGGACTGACGCTGTGGAAAGCTCTGGAGTAACTGGACCTTTAGCAAAGTTTTTAAATTCTTCCTTTTTAATCATCTCATGAGATCGAGTCTCGCTTCGTCTGCCAAGTGCCTGACAAAAGAGTGTCGGCCATTTTAATCCCCCCGCTCGACCCCGATGACCCCTCCCCCTACGTCCTCGGGGAAAAAGGTAAAGCGGAGGCAAACAGTAGCACCTTACCTGTTGAGTGTGTGTGTGTGTGTGTGAGGAAGGTCGGTTCATCCTGTGTACTTGTTTCCGTTGCAGTGACTGTCCTGCTGCAGGTGGACAGGCAGCAGGACATGGTCTTTGTTAACCAGTGGTGTTGCCTAACATTGTATTTCATACTGATCTCGATGTTTTTCCCTCTTTTTTTTTGTTTTTAATTTATGGGTAGTGTCGATAGAGTCGTGCATTATTATGAAGAATTTTATGTATGATTACATTGATTGTTTGATTGTACGTTTTAAAAAACAGAAATATGTAAAAGATTAAATTTTGTTTTAAATTAAAAAGAAAAAAGATTCAAGTTGCACAATGTGGCAGATTTTTTTTCTTTTCTTTTTTTATTATTTTTGTACTTTAAAGGTCCGGTGTGTGAGGTTTAGTGCCCTCTAGCTTCGAGGTTGTGGATTGCAACCAACTGAGAAAATACCAAGTGGAGTTGAAAAACTGCAGTTCCTCAAACGTCCACCTGAGGCTGGCTCCAGAAGAGGGTCAGTCTCCATAAATCCCCATGTTTCACAGCAGAAATAAACATGTTTACAGCCTGGTACAAAAAACAGTTTTGGTCTCTGTAGCTAATTTCCCCGTTCATGACAACTGTACTGAGGGTGAATTTATATACAACTCACCTGTTCACATTATATTAAGACTTAAAGTTATGCAGGATTAAGAGTGTGGACCTGTTGCTGAGTCCAGTGTAGAGATAGTTTCTCACCAGATGAATCCAGCAGCTGGACAAATAAGAATAAAGAGGTCTGAGGTTGTCGACGGACAGAGGTATGAATAATAGACGGTCTGTAACCGGACACGAAGGCGAGACGTGGAGCGGTCCAAATTCTTTTCAGCCGCCGTCATTGTCCGTGAGCTACTTTTAAAAGTCTGGAAACTAAAAGGGCTTTTTGACAAAGGCTGCTCTGTGCTGCTCCTCCTCCTCCTCTTCACCTCCTCCATCATCATCATCTCTCCTAGCCTGAAACTCCTCTTAACCCCGGACAGTGAAGCCACTGTTGAGCTCACACACAGTGTGTACTGTGTGAGTACAGGAGGTGGACAAAATCTTTTTAAGGTTTTGATTGTTCCTTAATTAGACAGATTAATGTAGTTTTGATGATTTTTAAGACTCTAGCAAACGTAACACGAGACTAAATAAGTAGCCAGGCTTCTTTTAGTCTATTAAACACTATATATATATATATATATATATATATATATATATATATATATATATATATATATATATATATATATATATATATTTAGGCACTTTATTTATACTTTTGATCGAATGTTTACAGATTTAAATCATTTTTTCCATGTTTACATGTGTTTTAACTTGCTTGTTCTGGAGCTTTTGAGCACATCAGTTATACAAATTAATTAATTTAAACGTTCAGAGTCGATCATAGTTTCTCATTGATCCTTAGACATCAGGATTGGAGGATTGTTGGGAAAAATATCATAAATTCATACGGATGAGATGAAGTCATGAAACAATAAAAACACAACAGACCAAACTGTGGAAACCATGTTGTTTTTTATATTTTGGTTTTTTTTATACACAGCACTTCCATTTTTTATTCCACTACAAAAAAAGAGGCATCTCAAGAGCACCGGTAAAAGCAGAACAGCATCCAGTTCATCATCGTCTCCACCTCCCGCTAACTGACTGGACCGTTAAGCCAAGCAAAAAAAGAAAAAAAATCTTCTACTTATTTCATTTTTTTTTTTTTAAGTCCCAGAGAAAGACGTCCAAACGTCTCCGAGCGTCTTCCATGTTCACATGCAGCAGAAATGCAACTTGTACTTGTAGAAGCCAGCGCAAAGAAGCAAGACGACGCGGAGATCAGGTCAGGAGTTTAAATTAAAGATCTAAAAATCACACCACAGCGGGTCATAATAATTATAATAATAATACTTTTTAAAATATCTCAAAGGAAAAGACAAACTCTAATCGTGAAATATACTGTACACACACATTATTTTCTAGAAATACAATCATGAAACCCTCAAATCTTTTTTTTTTGTTTTCAGTCCAGCATGCATCTGTAGGCGAGCAGGACGTGGTGACAGTAGCTGGATGAACGTTCAGCGGTTTGAAGCTTGAGGCAGTTAAAGTCGTAAAAACCCAGAGTAACTGTAAGAAACTAAAACCCGACAGTGAAGTACCCTAAATCCTTTAAATAATAATCGATGGCGTCCGTTTTTTACAATCCGCTGCTCGTTACATTAATGATTCCCCCGTCCCGTCTACATTCAAGCATGAAAGTCCAGAGTGTCTAAAAAGAAATCTCACGATTTATTCTCAGTAGATCGGACTACAAAGGGTTCAAGAGATTGTTCGAGAAAAGATAAAAAAATGCGATTGATTCTTTCGAAAAATGTGAAATTAAAAATGTTTTGACCGTTTTTTTGTTTCAAGTGGAAATGCATAGCAGGATAACTCGCCGCACTCCTCCGAGCTCCAGGGTTCGTTTGATTCGTCACACGTGGCTCTCGTAAAACACCTGGCACGGAGGCGGGGTCTTGTCTGTGGGTTCGGGCGCCGCAGCCTGCTGCTCCTCCTCCTCCACCACCACCACCTCCTTCTCTTCTTCTTCTTCTGCCGCCTCTTCCTCTGCGCCGGGCTGCTCCTCGTGGTGAACAGGAGTCGTCGGCGGAGGCGAGGAAGGTGCGGCGTCCGGCGGAGGCGGCGCTTCGATGCTGCAGTAGCCGCTGATGGCGAGTTGCGGGTGGACCGACACCTGGATGGCGATGTGCTGCGGCTGATCGTGGACGGAGGAGTTGTCGGAGTCGGCGGCCGGGGATTCGCTGCGCTCTCTCTCCCGCCCTCGCTCCTGCTCCCTCTCCTGCAGGATGGTGAAGACGTCTCTCGCCCCGATGGCCCTGGTCGCTCCCTCGGGCGCGTGCCTGACGAAGGTGTGCCTCATCTCCTCCACCCCGACCACCTCCAGGATCTCCTCCATGAAGGTGCGGCAGTTCATGATGAGCGGCGGCAGCGGGATGCTGCGCGCCAGCTCCTCGATGTACCGCGCGAACTCCATCGTCTTGAACTGCGTCACCTTGGCCAGCTCCAGCGTCTTGGCCGAGGTGATGATGGGGATCCGCTTGGCGATCTCGAACGCCTTCTGCAGCTTCTCGGCGCCCTCGGTGCGGAAGAACTCGTTGATGGCTTTCTCCGTCTTCTTCAGGTGGCTGCTCATCATGCAGAGGCGCGTGACGTTCAGCGCCATGATGATGGTGAAGGTGACCAGGCACACCACCATGTAGTACACGCCCATGTCGCCGTTGGTGAACACCACGCGGAGCGTCACGGTGCAGTTGGAGGTGCCGTGCACGTTGGACGCCATGCAGGTGTACTTCCCGCGGTCTGCGAACTCGATGCTGGTGATGTTGAGGACGCCGTCGTCCAGCAGCCACCACTTCCCACCTACAGGACGAGACAGAACGTTTTTTAGTTTCATGGGGACTCGTTTATACAGAGCAGAGAAAATGTTTCTGAAGACTAAAGGTCGACTGAAGCGGAATATTTCATTAGATAAACATGTTGGAATCTTTATTCAATACATTTTGACTTTTGGACAACGCTGTGCAGTTATTGGAAATGTCAGCTGTGTTGTGAGAAAATACAAATACAGCGCTATCGTCTTAAAAACACACGTGAAGTTCACGGACGTAGTGGCTAAACCCGTCCATGGAAAACTGATTTATTTTCAGCAGATATCTTAGTCACAACCTGACAGTTTAGTGTGGTATGTGTGGTATTTATTCAGTTTGGTGAACTCCACAAATCTCAAGAAAGCTCTGACATTAGATGGACTAGAACTCGTCTCGTTGCACGTGGTTAACGAAGCTCACACTACTGAAACCTGTGCTCTGTAAAAACGATGAATACATTCAGATTTTAAGTTTTATTGAAGTTGTTGTTGTATATTCACAATATTACATTCAGGGACGTGCTTTATCGTCAATATTGGCACTTCACTGCCGTGCCAATATACACGATGAAGCACTTATTGCTCTTTGTACAAGTTACTGTTATTTTTATCTGTAAACATGATTCATGTCAAGCTCCTTGTTTTTTTAAATAAACAAAACAAAAGAAAACTGATTTATGTTTTTCTGAGCTTTAACTGATTGTCAAACTTTGAGTGATCGAGTCGAATCCATGACTTACTTCACAATGCTGATCTGCTTTTACGACTCTGCGTGTAACCGACTAAATGTGCAGTCTGCTCGCTAACTTGCTCGCTCTGAGGTCAAAGTTTAAAACTCTGAAAATCCTCTTAGTGCGTCAGTTTCTCTGCTGAATCCGACGCTTTTCCCGAGAGGAACTTGTTTACTCAGATTTGCTCACGTTGCACTTCTGAACTCTTTGTTAATGGAGCCTGGACAGCTCAAAAGAACACAATGTTTTGGCAGACATATTTATAAAATCAATTTAATCCTAATTCGTTAATGCAAGTCCTAAAAGCAGCGGCGTCTCAGCAGCCTCCGTGTGCTGTGATATAATAAATCAGTTCATGCTTCTGCTGGTCGTAATTCAGCAGCTGTGACCTTATTACTCTGCCGTGCCTTCAATATTTAAACAGGTGACGTGACTGTGTTTGAATAATCAAAACAAGAACTTTCTATTTACATATTGGAGTAGTTTAGTTAAACAAGCTTTAAAACTTGTTTAAAAAAACGACCTTTTCACCCAAATTACAAATTTTCCAGTGTCACAGTTTAACCAAAGTTTAGACGTTCCTGTAGTTTGAGATCGTTCACCATGACCTTAAACGAACCGAACAACAACTTTCAAACCAGAGCTGTTGCAAGGCCCGTTAACTCTTGGAAAACTCGTCACCAGCAGTCAGTTAATGACAGGATGTAATTTGCTTCATTTTATTGTTTGACTAGTCTTAAATGTCGGAGTTTATATGAGCCTGGCTGCGGTGTCTGATTGTTTACTGTGGTTATCGGGTCTTATCTAAGTGATGAGGCGGTTGTTCTCACTGATAAGAATCGATCGACCCACGTGGCGGTATGACTGCCACTGTGCAGTTCAACGGAGTAGTTTGACATTTTGAGAAATACGCTCTGGTGGAGAGTTAGATAAGAAGATCGGTTTATCTCGTGTGTGTCAGTTAGATCAGCACAAAAGCGGAAATCTGGGACGCAGCTGGCTTTTCTTGGCTGCGTGTCTGCTGGTTCAGAGCTACCAAACTGTCCAGAGCGGGAGCTGACATCTACATTCTAACCCTCACCTATGGTCATGAGCTTTGGGTATAGACCAAAAGAATGCGGTCATGGATACAAGCAGCAGAAATGAGCGTCCTCCGTCAGTTGGCTGGGCTCAGAGTTGGAGCTCCTTTGCGTCAAAAGGAATCAGATGAGGTGGGTTGGGGATCTGATTAGGATGCCTACTGGGCACCTTTCTCTGGAGGTATTCCAAAGTATACCCTATTGGAAAGAGGCCCCAGGGCAAACCCAGAACCTGCTGGAGGGACTATAAAGCCCAACTGGCCTGGGAACGCCTCAGGAGCTGAAATGAACTGCTGGAGAGAGCGACGCCCTGTTTCCAGACGTTTGTTTGCTTGCCCTAGTGCTACTGCGACCCGACCCCAGAAGTTAATTATTGAGTTTTAGAGGCGCTGGATGCAGATTTTGTAACCTACTGACAGAGCCGGACCAGCTATCCTTCAGTCTTGGAGTGTTATCAATCCTCTTCAGTCCAAATTGAAGTGCCTCTGCTGACTCGTCTCCTACATCTACATTTTTAAAATCAACGTTTCAGTTTTTCTTGCATCTTTCTGTTCTTTGCTTTAGCAATGACAAGTACAACTCCAACCCTCATTTAATTTTGAATTATTCTGACTGTCAGTCTAACCTGTCATCCTGGAAGTCTCCGGTATCAATCTTCTTCAACTAAACATGAATGTAGAAAACATCAGACTAATCCTTTAAGTTTAGTCAGCCGATGTTTTGTGCTCAATCACAGTGCTGTCGGATTAATGTTTTAAACTCGAAATTCTACCTTTGGCTGCAGACAGCTCCTGATACAAAACTGTATCTGTAAAGGTTTGTACTCTATCCTGAACCGCCCCCCTTTCAACCTTGATTCATCCGCCAGCAGCAAACCTTCAGCAAGTTCATCTGCAACTCCTCCACAGCTACTCGCTGTTTTCTACTGTGTAGGAGTGAAGATGGACAGATACCACAGAAGGCTTCTCTAGATCTGAAAGAGACTGCTAACTCGATCAATTTCCTGCACTGGGATCCTCTGGAGGAGATGAAGGGGCCTTCAGGAAATGCAGCTTGGCCGACAACAGCGTCCCACCCATCCGCCTTTTTTATGTCAGAGCAAGACTTTTCTAATTTTACCCCCAACACCACCAGATCATGCGGTGTGACTGATGTGCTGCCCAATACTACGAGCAAGTTTGAAGAAGAAGAAGAAACCAGCAAGGGCAGGTTAGTACCGCCGCTCTGTTTATTACGGGGTGACCTACTGCGTGCTGTGGTGAAATACTACCCTTTCCTAATTATACTCCTGTGTTTAACCCAGCTCTGTGACGGCAGATTTCAACAGGTCGGCTCAGGCGAGGAATCCAAACAACTCCTCGCTCTGCATTCCCACTTACCTGAATCACAACATTCAAAACATGGACGGCATGAATGAAAGTTATTCGTTTAAAAAAAAAAGGACTGAATAACTTCCTGAATCTAACTGGCAATTATACCAACGAGGAGCTCAAGGCTGCCTCGTCCTCGTGTTGAGAAGTCAGGTTTCACCCTGATTAAAGATTCAAAAGAGAAACGTCTGGAGGCCGGACTAAAATCCACACCGTCCACAAGGTCCTTCAGTTCCTGTCTCGGCCTTTCTCGCTTCCCTTTTTTCCTGCTAACCAAATGAGGTGTCGCGGCACTAATTTGAATGTGGGTTGGGCGTTTCAGGCTGTGGCGAACGCAGCAGTAAAAAAAATTAAAAATGTTGAAACATAATCAGCTTATGAAGAAACATAAGCTGATGTCATGAAGCCAGAAGATGCAGAACCTCGTCACCATGTAGACAAACGAGACCGGTGACCTTTCCAAAGATGTACAACCCTGTTGTGCACAGTACGGGTTTCTGGTAATGACTTCTGCTTATTATGCTCCCACAACGCAACAAAACCCTACGTGCATCAACGAAATATCTGATTTTGTCAACTTCCATTATTATCCAACATCTAAAAGCCCCAACTTCTTTGTTCTTACGACCTGAAATCTCCACCTCCACCTCTCTGAAAAGAAGTTCTCAGTAGGGTCTAGATTCGTCAAGCCTCCCCCAAAACTAGAGGGTTGTTGGTTCTGCAACATGAACTGTCGGCTCCATTTTATTTTGAAAAATGACCAGATACATCTGTCAAAAAGCATCTTTGGAAAAAAACAAAACCAAAATTACAGCGTAAGGAACATCAGGAACCTTATTACCCCTCAATGGGACCATCTCGTTGCAAGTGCGTCCACTTGGTGAGTTGTATTTTTTAGGCACTTTATATTTGTTTTTATGCCAGACGTTTCATTTTATTTCGTCCTATTTATCCTCCGCAACTTGAGGGCCGGTCCATGAAATTATTGTCTTACATGAAACCGGTCCTTGGCACAAAAAAAGGTTGGGGACGGTTCATCTATGACACCTGGAAATGTCCCTAAGAAAGACACAGAGACACTCCGAGTACTAGAGCTGCATTATAAGAAATAAATACTAATTTAACTAATATTCATCAAGCCGTTTTACATTAAATAACAAACCTGACACCCCTCTGCATTTGCTGCTAATTAAATTATAACTGAATGACGTGCTGGAAACAACGGGAACAGGAAACCAGGTTTAAAGTAACAGTACAGTCAGTCTTACCATTCGTCTCCGTGTCCAGGCGGTCTCCATGGGAGTTAAACCACTGAACACTCGGGAACGGGTCTCCGGTGACATTGCAATCAATCAGCGCGCAGCTACCCTCCCGGGCAATTATCTGGCTCACTTTTGTGAACACAACTGGGACAAATCCAGCGTCTGTCACCGTGCCGTTTCCTGTGCGGTTTCCATCCGTGTCTACTGATAAGGCCCCGGTGGTGTGAGAGGCAATAAGGGACGCCAGGACAACAAGAAAAACGTATCCGTAAACGGCCCAGTGCATTTTCTCAGACTGTCGGTGCGTCACCCGAGGGGGAAGAGACTTTGTCATTCCTCCTGGGTCTCCATCCAGCAGACTGGCTATCTCTTGATAGTAGAAGGCAATTTGGTATTCAGCTCTGTGGCTTGAAACATCTCACTGGAAAAAAACAGAAGAAGAAGAAAGCGATTGGCACGTATTAATCTGGACAAAAACACTTCAGGACTTGATGCTCGGCAGCTGGAACAAACTGATAAGGAGGTCTGCTTTTATTACAAGCCCTAAAACGAGTACCAGACGGCAAATATAATTATAATGCACTTACACACATACTTCCCAGAGCCCAAAGTGAGGTCTTTAGTCCAAAGATCCAACATTATTCAACCTAAAATGACATTTAAGAAGCCAGAATCCGCTTATAAAGCACAAAATATGTGCTATTGAAGTGAATATTGTACTTTTAGTGCATATATGATGGTTATAGCTACACAAAAGCCCACACTGCACAGCTTTTATCAGTTTATGGCACCCTAAATTTACTTTTAGGCGTTTCTGAGCTTGGAAATGGGTGCAGAGGGTTGCACCATACATAAATAACACACTATTATGCCCATGCCATAGACAGCAAAAACATCGGCATTTAGTCCTGTTCAAAGGCAGCTAATACGGATGCAAAGCTAAAATAAGAAAAAGCGGTTATATCACATGTGAATGAAGCAGAATAACCTGGATTAACGTGGACAGAGACGCTTTGTAACGTCACTTTTACATCGGCGGTGTCACCGTCTGCTCCGACTAGCTTGAATAATATGAAAACAAAAGGCACACTATAACATAACGGAGTCCGGAGGAGGAGATGCGGGCTCCGTCTAATTCCTAGTTCGCCCTCTCCGTGTCATTGTTATAGCTACCTATTGTGAGCACGACGTGGGTATTCGGGTGTGTATCCGTGGGTATGTATGCGGGGTGTTTGTAGGATTTCGTGGCCTCAAATCCGTGCCGTTAAACCCGCTAGACATCACAAAACAAGGGCGGTGGGACACGGCTATGTGCTGGATGTTTTTTTCTGACGGGACCCCTTTCCAACAAACTGTACCGCTGTTAACTGTCGACAAACAGAGGTAGCCGTTAAATAAAACATGTTTTAAAAGTTAAAAATGAACACTAACCGGTAAAAACTGTCTAAAACATCCGTTAAAGCAGCCGTTATAACCGTTTTTTTTTAATGCAGTAACGCTTCTCGAGCTCGAGCCCCAACGTTCGAAAAGCCAACGGTCAACTCAGCGTCGACGTTAACGGATAAATCTCACATAAATCGCCACTTTTCCATACTCACGTCATTGTCTGCCGCCGTTAATGTTTGCGCTAAGATGTTTCCAGTCGTCAGCTTTATTTCTTCTCCGGCATCTCCATCCTCCTCCTACCGGTGGTTGACCGCTATGTAAGCAGTAGCGTCAGATCACTCCCCCCCTCCGCCGTCGTCGTCGTCGACGCCGCCGCCTCCGCCTGTGCTTCAGGATGGACTGGGTGCAACACCGCAGAGTCGGTTGGGTTGTATTGACAGAACAGGTGCGGCAATAAAGTCAATAAATGGTCTTCTAAAATATGTAAGTACTCAAAAGATGGGAATACTATAGTTTGTTCACCCAAAAAACAGCTTTAAAGGACCAGTGTGTGGTGACTATTGCAACCACAGACTGTCTAAAACCTGGACGTAGTTTCCGTGAAGTCCCCACAGACCGTCTAAAAACCTGGACGTAGTCTCCGTGAAGTCCCCACAGACCGTCTAAAAACCTGGACGTAGTCTCCGTGAAGTCCCCACAGACCGTCTAAAACCTGGACGTAGTCTCCATGACGTCCCCGCAGACCGTCTAAAACCTGGACGTAGTCTCTGTGAAGTCCCCACAGACCGTCTAAAAACCTGGACGTAGTCTCCGTGAAGTCCCCACAGACCGTCTAAAAACCTGGACGTAGTCTCCGTGAAGTCCCCACAGGCCGTCTAAAACCTGGATTTAGTCTCTGTGACGTCCCCACAGACGTAGTCTCTGTGAAGTCCCCACAGGCTGTCTAAAACCTGGACGTAGTCTCCATGACGTCCCTGCAGACCGTCTAAAACGCAGACCGCCTAAAACCTAGACGTAGTCTCCGTGACGTCCCCGCAGACCGTCTAAAACCTGGATTTAGTCTCTGTGAAGTCCCCACAGACCGTCTAAAACCTGGACGTAGTCTCCATGACGTCCCCGCAGACCGTCTAAAACCTGGACGTAGTCTCTGTGAGGTCCCCACAGACCGTCTAAAACCTGGATTTAGTCTCTGTGAAGTCCCCACAGACCGTCTAAAACCTGGACGTAGTCTCCATGACGTCCCCACAGACCGTCTAAAACCTGGACGTAGTCTCCATGACGTCCCCACAGACCGTCTAAAACCTGGACGTAGTCTCCGTGAAGTCCCCACAGACCGTCTAAAACCTGGACGTAGTCTCCATGACGTCCCCACAGGTCGTCTAAAACCTGGACGTAGTCTCCATGATGTCCCAGCAGACTTTCTAAAACCTGGACGTAGTCTTCATGACGTCTCCGCAGACTGTCTAAAACCTGAACATAGTCTCTGTGACGTCCCCGCAGACTGTCTAAAACGTGGACGTAGTCTCCGTGACTCATCCACAGGTTTCTGAAGAGCCCTTTGAGTATAAATCGTCAAAAAACGTAGATTGCCTGTGGGCTAAATGACCGCTGGTTGCTCAAACAAGTCACCTACCTGTCAGTCAAAGTGGCCAAACTCTTTATTATAACTAACTTTAAGTCAGGTGAGTTATATATATATATATATATATAAATTCACCCTCAGTAGAGTTGTCATGAATTGGTAAATTAGCTATAGAGACCAAAACTGTTTTTTGTACCAGGCTGTAAACATGTTTATTTCTGCCGTGAAGTCATTTTAACATTGGGACTTATGGAGACTGACTTGAAAAGTGGCCCTTTGAAGAACTGCAGTTTTTGGCACTTCGGCATTGGATTTTTTGTGTTTTTAAATCATTTCATCATCATTTCTTAGTTGTTGAAACAGATTTTTCTTTGCTACATTGCTGACTGATGATAGTTACGTGCCAGTGTTAATATAAAAGATGGTCGAACATCATGTAAACATTTACAAACCATGTTTGCTCTTTTTGTGTCGACTCCAAACACCCTGAGTGTGACTTTATCATTCTTTTTTCTTTTCAAATCAATGACAAACTTCAGTTTTTTCACTTTTTGAAATATACATAAACCGTCGGGGGGCTTATGGAGACTGACTTGTTCTGGAGCCAGCCTCAAGTGGACGTTTGAGGAACTGCAGTTTTTGGCTTCACGTCACAGCTTGATCTGGATATGTAACCTTTTAAAAATAAACATCAACATGCAGAAACCGTGTCATTTATGGGCTGTAACGGGTCATATATATATCTTTATTTTAAACTTTAAAGCCAGACTATCATTAAACTAGTGCAGCTGGTGTGTTTTCCTGATGACCTTAAAAAAAAAAAAAATCACATGTTCGAGTAAAGAAAACAGGTTTTTTTTTTTTTTACACAACAGTACCTGCTGACAGCATCAGGGTCTGTCTGTTGGTGGAAACTGTTTTCCTTTCCTTTGTACAGACTTTCTCCCCGCTGTGCTCTCGCTGTGTTAATATGTGGCACTTCTCTGAGCTGTTTGTGTAAAGCTGAAACATTCATCTGTGAAGGATAACTGGGTCAGAGACGCAACTTTAAAAAAAAACAGGCTTTTTGCAACAGTGACTTCTTTTAGAATGTTAAACTAAAGAGGCACAGTTAAAAAAAAAAAGCAACAATCTACAATAGCCGCTTAGTTAAAACTAAAATTTCATGTGAAACTTTAAATAGTCACTCCAAAAAGTACCTCCTCATAATAATATCCATGGTTTCTATACATAGACTGAGTGTTATTGACTTTGCTATTGAGTGTTTGCTGAGGCCTTGGTACAAAGAGTCGATTTCAAAAGTTCAAGGTCAGACATGTATCAACAAACAAGCATGTACAACCTGGAAAACCTCAGCTTTGGTCTTTATTTAGAGGGGCTTGTTTTCTAGGAATGTTTTTGTTTCAGAAGGGAAGTTTCCTGTTGCTGTTTCCCTCCTGTTCATTATCCCCCTGATCATTTTGTTTTTGTGTCCAACAGTGTGACAACAATAAAACGCACCACAAAATTAAAAACACTTTACCTGTAAGTGCAGAAGGTTTTGACCAGACTTGGTATTCTGGCTCACATTTCCTCTATCATCGACTTTGTCTCTAGTTGCAGGAGGTAGTTTTTGGAGGGGAAAACCTCCAGTGAACTAATTTTAATATAAAACGTTAAATATCAAATGACAGACAAGCTGGTGAATATATTTAGCATTTATGGGAGGCAAAGAGACGGATATTAACTTCAGGAGTTGGAACAAAACTAAAAAAGAGAGCAAGCGTTGAAGCCAATAACTGCAGTTCTTCGAATGGCCACTTGAGGTTGGCTGCTTTGATTGACAGGTAAGTGCCACCATAGGTGACTTGCTTGAGTAACCGCCAAACCAAACTCAAAGACGCTTTACATTTGCTTGGTATGCTTGGCGTGTATGGTCCAGATAAGGCACCACTTGCTTGTTATACAAAGACTAAAGCAGAAGCAGCAATGACGCAATCTGGTGCAATTTCACCGACTTCAAAAAGGTGCACGGAAATGTCAGATTTCAACACTTGTGGGTTAAAGTTTGTCGATAAATTTCAACATGTGCCAGTGATGTGTGCTTTGGCTCTTTAGGAGAACACAGAAACTTTCTGTAGTGCAACAAATATGAGATCAACGACCAGTATTTCTTTATAAAACTCGTTCATTGCTCCAAATCTTTTCGATAATTAGCACCGAGTTTAAACGGACATGCAGCAAAATAAAGGTCCTTTTTGGACTGTAGTGAAGATTTAGTTACAGTGAGCTAACACCACATTCAAATGTTAAGTTTGTCCAACAATAAGTTAAAAAATTTTGCGTCCACCAGGGGAAAAATTGATCACAAAGCCTCTTTGATGAGAGAGGAGAGTCTTCTGAAAGCCTGTTGAAAGATTTGTGAGAGATTAGAGGTCACGTTAAGAAGTGTGTGTGTTTGAACGTGTGTGTGTGTGTGTGTGTGTGTGTGTGTTTGTACCTCATCAATCTGCTCTGGTGTGGAGAGGGAGAAAGCCGCTCTGACGTACGGACAGGGGTCACTACTGTTGATCATGAAGACGCATCCAGGAACCAGCAACACCTTTAACACACACACACACAAACACACACGAGTCATGTTACTTACACTTCAATAATTTCCAGGTTTTTTACGGCTGACACGCAGCTTAGTGCGACTAAGGTCAGTCCGAGACTGAAACACTGATTAATCCTCTTTGTGAGAACAAACCAGGTCTTTGTTTTTAACACATCACGTGTTTTTTACACTTTGATGTTCACACGGATTAAACAAATGAGGTACAACGTGTTAGTTAGACCGGTTAACCAGCTGATGGCTCCAGCTTTATATTTAACCAAGCGGCTCGGTTCCTCAGTCGGACTGCAGTACCAACATTTAACCACTAGGTGTCATTGTTACAAACAAAATTACATATTGTCGCTAGTGTCCTCTTCAATTGAAGCCAATGCAAAAGTGCTAAAAACTGCAGTTCCTCAAACGTCCACTTGAGGCTGGCTCTAGAAGTGAGTCAGTCTCCATAAGTCTCCATGTTCAAACAACTTCACAGCAGAAATAAACATGTTTACAGCCTGGTACAAAAAACAGTTTTGGTCTCTGTAGCTAATTTCCCCGTTCATGACAACTGTACTGAGGGTGAATTTATATACAACTCACCTGTTCACATTATATTAAGGCTTAAAGTTATGCAGGATTCAGGGCGTAGACGCTTTGGTGGACAGGTAGGTGCTTGTATATACATGTCACAACTGTCACGTGTACAGTGTATAAAACATTCATACTGAGCTGAGCTGCCCGGATCCTCTCATCCAACACATTTCTCTGTATTGTTGACCCCATGTTAACCTGCATATGAGAAGTGAACCTGAAACCTGAACTGGAATTTGAATTATTGGTGGCTTGACTGAGGCTTTATTCAGCCTGCTACAGGTTCACTGACTTCTCAGGTTGAATTATTTCTTTAACGTCTTTCAGACATATTACTACTTAATCATCTCTGACCACCTGAGATGAATTATCAAAGCTTAAAAAGATAACTCTCTTTGTGAATTCATTTTAAATCTGAAGACAGCTTCACTATCAGCTGAGAGGAAGTTTGAAACATCCTGGACTCACTGTGCAGACCTTGGAAAAGCCTGATCGCACCCACTCATCAGCTATCAGCTCGCAGGGATTCACAAACACTATGCGTGTGTGTGTGGGAGGGAAAACTCTCAGTTGCTGAACCCACTCACAGTGCACATAATGGCCGCTTTACACGCGGCATCCTACTCTCTATTCAGACACACTGGTGCAAAACATCTGCTCACAAACAGAGAGGAGAAAAAGCACAGCACTGCGAGTACAGTATGTACGCGTACGAGTTTTGTTCCATAGTACACGTGTGTGTGTGTGTGTGTGTGTGCAGACCTCTTTCTCCAAAGCTTTCTTCATGATGAGCTGTTGGGTGTCAGGTATGCCCTTTAGTTTGATCCACAGAAACATGCCTGCTGATGGGGCGTGCCACTCTGCCACATCTGTACACACAAAAACATTTTAAAAAAACACACGTTAGAGAAAGAAAAGATGGAAATCTTTGGCAATTTCACCGAATCTGGATGACACCGGATGTAGTTTCACAAATTTGGAGGTTGAAATGTGGACATGTGTTAACATGTAGTTCACTGAATGGCCACTAGGTGGTGCTTTCATTCGATAACATGTCTTTTTTTATTGATCTGAAGCGCTAATTTCACTTCTTATGTCGAAACCCCATCAGACACGTCTATATCAAAACAGACTATAAATACTAAATAATAAGATGCTGACTTTCCTGCGGAGCTTTCAGCCACGTGGCATGAGTCTTTAAATAAAGTTCCTTCAGTTTACTAAGTTATAAGTACATAAGGTACATGCACAAATGTCAGATCTGATTTTTTAATTCCCAATAAAAGAATATTAAAGATACCTCGTGGTGCTTTAGTTATGTCTATGTTCAATGTTTCAGTGTTTTCTGTATCTGATGTGTTCAGTTCATTTTCCTGTGGGGGGCGATATGCTGAAATGTTTTGAAATCAGCAGCATTTAAAAAGGGAAACTTTGTTATTTTTCAACCTTTTTCATCCATGTTTTTGTGTCAAAGTGACAAATGGGGACAACGCTGTTTGAAACTGTTCCAGTATCGAGCGATGAGGGCTGCAAATGTGTTCACTGTCAATGAACGTGCACTTAAGCCGCTTGGTTTTTACACAGACAGGCTTGTTTATTAAGTTATGAAATCTATGACAACATGATGAAAAGGATCCTTTAATTTACTCTGTTCAAAGCCGTCAGACTCCACTGATAAAAACACTTGTTTGACCTCACAGAACACGTCTGCCTCTGTCGGTTACACCAAAACTACTACCACATAAAAATATGGTCCAGGTTGCATTTTAAAGCACAAACCTTTGAGCCACTTGTCTGCAGAGCCGATCATGGCATCGCGTTGTTTCCTATAAAACTCGATCACGCTGAGAGAGAGAGGAGAGAAAAACAGTTTCACGCACGAGCGCCATCGCTGAGTGACACAGTTAGACGTTATAAATAGATCCAAATGTTTTCTTATCAACGCTCTGGGGAAGTGACGTACCCGTCTATGTGTTGGAGGAAACCCTCTTGGCCCCAGCTGTGCAGCAGTTGAGACACCATGAGCTGAAAGGACAACAGGACACAGGTTACATAGTGTACATTTTAAAAAAAAGGCAGCACGACACGCCTTCTTCCTTTCACCACAGAGCTTTACGTGTTTGTTTTAGCTGGTTCGTCCTCACGTGACAGAATATTCTGTACGTGCACACGCATTTTAAATCCTTTGGCAACCTTTTAGTCCAGATTTGTGGCGAGGATTGAGTCAGAGGAGAGCGACAGCCGGTCCTAATCAACGCTCTACCTTATTAAAACCTCCTCTGCAGCTGCTGCAAATCCAGACACACACCACGACGCCTCATTCAGTTTCACAAGCACAAGCATGCGATGACTCTGCTCGAAAATATGCTTCATCGTTGGCATTCCTGCCATAAATTTAGAAACGTGTTCACCGGAGTTATTGTTTGTTACTAAACCGGTACTGCAGAATGTTGACTGGACGGGGTGCGGCAATGTCAGATGGTTTTTGTTTACCTGCGTGAAGGTACTAGTGTGCATTGTGGAGGCCTGGATGTGCAGCACCACCCTGTCTACCAGCGGTTTGGGGCCAGTCACAAAGCCGATCCTCAGCCTGAAACACACAAACGAGCAGTTTGATATATCCACACAGAGACGCGTGTAATATTTAACCTGATATCTCTAAGCTGTCAGAAATGTAACTTTCATGACTTAAATCTGCAGAAATGTGAGTGTGGTCTTGTTGTTTAAGACGCTTAATGATGTAAATGTGAAAGAACGCGTCTACAACAGTTAGTTTGTGGTCAACACGAGCGACAGAAGACAATACAGACCACATCCTGTCCTCATCGTGTCCTCTATCAGTTATGAGTGAACAGAGTCTCTTTTTTAATGCAACAGTGGAAGTTGAAACAAGTATGATCCTGACAGGTTAGGTTATTCACACAAATACACACATTATTATGAATTTATGCCGGAAATAATGAACAGGGAGTGTCCACATACTTCTGACCATATGGTGTTTTTGCACCTCAAAGGACGAGGCAGCTCAAACTGAGCTGCAGCAGAGTCTTAAATACTAACAGCACACACACACCCTGAAGACAGGATCTTAGAGAACGAGTCCGTCCTGATGATCCTCCCGTCTACGTCCATGGACAGAAACGTGGGAGCCCAAGGCTGCCGAAGACACGAAACACACGTTTAAACTGTTTGACCTCTTTAAGCGACCGAACAGACGAGGAGGTGGTGAACTCTTTTTGTACCTTGTCAAACTGCAGGAAGTAGTACGGGTCGTCCTCGATGATGAGCATGTCGTACTGCCTGGCCAGCTGTTAAAGAAAGACGTGAGTAGAAAACGACGCACAAGTTCTAATTAGAAGAATTTTGTAAGAATCAGACGAGACGAACCTCGTACACCTCCTGCTTCCTCTGAGCCGTCATGGATGCCCCGGTTGGGTTTCCTCCGTTGGGGATGGTGTAGAGGATCTTGGGAGCCGTGCTGCCGGGGCTGTGGACTTCTGAGGGGTCCCACCGAGACAAAACCTCCTTCAGAGCTGCAGGTATCATGCCGTGCTGATCGCTGGGAACGTTGATTAAGTTGCAGCCGAGCGGCTGGAGCTACAGGAGGCCGAAGAAAGTCAAAGGGTTACAGACGATCGAGTAAAAATACGAATGTGCGGCCGTGAAGAAAGAGCTCTCACCGCTGCCAGTGTGCCTGAATACGTGGGCGCGTCCAGCAGAACGTTGTCTCCAGGGTTAACCAGCATCTCAAACAGCTAAGATCCAAAAACAGGACAGAAGCATGATGCAAGAACCGGCCGTGCAAACAGATTTGATCTTGAGCAGCACGTACGATTAAGTTTAGAGAATGTGATCTACCTTACAGAGCCCTTCCTGGCTCCCCGTGGTCACGCACATGTCCATCTGGCCGTTCTCTGGAGTGTAGGAGGCGGTCGGCGGGTTGTGGAGGTTCTTCTGTAGGTTCTTCATCCATGTCAGCAGCTCAGGGATTCTACGAAGAAGTGGAAACACTTTTTAAAGACTTACTACACATGTTTTATTCCTTACATATCCTGGTTAAATAGCATTCAGAGTGCAAGGCAAAGGAAGAATTTCAGTGTCTACGCTTGGTCCCACCCGTTAGAGGCAGAGTACTGCAGAGCCCTCTTCATCGCCACCTCATCGAAGGTGACCGTCGGTCCATTCTTCACCGTGATGGTCGCCGACTGGAAGGGGAAGGTGTTCGGGTTGGGCGCCCCTCCGGCCAAAGAGATCAGGGACGGAGGTGAACGCTGCTGCAGCTCGGCTTCGTGGAGACAGAGAAGATGAGGAGGATCTCACACAGATTATAAGAGTCTCACAGAAACTGTATAATAATATACTAATAACAGACTTTAGATCTGACAGATACTGGATTATTTTAACAATATGCACTACTATAGCTTAATATCAAAGTCCTGCTTTACCTGATCTTGAGGAGGGTCCCTGTGTCCAAATCTGCTCCTAAGACTTTAATTATTATAGTAACAAGTGCTGTATGTGTTTAATCTTTGACTACAACTCATAATTACTGATATTATTTTCAGTATTAGCTGATTGTTTGGCCTGTATGATGCAATCTTTGCATTTTTTGAACATTACCTGGCAAAAACTTTATATATTCCTGCATAAACTGTACAGCTATTTTCATTTAAAACATATTGTACATACGTGTATAATATGTTTTTCTTATATTTTATTCCACTTAATGTTTGATATGCACCAGAAACACACAAAAAAGTGTATGTGTAGTGTTTATTTGCCAGAGTAAAGAATATGCTCAAATATTTGAGCATATTCAGATGAAACACTCACTCAGTACTCGGATGGCAGAGGGCTTCCTGGCTGCGCTGACAGCTGTCAGAAACCGAGCATAGTTCATGATTCCTGTGAAGTTATTAAAGTACAATGATCATTAAAGTCTCACATGAACATGAACACAGTGGGTTTGTTTACGTGTGTTTGAGTGAAGCTTCAGGTCTGTCTTTATATTTCCATGTTCATATAAAAATCACTGAATGAATCCTGTGTGATCTATACCTCACACAGTCTGTGGTTATATGGCATGCTTGTGTTGGTGTTTCGGTTAAATGAGCGACTGTGTTAACTGGAGACCATCAGCCGAATATATACGTGGTTGTCGTAGTTAGGACAGGTGTTCAAAACAGAAAAATAAATATCTGTCTTTATTTATTTTTTTCCATTAACGTTTCAGTGTCAAAAACATACTACAAACCACAGCAACCACGTATACGGTCACCAGTTAACACGGTCGCTAAATAAACCGAAACACCAGCAGTTTGAAGTGAGACGTAACATATTAGAGCAGCAGTTAAGGACTATAAAAGAGCGCTAAACTGTGTTAAAGTTAGTTAACAAACACATTATCGGGGCCATAAACTGTTTAGGACACTACAGCAAACATGTGAATATGAAATGTAACCGATATATTTAAGAAATTCAACGTTTTTTTGGACGGTTCGCCACGTTCAGCTTCATATAACTGACCTTGCGTATCTCTCGGCTTGATGCCCCGAGGGCTTCTGGTTAATGTATTCCTTTATACACCGGCCACCTGCCGTGTGAACCTAATGTGAAACTACATTACCCAAGCCGTGAAACAAAAACACAAATTACAGCTTTTCGGTGTTATAACGCACTAAAGTTACATTCATTCACAATAAAGACAATCGTTACCGTGTAGCCTTTGGCGCCAGTCGCTGGTTTAATACGTTAATTTCCTCATTAAAGGTCTCTCCGCTAGAGGGCCGTCTACTTCAGCCAACGTATGAAAAAGACCGGAGGTGACGACTAGTGATGGGAGGTTCGGTTCTTTTTAGGGAGTCGGATCATTTGACTCAGCTCACTTAAGAAGAGTCGGCTCTTTCGGCTCCCAAACATCTTATACTTTTGATAATCCAGCTAAATTTAGCGCTGTTTTGTTTTATGATTTGTAAGTGTACACATATATCATGTATATGTTCAACGCATCCTTTGTTCTGAAGTATTCAAAAGTAAAATGAATTACTTTTTCTAATATAGTTAGATAAAAAATTCAGTATTATGCCTTTGTGTTTTCAATATTTTGAATGCGTCCAAATGCTTTCTGTTTATTTTTTAATTTTTGTGGTTTAATTTGTTATTTTTGGACTCCAAAAAAATGTTTTAAATACAACAATCTGAGAGGGAAACATGACTCAAGCTAAAATCAGTGGTCACAAGTCTAAGTTTATTTATTGGAAATGAATGGAAATCAATGGAACAGTAGGAGAAATACAACCAAAAACATTACACACATTGATGCAAAAATATAAATACGCACAATTTATGTGTATGTAAACATGCAAAAACACCTTTTAAAGACTTCTTATACACCTGTGGTATCCTGCTTCTTTTTATACTATCACTCAGGCAGCATTTAGACGCATTTTAAACATTTCGAAGACACAAATGCAGAATTTTTGCCAGTCACTTAAAAGAGCCGATTTAAAGAACCGACTCGTTCACGAACAACACAGCACTAGTGACGACGTAGGGGCACACTCTGTGTTGTTAGCTTAGCGGTGCTAACTTACGAATAGATAAACAGTAACAGCACCTGTTACACGTGTGTTTAACCCGTTACGGTCAGATTTCTTTGTTTTTATTTAAAGTTTATACCCGAAGTTTATTTCTACGATGGGATTTGTGACATTAGCTGTAGAGGTTGGATTTATACGAGCAGACGTGAGCTAGCTCCCGGCTAAAGAAAGAAAAAGGTAACGACCTCGTTCATGTTTAAACCTGATTTACTGAATAAATACAATAAATAGACGAATATAAATAGTTAAATTAGACGCTGCGCATGCACTTGAATCAACGTGAGTGCTGCCTGCTTCATTAATGTTGCATTAAACTCAGGTTTCAGGTGTATCAGGTGTGTTTGTCTGTCCTGCAGAGCTGCAGACTGTCTGTGCTGTGTTTACATCCCTGCTGTCGTTTCAATGGGGAAAAGGAAAGACATGATTCACCCCAGGTTTCTCGGTGAGTATGCAAGAATATTAAGTATTTAATATGAGCCAGTTTTGTCATAGTTTATGGTTATTGTAATGTGAATAAGTATTATAAAATATTGGGATTGTGAAGCAGTGTCTAAAGACTGCGTACTAATGCAAAATACTACTAAAAAAATACCAGATCAGGACATTACTAACGTTAAAATTAGTAACACAATCACTGACCATCATCAGGTATATTTTACCCAAGATAATAAAAAAATATAAAATTCATCAATTTATGTAAAAGTACAACACTGTTTGCCAAATTGTAGTACTCTTCTTTAATTTTCCAATCTACAGTATCACATACAATTTAAAAACAAAAAGGTATCATGTGTTGTTGAGAAATTTCTGAAGTCAAAGGTCAATGGTGAGGTCAGGAGTTCAGAAAGTGTTCAGGGGCCTCTGATGTCTTATGCTGTATTATTTATTGAATTAGAGACACTCTCAGAGTTCATCAGAAGTGCCTGAGTCGGTCTCACATTCTGCCCAACTCATCCTGGTGGATCGACTTTAAACCCCAAGATAACAGCACAAATACTACACGCCCAGAATAAGTCACAGAGAATGTCTTTACCCATGGAGGTGTTACTGTCAGCATGTTCTAGTCTGGAGACACCGATTGGGACGTCAACAGCAAACTATCTATTATGTCTATGAAGGCAGCAATAGGTCTCTTTGACCCTGATCACCACAGTGTTGAGATATGGTGACACCTACTGTTCAACCAAAGGCAAACAACTAATACTGAGGACCTCAAGGCCCACACGTGATCCTGTGTAACCTAAGGATAGAAAATTCCCGAACACCATGGGAGACTCTTTTATTGAAAATTATTGAAAATTCAGGTGATCTTTAACGAGAAATTTCCAAACAAACAAAATAATAATGGAGCTGGGAACTTGTTCTTTGGTCCACCCATTCCTGGGACATGTGAGCCTTGTCTGGTGAAGGCACAGACTTCCTGCATCACTGACAACTGTGGAAGAGATGGACAAAAAATGGCACTCTCCATCAAAATCACCTGAACACATGCCTCTTAAAAAAAACATAGATAGGAGGAGAGAAACAAACCTGAAGCTACCCAAGGACCCGTGCAAGTCAGACAGCAGCAACACAATTAACACCACGACAAGAATTAGTGTTCTAGGGTTAAACTGATACTGATACTTATTTATAGGTATAGGTGCACCTGTTGTTATGAAATTCAGTAAAAGCATCCATAATGTAACAGCTCATACATGTATTTATTTTATTTGTGCTTTCCTCTCGTCCTCTTGCAGGCGAGGGCGGCTCGAGCCTGCACAGCGTTCACAAGCGCAAGCACAAAAAACACAAGAAGCACAAGAGGAAGCACCACAGCTTCCCAGAGATGCCAGAACCCGAGCCCGTGCCCATCATGATCCCTCGGCCTCCGTCACAGCTCCGACTCAAGATCAAACTGGGAGGACAGACGCTGGGCACCAAGAGGTGAGGCGGGTGGTTGGTTTTTTTAAAAATAATCCCACCACTCAGTGAGTTTTTGTCTAAGTCTGTCTTCCTGCTGTGTGTGTGTGCACCAGTGTTCCGACCTTCACCGTGCATCCAGGTGTGGCTTGTCCTCCGTCTCCCTTGATGATCATTCATAATGATGTTGATGACGACGACGATGATGATGAGGATGATGAGGAGGACGACGATGAGCCCTCTGTGCCTCTGGAGCAGTATCGGGCCTGGCTGGGTAAGTCTTTAGAGACTTTATACTCCTTATTAATGACTCACATCCTGGCGTTAGAGCAGATTTAAAGGCCTAAGGAAGCTAAAATTATTTGTAGTGCAGACTTTCTGTTCTATTTTTGAATTTCTGTGGTTTAATTTGTTATTTTTGGGCTCCAAAAAATGTCTAAATACAACAATCTGAGAGGAAACATAAATTATGAGCAGTTTAAGCTAAAGTCAGGGTTTATTTCACTTGGAAATCAATGGAACAGTAGGAAAAATACAACCAAAAACATTAAACTGCGTCACATTGATGCATATAAATATAAATACGCATGATTTATGTGTATGTAAACATGCAAAAACACCTTTTTACAAAGTCTGATCCACCTGTGGTGATCTATAAAGATGACACATCATTTTAAATGTACGTAGCACGGTGAACGTCACATTAGCGGACTTTCTTTTAGGCGCTCTTCCCGGCGTTCATCATATTTGTCATGTTTGTTCTGTATCAGATGAAGACAGTAACCTTGCCACATCCCCTATGCCAGACATGGACTCGGACTCCATGCTGGGCGGTCCAGTGGACGAGGAGGAGAGGTGGCTCGACGCTCTGGAGAAAGGAGAGCTCGACGACAACGGGGAGCTGAAGAAGGAGGTCGACGAGTCTCTGCTCACGGCGAGACAGGTGAGGAAGGAAGACGGAAGCAGCTTGAAAGTGTTTGTGCTTTGTGTTCAATCGCGTTGATCTCTTTGTTGTTCCAGAAAGCCCTGCTGCACAAGCAGCAGAGCCAGCCTCTCCTGGAGCTCCCCATGGGCTACAAGGAGAAAGAGATGACGGCAGAGATGATGCAGAAGCGGGAGGAGCGAGCCAGAAAGAGACGCCTGCAGGCCGCCAAGAAGGCCGAGGAGAACAAGAACCAGACGATAGAGAGACTGACAAAAACCAGCAAGGCCAAGATCAAAAGCATGAAAGAGAGGAAGTCCAAGCTGAACCAGTGCCCCATGATCCGGTACAGCGACTCCGCCAAGGGATTGGCCATCTCCTTCCCCACGGGGGTCACCGCTCCGGCTCCGACGGCTCCGCGTCCTCCACCCGCGGCTCCGGTGAACTGCGGCGTCACCGGCTGCACCAACCCGAAGAAGTACTCGTGCTCGAAGACCGGAGTTCCTCTCTGCAGCCTCGAGTGTTACAAGAGGAACCTGCTGCTCGTTCAGAGCGCGGCTTGAACTTTTTGAATGTGGAAGATATGATTTGAACTCAGGAGTCCAGCATGGATTCACTTTTTTATCTCTGTCTTATTAATAATGGCTTTTCCCTGCAGTGATGCTGGTTACACAGTTTAATTATGTACACTGTAAACTCTGTGTACCAGCCTGAACATGACACATTATTTATGATCTCCATCCGTTGGAAAGAAAATGAATGAAAAGAATATTTTTGTAAAAGTTTGGAGGCAGAGCATGATACGAGCATGAACTCATTTTGATTCATCAATAATGTAAAAACACAATAAACAAGAAACAGTTTTTGCTTCTTCAATCTCAACGTTTATTTTTGTTACAAATGTCCATTAAAAAACTGTACAATCTTAAATTAAGTAACAAATGAAATGCCATTCCAACACTGCGTGCACTTTGTGCAGCAGCAGCAGCAGCATGATTTCTATCGGTCCAGCTCTGTAAACTTTACGGCAGCTCTCACTGGAAGGCACAAAGATAACCCGGTCTGAACTCGAGTCCAGCAGATTATCGCTGCTGCAAGGCCGTCCCGTCTCTGAGCCGTTTTTTCCTGAGAGTGCAACTTCTGAAATCTTGTGTTTGTGCGTCCTTCGTTTGTTTGTCAGCGGTCTAACCGGAGGAGATGATCGCGTCACAAGGCCAGACCGAACGAGAGCCTGAAGGCCATTTCTACAGGAACCTCTGCCACCGAATCGTGGAAGCACACGTAGAATTCCTGAGGGACGGGCTCGAGCAACATCCGTCTAAAAAGACAAAAGGAAAAAACGCAAAATCAGGATGTGAGGAAAGAGGAATCATGTTGCTTTTTAGTGGACGACCTGCTTCACCTTTAGGCCATGGCTGTGGCCTAAAGGTGAAGCATATCATGGAAAACCGGGGGTTCGATCCCCCGATGGGACGTATTCATCACAACAATAGTAACTCCACAGGAAGATAGATCAATCATGTATTCTGATATTTTATTGGCCTGCTCGAGAGATCGGGTATAGAACATGATGGCACCTTCCTCGTTAGTATAGTGGACAGTATCTCCGCCTGTCACGCGGAAGACCGGGGTTCGATTCCCCGACGGGGAGTATTTATTGCTCCAAGAAGCAACGTTATCATTACCTTTGACTCTATTACATCTGCTCAGACTCCACCTCCTTTGCAGAGCAACTCAACAGCTTCATCAGCTGCTTTAACAGCTGCAGCACCCCAACCAACTAACTGGACGCTCCTTAACTCTACCAAGCTCCACGAAAATCTATTAACGTCTGACTGTAAGTTACCCTACGTGACAGGCACGGGTGTGACACATGCACAGCTTCCTCGTTAGTATAGTGGACAGTATCTCCGCCTGTCACGCGGAAGACCGGGGTTCGATTCCCCGACGGGGAGAATTTATTGCACCTTGCTGTTCATCTTCATGACATAACGTGGCTTTGATCTTCATCTGACTTCTACAACGTTCAAGAGTCTTCACTTGAAACTGGTTCAGGCTTGGCAGTCCATGTGGGCTTTGGTTTGGCTCCTAGGCTCTCCTGAAATACCCTTCATTGTTAGTATAGTGGATAGCTTCGTCAGCTGGTTTAACAGCTGCAGTACAACAACCAACCAACAGTTGGTGCCTTCCGGATTCGGGCTCTGTTCCAAACAGTGGACTGCGTCCACCATAATCCCAATCCCCTTTCTTGTTTCTTCCTCATGTGACCCGTGTGTTTAGGTAAAATGTTTCCTGAGAAAATCTATTTCAATCAATGAGGACCAGTCCAGGGTTGGCAGTCCATGTGGGCTCCGGTCTGGCGGCTAGGAACTCACAAAGTGTCCTTCCTCGTTAGTATAGTGGACAGTATCTCCGCCTGTCACGCGGAAGACCGGGGTTCGATTCCCCGACGGGGAGTATTTATTGCACCAACAACGCTCTGGGTCTTTGTAAACCATAAAGCTGGATTCACACATGATCCGGCACTCCAACTTTTGGAAAAAACCTTACATTCCCTGTTTTTAGTATTGTCACTGGGTCAAAGGTAAATTTCATGATCTACCCCATCACGTGAAGAAATACAAATATTTAAGGTATGTGGATAAAAATCAAAGTGGAAGCTGACGTACCCTATAACCCAGTAGGTCATGGTGGGAGCAGGTTTCCTCTGGTCGGTCCAGTTCTCAGGTTTACACTGGAACAGCACGCCATGTTCCTTCACCGGGCCGAGACCCCAACCACCGCCCTGAGGCCTGTCTGCAGCCCGACGACCCTGCAGGAGAGAAAGAGTATCACAGGCCACCACAGGTTTCCGTAGTGTAGTGGTTATCACGTTCGCCTCACACGCGAAAGGTCCCCGGTTCGAAACCGGGCGGAAACACGTTTTGGGGGCAGCGATAGCGCAGTCTGTACAGAGGGTGGGTGGTTCAAGTCCAGTATGGAAGGTGGACTGGTAGCTGGAGGGGTGACACCACCAAGGCGCGCAAGTTGTGGTTGAGTTTAAAACACAGTACTATAAATGAAATGCTCAAGAACACATTTCTGATATTCTGTCGTCTTACTGGAGAGATTGTACATATAACTTACAGTAACAAATACTCTACCACCTTCCTCGTTAGTATAGTGGACAGTATCTCCGCCTGTCACGCGGAAGACCGGGGTTCGATTCCCCGACGGGGAGTATTTATTGCTCCAAGAAGCAACGTCATCCTCCTGGAACTGAATCTGCTCTGGTGGGCTGGACTAACTCTTCCTCTCACTCTCGATGACTTACCCTGGCTGGCAGGCTCTGCTGAAACGCGGCCCGTATGGACAGGCAGCAGTGGTGGAAGTTGCGGATGAGCTGCGGGTGAATGGAGCCGCTGAGCTGAGCCACCTCTCTGTGGGTGGGAGCGATGAAGATCCCCTGAACCGTTTCCATCAGGACGTAATGGAACAAGGTGTTCTCCGCACCCGAGGTGAGTCTGTCACAGGCGGAGGATTAAGTTTAGTTTTTAGGCTGTTAGCCTAACATGAATGAATTATGTAACTGTGACTCACTTCATTGTGTTATACATCTCCTCTGTCTCCCTTTCAGTCAGGGTCTTCTTCAGGGTGCCCAGGTAGAACGGGTTTGGATGCTTCATCCTGGGAATCTGACGTCAGAACATTAAACATACATTACAATATTAAAACAATATGTTGGGCATAGGGTATAATAAAGGTAGAATAAATACAATCTATGATCCCTGAAACTTCAAATCAACCATGCATAAAAAAATTTTTTGTACTGAAAATATTATAAAATCAGAAATTATGACATCAAATTTTACATTCAACAACCAAACCAAACTTCAAATGTACCTTGAACAGGCCTCCGCTGCCTCCACTGCCATCAGACCCTCCAGACCCCAGCGAATCCCTTCGCCCCCCAAGCTTCCTCGCCGAGTCCGGCGTTGAGTGCGGACTAAGGCCTGGAGCCATTGATGAACCGGACCCTGACCCAGCGTCCATCTGTCCCTCACTCCCGCTGTCTGACAGGCTCCTCTGTGGGCTGGACCTCCGGGCTTTCTCCCCAAACAGGCTGCGTCCTCTGGAGCCAGCAGAGGAGCCTTTAACCAGCTTGCTGAAAACCGGGGAGGAAGAGGCCAGGCTGTCCAGGCGGTCGCGAGCCGTAGCGGCCGGGAGAAACCAGTCAGCACAGGAGAGGCAGGGAGCGGGTGGAGCGTTCAGACGCTCCTCAATACCCGCCTCCAACGCCTCCAGCTGCAGCAAGGTGGCCTTCACCTGAGCATAGGAGAGCTTTAGTTTGTATTTTTGGAGTAGGAAACCTAAAAACTACAAGACAAATTGAGTATAAAGTTCACCTGATCTACGTAAACACAATCTGGTCCTGGAGAGCCCAAAGCTGGTGAAGCACAGCCGCCTGCTTCCAACAGTACACACTGCATGAAATGCCTCTGATGTGGAGACAAAGAGGGAGAACAAAGAGTTATTTAAGGTTAGAAAACGACATATATGAACCATCGAGTAGTTTGTTTGCTCGACACAGGTCTGGTGGCTCGTTATTCAGTTGTATTAACTCCTCACCAGGCCCACTATGAGGAGGAAGTGTCGTCCTTGAGGCTGGTCGTAGCCCGGCGCTGCTGTGCTGTTACCGTTGGCTCTCTGCTGGGGAAACACCTCCCTCCAGATGACGAGCTGACCGACCCGCTGCTCGGACGCCAGCGGCAGCAGGCAGTAGTGCTGGCAGTACAGGCACACATCCAGCAGGTCCTCTTTAGGCAGATGGTTGGCGATCAGGTAGGACTGAAAAATGAGTGTGTGGAAAGGAAAATTGTTTTTTTCTGAATAAGCACAAAGAGCCTTTTTCTTGAACTCCTTGGTAATTAACTCAACTATGACTTTTTTTTATCAAAACATTGATGTTTTTGGAGGACTTTGATTTCCTGCACCACAAAGGACCAAGAAAACCGACGCTGTGTGTCGCACACAGAAAAAAGGAACCACTGTTATTTCCTACAGACATGTAAATCAAGTCATTTGGTCCAAGCATCAAGCAGGTCCTAAGGGTGCATTCAGACAGGATCCACTGAGGTTAAAACGTAGGTTTTTCCATTCATTCGAGTGGGTGTGGGACGCAGGGTTGTCCGGCAAAAAAGCTGCAGAGAAGTTGAGCTGGATCTAACTTTTGGAAAAATGCAGCCCGGCATCACGCTCTGGACGCAAATCAGACGCTCAGGCCGGGTCAAACCTCCATCAGTCAGCCTGAAATGTCCCTGAAACTGAGACTAGCCACGTGGATTCATGGACTAAACTTTGATACTGGACCTGTTGTGTTCTGGCTTTGTTTATTTCATGCACCCAGCATCTGAATCTGAGTCTGGCTCGCAATTCACACTGCAAAATAGTGACGCAAAGAAGTTTAGTTTGGTTTGTGTCCAAAAGTAAACAGTGGTCGAGCAACGTAGACAGTGTATGATAATGAGTGAGCGAAAAACCTCCTGTGTGAATCCAGCCTTAGGGTATACAAACACCAAGAGTGTTGTTGGGGCAATAAATACTCCCCGTCGGGGAATCGAACCCCGGTCTTCCGCGTGACAGGCGGAGATACTGTCCACTATACTAACGAGGAAGATGTACATGTGTTTGACCTGTGCCTGTCACGTAGGGTGACTCACAGTTAGACGTAAATAGATTTTGGTGGAGCTTGATGGAGTTGAGGAGCGTCCAGTTAGTCGGTTGGCGTGCTGCAGCTGTTAAAGCAGCTGATGAAGCTGTTGAGTTGCTCTGCAAAGGAGGTGGAGTCTGAGCAGATGCAGTAAAGTCAAAGGTAATGACAATGTTGCTTCTTGGAATCTTCAATAAATACTCCCCGTCGGGGAATCGAACCCCGGTCTTCCGTGTGGTGGTCCAGATATATCAACTGTAAGTTAGATGTACAATCTCTCCACTAAGATGACAAAATATCAGAGACATGTTCTTGAGCAATTTTCTTTATAGTTCTGTGTTCTAAACTCAACTACAACTTACTTGTCTCTGAAGCATCAGGTATTGTTCAAGCAGCTTTGTTGTTTACACAAGAAGGGGATTGGGATTATGGTGGACGCAGTCCACTGGTTGGAACAGAGCCCGAATCCGGAAGGCACCAACTGTTGGTTGGTTGTTGTACTGCAGCTGTTAAACCAGCTGACGAAGCTATCCACTATACTAACAATGAAGGGTATTTCAGGAGAGCCTAGGAGCCAAACCAAAGCCCACATGGACTGCCAAGCCTGAACCAGTTTCAAGTCAAGTCTCATGAATGCTGAGGAAGTCAGCATGAGAAGCTGTTGAGTTGCAAAGGAGGTGGAGTTCGAGCAGATGCAGTAAAGTGTAAGTTAGATGTACAAACTCTCCACAAAATATCAGAGACATGTTCTTGAGCATTTCCTTCATAGCTCTGTGCTCTAAACTCAACCACAACTTGCTCAAGGGCGCCTCGGCAGTGTCACTCCTTCAGCTACTAGTCCACCTTCCATACCTTCCATACCATGTGCCCCCGAAATTTGGGGGAGTAACCCCAGGAGGAGAAGCATACCTACCAACCGCTGCAAGAACTGCAACATCTTTTTCTACCTTTAAAAACCTCTCTCTGTCGAGAATGCTTCCTTGCCTAAAACTAACAAAACTAACAACTCTACACCTTTTCAGCTTATGTCCTCCTCTGTAAGTCGCTTTGGATAAAAGCGTCTGCTAAATGTACACATCCATCAAAGTTGTAGAGGTACATCATGTCACAGAGTCATTTCTCCGTTTTCATTAAACCAGTATGCTAAAAATCAAAGCCACTGATTTTTTTTACAGCTTGCATTGTTATTGTGCCTATAAGAACCACAATCTGTTTCTTTCTAGTGGAGGCTGATAACGTGCCAGGACTGGGAACAGGGAGGGAGGTATGTTGCCTGCTATGGGCTTTTTCTTTAATTTCATTTCTCCAACCCTTACTTGTATTTAATTGTTTTCTTCATTGTTGACCACACAAATATTCAAGGGGAAACTTTCCCTTCCCCAAGTCATCTCAATGGACCGGAAAGGACGCTTGAGGGCGGTGGAACACCTCTGAATGTCTGAAGGCCTTGAAGGGGTGCGGGAGCCATTTATCTTCCTGTTCAGTCTGCAGGAAGACCATGAGGCATTCTGCAGTGAAATTATGGAAGATCAAAGCCACGTTATGTCATGAAGATGAACAGCAAGGTGCAATAAAGACTCCCCGTCGGGGAATCGAACCCCGGTCTTCCGCGTGACAGGCGGAGATACTGTCCACTATACTAACGAGGAAGTTGTGCATATGTTTCACTTGTGCCTGTCACGTAGGGTAACTTACAGTCAGACGTAAATAGATTTTCGTGGAGCTTGGTGGAGTTGAGGAGGGTCCAGTTAGTTGGTTGGGGTGCTGCAGCTGTTAAAGCAGCTGATGATGCTGTTGAGTTGCTCTGCAAAGGAGGTGGAGTCCGAGCAGATGCAGTAAAGTCAAAGGTAATGACAATGTTGCTTCTTGGAGCAATAAATACTCCCCGTCGGGGAATCGAACCCCGGTCTTCCGCGTGACAGGCGGAGATACTGTCCACTATACTAACGAGGAAGGTGGTGGAAGGAGGGGGGGCGCCTCGGCAGTGTCACCCGTCCAGCTACCAGTCCACCTTCCATAAAGGACTTGAACCGCCCAACCTCTGCACAGACTGAGCTACTGATGACCACAAAACGTGTTTCCGCCCGGTTTCGAACCGGGGACCTTTCGCGTGTGAGGCGAACGCGATAACCACTACACTACGGAAACCTGTGATGGTGCCTTAAAACTGAGAGAGGAAACCTGCTCCCATCCTACTGGGTTATAGGGTATTTCTTCACGTGAGGGGTAGACCATGAAATACACATGTGGTGAGATTTACTCTTGACCCAGTGACAATACTAAAAACAGGGAATGTAAGGTTTTTTCCAAAAGTTGGAGCGCCGGATCATGTGTGAATCCAGCTTTAGGGTATACAAACACCCGGGTAACGTTACAGACACTTGTAATGTCAACACTGACGTGTGACACTCTCACACCTTCACTGTAACAAAAGACCCTACACAGTCTAGCGGTCACAGCCCTCCTCCTTCCTTCTCCCACTGGTTAATATTTAAACACAGTAATTAGGTTGATGATTTGTCGCTGAGCCACCGACCTGAGCTCACCACGTTCTCTTGTTTGAAAGGTCATCTTGTGTACACAGTGTCTGTTTTTTATTGGTGTCATTTAGGGATAGCTAGACTGTGGGGGAGGGTATAAATACGATAAGGCTGCTGGCACTAGAACGTGTTTGTTTGTTTGGTGAGAGGAAACCTACCTTGTAGAACAAACAGGAGCCAAGAATTACATAGAGACGCCTCAGACCGAAGAAGTCCTCAGACTGTTAGAAGAAAAACAACATCAGAAAGAAATTAAACAGGAAGGTTGTTAAAAGTTCGACCCTTTAATTTGTGAGTTAAAAATCTAAAGTCACATCCTGCGGTGTCACTTTCTGCATCAGTAAAACCTCTGTCATGTTGGTCTCAGCTGTTTTCTGTCCTAATTGCAGCTTCACGTAATCACTTAAAGCTGCGCGTACAAAAGGACAAACCAGACCTCATTAGCTCCTCATTAAAAATACAGACTAACATGACTACACCTCTAAATATAGTCCTAACCTTCTCCTCTCCCCCTACTGAGGTCAGAAGACAGATGTATGTTTACTGCAGCTGGATAAAGTATCGTGTCACCACTTTTTATTACCGATGTAACTCAAACAGCACAAATTGGTCATTTTGTTGAGAGATTTCAAGGCTGTGAGGAGACGTTCTTTAAGCGCAGGAGATCATTTACGAAGCAATATCTGCATTATAGCTTCAGGTGGAGTCATTTAGAAGTTTCAGGTGATCTGTTTCATGTGAAAGTGTGTAGCACCATTTCTCACCATTTCTCCAAAATCAGAAGACTCAAAGTCAGAGAGAACAGTGTCCACCTCCATCTGTGGACAGAGAACATTTAATTAGTTCTAACACGGGACTCAGGAGACGTTACAGTAGCGGAACGGCAGCGCCGCGGTTTAGCTGCGTCCTTTGCCCGGCGTTAACTCACACCGGACGTGTGTCAGCCGCGGAACGGCAGAGGAGCGAGCCGGCCGTTTTCACGTGTGAATCCTGGACATACACGAGATACCCCGCGATAAACAGTGTATAAATAAAACAACAACAACAAACAGCTGACTTTGCTTCTCTGACGTGGAGGAGATTATAAAAACCATCTGTTGTGTCATAAATGATTGTGTGTTATTCCACTTCAACAATTAGTCTCTTGTCGTTCATGTTGAGACCCTTTGATCGATCTTTGATTATCTGGTGCCACCGGTCGTGACGTAACGTTGATGTGAAGTTGTAAAAAGCTACATGAACTGCGTATTGTGTTTTATTTTGAAAGGGGGCTGAAGTTTACGGAAAGCTCGCGCCCTGTGTGAGTGCTCTCATTGACTAGACTGTCGGCTATTTGCTACTGTGACCGCAGCGCTGCCGTTCCGGTGTGAGTTGGCCTTAATTATTGGCATCAGAATCAAAATCTGAATCAGGTTCATTGCCAAGTATGTTTTTCATATACAGGAAATCTGCCTTGGTATCTTGGAGCATAACAAAATGATGTCTGTTCTTAAAATAAAAAGAGCTTTAGAGTGTTTAGACAATAATCCATAAATCTACCTTTGTTGAGTCACATGCATCATATTCAATCTTATGTATGTTTCTTGTAGTGTATTTCTGCATTGATCGAAATAAATCAAGCATCCACCATTGAAAGTTGATCTGATTTCTGTCATTTTTAACATTTTACAATATAGTGAACCATAGATGCATGTATCTATATATATATATATATATATATATATATATATATATATATATATATATATATATATATATATATATATATATACACCAGTGTCCCTCTCACACATAAATGCACCTTGATTTCTGGAGGCAGCGTGAGCCATCGGACCGCCGGCAGTCCTTGGAGGAAAAGTGTTCCTGAGACGTCGGTCGGAGGAGCTAAGGAGCCCTCCCTCAAGCGAGACGGCTGGATGAGCTGCTGGAAGAACAGGCAGAAGAAATGGTCCAACCTGGGAGCGTGGTCCACCTTACAGAAGGCACTGCAGAGTGACACGGGGTGTCACGATAACACAAGGGTTAAGGGACAGAAGTGAAGAGTTTGTGTTAAACCCAGTTGGTGCTTTCAGTATATTTTGCGTTAACGACAGCCAGAGAGGGGAACTTTCATCCAGCTCTCTCAGCAGGATCACAGGAAAGCAAAGCGTGACCAACCTGTCCAAGGAGCCGTACATCACTTTTAGAGTCCGGACTACGTCTCCCACCACCGTCTGCAGATACAGCAGTGGAACCCTGGAGGGAAACAGAAAAATGTCAAACGCAGACGTGGGTAAACTTCAGCTTCAGCTGCTTATCAAATATTTGGCCGACTAACTGCCAGGAGCCGTGTAGGAAAAACGTTTTCCGAGTTAATGTTTTGTCTACACGTGGGTGTTCCTCGAGAATCAAACTTTTAAAGCATGAGCGAGATTATTTCTCAGCCGGGACGGTGATTGATCGGGGGTTGATCTGGCTGCTAAAAATGAAAGGTGGCCAAAGTGACTCAGCTCATGAACCGTTTTACAACCACGTGCTCCCGAAAGACTTATCCATCCGGCCAACAAAGAACAAAAAGAAGCACATGTGCACATTGAAATTGAAAAACAGCGTGCTCTTAAATATGTTTCCTCTTCTCCTTTTTTAATAAATATGTCCTAAAAATTTGCTGGCAGATCTTGCCGTGTAATATCAATCTTTAAGCTGGATAAGCCGCAGCTCAAATGAAATGTGGTGGAGCTATCTAAGTGTGATAATCTCTGTCTGAGTGTGTGTGTTGCCTCCCTTTTACCTCTCAGCAGGAAGACCGATGACCAGAAGGTTATTGCTTTCCTTCCAGTAGCTTACATGTACCAGATGTTTCCCGAGCAGCAGAGAGGAACTGAAAAGGGGAGAAGATAGAAATCAAAGAACAAGTGACAGATAAGGAGGAAGAAAGGAGGATGGAGGGGTCAACATAAATACAAGGAAATATTGCTCCTCTAATAGCCAAATATTTCTCCCAGATCACTGTTGTTTTAAACTCAGACGTGAACTGTGCTGATATTCAAAACATCCAGCGGCGTACTGGCAGAACAGTTGGAAATTTGGGGGAGTAACAACAAAAATAATTTAATTGAAACCGGTTTCATCATCGCCACATTTATCGTACATTCATACGGGATCAGGCGCTGCAGCGTACTCGTCGCTCCGTGAAATAACTTCAATTTTATCGATGCCTGTGCTCGCGTACTCTCAGTCACTGTCCATATCACTCGACCAGTGCTTGCTCTTGTCTTCTTTCTCTCAAACCATTGAACACAAACCAGATTAAACTTCTCCGGTCTGCGTTTTTCCAAAAGTTGGATCCGGTTTTTAACTTTTTGCCATGAAAAATTCAGAAGTTGACAATCAACGACATTTAGTGCTGGATACATCAAAAGTTCCTGGGCCATGGAGAAGATTTAAAATGCCATGAGTAAAGTTTCTGCCGTATTAGCCACCCTGACATCTAGACGAACAGATGTGGGTGTGGCCTGAAGTCCGAAGCCACACCCCCACAAAAACACAGTCTCTGTGGCGCAATCGGTTAGCGCGTTCGGCTGTTAACCGAAAGGTTGGTGGTTCGAGCCCACCCAGGGACGTGAGTTTTTGTTCTCGATGCAGCAGGAAACACCACGTAAATGAGTTACCTGCTTTCTGTGATAAGGGGGTCAGGTTACACCGACAACAGCCGCGTGAAGAGGGCACATATCAGTTACAAGTTTGTGGGAAGCGTTGAAAAGAGCCAGCTTCTGGCTCTGGCTCAACTTTCTCTGCCACATATCGCTGCGTTTTTTTGGCGGACACCTCTGTGGCTCACGCCGCCACAGCCAGAATTCCACTCAAATATATATATATATATATAAATATATAAATATATACCGCAGAACCCTAATGTTGATGCCTTATTATAATTTAAATATAAAAAGGGCCAATTTTGAAAGAGTGAACGTGGTCTTGATTTTGAGAAAAATTGATATTGGGAATAATTATTAGTCCTAACAAAAATGTCTGTTTTATATACAGGAAGACGGCAGTGTGAGGTCATTTTAAAAAAGCTAAAAAAATGTATTTAAATGTACTTTACAGTTACAGACTGGCGATTGTTGCATTGCTGACCTGACCTTACCTGATTATCCGCCCTCCTGTGACATTTTCCAGCATGTCACACAGCGTGAGGAAGATCCCTCTCACTCCTTTCAGCTGGCTGGATGCCTCAGACACGGGATATTGGTACAAGATCTCCTCCTGAGGACACAAACACACATAAACACGTTGTAAATCGGATTATGTGTCATGTAAATTACACGAGCGGTGGAGAGAAATATCTCTGGTTAGCCTATCAACAGAAAAATGTCACATAAAAATATGAAATATCTGCGGTTGGATGCTACAGTGTCTACTGAGTTATGTACAGCAGAGAAGCACGAACAGATGAACCGCTGGAGGTTTCTTCTACCACCTCAAAAATGTCAGCTTGGTTTGACTTTTACTGTCAAACCGTTCTCGTTGTGGAACAAACAAAGACAGAAATGTCAAAGATGAGTGTTTGAATATTTTACGTGTACAACTTTCCAGAGCAAAGAACAGCAGATTCAGGAAACACAGGAATTCGACTGAAGCTCAGAGAAACCAAAAGTCTACAAAGCAGAGAGACGAGAGAGCGCTCCGGGCAGTTCAGTGTATTGTTACTGATATTAGTATTGCCCCCAGCACGCTTGGATACACAGTGGATAAGAGCCGAGCTGCTGAGAGGATCAAGAGGCCAGAGTGGTGGGCGAGGGGATAAAAACCTTGAATGAATGGACCCTTAGAGCCTTGGCAACAAGAACAAAGAACAACCAACCCATAAAACACCTAGTTACATGTTGTTTGTACATACAAGGCAAAAAAAAGCTCAGAAATACCACCACTGGACCTCTTCAACTCCTGCTACCGTGCAATCAAACGACTACAACATCAAAGTCAAGAGTTTAGCGGTTTTCTTGCATAGCACGGTCGCTTAAAGAGTCAACTGCTGGCTGATGTGGCTCCAGACGAACGCTCATCTCCGCTGCAGTTCACGTCAAAAAAAACACAGATACACAGAAAGGAACTGCAGAACCAGGAAGTCCAACCATAAAGAAAACATCAACCTGCCAATAGCCGTCCACAGGGAAAATATGATTACAGTGTAGGAGACGACGGTCGGCAAATGAGTAGTTTGCTTCTCTGAGCAACAAAACACACTTTGGGATTAACACTTTACTACAAGCTCACCGTGTCCTACCTCTTGGGAAATACTGTAAGGCTGCTGCACATGAGCCAAAGGAGGCATGTGTATGTGTGTCGAGAGCTCAAGGCATTAAAATGACAGATCATTTATAAACCTGAGCTCAGCTTCTCCCCTTTCTTTCTGTTTTCTGTTAGTAGTACCCAGAAAACGTTGGAAGCCGTGCAGAGCGGTAGTTTTCTGTAAGACTCTGACTCACATCAGAGATATTCAGAGGAAGATTTCCACTCCTGGACGTGGGATTTCCTACAACTCAGGTCATTCTTAATACTTCCATCTCCATACTAGAGTACTTTAAGCCATGGACAGTCATCGTGTAAAGTTTGCACTACAGCTGGATGTCTGCACAGGGGTCCACGTGGATGGAAATTTAGGCTACACCAACATAGATGATTAAATACTCCTGTTTGGTATAGTTCAATGTTTGAAATACAGTTTAAAGTTGCTGACAGTCAGTGTTCCTTTGACCGCAAATTCCTGGAAAATCATGCAGTCATCCAGCGTTTGGAAATAAACAAAAGTCTTAATGTTTGTTTTTTTCCATCTCAATTTATTGGCAATATTCAGGCTTTGTTTGTCCGCTCTCAGCATATCCATTACAGATGAGGCTTGCTCTTTTCATAGCTTTTCAATTCAGCATTTTAGATACATGGATAGACTGCAACAGATGCGTGTATTGTTTACACTGCTAACCCTAACCCATTATCACAGAAAGCAGGTAACTCATTTACGTGGTGTTTCCTGCTGCATCGAGAACAAAAACTCACGTCCCTGGGTGGGCTCGAACCACCAACCTTTCGGTTAACAGCCGAACGCGCTAACCGATTGCGCCACAGAGACCACGTTCTTGCAGGGGTGTGGCTTCATGGTGTGGTTCCATGGCTCAGGAACTGCTATTTACTATGAATATGACAGAAACTTTTATCATGATATTTTAAATCTGTACTCCCATTGGGCAGGAACCATTGGAGTGGGGTTTATAGCACTCAATGGTGCTGATTGGGCAACTCTTTCACGGCAAACATGATTAACCATAAAGGACAAAAGAGACCTTGGACTGACGAAGAAGTTCAGGCTTTGTGAAGCATTTTTGTGGAGAAGTAAATCCAGTGGAATTTCATAATGGCGTTGCATAATGAAACAGCGGACTATAAGATTTCATACCAGTTACACAATCATAGTTGAACGCTGGGGTGGCCAATATGGCAGACTCTAAAACTGCACTTTCCCATGGCCCAGGAGCTATTGGGGTTTCCAGCAATAATGTTGCTCATTGGTGAACACTATGTTTTGATTTGCAGATCTTTGTTTTAAGTCCAAGATTAACCACAAAGAAGGCCAAGTGACTTTGGACTGATGATGAAGTTCCTTCTTATTACAATACTTCCTCCAAGGATATGAGTTCTGTTCATACTGCTGTCACAGTCAAACCTTTGCTATCACAGAAAGCAGGTAACTCATTTACGTAGTGTTTCCTGCTGCATCGAGAACAAAAACTCACGTCCCTGGGTGGGCTTGAACCACCAACCTTTCGGTTAACAGCCGAACGCGCTAACCGATTGCGCCACAGAGACTGCGTTGATGGTGCTTCGAGGGGGCGTGGCCTCGATTATTAACCCCTACCCACCAAGATAAGCTATCTCGACTAATATGGCTATTTACTACTAATATGCCAGAAATCATGGCATTTTAAATCTGTGGCCCCAAAACTTGTGGCCACTAAATGGTACTGATTGGGCAACGAAACCATTTTACACAGCAAACACAAGATTAATCACAAAGGAGGCAATTTAATGTGCTGTCAACCCATTGCTCTTTCTCTAACCCTAACCCCTTATCACAGAAAGCAGGTAACTCATTTACTTGTTACCTGGTGACTCAAGCACAAAAATAACGTCCCTGGGTGGGCTCGAACCACCAACCTTTCGGTTAACAGCCGAACGCGCTAACCGATTGCGCCACAGAGACCGTGGTCCTGTGTTGGAGACTGCTGATTGTTTGCTCACTTCTGAGATAGTATAACAGAATCTTTAATCATGTCATGTTAGGCCTGTACTTTGCGGCTCAGGTGTTACCAGCATATCTCCAGTTAAATGTGAACGCTTTTGCTGATTTTATAGAAACTGACCTCTTCCTGTGGTGATGCTGAGTCCAGTTTAAGTGAGAGGTACATGACAATATGCGGGATGTGTCCGATGGACATCTGAAGTTCGGCTGTGTCCTCCCCCCACAGCAGACGCACCAGCTGACTGACTGGCGGAGAAGCCTTCGTCTTACGGACTGATGAAGTGTCGCTCGCACTGCTGCCATCCACCAGAGCCACCGTCTCCAAGGTCAGCTTCACCTGGCGAGAAGTGAAGAATGGGACAAGTTTTAGGACAGAGAACGATTTATAAAAGACAGAAAAATAGGGCAAGAAAAAAAGAGTATTTTTTCATTCATTTCTAAAAATAAGCCACTATGGCTCCACATGATTATACTTGGCAAGAAATGTAACAGTACTCATGTGTCTGTTTTAGGAAAATAGAGGTGTGCACATGTGCCGGGCTTCCAAAGGGGGGGGAAAACATCAATCATGTGCATTCATTCAGGAAAAGGCTGAAAAGTGAATCAATTGTCAGAGAGAAAGTGACATCGACATCCAGACGTAACCGCAGCATAACAAATAGCAGGGAATTGTGTGTGTGTATATGTGTGTGTTTTGTGTGCGTTCGACTAAATCAAAACCAGACTTCGGCAACCCGAAGAAACAGTGGCAAGACAACAGACGGCCTATCTTCTCTCGTTCATGCAGTGTTTTCTTGACTTTCCATATCCCAGTATTTTAACACTGCCATTCATAGAAAGAAAACGGTGGAAACAGACACAGAGCTGCATGGAAATCCAGCAAGCACGCACATGGAAACGATGCAGAGGAGGATGAGAAACTTCAAGTTTGTGGCATCCCTGTTAAAACAATCCGTCGGAGCTAGATTAAGGTCTGGTATACTACGTCTACGTCAGATTTTATTGAGTCGATAGTAGTAGTAGATGTTTAAATTTAGATATTTACTGGTATTCTGTGAATATATGCATATATACAAACAGGTTTATATAGCTTAAACTTGCACATGATCGAGGTAAATGCGATCTAATTAGAAAACAATAAAAGAAAAATATTTATAGACTCACAAAGTACATGTTAATGTGACATATCTGTCCACACCTTGTGTTCATTCTGGGCTATCGGTGCAGTAGAGGTGGTCTACGGAGCTAGACTGATGTTAACTCCAAGTCCAGATGTGGGAAACAGCAGCTGGATTCTAAATGGTGCTTAAGATCTGGAGGGGTAAATGCCCCGCGTGGCCTTAACATCGTGCAAACTGGTGCGAGGGGAATATCCTATAAAGATAACGCAGTAGGTCTGAGGAGTTTTCTTTAACGGAGGCATATGAATGTAAAAATATGAAGAAAAAAAGACTGAAGACAGGCAGAACAGTGGAGGTTCTGCTTGAATTTGACCTCAAACCACCAGGGACCTTGCAGATCCAGTTATAAGTTTCAACCACTACATCTCAACTGGACACACCCCAACTACATTTTGGCGTTTGACTGTAACGCAGAATGTGAAATATGCAATTTATTGAACACTCGGCGACCGCGTCCATTCTTATACACACACACACACACGAGGGGAGCAAAGCAAAAAGCAATATGTGAGGTATTGTGGTCATTACTTTAAAAATAGAAAAAAAAGGTGGGAAGTCTGTGTTTTCTCAACTCTAGAGCACACCAAATATTTTTCAGAGATCATATTCCCAGGTCAAAAAATGTCGAAACTGTATTTTTCAAATCCAACGATCACTCCCAGAACTCTCCAAGGTCTGTCAGCGCTAACCACAGGCCACCCGCCTCTCCAGCAGGCGCCTGCATCTGGGCTGCCAGCCATTTTATCCAATTTTAAGGGTATTATTAAAGAAGAGCCGAGTAGTGGTGAAGCACCAAGTGATGTACCTTTCGACTAGTGATTCTGAGGCTCGCTCAGTCTGGGGATTTAAAGCTACCGTGTCCTTAATTAGTCCGGATTGATTAGATTTGAGTGTGAGCACGAGGAAAAAATAGGCAAACCCTGAATTTAGTAGTAAAAAAAGGCTGAGTGGGCTAACTGCAGTACTTTCTCTCGTCATAAATAAGGATGTGGTTAGACTGGAGTGTGGAATACCAGTCTGTTGATGTCAGTCAAAAGCTGAGAGATGGACACTGCAGTAACTGAAGGGTTAGCAGAGGGCACGCTGGACCGACTTTAATACTAATATTTGTTCCTCCAAACGTAATAAGCACTGTCTACGTTCCATCTGGGAGGGCTGGCAGACAGAAAAACCATCCTCCAGCTCACACACTCACACAAAACAATCATTCTGTCAGCAATACAACTCTATTTCAAGTTTTTTTTTCGAGAGTCATCGCGGTGCCGGAGGGACCTTGTATTTTTCCAAAAAATCTCCCTCGCTCTTTCCCCTACAATGTAATTTCGTTTCCGACTATATCTTCTAATCAGCTGAGCTTTCAATCCCACAACAGCTTCCTGTGGCACCGAAAAAAGAGTCGCACCGCAGTCCCGTCTGTCCGACGTGTTCACCATCAATCCGCACGCACTCTGTCATTTGCAAATTCCTACTTTTTTGATGGTCTACTTTCTCGCTGAAAATGCACGACTGAGGCACAGACTATGGATTTTTCTAGCCACTGATCAAAGGATCATTTCTCGGTAATTGAGGGTTTTCTAATGTTAAAACTGCCCCGACTTCTGCTTTCTATTCACATTTTAGCAGCTCACAAGAGCCGAAGCATTTCAAAGTAATTCAACGTCTATGTTTACTGACCAGGCAAGTTTTGTGACAGGGCTTAAATGCTACCATACAGATCTGGAACGCTAGTCCAATATGGGCGACAGAGATCATGACAGCCAGCGGCTTTTAATATAGACTATAAAGACATCAGTCAAGTTGTTACTGAGCCTTTCTTTGGGTTTTGTCTCCTTCTTCTTGATAGATTTACACTGACCTGTGTTGGTCCCGGGATGCAGGACAGGACCCGCTCGATGTTTTCCGATGTCACGTCTACGTCGTCCACCGCTACAAGCACATCACCTGAACACAGCATGCAGAGAAGGAATGAAAAGAAGTAATGGTAGTAGCCTTTTCCCGCATAAAATAACCGGAAAGACCTCAAACTTTACCTTCACATTAGCTCGAGAGACAGCGTACACGACAGATACTGACTAATCCACCACAAGCAGTATTTATTCTGATCATTAAACCCCTGTTAGGTTAGTAATCCAATTCTAGCTTGACTTATAAGGTCAGTAAGAACGCCGCTTACTTTGATTGATTGTATCGTTTGTGGTGTGTTCCTGACCTGTGCACTAGACCCAATAAAAAGGCCAATAATGAACTTCACCTGCTCGTGTGCAGAGAGGCTCACCACCATCTCGTCAACGTAGCTATTTCAGGTATTTAACCACTCTAATTGTTTAAGCATGTAGCCGTGCTGCGTAATAGCTTCTCTAAACAGTAACTCATGTGGGCAGTCATTTGTGGTGAAGCACAACTGCCATTCGTCTGTCCGATCATTAGCCCTGATAGAAGAAAATCACTTCAGGGAAGCCAAGGACGGATTTCTCCAGGACTAGACCGAACATTTGGACTTTCGTTCACTCTGCAAAACCGTGCTGAACTTTCACTAGGTCTCAATATAGTTGCTGCTCAGGGCTGGGAGAAGTAGCTACTAAACGTCCTACAGACGATTTTAACGAGAGCTTTCTGGTTTTTACAACGCGGAGCTAAAAGTGAAACTATGATAATGATTTGTATTCAGGGTCTCTGCACATTTCTGACAAGCAAATATAATGCTTTTTAAGACCCTTTTAAGACCTTTGAGAATAAAAAATAAGACCATTACCGCGAAACAAATATTCATACAGTAAAAAGGTGCAGTCAAAGATAAGTTCAAACTCAAAGCATATTTATTTTTTTATAAATCAGTGCATCTTCAGTTTATAGTTTTAGTTTAGTTTTTGCCTTCTCAATATTTTAATAGTAGGGCACTGATGTACACATAAACAGTCAGGAAATAAATACAGTTTTACTACTTATCTAACTGCCTCAGTGCATCGGATTTCTCCTGCACTCCTGCAGAACCCAAAGTATTTCTGCCTTTAACGTAGCGGTTGGAGCGAATGCAGCGAAAGCATTTGTGCTGGGGCCCGGAGATATGAAACGCACAGCTGGCCTTGCACTTGCGTTAGTGCCTGTAGTGGCGAACATTCGCAGGGGGACTGTTGATTCCTGACTAGCAGCATAGCGTGTGTGCTTTTCCCCTTTCATGTGAGCGTCAAGGGCACTACAGCCCATTGTTCCCAACTTGATGAATCCGACATAATTTACATCGCGCATCATATTCCGACACTGTTTTTGTTAGCCAACTATTGTATTTCGGCTCCTCGAGCCACTTGTCGCTGAACTTGCATTTCCCCATCTCACTTCATGTTCATGTGTGCCAGAGAGGTTTAACGTATGCTGCTTATTCCAACCACTTGTTCGTCTGTTTAATTTCATGGCTAAAGCGACACACTGCAAACAACGGCTCTATGAGTTTTCAGCATCTTGATAACAAACAACGCTGGCTAAGTAAATCACGTTAGCGCAGAAAAAAATCAGCGATATGTTTTTTTTATTAACCATAGGCTACCGGGATGAAAAATAATACCTACCTTGTAAAATTTAATGCCATACTTCAGAAAATGGTGAAATATAATGCTTCTTAAGACTTTTTAAGACACATTTTTAAAATAAGACTTTTTAAGACTTTTTAAGGATCCGCGGAGACCCTGGTATTACTTTGTAGTTGTTACTATGGATTCAACAAACAGGAAGGGCCTCGCTCCGAAACCTGGGCTAGATCTCGCAACAAAACTATCTAGTTACCTTTGCAAATCGTAATTATAGATACAATTTACTGCCATTATGCTCATTATTTAAGCTCTGGGCTGTGTGTGTGTGTGTGTGTGTGTGTGTGTGTGTGTGACTGTAGCCGTGTTGTAATAATTGTAATCCGTGCTTTGGCAGTGCATTCATGTGGTGGTGGAAATGAATGAGTCAGTGCCGGTTCCTGAATCTATGAAGATGACTGTTATTGAAATCACAACGTCGTGAGTGTAATTTGTTCTTTTAGAGGATGGAGAGACTAGTCAGTCATAAAAGCTACTTCGCTTTTTATCCGAATAAAAATGTTCCTCTGAAGCTTGTGCCTACTTTACGTAGAGATGTATTTTCAGTTGAACTAATCTAGTATTAGTAGTGTTAGATCTCCGACACAACAAAATGTTTGATAACAGCTAACTGGTCTCACCAATTAGGATTTGGCCACATTTGATGGCCGGGCTGTTGGGTATTAATCCGTGAACAGTCAGTCTTTCCTCCTGTCTGACCACTGCAGGATCCACCTGTCCTCTACTCCAGGAGGGCCGATGCACCACCCCCAACAGCACTTCCAGCAGGCCTCCGCTGTCAGACAGAGGTGTAGATGAACCTCCGAGACGTTTGGGGTTGAGGTAGACACACACTTCCTTCAGCTGCTGCTGCTGAACCGTCACGCCCTGCCTCTGACCCGGCTGGTTCTTCAGGATGGACGTCGGAGGTGACGACAAAGCGGAGTTGTCCTTTCCCCCGTCCTTCCCGCCTCCTCTGCGCTGTGATGGCCGGCGTTTTCTCCTCAGGATCCTGGCAAGCCTTTTAAGCGTGGGCTCACCTTTCGCCCGTGAGCCGCATCGCTGCTTCTTGTTTTGCTCTGTGATGATCTCTGCCTCCTTTTCGCTGAAGCGAACATGATTGGTGGACACGCCTTGGTTGGCGGCGGCTTGGGCCAACGCAGCCTCCTCTTCGCCCTCACTCAGCTCCAGGTAGAAAAGCTCACCGTTCTTCTGGATGTCGTCCAGCCATTCTGGTTCCAAGTCACTGAAAAGAAACAAACATTGAAAGAAAACTAGCATTAATGGCAAGGTGGTATGAAACGGGGAAGACAGGGTACAGTAGTAGAGATAAGAGATCCATCCATATTCCTCTTAGTCTTTGCACGGTTTGCATGGCACACCACCTCCAGCTGAAACTCTCAAACCTACTATACACCCTCAAAATCGACTACCTATGTCTTGCCCCCACCACAGTAGCAAGAAACAAGGTCAGGATTGATGACCAACTAACCATCTCCAATCACGTCACCTCAGTTGCCCGGTCGTACTTGAAGAAAAATCAGGCCTTATCTGAATCGATGTATCTCCTCCAATGAATGATATCTGGTTCTGTGTCTTCTAACCAGGTACTCTCTCTTCCTCCCACAGTCCAAAGACATGCACTTAATAGGTTAACTCTAAATTGTCTGAATGGTTGTTTGTCTCTGTGATGAACAGGCGATTTGTCCAGGGTGTACCTCGCCTCTAGCGCAAAGTCAGCTGGGATCCTGAAGAGGATAAGCGGGTATGGATGGATTATTACAATTCATCTTTTTCTGGTCCGAAAAGCTGTCCTACGGTTAAGCGGCACATTTTTTATCATTCACATTTACACACAATAAATCTACTTGCTTGTCATGATATCCACAATAATGATTACTGCTCAACACACACACAGTGTGAGTATTGCCAAAGATTACTGATTCAAAATGAGTGTTTTGATTTCATTCCACATCCTGTATTGCTTGTGTGTGTATATTGGAATATAAGAAAACAAAAACCCAAACTAAAGACTACTATATGTTCAAAGCGTGGTCACGTGTCTGACCAAAAGGGTGGGAGTAAAAATATTTTTCTTGCTGGTTTCTCTCTCCTTTTTATATCTGCTTTGAAGAACCTGCGGTGGGCAGCTCTCACACGATATCCATAAATTTAAACAGAGAATGGCACGAAGCGTGCAATTATTTATGAAGGTTTACCTCCCAAATTGAAAACACTCCCTTCCAAAGCTATGAAAAGCACAGAGGAGGAGGAGGAGTGTGATGAAAAAGTGTGTGGATGGAGGAGACACCACTCTCCTCCCTCTTTTTGGCAAAGCTTTGGCCACTAATTTTAGATTATATGTGCAAATAAATTACCACAGCCACTGCTTTTATATATCTGCATTGTAAATCATTGGTGGTGTCAGGTTACATCTGCTCCTCACACACACACAGGGGTGAACTTTCCTGTAGCTTGTTCGACCTGACTCGACATGAGGGCTCATGTCGTGATGTAAATGTTTGTCTGTCGTAGTGTCGGAGTTGTAAATTATCTTCTTACTCGGAGTAGTCGGAGCTGCTGAAAGTCGACGCAGATTCACGGTCGCTATCGTTGCTATCTTGCTCGACACCGTCTTCCTCCGTTTGCCCGCTCGAAACTGTTCTCTCTGCGGTGTAATGTCGCGCTGCCATTCTGCTAGTACAAAACAAACCGTCAAACCGTCTTCAAACTGTCACTAAACGCGTGTTTGGCGCCTTAACTTTCTTAATTTAACCACTATCGCGCACTATCGCCATGTTGTTAAGCAAAGAAGCAGGCACTGTCTGTGTGTGCGCGACTCTGTGGCTCCAGTCACGTGACGCGAATGCGCTCGATCTGATTGGACGCTGACCGCGGTTGCCCCTGACAACGCAGAAGCTTCTTTCTGAGTCTATCAGTGGTGGCACGAGCCAGGTAAATGGAACGTGCGACCGTTGTGTCGGTTTACCTTAAAACCGTTAAATAATGCAACACCTGCTCATATTATTACATTTCTACTCGGTTTAACCGATGAAAACAAACACTTAGAGGCGATATTCAACATTTATTCAATCACAAATTCACAGATAGGTCAAAACATATCAAAATTTGAATGGTAAAGTGCATGAGAACCTCTTTAATATCACTTTAAACCAATTTGCAACTGTCAAAACTATTAAATAAATGTTGCCAAATGTCACAGTTGCCTTGTATCTCACATCTCCAACTCCCTGCAGCCCTGCCTGCACAAGTTTTTTTTTTAATCCCCTCCGGTATTTAGAAAAAAAAACTTCTGGCAAAGTGCCTCAGTCCACACAAAAGCTCACAACTTTAAATTTGCAAATAAAATATATCATATTGTTATATATATTTGTGGATTAGTGTGAGTTTTTTTTTTTTTTTTTACTGACCTGTAAAGGAGAACACTGCGAATAGAGTCGAAGTCCTCCAAGTTTTTAGAGAATGAACCTCCATCTATAGAAATGTTAAACATCATTTGTGTGTCATGTTTTCGCCGGCCAACAACGCTGTGTTCACTTTCTGAAGATGTAATTAAAAAAAAAAAACTCCACAAAGGGTCCAAAAAGAAAAAAAAGCACGGGTAGAAATTAATCCATTCCCTCTGCCTCCGTATGAAGTTTTCTAACCGCATGCATCAACAACCGCGTCTCCCAATAAGACCAGAACCAATCCTCCACCCGTTTCTCACGTCAATCACTGACACGGAGTAGCTGAACGGTTCAACACCATCTCTGTTCAAAGAGAGAATGAAACCCACTGCTGCTTTTCTTTTTCTTTTTTCTTCTTCTTCAAGTTTTGAGCGTTTCACCAGGCCAACAGGGCGGAATCTGTCCCAGCAGTCTTCTTGGCAGGCAGGTGGAGTAAAAACCCGCCTACTCAGGGTTCCCAACAACAACAAAAAAAGGCTCAGCAGACAAGCCCACATTTATATTTTAATGATAATTAAAATAAAATAAAATAAAATAAAGGGTCTGGGGAAATAACTTCACCACGCGTATCCTTGGCTATAATCCCCACAACAAATCACACACACTCGTATTACGCCGTGATGGAGGAAACACTGGAGTCATTTAGTTCAGTAAACGCAGCAATAAACTTTGATTCATGTTGCGGGTTGTTTTCATGCCAGGACGATGTGGCAATGTCATTTCCATCGGTTTTAAAGACAATAGCCGAACATCTCAAACATTATTACGCAAGCAAAAAAGATTTATTTGAAATGTGGTTTAGCAAAATAAAATAAAAAATACAGTATGGCAAACATTCAAATGACACAAGTATACTACAATGAGTAAAAGCGGTTGGTTACTTTACATATCTATATCTATCTATTTATCTATACTATAACACCACCATTTTACCATCAGCACTATTACCATCATCTGCACCTTATCTATTTATCTTGTGTTTTTTACGTGTTCTTGTCCCATTCTGTGTTTTTATTTCTAAAGTATTATATTGCAATTTTTATTTTATATGTAGTATAGGTTTAAAGGTTTATACTGTTCATTCTGTTTACACGGCTGAATCTTTCTATATTTGCCATGTTTATACTGTTCATGTATTTTAGATTTGTCATATTTTTCTTAGATATCTTTCTAACTTGTATATGTTGTTATATTCTATGTATATTGCTGTTTGCACCAGGGATGTGAAGAACACACCATTTCAACTCTCTCTTTATACTGTTTATATCCTCCAGACTTGCCACTGTCTTTTCTTGGATGTCTTTTAGCTTGTACATATATTTATATTTAATAATTTTATATTTCATGTATATTGCTGTTTGCAATAGGGGGGAAACGCAAGGTTAACTCTCTGTATGTTCTGTACATATGGCAGCAAGGCCAATAAAGTTGACGACTTCAGAAAGTGCGTTGACACTAAAATCACATACACACACAACACATCTGTACATTGACTGAGTATATAATTTCCCTCTGGGATTATTAAAGTATTTCTAAATCCGAATTAATCCACCCTAATCTTTATATATATCAGCATATATGCAATATCTTATTGCATCTAGAGCTAAATAGGACTACAAGAAATGTTATTCTTATCATTTAACAGTTTTGCGCAACCACTCTGATCATACTCCTTCCCTCAGTGTCCCCGAGGAGACAGTGAACGGTCATCAAAAGCACAGAGCATATGAACTGAATCATGTCTCTGCGCCCGCTTCGCGCTCAGGATGGAGTATCACGACTCATCATCGTGGTTGGCGAGACCAAACACTTTAGAAACACATTTCTCAAGTCAGAAACTATAGAAATGATCCCTGAAAGTATAGTCTTAACGGATAACTGCTCCAGCCCAGGTACTAGTATGTGGACAGTGGCGTGCTCGGTCACGGTGCTGCCATGGAAACACTAAACAACAGCTGTCTATATAAGTAACATGATTATAGATTATACATAAAACAACAAAAACAAGCGTTAAAAACCTCAATCTGTTAAATAAATTTTAAATATCTATATTTTAAATACCCACAATGCTGTTTGGCGGCGTATGTCACACCCCCTCGTCTCTGATTGGTCACTGCAAGGCAGCATGGCAGCGTGTTAGCCTCAAATGCTAACAACAACAAGGCGTATAATGATTGTTTTAGAGCTGAGGGTTAAGTCAATATTAAATGTATGAACACTGACTGGATGCTGCAAACATGCAGCGTAAAACAAGCCCACATGCAAACGCTGACACGGAGGGAAAGACGAGATATTTATAATTTAATGCTAACAAGAGCTAGATGCTAACAGCCCAAATGTGCACCCACTTTTGGCTTCCGACTACAAGAACGAGATTACACGATAGTTCCTCCTTCAAATTCAACTTGCATTAAAACATTTGAAATTAATTTGAAGTTAACTAATTAGGTTTTAGTGTACGGAATTGCATTCACTTGAAAAAAAATACATAAAAAGTATTTTTTTGGTTTGTTTTTCGGGGTAATTATTTCTGTTTTTCTGAGTAATTTTTTCCTGTTTTTCGTGATACTTTGAAATCCAGCGAGAACATCCAACCTGCAACTGACTCCCATTGATCTATGGTGATCCCTGCCCCACACATTTTCTCTGCAGTGTGGCTTTAACGATGGTCACAGGACGGTTTTCTAGAAAGATTTCACTTCCTTTTTACTTCATTATTAAAATTGTTACACCTGTAGTATATTCGGTGGTGATGCAGTTGAAGATGTTTGAAGAGAAACTCCGCCGACACTGTCTTAGTTGCAGAACAAGTTTATTACAACAAGTTCAGCATCGTAGCAAGTAAATGTTACTTGGAGAGCTCCTGGCCGAATGATGAGGGACTCTCCCGTGTTACAAACCCTTATATACAGTAGAGGTTATACAATACAATACAATACAATACAATACAATACATGCAGTCTAAATAAACAATAGTATACATTAGTGTAAGATAGGGACAGAAGAAAAGAGAGGCCCCTCTCCCAGGATGCCCCAACAATTTGCTCTTAACCTTTGACCTGAAATCTCTCCCTTAACCACGTCAAAGAAGCTGACGAAGCATGCCTGTCAGAGCATGGGGAACTCGTTTCTCGAAAGACAGGAAGCAAGAACAGATGTTTCTATTGTTTTGTTGTCAAACCTCTCTGGAAATTGTGTCACTCTGGCTGGGTGTACAAAAAGGAAGTGCAGAGGACATGGGGATCACAGTCTTGCTGCAGAGGAGCAAAGCTTTGCCTCACTTCAGAGATTCAGCAGGACTTACTTCTACCATTCGAGACAAAGATGATGACTTCTGCAGTCCAGTGCTTCATTATCCTGGCATGCACTGCCATCCTAACTTCATCAGGAGGTAAGTGGCTTCTTTCGTCGAGCCTAACATATCAGTGAAAGTGAAAACTGTAGTTTACTTACACTACCTGTCTTCTTTTTTTCCAGCCAAGGTAATATGCTGCTTACACAAAACTAAGGCTGTACATGTACCTTTCTCTCAAATTGTGAGCGCCACAGAGTCTCCTACTAGTCCGTACTGCAACAGGAAAGAAGTCATGTGAGTACCTGCAGGGATATTTAGTCAATAGACAACATAGAAAGTATTTTTTTTTTTGTGTTGATTACACAGTTGTTTTATATAAAAGCTTTCTCTTTTTTTCTACAGTATTACACTGAAAAATGACCGCAGAGTATCTCTGGACCCAAATGAAAGATACACCAAAGCAGTCCTAAAATGGTAAGACGTGGTGCACTTCTGAAGTAATATTTATGTAATTACAAAAGAGAAAAAGTGGAAATTAAAGACAAGTTTTTTATCTGCAGCAGTCAAAGTGTGATTTGTTATTGTCATTTTTCTTCTTGAAGATACAATAAAGAAAAAAATGACACTTTTCAAATACATTTTGAGAGGAAATGATTGAACATTTGCACCCATTTGATCATAAGTAGATTCCCCTTAATAGGTCATGAGTCAAAAAGAAGTGACACCCCTGTCTCCAATGATTTCAAATTTCAAATTAAAGATTAAACATGACGTGTTTTCGTCACAGGTTAAAGGCACGTGATGCTGCGAAAAAAGCTGCATCTAAAGCAACCACAGCGCCAGAGACACAGACAGCATCATAGACAGAGACAGCGTTATCAACGACGTCACAATGCAAATTGCATGCAGTAATCATCATAACAATTAAAAAGAAGCATCAGCAGGAGAAAATCAGCACACTTTGTCAAAGTTGGATATAACTGTCTGACTGTTGGAATGTCAAAGATGTCAAAGGTGTCAAATATTTTTTAAATAAAACTCTAGCTCTTTCAGTTCACTGTGTTTTCTAGTAGTTCTTCTAGTTTTCTATTGCTACTTCTAAGTTTACTGTTCCCTTTTTTGGGTTGACTGGTTGTAGCAAAACATTATCACCCGATTCTGTGTTTCACCTATACATAACATAACAAAAGCTGGGAGCAATTTATAGTTTAATTAATTACAATAATGACAAATGATATTGCCAAGCAAACCAGTTTATGTCACTCCCTCCCTACTGTGACTTCCTGACCCAGCTCATGAACTCACTGCTTGGTCGCTACTGTATCATACCAATAAAATAACACACTACACATTTACACAGACTTCTTAGTACACTGGCCTCAGTATAAAACTGACAGTCTGCTTCTTTCATCTGACAAAATATATAGATGCATGGAAGCTCTGATACAGATATTGTAATGTGTGTGTATGTGTGTATATATATATATATTAGTATTTAAGTGGTGTCAAAGTTTATTTATATATATATATATATATATATATATATATATATATATATATATATATATATATATATATATATATATATATATATATATATATATATATATATATATATATATATATATATACCAAGTTAAGGTTATCAATATGACTGAATACATTCATAACTGTTAATCTTCATTGAATATTTAAAACACAAACACACACACACACACACACACACACACACACCCAATAATATATATATATATATATATATATATATATATATATATATATATATATATATATATATATATATATATATATATATATATATATATATATATATAATTATTGGAATTATATCTGTGTTACATCACACAGCGGATGAACCAAGTATGTTTTATTGTAATAATTGTAAACACGTTTAATCATGAATGAATAACACTTCTTCTTGGCCACGCCCCCTGCGTCTTTGTTTACTCTGACGCCTTTCTCGCGCGCCGCTCACGTGTTCGCAACCTGGAAGTCGACCTTTTTTTTGGTTTTTCTACCATGTGAGGTTTGTTTGTTGTTTTTACTTTTTCTGCTTTGTGACAAATAGAACTCTGCACACACGAGCGTCCACAAGAGAAACATCTGGACTTTGATCGACGTGGAGGGAGCTCACGGCTGACTGAGATGGCACACACGTGTCCGGATGTGCGTGAAGTGCAGCTGAGTGGAGTTTCAGAGGGGATGGAGCTGCTGCAGATAGACGTGGACGCGGATGTGGTGGAGGAGAGAGCGGGGAGAGAGCACGCAGCATGCTCAGTGAGTCTGTTTGGTTCCTGCTTCCTGTCTCTTTGTGCCCTGTGGCTTTATATATATATATATATATATATATATATATATATATATATATATATATATATATATATATATATATAGTTCATCAGAAGTGCCTGAGTCGGTCTCACATTCTGCCCAACTCATCCTGGTGGATCGACTTTAAACCCCAAGATAACAGCACAAATACTACACGCCCAGAATGAGTCACAGAGAATGTCTTTACCCATGGAGGTGTTACTGTCAGCATGTTCTAGTCTGGAGACCCAGATACAGGTCTCTTCGACCCTGGCCACCACAGTGTTGAGATAGACTGGCACCTACTACTACTGTCAATCAAAGCTAAACAACTAATACTGCCGAGGACCTCAAGGCCCACACGTGACCCTGTGTAACCTAAGGATAGAAAATTCCATAACAGTATTTATATCACGATGGTATGAGACCGATCAAAGTAGATTAATCTCATTTGTGTTTTTCTTTACTCATGAGTCTAGCTTTGGTAATTTTCATGTTTTCTTCCTGCTTCCGTTGATAAAATACACAATTCTCTGTGATTTCAGAAACTTTTGGGCTCCATATGTTCCCAAAGAACTTCAGACAAGCTCAAAAATTCATCGTTCACGCGCTGGAAGTCAAGCGTTTCCTATAATTCTTAAAGCTTAAAACTTAAATTAGTTGTATCTCATAAAAATCTGTGGATATCTCACACTGCTAATGCCGTTTTGTCCTTATCGATGATCAGAGGAATGTGTCGAGGAAGCAGCGCAACTGGGAGAGGCAGGTGGCAGCGAAGAAAAGCAGGAGGAAAGAAGAGAAGCAGAGGAGGAAGCTCAACCGCGAGGAGTCAGGTAAAGATCGAGTGAAGAACGAAGAGACGTTCCACTCTGGACTTTCTCTAACCAGAACACGTCTTTGCTGGGTTTTTGTAGGTGCTCGTGCTGGCAGCCCTCAGTTCACCAAACGGGTCATGAAAGCGATCACCAAAGAGCGTTTAGCCGAGGCTCAGTCCACGGGACCCAAACTCTGTGTTGACCTGAGTATGACGGACAGCATGTCCGACAAGGTAAGAGCCCGATGAGCAGGCGGAGACGTTTACTCCGCTTCCTTTAACTGTGTTTAACTGTGTTTAACTGTGTTTGTGTGCTTCAGGAGATAAGCCGACTGGCCGGCCAGTTAAGACGGCTGTACGGGTCCAACAAGAAGGCGGCGCGGCCGTTTCATGTTTTCCTCACAGACCTGAGAGAGGACAGTCGTCTCTACAGAGAGTGTCTTCGGATGAACGACGGCTTCCTGAACTACACGGTGACTGTTCAAGTCTCATTTCATTCATATAGGAAACAGGCTTTTGCACCAAAGTGCTTCACAAAGACAGACACAGAAGAAAAATAAAAGCGGTGAGAGAGCACGGACCTTGAACCCACTGGAGGAACTATATACAGTGTTCCCACGGATGCTTGAATTCCTTGAAAATGCTTGAATTTCAATTCAGTGTTTTTCAGTGTTTTTTTGAAGTGCTTGAAAATGCTTGAAATGTCACAGTTAGTTAAAAATCAAAACAGTCAATCTACCACCATATGAAATAATGCTAATTAGACCCATATTATTATGCCATACAGTGGCACCGCTGCGCTTCCCATGACCATCATGGCAAACACAACTAGTAGGCTACCTATTTAAAGGTGCTGGAAAAATGGAAAAACTGGTGCTTGAAAAGTGCTTGAATTTATTCATGAAAAAGGTGTGGGAACCCTGAATATAATCCATCTAGCTTGGGAACACTCTCCCACACTGGAATCTGGAGCCACAGTGACCCGATACCCAAGTATCGGCTCACTTGTGGGTCTTAAGATTCGTCTGAAAAGCATCATCAGACTCCACCAAAAACTTCCCGTCTGATCCGGCCTTTCTTTTTTTTACTTCTTTGAACGAGGCGCAACCAAACTGCCATGGTGGGATGATCTGAGGGTTCTAGTGAGAAGTTATTAGATACACGTAGGGGGCGAGAGAGGACACGTTTTGAAGGACTTGATCCTGAAGTGAACGGGAAGCCAGTCTAGGGATACTTGAAACGGGGTTTTGTCAGTAATCGAGCTGCAGCGTTTCGACGGGAAATGGTAGCCTGAGATTTGCAAAGGTAGATGCTGGCTGCCTGGATGATGGTAGTGGCGTGAACGAGTCTTGAGTGATTGATTGGAGATGGTTCTGAGTTGGAACTTTGAAGATTCAGCTTTCATTTGGACCACAAACATCCACTCACACGTTTATAGTTTTACTCACTTCATCTATAAGACCAGGAGCGGTTTGAATATTCAGCAACAGACTCTGATTATTTAGTATTTTCATTTTTTCAGATGGACATAACGGAGAAAAGCTGTCTGGACCTTTTCCCAGCAGAAACGCTCGTCTACCTCTCTCCAGATGCTGACGAAGGTTCGAACTGTCTCGACGGCATTCATGAAAAAAATACCTTTATTTTCATAGATATGTTGAATACATAATTTGCCCAGCAGAGGGTGCAATCAGACCGTCTGATCATACAGCTACTGCTGATATTAGTACTAACACTTTATGAAATAATGTTTTCAAGCTTCCACTTATAAAAACACAAACGCAGTGTTAGATAAATAAAAATCCTCAATAAAAGTCAAAGAACAAAACTCACAAAGAGTAAGGGATATTCAACTTTGGGGTGACCTTTATGGAAAATGTAAAAAGTTTATGCTACATGTGATATTATATCATTAAATTAGGGCATTTAAGTAGAAGCATGGTCATTTTCTATTTGAGCAATTATCACAGCTGGACTAGACGTCTTGCGCTGTTCACAAGTCGACTTGTTGCAACCTGATGGTGACGCTCGGTGACGCGCTCAGCTCAGCGGGGTACTTCCCGTTTGAAGCCTCACCTTAATCAGGTAGATCGTTGGTAGATTGTTTGGCGTCATCTTGTTTTCACAATGTCAAAATGTTTGACACGTTCAAAAGTTTAGAGGAAATCAAATTAAGTTGACGTGTGAAGTAAAGTTCATATTTAGTGTTTTTGCTCATTTGTTTTATTTTCCTTTATTCCAGCTTTAGAAACGGTCGATGCTGACAAGGTTTACGTCCTGGGTGGCCTCGTGGATGAAAGCATCCAGAAGGTATTCCACATTTATCTTGTTGCTATCTTATCTCTGTAGTAAATGGAGATTATATCAGTGCATGTGTAATGCAAAATGTTTGGCTTTCTACCAATCTGTCCGCTCCGCAGAAGTTGAGCTTCTCGAGGGCCAGCGAGCTGAGCGTGCACACGGCGAGGCTGCCCATAGACGAGTACATGGTGAAGAAAGACAACGCCAAGAACTTCCACTCAAAGATATTGGCTGTTAATCAAGGTGGGTTATTAATTCATGATGACTTACACGACAAGTTATTATCGTAGTAATAATATCCTCTCTTTGTTCACAGTGTTCGACATCTTGTCAACATTCCGCAGAACTGGTAGCTGGACACAAGCCCTGCAGGCGTGGTTCCCACAGGCGAAGGGTTATGTTGTTGCAGCAGATGACTCACAACTCCCTTTAGGTCAAACTGAGTCTTGACACAATGTGATACATGCTTTCTTTTTAATTGGGCATGAAACTAAACAAAATATTATGTTTTTTTATTTTTTATTAATTAAATTTTTACTCTTTGCCAGGAGTCATTTTTATTGAGTTTAGTTTACAGTGAACAAATAGAGACAGAAACGACGACGAAATTATCTTTGGAATAAGAACATGATTACTTTTGTTTTTTTATTTCGCCTCCCAATGGCTTTACAATCTGTACAGGGAGTGACTCCTCTGTCCTTAGAAAAAAAAAAACATTTTAACAGGGAAAAAGGTGGAAGAAATCTCAGGAAGAGCCACAGAGGAGGGATCCCTCTCCCAGGATGGACAGACGTGCAATAGAAGAAATCAACACAAAGATATTGTAGCAGCAAATCATCAACTAACTATAAACTGTACTGGAGATATGGCAGCAATGATGACAGTAGTAATATGTGTAGTGGACGTCGTGCATGATCACAGCAGCAGCCATGATGCAAGAGAAGAAGTTTAGTTAGTAACATGCATTAATGAAACGTATGTGCTTACAGAGAGAGAGTTTTCAGTAAAGGGAGATGTGACTGCATCTTCATCCAATACCGTGCCAGACTAGGCATAACCCTGAAAGAGAGAGACAGAGAGAGAGAGAGAAAATGACAGTGACAACATATCCAGAAATTGGGCAATCGAGATTGAGATTGTGCAGTCATATACGACGCGTGCTGTCTCCAGTGAATCTGCATTTTACTGTATAATTACTGTATAGTACAAAACGTTGATGATGGCCCCGATCTGGGATGTGTTCCCATGTTGTGTCTTCGGTTTTCCCTTTAATACTGTCCAACTCTGTTAAAGGTGAAAAAAAAGTGTCATTATTCTCACCATAATTATTTATGCAAAATCAACATGGTGCAACATTTAGCTGACGTAAAACCTAAAAGCTACTTATGACGACAAAGCTGCTTGACATGCTACAACTGGCCCGGGGCAATCAAAGATCTCCACCGGATCTCAAAACACTTCATCTTTATCGCTCTTCAAACTGCCTTTTATTGTGAAAGCCTCCTGTATCCTTGATGACACAACCAGTTCTTGGTAGCCTGGCTTTGATTTCAAGCATGACGTTTAAATGGATGTTTATTTATGAAAAATGTGCATGCTGATAAGAAACAAAAGGGGCTCCCACGCCAAAAAATCTAATCCAGATGTGGGTTATTCATGTTGAAACTTATGCTAACAACATTTTAGAGCGTCCTTATGTTAGTGGACACAATAACTAGCTGTACTTGTTTAAACAAGCGTGCCAAAGTTTGAAGGACTTGGCGTGTTAACGGTGGGAAGATTTCAAATCAAGTCGAAGTTCTATCTCTAAGACAAATAAATAGACACGCAACAATTAGACAAAAAGTTTTGGCTTTGTTTTGGTTTTCTCTGGAATGATGAGCAATAACAATGGTATTTAAAGAGAGTTTATTAATCTATGCAGAGTGTAATCAGCATGTCATGGGAAATCCATATTTCATCATGCAGAATGGTTGGGTGAAGATGCTGATGGTTGAAATTACTTTTTTAATTTTTGTGTTAACCTCATGTTTGAATCTTTGTGGTTGTGAAGTGAAGCTGCAGTTCCTCAAACGTCCACTTGAGGCTGGCTCCAGAAGTGGGTCAGTCACCATAAGTCCCCATATTCAAAACTTCACATGAATCTTTGTGGTTGTGAAATGAAGCCAAAAACTGCAGTTCCTCAAACATCCACTTGAGGCTGGCTCCAGAACTGAGTCAGTCTCCATAAGTCCCCATGTTTCACAGCAGAAATAAACATGTTTACAGCCTGGTACAAAAAACAGTTTTAGTCTCTGTAGCTAATTTCCCCGCTCATGACAACTGTACTGAGGGTGAATTTATATACAACTCTACAGCAACAACTGCATTTTTTTGTCACTGCTGTGTTGGCTTCATTTTAAAACCACAGAGGTTTCTGGATGCTTTTTTAAAATAGCCTGGAGGCTGCAGATGCGAGACCGCTCAGATGGTAAGTCGATATAACTTGCTTAGAGACAGGAAATTTGGCTGCAACCATACTTGGATCCATTTCTGCAAAACAAATTTCCCCTTGAGGGCAATAAAGTTGAATCCCTCTACAGCATAGAAATATGGCACAAGATGATATTTGAATGCAAGAAACGACACATTTTACTTGTTAAACATTGATTTATTTTTCTTTTAAAGCAATAGATAGTTTTATTGGAACTTAAATTAGTAAATCAGTAAGTTCTTGTTGTATTTGGAGAAGCATCAACAAAAGGAGAACTACATAGAAATGACTTCATCCAGCATCTGCTTTCAAAAGGTCATACAACCAAAACTTTCCAGAGATGATTTACATTTCAGGTCTCACTTGACCTTTTGCAAACACAATTTAAACATCTCGTGCACGCAAATGTGATTGCATACATTACATTCATACATTGCCCTTCTCCCGAAACGTAAACAATATCCAACATTCAGTAGAAATACAGTTTTGAATTGAAAACTTTAGGAAATCAAAACCACATGCACAAAAAAATGTATTTAATTTTCACAAACCGGGTTAAACGTTGTGTGTTATATTTAAAGTAAAACAGCAATGGCTCATAGCTGCAGAAATGAGTTGCTCTTAATAGCTTTGTTTGCAACGTGGCTTTAATTTGTGCCTCAGTTCTTGGGAAGTGCCCCTCCCACATGTAGCTGTCTCTCAAGAACAAAGTGAATCAGCTTCTTCACCCAGGAGGACCGAGGATTCAGGCAGACCCTCTCCCCGCTCACCAGTCCAGCTCTGAAAAAAATCAAACACTTAGATTATAAGTTCACGATGCTTCATCATGCCTTCATTTGGTAGTTTTTAGAAGCATGACACGCAACAGATGTTTTCCAGTTAAAATTGTCACAAACTGGGAAAGAAACTGTAGCCACTTGTGTCTGAGAGACAAAGTGGATAACGTGGGAAAACTTGTGAGTGTGAGCAGGGACGGACTGGGACAAAAAATCGGCCCTGGCATTTTGGACCAGACTGGCCCACAACATTTGATAACACACTTTTTCAGTTTTTTCAGTGCAACTGTGCAAGTCTTTAAAACAACCTAGCTCAACAGGACATAAATAATCAAATCATATTAAATCAATTTTATTTGTATAGCCCAAAGTCACAAAGTCCATTTTCCATTGAGGCTTTACAATCTGTACAGGGAGTGACACCCTCTGTCCTTAGACCCTCGGTTCGAGTGAGGAAAAACTTGCCCACAAAAAACTTTAACAGGAAAAAATGTGGAAGAAACCTCAGGAAGAGCCACAGAGGAGGGATCCCTCTCCCAGGACAGACAGACGTGCAATGGATGTCACGTGTACAGAACAAATCAACACAAACATATTGTACAATTACAATGACTGACTGAAATACAGCCTGTTTATAATATATTTATATAAACAAACACACAGCTGCATTGACATAACACTAGCAATGAACAAAATTATGTAATTTTAAAAAGTGCTATTTTCTTTCTTTGTAGGCTAACTTGCATTGTATTTAGCCACCTAGCTACATAAAGCAGCCCATTTTTTTTCCCAGGCCTAAATAAGAGCTTACCCGAGGACTACTAGATGAACAAAGAAAATGAGAGTGCTGACTCACATTTTTGGTGAGTGGTGGTGGCTTTAAATATGCCTAGGCTAGAAATACTGGAATGTACAGATACCTGCAGCTGCATTCACATAACATTGACAAAATGATATAATTTTAAAAGTGAGATTTTCTATCAGTTATGTAGCCTACATTGTCCCTACCACCTAGGCTACATAAAGAACTGCTATATCTGCAGGACAAAAAAGCAACTTAGCCAATAGGTCAGCCTAGTACTCACCCCACAGACAATAATAGTCTAATAAGAAATTAGACTTATTGTTATTGTTGGTGAATGGTGAACACGTTTTCTCACATTAAAGACTATTTTTTATTTAGAATAAAAGACATAAAAAGTAGGCTACTGAGCTAGGCTTATTTTCTCTTCCAGCCAGTGTAGCCTACAATGTATTGTAGCGACCCTGCAGTAATGTGTTGTGTGTTACAATGTGAGTTCTGTGGTTTCCCATGGTCCATAAATGCACCTGTATGAGAGCAAGGGGGCGGGGGAGCAGGTGAGGGAGAGCGCGTGTATGAGAGCGTGTGTGGAGAGAGACGGCACGAGTGAGGCTGCAGAGTGGGACCTGTTATGTGTTCTTGGCGTGGTTATGGCCTACAATAACCAAGTTCTGTAACAAGACTGTTGGCAATAAAAGCCAGTTTGCTAAATAACGCCTCGTTATTCGTGACGCGTCCGGCCGGACGCCACAGTATGTTTTATCATACTCATCAAGGGGTTGGGTGGCTTTATCCTACTCGTTGCATTTCATACATGTTCTGACAGTAGTCCAGTTTACCGCAGGTTCAACAACATGTTGAGTGCCACTGCCACCGGCACCACTGTCATCAGCGATGGGAGCTGATGAAGCCCTGCTGTGGCAAACATATCAGTGATTTTAACACACTTCGCAGCGTCTGCCCGAAGAGCAAGTTCTTTTAATCACGGAGTTTTTCTGCGCCACCTTTGCGTTTTCTCTCTATCTTTATCTGATAGCGTTTCACCCATCAATAAACTGCACACCGGCGCATCAAGCCAAAGGGGGGAGGTGTTTCATGATGTGATTGGGCCGGCCCCCTGTCAGTCAGCGTGTAAGGGCCGGTGGTAAGGAAACAAAGTCTTGCACAGCCTTTTTTTTTTTGTGCCTGTAGGCGGGACCAAAGCGTACAGAGTGGTTGTTTAACAGTGTGTTTGGGCTGCGTGATCTACTCGTTGTGGGCCGGTCAGACCAATATTAAAAAAAATAATAATAAAAAAATAAAAAAAAATCAGGATTTATCGGCCCAAATAGCACGTCGGCCCACCGGGCAAATGCCCGGTATGCCAGATTGCCAATCCGTCCCTGAGTGTGAGGTGTCTGCACATAGATCCATAGGCACGTATTAATGCTGATGCTGTTATAGACGTGGTTTATTTGAAGATAAAGAAGGGCCGCCAGGTTGGCACCGCTGCCAAGTGTATAGATAAGACAAAGACCTCCTTTGAATGGATGGATAAGGAGTCAGGTCAAAGGTTGGGCCTTCAGGTGGTCTTTCCTGGCAAGGGAATTTCTTTTGTCTATCTGGTCCTTTGACTTAAGTGACTTCATTGTATGTTTTGGCGCGAGCTATTTTAATTGTATGTCATGGGGGCACAAACTACCTATATAAGTCTTGTCCTGCATAGGTCGAGAGAGTCTCTCATCATTCTGCCAGGAGCTCTCCAAGTAACGTTTTACTTGTTATATAAGTCTTGTCCTGCATAGGTCGAGAGAGTCTCTCATCATTCGTCCAGGAGCTCTCCAAGTAACGTTTTACTTGTTATATAAGTCTTGTCCTGCATAGGTCGAGAGAGTCTCTCATCATTCGTCCAGGAGCTCTCCAAGTAACGTTTTACTTGTTATATAAGTCTTGTCCTGCATAGGTCGAGAGAGTCTCTCATCATTACGCCAGGAGCTCTCCAAGTAACGTTTTACTTGTTACAATGCTGAACTTGTTGTAATAAACTTGCAACTAAGACAGTGTCGGCGGACTTTCTCTTCAAACATCTTCAACTGCATCACCACCGAATATACTACAAGTGTTAGCAGCAGTATAAGCTTCAGCAGTTTTTTTTTATACAGCTTTAACTTGTCTTACTTGTCTTGACTGGATTTAAGAAGAAGAGACAGTTTGATGCCTGTGAGGACATATTCAGTATCAAGGATGGTGCCAAAGCTCTTTTTTATAGGCTCTTAACAGAGCTTTAAGTGTTTACCAACCACAAACCTCTGAAGCATAGAAAACATCTGTCAGTTACTTAAAAAATGGGCGCATGTCCAAGGAAAGAGCAGGCCTTGTGATAATAAAAAAATGTTTTCCCACACTCATGCTGTGTGATCCAGTTTTAGGTTACCGGATTAAAAAAAGCTGCAGTTACGCAAACGTTGTTTGTTTGTCATGAACAAAAGCCACAGACCTGATGGAAAAGGGCCAAATAGACACTTTATATCCATGTGACTTATCATTAGGGCGAAAACAATTAGTTAACAAAAGATGTAATTGTAGTCGTGATCAAGAGTTTCATCAATTCTGACACCTAAACTGTGCAAAAAGTTTGTAGAGAACTTTTAATTCGTTTTTTTTAAAATGTACAACTAACTGTTTATATAATTATGTGTTTTAAGAGTATTTGGATTATCATGTAGAGAGATAATGTTTACGTTTAATTGTAGACTAACTAAGAAGATTTTACAGACTTCCAAGCATCGTCTAAATGTCTGTGTCGCACTTGTTTTTTGTCTTGGACTTTGCTTAAACTCACATCACTTCTGTATCCGGGCAGTGAGGCCCCTCGGGGACAATCTTGATGCTCTTCAGGTTGTCCGGCGGGATGATCCTCGACTCCACCTGCAGGCACCGACAGTGTGTGTTGTAGTCCCTGCTGATCGGCGGCATACCTGACATCAGACGGACACCGATTAGACCGGTTTAAACAGATACATTCATGCTCGTAAAAATGATTCCAGACTCCAAACAAAGAAGACTTCTTGGCTGCTGCTGGTGTTTTTATAGTGATTTTACGAGTATAATGGTTTCACTGAAACTCCACTTATGAGTTAGCTAAAGTTCAAAGTTAAGTGAAGTTCAAACAAACACTGGGGTGGATTAATCCTGTATTTATGCAATCATATATATATATATATTTAGAGACGCCAATCATGCTGTTAAGTGCATGTCTTTGGACTGTGGGAGGAAGTACCCAGGGAGAACCCATGCATGCAGACACTTTACGTTACGTACCTATCTGTTGTGTCGGTCCTGTCCTCCGACCTTATTTATCAATGATCTAAAGGTCGCTCAAGTTCTTCTGATTCGGGTGGTTTTTGTTTCATTAATCTAGAATGCTGACAGGATCACTTTCTAACTGCTTTCATCACAATCACTCCCGTCTGGATTGTGACACTCTTATGATGGGCACTTCTTCATTTTCTGCTTCTTCTCCTTTTTCACTAGTTCGACTGAGTGATACACAACAACCCCGTCTTATCTGACTGTTTTAAATATTCAACGAAGATTAACAGTGATGAATGTATTCAGTCATATTGATAACCTTAACTTGTTATGTCAGCGTAAGATAAAATATCAATATATAAACTTTGACTCCACTTTAAATACACATTGGATAAATGAGGTAACCCGGCTTGAACTCGTCCCATTGCACAATAACATTTTTTTTGCACACATGTCACATCAGTGAGTTCAATATTCAGTCCTGCTCTACCACCAAACAACTTAAAGGATCTAAATACCGTATATCTAGGAGAAGGTGCAGAATATATCCACGTTAAATTATGCTTTTGCACATTTACTAGAAGTCGCTGCTGCGTGATTTGTTTCATATAAACACTGATTTGATTTATAACACTCAATCTCCATCTTTTTGTTTCCTTCTTGCAGCGTTTCCGATATTTCTCAGAACCCTGCACCGTGCAAATATTGCACTTTTTACTTCAGTCACTACTTTGCAGATTAGGATTTAACATTTAAAAGCATCAAATTAAATATAATAACTATAAAATAATGTGATTATTATTATTTAGATCTGCACAGATTTACAGATTAAGCAGTTGACATTGTCTCTACGTAACGTCTCACAGATTAACAAAACAAAGACGTTTTTTAAAAGCAACAAAAACTCGTGCAAAGGTGCAATTATTCAATATTCACAACCCCTAAACCTGCCTAACATAACCATAACGAAATCGATTGTTCTCTGTGTTTTGTTGTGCAAAAGAGTGAAGGACCACCCACTCGTCTTTAGTTGAACACTTTGCTGTTAAAGCACAAATCCTATCTCCAGCCAAGTGATTGTTTAACCTCAGTTCCTCACAGGAATGTTAAGCAATCAGAAATCCGCTTACCAGTAACGATGACCAGCAGGGTGCCGAAGATGAGCATGATGCAAGTCTTCATCTTGTTTGAAGCGCTGTGTTCTTTAGACTGAGACTGATACCAAACAGCTGCTGTGACTCTCCTTATATACACTTTGTGCTTGTATGTACCGTGATCATGTGCCGATCGGGAACTTTGTAGTGGGAAATCTAAGAAAAAACCTTTGTGTACGTGTTGGTTTCACTATGGTGCGCTCACATGTGCAGCAGGAGGTAGTCATGGGATGGTGGGTTCAGGGACAGACTTAGAGGCCCGTTGAGGTTAAGATACAGCAGCATGCTGTAAGAAGTCGGTGGCCAGAAACCTGAGTCATGCAGCGTGCAGCGGTAGAGAGTCTGCCTGGGTGGTCAGCCCACAGCTTCATATCTTATCTGTCGGTCATAACTCATGTCTAATAAAATGATCATAAGACACAAGCACCGTTTTACCTGTGGCTACTGTGCATATGATCTGTACGTTGTTGTTGTTGTTGTTTTTAAAGCCCGGGGGCTTGTCCTGACCTTGTATATACATCACAACACACTCACTGTGAATTAGTCCCTCAGTTTCCAATATTTTTCTCATTTCCTTTCGGCCTTTAGTTTGTGCTGTTTTAATCTGGCTGCTATTCGAAGAGGATTATTATTATTTGAAGAGGAAGTAGGGTATTTAAGCTGCATTAGTCCGTATTAGTTTTTTGTGTCACGTCTCATTTCTCTTTTAATTTAGTTTTCTTTTCTGTAGTTTATTGAAACTATCATCTAGAGGTTTTTTAAGGTTAAATTACAGTGACACCATCCTCCTCCTCCTCCTCCTCCTCCTCCTCCTCCTCCTCCTCTATGAGCGCTAATGATGAATCACGGTCAGGATGAAGCCACCATCGGCGTCGGATCAGTCACTAACAATGAAAGTATAATATTTATCTCTCAGACGCCAAAATGATTATTTGACCGCAGATCTACCAGGTGTTCTTTTTATAAATGATTTCAGTTTTAACTGAAAAATGTGAGTTAAGTCAGATTAAATGTGGCAAAGACTGCGACTGAAATATTTCTGATGACAAAGCGATTCTAGACTTGAGAAATATTACTCTTTTATGATCCAAACCATGTGGGGGGGGGGGGTAAAGGTCACATGACAGAAATAAACTGGTGTCTTACAGTATGACTCAGCACAATTGGCATCTTTTAAAAACAACCATGAGGGGATTTTTTTAATGGCATTTTCTTTTTACCAACAAACACAGAATGACAATAACATTGTGCTTTAGTGTAAATACCGTAATGCTTATAATAATGTGATTACTGGTCGTTAAAATTCAGTTTGTTCTGCTCAAACTGTTCAGTGATGTACGAAACCAGAAGTTGTAATATTTCTAATATATATAATGCCCTTGGTTGTTTGAATACATTAATAAAATGTCACTTTGTTCGTGTTAATTAAAGGCCATAGTAAAGAGAGGGTGTATGTAACATGTGCTTATTCTGCTGAATGAGTATGTTATACTTTAATATTTAAAGGAGCAGTGTGTAGGACGAGGAGTGGCATCTTGCGTTTTAGTTGCAGATTGCACTGTAAAAAAGAAACTGTTGTTTTTAACGGTAAAAACTGGCCAGAATTTGAACCTTTCCTAATATTACGGTAAAAGGATGTTGATAATGTAAATTTCACAGCGTTTTAGTCCATATTTGAAAATGTCTCTGGATTTTTTCCGGTGAAAAACTGTGTCAGACTGTGTACGTGTGTTTTGTCTTTTTTGCATATCTTGGGTACTTCCCTTATCTAGCATGTGTTTGTTGAAGCTGCCTGGAAAAGGAAATTAAAAAATGTTCAAGGACATGAGAGACAGACTAAGGGATTTGTCATTTTGGACAAGAAACATGTTCATTACTAAGGAAATTGTTAGTGGGAAGGTGTCCGAGACAGCCCATTTTGAATGAATCGTATAAGAACCAACTGTTAGAGCTCCTCGAGGAGCCTTTTCTCCGTAACCCTCTTGTGTGTTGCACTGTTAAACGCTCCTTCTTGTACGAGAATAATAAATTCAACTTATACTTTGATCCTTTGAATCCTCCTTATTCAAAGGTTCTTCTTAAAAGTTCTCATAACACAAACCACAACAGTAAGATCAGACTGTAAAATATGCCATTAAATATTACGGTGTTTTACTGTACAATTAACCACCTCTAATATAATATACTCCTTTATTTTGTAGAAATTACCAGAATACGGATAGATACGCAATCGGTAATCATAAGCACTTTTCAAGCACCTTCAAGCACCAGTTTTTCCATTTTTCTAGCACCTTTAAATAGGTAGCCTACTAGTTGTGTTTGCCATGATGGTCATGGGAAGCGCAGCGGTGCCACTGTATGGCATAATAATATGGGTCTAATTAGCATTATTTCATATGGTGGTAGATTGACTGTTTTGATTTTTAACTAATTGTGAAATTTCAAGCATTTTCAAGCACTTCACAAAAAATTCAAGCGTTTTCACAACCTTGAAAACACTGAATTGAAATTCAAGCATTTTCAAGGAATTCAAGCACCCGTGGGAACCCTGGGTTTAAATACACAGGGTGATTGAGGAGATGAGACACATGTGTGGGACAAACATTGACTGTGACAGAAAACACAGTCTTGACATATTTGACAGTCTTTTGTTGTCATGGTTTGGCAGTTTTTCATCGCAAAATATGAAATATCTAGATCCAGTCTTTCTGCCATATTGTGTAAAGAAAGCACACTGGACCTTTAAGTTATCTTTTACTTGCAGCAGAGTAGTTTTAAACTCTGCCACGTTGCCTCTTTTCTTTTTCTTTTTTATTTATTTACAATCTGAATATTCATCTAATTTTCAAATCACAATGCAAGTTGCTGATTTTCTCATCGTAGAGAGAAACGCTACTGGAATTGTGGGAAAATCTGGTGCGTACATATTTATAGGGGCTGAAACCAGGCCAGTGATTTCGCAATTGAACAGTCACAGTATTGTATTGCAATCTGGATCGTTCGCTGTGTGTCTCAGTGGCATATTTGTGAGCTTATAGGAGCTGAACAATGTCCAGTAGTGGTAGAAAGTAGTGGGGGCCAGCCACTTAATAAGAATTTTGTCGTTATTTCCTGTTGATGTAGCTTTTGGCAGCACACGAAGAGCAAAGCAAATCCTGTTCATTAAATATCCTGTTAAAGACCCGTTTCTGAAGAAATGCAGAGCTCATTATCAGTTTACCAAGTCAGTGGACTATCACAAAGCTGTAAATAGCAAATACATCTTATCAGCACTGTTGCCTCACAGGAAGAAGATCCCCGGTTCAGTTTCTTGCCTGAGCTTACATGCATTCCAGTGTCTGGGTGGGTTTTCTCCAGGCTCCAGCTTCCTCCCGTAGTTTAAAGACATGCAGGTTAATCGGTCCCCTGAAGGTGTGGTGCAGACGTCAGAGTGAATGGTTGTTCGTCAATGCCCTTGTGGTTGGTCCAGGGTGTAACCTGGGATCTGCCCCAGCCCGCCGTCACCCTGATTTGAATAAATTACAGAAAATTGGATTTTGATTAAAATTCAGAATGAACTTGTTGAGCTTGTCTAGCACCATCAGCAGGAAAATTAAGGTTTTAAATGAAATATCTCAAAAAACTGGATTGCCGTAAAAACTTACCGTACACGCAACCATCTCTCCCTCAATATCAATCGTCAACATTTTGTGACTTTTAAGTATAGGCTCCAGTATTTACATACTTAACATCAGCATGTTTGTCACGGTGCCACTTTGTCTATTATTTCTAAGTGATTCTAAACAATGAGCATGAACTCTCTTCATTGTTCACTAACCTTCTGCTTTGTTTGAGCGCGGAAAAACAATATTTGTGGTTGTACAAGCGAGGAAATGTTTATGTAATGGAAAATGTATATTACATGATTGTGTGTTCTTCTATAATCATATATATAAACATGTTTGATCTCAGTAATATTCAAAGAGTTTTTGAAGTATGACACTGTGTTAGAAATCTTTCTCTCAATATCTATAGATGTGCTTCTTCTTGTATTTGTGTGTATTTTATTTTGCGATTGTCTGTTACCAGAATATTGCATTAATGCAGAGAATTGCTTTATCTATTTCTCGTATTGATTTTCCCTCAAATCATTTTCTGTGTCCATTTTTGTTTTGGTTTATCATGCATCGTGTCTTCATCGAGGTAGTCAGGGTAGCTGTTAAAGTTGTAACCAGAGAAGGATCAGCACGGTTGGTGGTGTGTGTTTGTGTTTTTGTATCGTTGAATAAAGAAAATTAAAATAAAAACTGTTAATCACCAAAAAAAAAAAAAAAAATCTTTTCTCTCATTTATGCAGGTTGTTTGAAGAAGTAGTTTTCTGATGTATAAACTTGACCTTGGTACCTTGGTTCTCACGGCCCAGCAGAGCTTGTTAGTGAGGTTTGATAGGAATGAACACACTCCATTGTAACCACCTGGTACAGTTAGATAAGTAAATCATAATAATGACGAATACTCAGCGTGGGACTGCTCCAACATTTTCTGCAGACTGTCTTGTGCATTTGTAGAACTGTTCCTCTTGCAAGAATAAAACTTTAAAGACCAATTGATTGACTCAAGATCCTTATTTTGTGTGTCAGAAATTTCAGCAACATTTACGTCTTGAGATCACCGTAGGGCCGTAGTCTTCAACTCGAGTTACAGAGCAGCTTCTTCCACCACCACTCCAGCTGGGATGTGTTTACCGGATGTGTGTCTCTGCAAACACGGTATTTAATCATTTAAACTTCAGCTTGTGTATTTGTGCCGGGTTTAATATTATATGTTTGACCATTACATCATGAAAATACTGAGAACAAGGAGGTCGAAGTCACTGGAAGCCACTTAACTGGCTGCTTCTTTATTTATAATCAAAGTCAAAATTTCACAGTCTTCAGATTCATGTCATCTTTGCAAGATTTAGTTAGTAGTTAGTTAGTTTGCATTGCACAATAACATTTTTTTTGCACATGTGTCACATCAGTGAGTTCAATATTCAGTCCTGCTCTACCACCAAACAACTTAAAGTATCCAAATACCATATATCTAGGAGAAGGTGCAGAATATATCCACGTTAAATTATGCTTTTGCACATTTACTAGAAGTCACCGCTGCGTAATTTGTTTTATATAAACACTGATTTGATTTATAACACTCTTGCACAATCTCATTGGTAAATTTATTTTGTTTCCTTCTTGCAGCGTTTCCGATATTTCCCAAAACCCTGCACCGTGCAAATATTGCACTTTTTACTTCAGTCAGTACTTTGCAGATTAGGATTTAACATTTAAAAGCATCAAATTAAATATAATAACTATACAATAATGTGATTAGTATTATTTAGATCTGCACTGATTTACAGATTAAGCAGTTGACATTGTCTCTACGTAACGTCTCACAGATTAAGACCTCAGGCAACAAAACAATTATTTTTTTGTATTAAAAGCAACAAAAACTCGTGCAATTATTCAATATTCACAACCCCTAAACCTGATCATTTAAACTTTAGCTTGTGTATTTGTGCCGGGTTTAATTATACATATATAATTATTATATATATATATTATATATTAATTATATGTTGGACGATTACACCATGAAAACATGTGTGGCAAATACTGAGAACAAGGAGGTCGAAGTCACTGGAAGCCACGTAACTGGCTGCTTCTTTATTTATAATCAAAGTCAAAATTTCACAGTCTTCAGATTCATTTCATCTTTGCAAGAGTTAGTTAGTAGTACAGTGTGCAAGTCACATCCTTCACATTTCCAATGATGGTAAAACATCCACCACGAGTTCACAAGTTCACATATATGATACATATCACACCATCAAAATGTTAACAGACATTATTATAGACACAATACACATACATTAGAAGATATTATTATTATTATTATTATTATTGTTACAATGCTGCTATTAAACAAAGCTTTAAAGGTGGCAGTGCACAAAGATGTAGTAGATTAGAAGACAGTAGTGTGGACGGTATATTCACAGCAGAGACATACAAATACAGCTCCTCATTAAATCTACATTCAGGCAGTATTTCCAGCTGAGGGTCGTCGGCGTATATAAGCTACAAACTGGGAGCACAGCTTCCAATCCCGCCGCACAGACACCTCTGACATGCTCCCTGTTCATGGTGATGAAGATGCTGGGTAATAGACTTCACTAACTGCCTCGCCGTATGGACGGAGTGCCGCTTTTCTTTCTCTTACAAAGTGATACTGAACTTGCATTACGACGACGTTGGCGCTATCGTCTCTGGCGCTGTGGTTGTTTTCGCATTAGCCCTTAACCTGTGAAGAAAACACGACATGTTTAACCTTTAATTCAAAAATTTGAAATCATTTGAGACACTTCTTTTTTCGTTTTCCTCTCGAAATGTTTGATTTTTTTTCTTTATTTTATCTTTAAAATGACAAATCACACTTTGACTGCTGCAGATAAAAACTTGAAATTGCTCAAACTTGATGTGTCTTTAAATTCCACTTTTCTAAAGACATAAATATTACTTCAGAAGTGCACCATGTAAAAAAAAAGAAGCTCATCTTACTTTTTTAGGACTGCTTGGGTGTATTGCTCAGCTGGGTCGAGACACTTTGAGAGGCCGTTTTTCAGTGTGATGCTGTAGAAAAAAAGAGAGGGATCTCGTGTAAAACAACTGTGTAATCAACACTGAAAAATATAAAAAAAAACATACTTTCGATGTTGTCTATCGACTAAATATCCCTGCAGGTACTTACATGACTTCTTTCTTGTTGCAGTATGGACGAGGAAGATACTCTGTGGCGCTCACAATTTGAGCGAAAGGTACACGTACACCTGTGCCTGGGTTTAAGCAGGGGCATCTTACAATAGCTGGGGGGAAAAGAAGAAGACAGGCAGTGTAAGTAAACTTTACTGATATGAAAAAGAAGCCATGCACGTGCAGGAATTCAGCAATACATCTTTCCAAAAGCCAACAAAGTGGCACACTTACCTCCTGATGAAGTTAGGATGGCAGTGCATGCCAGGATAATGAAGCACTGGACTGCAGAAGTCATCGTCTTTGTCTCGGATGGTAGAAGTAAGTCCTGCTGAATCTCTGAAGTGAGGCAATGCTTTGCTCCTCTGCGGTGTTTTCCTCTCTTTTAGATTCAGAGAATCTCTCCTTTGAGGTAAAATAAGCAAGACTGTGATCCCCATGTCCTCTGCAACTCCTTTTTATGCACCCAGCCAGTGTGACACAATTTCCAGAGAAGTTTGAACAAAAAAAAAGATTAAACACCTGCTCATGCATTTGTAATACAGTGCGTTTTCCTTGGAATCGCTTTGTTCTTCCTTTTACAGGCTTCCTGCCCCTCAAGGAGGAGTTCCTCATGTTGAGACATGCATGCCTGCCTTCGTCATCCTTTTTTTTTTGTGTGTGTCTATTATTCGCTTGTATTTTAGTGATCTGATGACAGCTTTGCCCACTCTCTGCTTTCTCTCGCTCAGTTTCACGAGGTCGTCACCTTTTGAGACCCTCGGCTGTGTGGTTCAGAGGTAATGTTGGCATACAGTAAAAAGCTCTGGCGTGAAAGAAGAAGTGCAAGAAGTAAAGAGAAGCGACAGACGATCATTACGTCAGTCAGTGTGTGCAACATCAAACGCTCTGATGAAACTGGATCTGCTCCAGGGAAAGGAAGATAATTACAATGATACGTAAATGCTTCAGAGTTCAACACTTGCACAATGGCAATTTTTTCTTTTTGAGCAGCAATGGTTCAGGTTAATGTATAAATGAAGAAATTTGAGAACAGAATGAGTCAGGCAAAGGTCAAAGAGGTGACATCAAGGTTGGGGACATACTGGCATTAGGTGATATGTTGAAGAAAGCTGTTTAAATGCATCATATGCAAATTGTCTGTTATCAGTTAACAGGGGTTGAGACAGCCTATTTTAAGGAAGATGTATAAGAACCAACAGTTAGAGCTCCTCAGGGAGCCTTTTTCTCTGTAACCCCTTTAGTGTGTTGCACTGTGAAACGCTCCTCTTGTACAAGAACGATAAATTCAACTTAAACTTTGATGCTTTGAATCCGATCCTTTTAAAAATTCCCGTAACAGACATCAAGACTGTTCGGGTAAAAAGCCTGCCTGTCATCTGGAAATCTAAGTAAAGAGCCAAACATAACAATCGATGTCAGACACTTAACCAAGTACATAAACAACTACTGTGCAGGAAATAGGAGTATCCGTCTTGGCAGGAGCTGGATCTTGTCTGCATGTCAGGGCGGCCAAGTCTCAAAAAGGCATTGTTATGCCCCCAGTCTTCCCAAGTAGCCACGTGCAACAAGTTTAAGATTTTGAATAAAAAGAAAATGATATTCACAAAACTCACAGTGATCAAACAACTATAACTAAGGCATCAGTTTCAGGGTGGATCAAGAGCAAAACAACAACCAAAACAATTCTATCTGGAAACAGGCAAAAGGCTCATAGAAGTTCATATTCTGTCAAATCATGTATCATGCTGAGGGATTCTCCAAACCCTGCAGTTCATCCTAACTGATAACTGTTAACGCTAAACCAGCTTTATACCCCCGGTTCTCAGGTGACTTTAAAGCTTTGCATGGATCGAAAGTTGCAACAATGGTTACGCAACACACACAGAGATAGTTTCACTGCTGCAGATAAATTTCCAATCTCTGTATAAAATCCTCTGCGATTGTTTTGTGTGAGGAGGTGTGGATCATCTTGCCAATAAATTAAACAACATTTTGTATTTTTTGAGGTGTTTAGCCTCGGCTCATACCTCATTCCATCATGTGGACAGTAGTAAACAGAGACTGAGGAGGCGCAGAAATGTCTCAGAAGGAGATTTCTGAAGGAAAAAACATAAACTTCTGCAGTCTTCTGAATAAACACACAAAGACAGCTGTGTCCAAAATCTCCTTTCGTTTCTACTCTATTGCTCAACAGTTGTTTTTTTACCAAATTTCAAAATGAATCTAGGTGATGCACTTATGACTCTGTGAGTTCCTCAGTGTTTGACATCTGACACATTGTCTTTAAATGTGAGTGGGCACCACCAGGGTGTGTTTAGTTTTACTCTCATTTCCTCTTATACGCGAGAAAGACGCACTGCTCGGGACGATGCTGCAGCTAGGTGGCACTAACTGGGTTGACACGAAATCTCCATTGAAATAACCATGAAAAATGACTCAACAGTCTCAGTGATGTGTTTGGATAGATGCAATAACCCAACAGGTTTTTAGTGTGCAGATTTTACACATTGTCTGTGAAATTAATCGCAAAAATGTCTGTAATTAATCGCGATTAATCACGATTAATTTATCAATAAATTTATCAATAAATTTAGCAATAAATTAATTGCAGTTTTCTGAAACTGAAGCTTATAATGAATATTTATTTATGTAAAATGATCAAGTTAATGTAGAATAAACACAGAGAAGGTATATTTAAATTCATTCATTTTATTGGCTTAATGAGGAAATATACTGACGAGTGCCACACTCCTGTAATGTAGACTGGCGAGGTCCCGTGGAGGTAGTTTCAGCAGGGTGTTTTGCTTTGAGGTGATATGTTAAAGTCGTGTTACTTCTGTGGAATTTAAATTTGCAAACTGTGCAAATTGCCTTGTTTTTGTCCAACGAGCCGTCGGGCAACTTTTTAAAATGAAATGTTCCCCCTAAAAGTCCTTATCCATCTTTCTGCCATAGACTCTCTTTTAGTTAGGATAGATCATAGACATATATCCATAGACGCCTCATTGAGCGGGTTGGTCCATTGCTGCAATACGTTAACGCGTCCGCCATATTGGATGTGGCAGATCTGCCCGTAAACTAATAAAAAGAAATGGACTGAACTTCATAAAGCGCCTTTCTATAAAGTGCTTTAAGTTAATGCCTCTTATACACCCATTCACACACACACTAATATATCTGGGAAACAAAGCTCTACTTTGCCACATCCAAAATAGCGGCGACTTCGACGTAGATTCAGCGCTCAATGCGACGTCTATGTATATATGTCTATGTATATATGTCTATGTATATATGTCTATGGGATAGATGTTTGACCGCGCATGTGAACAAAGGTTATGGGTCAGCCGCCACCGGAAGTAAACAAAACCGCATTAATTGCCTTTTTTTTAAACGTGTTAATTGTTTAAAATTAATCGACAAAATTAACGCGTTAATTTTGACAGCACTAGTTTACATACATTTAGTTTTACTCTCATTTCCCCTTATACATGAGAAAGACGCACTGCTCGGGACGATGCTGCAGGTAGGTGGTGCTAACTGGGTAGCTGGGTTGACACGAAATCTCCATTGAAATAACCATGAAAAATGACTCAACAGTCTCAGTTATGTGTTTGGATAGATGCAATAACCCAACAGGTTTTTAGTGTGCAGATTTTGACACATTGTCTTTAAATGTGAGTGGGTGCCACCAGGGTGTGTTTTTTCTTCTCTAGTTTTCTAGGTAATCGTCAAGTGTTTACATTAGGGCTGTCAATCGATTAAAAAGAATTAACTAATTAATCGCAAAATTTTGTGATTAATCGCGATTAATTAATCGTGATTAATCGCGATTAATTTATCAATACATCCAAAATAGCGGCGACTTCGACGTAGATTCAGCGCTCAATGCGACGTCTTTGTATATATGTTTATGTATATATGTCTATGTATATATGTCTATGGGATAGATGTTTGACTGTGCATGTGACCAAAGGTTATGGGTCAGCCGCCACCGAAAGTTAACAAAACCGCGTTAATTGCAGGGTTTTTTTAATGCATTAATTGTTTAAAATTAATCAACAAAATTAATGTGTTAATTTTGACAGCACTAGTTTACATATATTTAGTTTTACTCTAATTTCCCCTTATGCATGAGAAAGACGCGCTGCTCGGGACGATGCTGCAGGTAGGTGGTGCTAACTGGGTAGCTGGGTTGACACGAAATCTCCATTGAAATAACCATGAAAAATGACTCAACAGTCTCAGTTATGTGTTTGGATAGATGCAATAACGCAACAGGTTTTTTTATTGTGCAGATTTTGACACATTGTCTTTAAATGTGAGTGGGTGCCACCAGGGTGTGTTTTTTCTTTTCTAGTTTTCTAAGTAATCGTGAAGTGTTTACATACATTTAGTTTTACTCTCATTTCCTCAGTTTTTTGGTGTGCAGATTTCTGAGAATATCCTCCAAGAATGTGCTACATAAATTATTATTAGTACCGATACTGATAGGTCTTGTTTTGAGTACTGACTGTGCCAAAAAAATGTTAGTTTAGTGCATACTCTTCATGCTTAGCTGTCTTTTCAATTAAATTTAGTTAATGAAGACATTAAACATCCAAATTCTGGGGTATATTATCCTCCTATTATCTATGCATGTGAATCAACACTAAGATATTTGTGTTTTGCAACATGGCTTGAGGTGGACAGATGGAAGTCTTTTCCGTTGTTGCACTAAAGGAGACACATATCTGTGTGTGGACCGGGGAGGAGGGGGGTGATCATGTTGCAATAGAGCACAGATTCCAGTCAGTAGTCATTCTTCATTTTTCTTTCAAAGGAATACATAGATATGATAATATCAAATATTGTAATATTGTCTGTGTGTCTTATTTGTGCTGCCGCCTGTCTTGGCCAGGACTCTCTTGAAAAAGAGGTTTTTGATCTCAATGGAACCCTTAAAAAAATAAAAAAGAAATTTACTTATATTAATACAAAACTGATGCATTAAATATTTAAATTCTATGCATATGGGATATTAAAGGGTCTGTTCACCCCTTGTAGAGAAAGTCTTAGTGTGTTTTGTTTCGTTTGGGATACTCAACGCAGAAAAATGTATTGCAAAGACATCCACTCTGTGTTCTGCATCTTGCGGTAAGAATAAGAATAACTTCATTTATAGAGCAACTTTTAAAAACAAGGTTTCCAATCTGGTTTACAGAGCGAGTGAGTGTCACGGCTAGAACAATGGCTTGAATCCAAACTCACGACTCGGGAGAAAAAGTGCTAAATAAACAAATCTTTTATTATGAAAGTACAACAGAAAATCACTCCATGGGAGGAAAACACTAAATAATCTAAGAAAACAAAAACCACTCAAGAGAGGGAAAACGTATTAACAAAATCAGGGGAAAAGATTACAAACTAAAATCCACTCTTACAAGGGAAAAATCTATGAAATACAAAGGCTAGACAAAGTAACAAAGCAATATACAAAACCTCATAAGGCACCAGCACGAGAAAATAACTTGACTGGAGGGAACTGATGAGACAAAGGGCATGTTCTTTTGTAAAACTAAGAAGCAGGCTCCAACTGCAAGCATTAAAATTAGACATGAATCCATTGATATAGTTACCGAATTCAAATATCTTGGTGTTACACTGGATTCTAACCTCATGTGAGTGACTTGTCTATTGTACTTATGTGTATGTTCATATATTTTTTGATGTTTTATGTCCTGCCAGGGACTGCGGATGTAAATTAGCCTGAGGTTAACTCTGGTACAATGCATGAAATGGCAACACTTATGTTTTAATTGTACATGGTCCCTAATAAACGTAAATGTAAGGGAACCACACCAACAAAATAAAACAGGAAACCACAAGACAACCTAAACATAACCAGCTTTCTTATTCCTGACACAGAGGACCCAATATGAAACTACTGGTCTGGTGGTAAAAGGATAAAAAGATCATAACAGACGTTAATAAGATTGGACGGGCGCTGATGGAGAAGCTATGGTTTCCTCGACATTAGAATAACCAGAAGCCACGGTTTCAGTTCTTGTTTAAACAAAGCTTACATTCTTAGACACAAATGTTACAAGGTACCAACTATTTATCAAGTCACTTCCCCAACAGGACTGATGACTCTAGCAAAAAAACATCCATTCTGAAGAGAAGTTTAAAAAATCTTATTTCGCAGGAATATTAGAATAATTCCTCTTAAGACTTACTGGACAGCTCAAATGCTCTCTGGTTACGTAAGTATCCCTATGTGACCCTTCTGATTAATCCAAGCGCTTTAGCAACCTAAGTGTCCTCAAATACACCCTGTGTCCACCAAATCAACCCTTTGCACAAACAGGTGCCCCGTGGTCAGCTCTGAGAGTCCCCCAAACACAACATGTTGGGCCGTCACGCCTCCATCACATCTCTGGTTGATGCCCAAGAATCCCCCAATCATCCCCAAGAGTCCTGCTGGTAAACACAAGTGGCTCCCTGCAAAACACGATACAACTGGACTGGGCTTTCAATGTCACTACGTGGGGTTGTAAAAGTTCAGTAGAGTTTTTAGGACATCCAGTGGTTTGAAGCAGTAATGCCACAGAGTGTCAGTTTCACACCAGAACTTCTTCTGCGGGAGCATGAAGAGGATTCATGTCCTGGTGGATAGAGATTTTATTGATCCCATGCCGGGGAAATTCACATGTTAGATCAAATAAATGGTTCAACTGGTCAGTCAATTTAAATCCAGACTGGTGTGGTCTTTGTTGGTGAAATGCAAATAAAAGATCATGGGAAATAAAAGATCATCAAATTTTCTGTAAACATATGAGGTAACTAATATTTGGCGACCACTCTGACGAATCCCACCATCCTTTTTGAATAATTGGGCGTCATATTGTCGCATCCTTCTTCTATCTTTGATATTTATCATTATGACACTCCTCACCTGCTACCTGCTGGGAACAGGACTGAACCATTTCATGCAGTAGAGAGGGGTGTTGGACATTTGGCTCTCCTGATGTTTGTACACAAACGTTGTAAATATGCTACATTAATGAAGATAAGTTAATAATCTAAAAATGTAATAATCTGGGGTATTCTGCAGCTTTTCTTACCCTCTTTGTTTTAGTTTTACTTTAGTCCACCCCCATGTGTGATATGGTGTCAAAAGTGTGTGTATAGTGTATAATCGTGATTTCATTACAATAACTTTGTTTAAAGAAAATGCATAAGACTATCCTGGGAAAAGCCCCATCTAAAGCTAAAAATAACCTTTGTATGTAACAGGGTGTCCATTTACAAACATGTTATTATGGGATAATGAACAGACAGCACAGCCCGTACAGTAAGTGAAAGTGAAAGTCAATGAAAGCAGTTCAGATTACACCTTTCCCTGAAGACGCACTAAGGCAAGAAATGCTGAAGGTTTTCCTCTGAGTCCAGAAGCGTCCGTAAAATGGATGAATTTCAACATCCACTGTTCTTTGAGGCGAGAGATGTGACGGACAGAGAGAGGGAAAAGATCAGGAGACACTTCCTCAAAAAACGAGACTCTGGTGGAGGTGAATGTGGAGCAGTTGAAAAGATTGGAGGCAATATCTATAGAATCAGTTTCAAGGAGAAAGAAGGTAATATTTTAGAATACTTTGCTTTGTTTATTGTTGGTTCATTGGTTCATTGGACTTGTTGTTGTCTTTGACAGACCAGGAAAGAGTTTTGCAGAAGAGGCTCCACACCATCTCTCTTCCTTCTGGAGAATTACATGTGACTGTGAGTCAAACAGACTCACGACAAAACACTGACCAGCCCTCAACTAGTCAATCTTCTCAGGTAAGAAGATAATATAGAATCTCATAGAAACCCGGGCTGACTCACTGTACACGTTAAGTACAAATGACAGAGCCAATCTGGTCTGACCTGTTGAGGGGAATTTCTCGGGCGAGTCACCAGCTGATAACTTTCCCGTCATGGTGTTGGCTGTTGTCCAAGCACATTCCAAAAGAAGCAGGGGCATGGACATGTTATTCTTTTAACACTAAGAATAACTAAAGACACTTTTTAAGACTTAAAACTCTTCTGGCTGAAGCAGTCTTGCTCATTGCAGGACCAGATTCAAAACTGGTTATCCACATTAGTTTAAAAAAAAACATGTGAAAATATTTAAACAATTAGTGTCTTCAGTTCCTAAGACGATGTTATGTCGAATATGATCAATGTGTTTCAGTTTTTCAGTAGTGAAGTATAAAACCTCACGTCATTTGAATGTTTCTTAACTTTCTCTCGTTTGTGTTAACCAGAGGCGTCACAACGTCTTGAGGACAGGGGGGGCTGAGCCCCAAGGTTATTTATTACTATTTATTATCAGTCTGTTTTTTTTTTTTTTAAATACAGTACAACAACAAACAAAGGATTGCACAGTGGCAGTATGTTTACAGCATTAACAAGAAAAAATATGGCTACAATTGCAAGTTACTCGGTGGGTGGAAGCATCAAAGAACGTCGTCTGTTTTTAAGGGTGGCAAATCGGTCTATCACTTTGTTGTGACTCAAGTAAGTAAACACTAAGGGCTGCTGGTACCGGGCGGCAAGCAAGGTCGCAGGGAAAACGTGGACTGGATTTTCAGTAATGTGGTTTTGCGTTCTGAACAAAGTGGAATGGATTGATACCAACGCACCAGAAGGACTCTCTGTACCGTACACTACGAAGTGAAGGGACACTGACAGATTTATGATCACATTTGAGTCCTCAATGACAAGTTATATGATTATTTATTTGTCAGGGTTTTTTGCAAATAAAAAAATAAAAAAATATGGCATGCCATTCAGGAAATAAACCTTATATGGAATATATGGAGTGAAACTTCGAATATATTGAATGAAGTCTGAATATATGGAATGAAACTCTGAATATATTGAATGAAACCTTGAATATACGGAATGAAACTCTGAATATATTGAATGAAACCTTGAATATATGGAGTGAACCTTGAATATATTGAATGAAGTCTGAATATATTAAACGAAACCTTGAATATATGGAATGAAGTCTGAATATATTGAATAAAACCTTGAATATATTGAATAAAGTCTGAATATATTGAACGAAACCTTGAATATATGGAATGAAACTTCGAATATATTGAATGAAGTCTGAACATATGGAATGAAACTCTGTATACTCTCTATATATAAGACAACACCAAACTATTTAGGGGGGCTTTAGAATTTAAGAATAATTTAGGGGGGCTTAAGGCCTAAACAGGCCTAACGGCGCCACTGGTGTTGACTAAACATGATGCAGGCACTTGTAAAACTGTATTTAGCGTTAACTTTTTTTTGGAATAGGAATTGTTAAAGACTAATATTATTTTTATGTATCTTTTTTCCTTTAGACATGCAAACAAGCAAACAAGAAAAGCCTTGAGAAGATATTCAAGCTAGATATTTACCTCCTGTATTACCTGAGAGACAGCCTGAGAGCAAATCAAATATTAAGGAAACAACTGTCTTCTATTGACTGCACGGTGGACTTTGATCTAGAAGAAGAAGAGGCAGTGGTTAGGGGGGATATTAACAAAGGGTCTGGAGATGCCTTTGGCAATGCTGCAGAGAACTGGGAGATACGAGTGGATCGGGTCTTCATCGATCTAATTGAGAGGTACCAAAGCTATCATGTGGTGGATCCAAAAAGTGCCAGAATCCTCCTGCAGGACCTCTCGTTTGTGACTGATGATCTCAAAGTATACACAGAGGGTGGTTATGCTGTGGTAGTGGGAGAGGTTGAGGCGGTAAAGGAGAGGATTGCAATCCTGGAAAAGAGCGTGCCAACCCGGAAAGAATTACCAATTGTGGAAAAGCAGTTCAAACTGGTAGAGGAAGAATTTAGTCGACACTGTCCAGAGGTTAAAATCCACAAAGGTAATGCCACAATTATCTTGGAAGGCCTTGACAAAGAGGTGCAGCTAGCAGCTATAAACCTTTATAAGCTGATCAAAACGATAAAGGAAAAGAGAGTTAAGATCAGCACACCTTTACTTACGTTCATAAAATCCAGCAATGCCATCTCCAAGTACCAGGCTCGCTTCCAACAGAACCTCAGAAATCCGGTTTCGCTGGAGGTGGTGGGGTCAGACCTGGTTCTGTCCAGTTTGTCCCCTGATGCCCTTGATGAAGCTGAGGCAGCACTGCATAGAGACCTGATTGTGGCCAACGTGGAGCTTCAGGGAGCTGCAGCTGTGCCTCCAGAGCTTGACAGAGTGAAAGAAATCATGATCAAAGCCAAGAACGAAGCAAACTGTCCTGAGCTGAGAGTGGACGTCAACTTTATCCCAGGACCAGGTGGAACCACCAAAGTTCGTCTGGTGGGTTACAATGAAAATGTGAACAAACTCAAAGAGGTTCTGCATGAGTACCAGATAAACCAAGTCGGGACACAAGAAGTGTTGAACTTACCGCTTCCTGAACTGGTTGACTCTTTTGATAAAGTGTTAAAAATAATCGGCATGAAGCAGACCAACGTAAACTTAAAAGCCTCCCATTTCCCATACCCCTGCGTTCTTGTGTCAGGCCCTCGCTGTCTGGTTCGGGAAACTCAGAGAAACTTAAATGCAGCTCTAGCCAGTCTGACATCAGATAAATTGGTTCTGGACGGACCGGGGGCACGGCAGTACTTCCAAGCAGAGGGTAAAGTGAGCAAGGAGCTGGTAGAGAGTTCCTGTCATGTCCTTATCAGGGAACAGCAATCACCAATTGTGAAAAGCTCCAGCACCAGCAGTGTAACACCTACACCTGCCCCCAGAACGCTCCAAACTTCTCTTCGGAGCATTGCAGTCAACAGGACAAGCCTGGAGATCAAACTCGGCAGTTTGGTGGATGAGCAGGTTCGACAATTTTCTGTTCTATTTTACAGTACATATAATATTAAAGCACCAATTCAACAGTTAAACTAATCTTATATATTTCCACAGGTGAATGTGTTGGTGGTCCCCATGCACAAGAAGCAGCTCACTTCTACAAACATTGGTAAAGATCTGTTGACAAAAGCGGGGAATGCATTCAAGACAAAGTTTGACTCGACGGCAGCGACATGTACCCTCGCCCCTGGTGATGTTCTGCAGGTTGATGCACCTTCATCTCTGGGCTGCTCCAAGCTCTTCTTCATTGAGTGCTTGCCATGGGATGGAGTCAGAGGCAGGAGTGTGCAGGTGAAGCACTTCCAAGTTTGTGGTGTTCTGTTTATAACGAATAAAATAACTGAAGTAGTTGTTAGAACAATGACAAAATAAGAAAACATAATAAGAAGAAATGATAATTATGACGAAAGTGTAACTTTCACTCTCTCAGCATACACCAGGTATGCTGAGAGAGTGACTTCCACTTATTGCTGCAATAAGTGGAAGTTGTAGTAGAAGTTTAGCTACTAAACTGAAGTTTTGATTTTTGTTGTTTTGCAGGCACTTAGCAATGGGTTAAAGAGATGTTTGGACCTCTGTGTACAGCAGCGCTTGTGCTCGGCGGCCTTTCCAGTTATCGGACCTGGAATTCTTTTAAAGTTCCCGCTGAGAGAAGCCATTCAAGTGCTGACTGAAAGCATCGGCCAGTTTGGATTGACTGCATCCTCTGGGTCTCTCTCCAACATCCACATTGTCATTAAACAAGACTATCCTGACTCTAAGGAGGTGACCACCAACACTTCTTGTAAATGGTTTGTCAGATAAATTATTGATGAGAAAGTGTTAAATGATTGTATCTTTATTTCCAGTGCTATCATGATGTCTACGAGCAACTCGGCATGAAAATGAATCAGGGAGGCCAAGGTAAACTACATCGCTACAGACAGACTTTGAATAACTTAAATTACGAATAATTTCACTATTTCCATTGACGTTCTTCCCTTCAGCAATCTTCAAGTCCCTCACCAGTGACCTTGATGACATCACAATGACAGTAGGAGGCGGGGTTACACTACAGCTGGTGTTTGGGGACATCACTAACGAGACTACAGATGCTGTGGTGAACACGACCGACTTCGTCAATTTTCAGAATGGTGGGTGAGAGCTGCTGTAGCTTAAGATATCCTAGTGAGCTATGTTAAGTCTTATTTAGCCATGTTAGTGCTAGAGTTCCTAGGTGTTGCATTGTTGTCAAGTTTAATCTTATCTTTGCAGTTGGCGTGTGCAAAGACATCCTAACTGTAGCTGGACCAGAGGTGGAGGCTGAACTCAAAGCAGGTGAGAGGACATGCTAGACATTTTCGAGCTTCGCATTCCTAACTTCTTCTTACTTACACTGTCTGTGTCGTGTAGCAAATGTGAGCCGAGGGCAGGTTTTTCTATCCCTGCCTGGATTGTTCCCCTGCAGTGCCATTTTACATGTGTGTGGAGAAAAGGATGCAGGTATCGTTGAACAACTGGTGTGTGACATCATTAAATATTGCGAATCATTGACACTTAAGTCCGTGGCCATTCCTGCCATCTGTGCTGGTAAGTATTTTGTAAGACTTTCTGAATAGAATAAAACCACAAACACCTAATATCAAGTTTGTACTTAAACTGTACTTGTACAGTAAAAATTTTAACCATTTCTGCAGGAGCTGGTGGGTTGGACCCGGGTGTTGTGGCAAGTGCCATCCTCCGAGGAGTCAAGACTGCCACGTCGACCACTTCACTCAACTTTCTCACTGACATCCACCTCGTCCTTTTTAAGATCAACGTCTTTTTGGCATTTAAAGAGGAAGCAATGCAAATGTTTTCAACTGCTGTGATCAACAAAGGTGATGCCAATTTTCACAAACAATCCTTCTTCTTTTGTGTTTGCTTGAAAATCTGAATGTTCTTATTTTATTGGAAAGTTTCACTGATTGTTGTCTGTTGACTCACCTTGCAGTTTCAGTGCCTCAGGTGCAACAACAACAACAACCCATTTCGTCTGTGAGTGTAGGCACCCTCTGTACTACGTCCATAAGCCAGTCCGTCTTCCTGTTCCTGGGTCTCTCCAGAAAAGATGTTGACGATGCCATGACAAAGCTGAAGGAACTGTATCAGGCTCAGTGCTCCACTCAAACCTTCAAAAAAGAGGAGCTGGGAATCCTCACTTCGGACGACATGAAGGATCTGGAACAGCTGGTGAAGACCAAGGGTTTGTACCTACAGATGGACCAATCAGGCCAGGGCAGCCTTAAAGTGAGTGGGTTAAAAGATGGGGTCAACCAGGTGATGCAGAGGATTAATGCCTCTCTGCACGGCTTCCTCAGAAGAGAGGTAAGAGTTAAGGAGGAGGAGGATTTGTACACCCGTGTGGCTTGGTGCATCCTTAAACACAATGGCAACTGGGAGAGACTCCCCAAAACAGCCACTCACAAGCTGGAAAACAAAGATGTAGCAGCAGGGATAGAGGATGCACAGGGCATCAAGTGGATGGTGGATCTTCAGAAGTTTGAGGCCAAAACACAAATGAGATTACTTGGACACACAACGAAGCTAAAACGCCTTGAGAATCTGCCAGGTGAGACGATCGCACAATTGTAAATAACAAAATTGTAACAGATAATACAATAAAAGATCATTTTTCACTATTCTCTAGGTTTGAGACTTTGAAGAACTGTCTTACTTAACCAAACTTTTTTTTATTTTCATTTTTTTTTCTCCAACTTTGTCCAGACTTCACCCTCCCTTTGTACTGGGACAACATGGGTAATGATGAAAATCTGAAGGTGGTTGCACTGCAGACTACTTCTCAAGAGTACCGGACAGTGAAGGAGGCCTTCAAGCGAACTTCCACCAAGACTGTAATGAAGGTAGTCACATATTGTCAGCAGACTATTTAACTTCCAGTTTTAGTAGCCCTCGTGTATCCCTTATAAGTGTTCATAATCTGCTATCAACGCTGTGAATATGAAACTGGACATCCTTCCAGTGTAACTTTGGTAGCTAGCTCTTTTCTTGCTGTTTCTTTCTGAGCGTGTTGGTTTTTCTCGACAGATCGAGCGCTTGCAGAATGTTCACCTGCGACGCGCCTATGAAGTCCAGGAGAAGAAACTTTCTGATAAGAACAAACAGGAAGGTGGAGCAGGTGAAAAGCTTCTGTACCACGGGACGACCGAGGACAACTGTGACTCCATCATGAAAACTGGGTTCGACAGGCGCTTTGCTGGGCAGAACGGTAATTCAAAGTAATATGTGGTCATTGCTTTAATGGTGTAGGATCTGGTCTTGTTGTTGTTTATATAGAAATACTTGTTAATTCCCCTTTTTGTCTAATTCTCAGCCACTGCATATGGGCTTGGAACCTACTTTGCTGTAAACGCCAGCTACTCCGCCAACCCCACCTACTCCAAGCCAGCTGCTGATGGCACTCAGTTAATGTTTGTGGCCCGAGTCCTGACTGGTCTCTACACTCAGGGCACAAGCGACATGAAGGTTCCTCCGCCTCGCACTGACCTACAGTCTGATGACCGCTACGACAGCGTGGTGGATAAAATGGACAATCCCAACATGTATGTGGTGTTTCATGATAACCAAGCATACCCAGACTACCTCATCACCTTCAAGTAGGACTATGAGGAGGTTGGAGAAAGAATTGTATATAATGGTGGACCTTAGATTAAAGAACACATTTAGGCTACAAGTCAACACATAGACATCACACCACAGAGGCCTTAAATCCAAAGAAACAAGTCGCTGCAGCCACGAATACGTTTTAAAGCTAAACAAGAGCTGCACACTTTGCAACACAAAAACAGCAGAAAGATCTCAGACACCTCACCGACGGTAAAAGTTCCTCAGTTAAAGCAAATGTCACCTTAAAGGCCCACCATGAGCATTTTAGTATTTAACATGTGATCAGGCTGTGTTTGATTTGGTTAGAGTTACTGTTAAGTTTTTTTTTCATTTTTTATCTGTGCTAAATGAATGCTAACCTTAAGCCATAATGATATAAGTCTTATATTATTGTTGTACTGCTCACAAACTGCCAGCCCCAGTTCACCTCGCACTGCGCCTCATGTTTGACCGGCTGCTTTTCTTCTTACTCTGAAATGGACTTGAAATGTAGTGAATTACAATACAGGAAATGTGGGTATGAAACATTTATGAATGTGAAAGATCTCAGAATTATTCTCAGGTTCATTTCTACAGGATAATTCAGGTAATTCCTGATTTGGGATGTATACAGTAACTGATGCACTTTCGTTCTCTAGATTACAAGATGTATTCATCTGTTGCCATTAATACCATTAATAATAACTTCTTATAAGTGATGAATTATGTGTTTGGTTTGGAAGATATGAAGGATTAAATTTGACAAATCTTTGATGGAGTCAGTCTCTACTATATTTGGTTTATATCTTTATTTCTGAATAAACAGATTTTTATAGATTGAAAGAAAGGTGTGGAAAGAGCTCTTTACAGTTCTCAAGCAGAAACATTGCTACATCAGGTACATTTCAAAAGTTCACTGATCAGTATTTTGTGTATCAGCATCAAATGGGTCACTCGTATCTTATATTCACAGACAATTATCACCCAACACTGCAGATCTGCTGATCTTTAGCAGCTGCAGAAAGACAATTTTACACAATCCAGCTCTGATAAACCCACTAGACTACTGTACCTACAAGCAGACTTAAACAAAGTCATTAGACACTTTGATTCTATGTAGCTGGACCAGGAGTTTAGGAAGAAAGCAAGGGGTTGCTAAAAAAAAAGTCAGGGAGCACCAAGTTGTTCCACCACATTGGATCACTAGATGGCAGTCCAACATCACCACTGGCAAAACAAACATGACAACCCTGGAGGACAGACCTAACAGTTGGGTTGATGAGCAGGTTGAATAAAGTCTATTCTGTTCTTTAAGTCAGTGTGCCATAAATAAAACAGGCAAACATCAACATTAAACTGTTATGTACAGAGAATTTACACAGACATACAAGAAGTAAATAGACACCTTCATTTAAATTCAAATTAAATGAGTCTATTTACTTCTTGCATGTCTGTGTATATATAACTAGACAGCTACATAGAGATAGAAAGCTAAATATAATCTTTATGTAACAGGGAGTATGCTAATATGTAACTGATCAGGCAGCACAACATTTACCGACAAACGAAAGTGAAACTAAATAAAAGCACAGGGCAACTTCAGAGACGCAGGCAGACTGAGAAGTGCTTAAACTTTATTCAAGTTCAGAACAGTCTGTGAAATGGATAATCACCAACATCATTTATTTTTTGAAGCCAGAGATCTGACAGACAGAGAGAAGAACAAGATCAGGCGACACTTTTTAAAAAAACGAGACTCTGGGGGAGGTGAATGTGGAATGATTGAAAGGATCGGAGACAACACCTATAAAATCAGTTTTAAGGAGAAAGAAGGTAAGGACATGAGTTGGAGTAAGTAATAGTGTGACTATGTTTTTAGTTTAAATGTGTGATTTCGTTAATTCGACAGACCAGGAAAGAGTTTTACAGAGAAAGCTTCACAACATCGCACTTCCCTCTGGTGAATTGCAACTGACCGTCAGTCAAACTAGTGAGTCACAGGTGAGAGAGTATTGCCCAATAGCAGTGGTGTAGTGGAGATTGGAGAAGCGGGTACACTCTTAATTTATGTTTGAAATGTGTTTGTTAAAGTGGCCTGTCAAGCAAAGACAAACGCCCTTTGCCTGCACCCAAACTGGGCCAGTGGTATTTGTACATTGTCACATGACTCGATTAAGAATCATTATGAAATCTAAATTAGACACAATCAAGTATTCCTAATTCCTTACTCCATCAACTTAAGAAACTATGTCGTGCCTTTGCCATCCTAGAGAAAAACACAACTGAAAGATTCACATCAGAGAGGATTTAGAAGTGGGAATACTCACTGCTGACTGAAAAACAACTAGGTGAACTCCTGTAAATACCCTCCACTACACCACAGAGAAACCTTGGCTGATGATTCCATGATTATGATAAACACAGATGTCATTATTAAATCCTCTATCATCTTGAAGGGCCCAGAAAATGTGGTGCAGTCAGGAGCTCCAACACATGATGAACCGAAGAAAAAGGTTATGGAAAAGAGGGTTAACCTCCCTCCAGATTTAATAGCCTTCATAACATCCAGTGACGCTATTTCCAAGTACCAGGATTGTTTCCAGCAGAGCTTTAGAAATCCGGTTTCCCTAGATTTGGGGTCGGAGTTGGTTCTGTCCAGTGTGTCCTCTGATGACCTTGATGAGGCTTTGGCAGTAGTGTTGAGAGACCTGAGTGTGGCCAGCGTGGAGCTTCAGGGAGCTGCAGCTGTTCCTCCAGATCTTGACAGACTAAAAGAAATTATGATCAAAGCCAAGAATGAAGCAAACAGTCCTGAGCTGAGAGTGGACGTCAACTTTATCCCAGGACCAGGTGGAACCACCAAAGTTCGTCTGGTGGGCTACAGTGAAAATGTGGACAAGCTCAAAGAGGTTCTGCATGAGTACCAGAAGAACCAAGTCGGGACACAAGAATTGTTGAAACTACCACTTCCTGAACTGGTTGACTGTTTGGATAAATTCTTAAACATGACTGATGTGAAGCAGAACGGGGTGACTTTCAAACCGTCCCATGTACCGTACCCCTGTGTGGTTGTGTCAGGCCCCCGCTGTCTGGTCAAGGAGGTCCAGGCAGAATTAAGCAAAGCTCTATCCAGTCTGACATCAGATAGATTGGTTCTGGATGGACCAGGGGCATGGCTGTACTTCCAAGCAGAGGGTAAAGTGAGCAAGGAGCTGGTAGAGAGTTCCTGTCACGTCCTTATCAGGGAACAGCAAGGTCCAAACTCCCCAAATGTGAAAAGCTCCAGCACCAGCAGTGTAACTCCTACACCTGCCCCCAGAACGCTCCAAACTTCTCGGAGCATTTCAGTCAACAGGACAAGCCTGGAGATCAAACTTGGCAGTTTGGTGGATGAGCAGGTTCGACAATTTTCTGTAGTACCTTACATAAATACAGCAGCAAGGTAATACTCACACTGAGATAATTTGACATTGTTTCAACAGGTGAATGTGTTGGTGGTCCCTATGCTCAGCAGCCAGCCAACTTCAACAAGAATTGGTAACTGTCTGTTGAAAAGAGCAGGGAGTGCACTGAAGTCAAAGTTTGACTCGATGGCGGCGACATGTACCCTCGCCCCTGGTGATGTTCTGCAGGTTGATGCACCTTCATCTCTGGGCTGCTTCAAGCTCTTCTTCATCGAGTGCTTGCCATGGGATGGAGTCAGGGGCAAGAGTGTGCAGGTGAAGTAAAATAGTTGGTGGTGGATTCAAAAATGTTGAAGAGAACACACTAATAAAACTATGTTTTTTTGTTTTTCTAGGCACTTAGCAATGGGTTGAAGAGATGTTTGGACCTCTGTGTACAGCAGCGCTTGTGCTCGGCGGCCTTTCCAGTTATCGGACCTGGAATTGTTTTAAAGTTCCCGCTGAGAGAAGCCATTCAAGTGCTGACTGAAAGCATCGGTCAGTTTGGATTGACTGCATCCTCTGGGTCTCTCTCCAACATCCACATTGTCATTAAACCAGACTATCCTGACTCTGAGGAGGTGACTACCAACACTTCGGAAACTGTTGTAAATGGTTTATAAGATACATTATTGACAAGAAATGCTTGTATCTTTATATCCAGTGCTATCACGATGTCTACAAGCAACTCAGCATGAAAATGAATCAGGGAGGCCAAGGTGAGTCATATCCTCAGACTACTTTAAATAACAAATACAGTGAGGAATCTGCATCATGCTCTTCCTTTCAGCCATCTTCAGGTCCCTCAGGAGCGACGTCGATGACATCACAATGACACTGAGCAGTGGGGTGAAACTACAGCTGGTGTTTGGTGACATCACTAACGAGACTACGGACGTTATTGTGAACACGACCGACTTCAGAGATTTTCAGAAAGGTGGGAATCAGTTGGAATGCACACAGGAGGATTCACGACTTGTATTTGTAAAAATTCTTTTATCTGCTCATGTTAGCATTTTGATCAAAGCACCACTGTGCCTGATTACAGCCTCACAAAGCTGCTAGCGAGTTGTTCTTTTACAAATATCATCTTTATTTGCAGATGGCGTCTGCAAAGACATCTTAACTGTAGCTGGACCAGAGGTGGAGGCTGAACTCAAAGCAGGTGAGAGAACATGCTAGACATTTTCAAGCTGCGCATTCTTTACTTCTTTTTACTTACACTGTCTGTGTCGTGTTTTATGTAGCATTTGTGAAGCGAGGCCAGAGTTTTGCTTCCCATCCTGGATTGTTCCCCTGCGAAGCCATTTTACATGTTAATGGACACAAGGATGCAGGTATCATTAAACAACTGGTTTGTGACGTCATTGAATATTGCGAAACATCTGAACTCGAGTCCGTGGCCATTCCTGCCATCTGTGTTGGTAAGTGTTTTGTCTTTCTAAATAGAATAAAACCACATACACCTAATATCAAGTTTGTACTTAAACTGGACTTGTACAGTAAAAATTTTAACCATTTCTGCAGGAGCTGGTGGGTTGGACCCGGGTGTTGTGGCACGTGCCATCCTCCGAGGAATCAAGACTGCCACGTCGACCACTTCACTCAACTTTCTCACTGACATCCACCTCGTCCTAAACAAGATCAACGTCTTTTTGGCATTTAAAGAGGAAGCAATGCAAATGTTTTCAACTGCTGTGATCAACAGAGGTGATGCCAATTTTCACAAACATCCTTCTTTTGTGTTTGCTTGAAAATCTGAATGTTCTTATTTTATTGGAAAGTTTCACTGATTGTTGTCTGTTGACTCAACTTGCAGTGCCTCAGTTGCCTCAGTTGCCTCAGGTGCCTCAGTTGCCTCAGGTGCCTCAGGTGCCTCAGTTGCCTCAGGTGCCTCAGGTGCAAAAACAACAACAGCCGCCTTCATCTTTGAGTTCAGGCACCCTCCATACCACCTCCACACGTAATCAGTCCGTCTTCTTGTTCCTGGGTCTCTCCAGAAAAGATGTTGACGATGCCATGACAAAGCTGAAGGAACTGTATCAGGCTCAGTGCTCCACTCAAACCTTCAAAAAAGAGGAGCTGGCAGGCCTCACTGCGGACGACATGGAGGATCTGAAGCAGCTGGTGAAGACCAAGGGTATATGCATGAGAATGTCAGGCCAGGGCAGCCTTACAGTGAGTGGGTTAAAAGATGGGGTCAACCAGGTGATGCAGATGATTAATGTCTTTCTGCAAGGCTCTCTCAGAAGAGAGGTCAGAGTCAGAAAGGAGGAGGATTTGTACACCCGTGTGGCTTGGTGCATCCTGGGACACAATGGCAACTGGCAGAGACTCCCCAAAACAGCCAATCACAACCTGGAAAACAAAGATGTAGCAGCAGGGATAGTGGATGCACAGGGCATCAAGTGGAGGGTGGATCTTCAGAAGTTTGAGGCCACAAGAATAATGGGATTCGTCACGGCGAAGCTGAAACGACTTGTGAATCTGCCAGGTGAGAAGATGGTTCTTGATGAAAATTGATCATGTAAAAACAGTTTGCAAATTTTTGACTTCCAACTTTGTGCAGACTTCACCCTCCCTCTGTACTGGGACAACATGGCTGATGATGAAAATCTGAAGGTGGTTGCACTGCAGCCTTCTTCTCCAGAGTACCGGACAGTGAAGGAGGCCTTCAAGCGAACTGTCTCCAAGACTGTAATGAAGGTGGGGACGAGCCTGATAGCTTTCATCTAGATAACTGAAACATGTATATCTTTACATACATACATACGTTTTTTCTCGACAGATCGAGCGCTTGCAGAATGTTCACCTGCGACGCGCCTATGAAGTCCAGAAGAAGAACCTTTCCGATAAGAACAAACAGGAAGGTGGAGCAGGTGAAAAGCTTCTGTACCACGGGACGACCGAGGACAACTGTGACTCCATCATGAAAACTGGGTTCGACAGGCGCTTTGCTGGGCAGAACGGTAATTCAAAGTAATGTGTTCATTGCTTAGGCAGTGTAGGATCTGGTAAAAACGTACTATTGTTTAGATATGAATACTTATTTCCCTTTTTCCATTTATCGTCAGCAACTGCATATGGACTTGGAACCTACTTTGCTGTAAAGGCCAGCTACTCCGCCAGCCCCACCTACTCCAAGCCAGCTTATGATGGTACTCAGTTAATGTTTGTGGCCCGAGTCCTGACTGGCCTCTACACTCAGGGCCATAGCGGCATGAAGGTTCCTCCACCTCGCAATGCCCTACAGTCTGATGACCGCTACGACAGCGTGGTGAACAGATGGGACAACCCTAGCATGTATGTGGTGTTTCATGATAACCAAGCATACCCAGACTACCTCATCACCTTCAAGTAGGATTTAATGATAATATTTTATGGCATAATTTTCTGCCATGATAACGTAATTATTACACTGTTGCACTGCTCACAAAGTGCTGTACCTCTGCAGGGTAATTTAGGTAATTCGGTTGTACACATGTATTTGTTATGATGTCATTGTTTAAGGTCAAAAACTACCGAGTCGACAATTTTGCAAGCAGTCGAACATCAAGAAAGTACAACATCACAAGACATAGCAGCCAGCTAACATCACTTACTAGTCGAACAGCATTTCATTCATTACATTTCCTCTTCTTAGCCTCTTAGCTCTCAGCGTTTGCCCGCACCACAGCGTTAGTAAATTATAGTTCAGAGCAGTTTGCTGTTCGTCAACACACTGTAAATCACTGAGAGTTGAGGTAGAGCAGCTGGAGGACAAGAAAACTTGAAATAATTTAGTGCCTTAAAGTTAAAATCTGTTATTTTATGTTGAAAAAGTTGCATCGTGCTGCTTTATGTGTCAATTTATGTTTGTTTGGGAAGCCATGGAAGCCTGAAACTTTATAAAATTTGGTAAATCATTGATGGTGTCACTTTCTTATTTACATTTTTACATTTTTTAACAGATTTATAGATTGAGGAAATAGGTGGATACTCCAGATACTTTTCAAAAGTTAAGTTCACTGATCTGTATTTTGTATATCAAATAAAACAGCATTCAGCTCTGCAGATCTTATAGGCTTTTTAATTCTCTTTAGCTTTTCGCAAAGCCAGCATTGTTTCTAGCAGCTGCAGAAAGACAATTTCACGAAATCCAGCTCTGATAAACCCACAAGACTACCTACAAGCAGACTTCTTCAAGAAGAAAGCAAGGAGTTGGTAAAAAGCTCCGATCAGGGAGCACCAAGTTGTTCCACCACATTGGATCACTAGATGGCAGTCCAACATCAGTCACCAGAACAGGCCTGGAGGACAGTTCGGTAGGTGAGCAGGTTAAACAATGTCTATTCTGTTCTTCTTTATATGAAACGTTTAAAGAGGAAGCAATGCAAATGATTTTAAGTGATGTCATCAACAGAGGTGAGTTTGGACAAACATCCTTATTCTTGTGTGTTTGCTTGAAAAAAAATCTTATTTTATTGGAAAGTTTTATGGATTCAAATCAAAGACGAGAGAGCACAGAAACTCTGGAAAGAAGTTTAGTCAGTAACATGCATTAATGAGACATGTATGTAATTTTTAGGTAGGAAAGTTACAAAATGTTGCTTTAAGTGATCATTTATGTCATTCATTTTTGGAAGTCCAATCTGAACATTAATAAAAATTTGATCATTGATGGTGTCGCTGTGAAGTTTCAGACTTTCACCACAGACTCACATAAACACAAACTTTAAAGTTTAAGAAATCTTTTATTTGGTTGATATTTGTAATTTTAAAGAAACAGATTTTATAGATTGAAGAAAGGGCTTTTTGCAGAAACACTGATACTCCAGATACATTTCAAAAGTTAAGTTTATCGATCAATATTTTGTATATCAAGCATCAAATTTCTCATATCTCATAACCACCAGTCATCACTTAACTCAACAATCTACTCAGCCTGTACGTTCTCTTTAGCTCTTCTCTAATAAACACTGTTTCTAGCAACTGCTGAAAGCCATTTTCACAAAATCCATCTCTGGTAGACTCACTAAATTACCTACAAAGCAGCAGACAAACAATGCAGAAACAAGCCGGTGAATACAATTGAAGTTTTAACAAATAATGATCCAGATATTTTTCTGAGAAGACGATTGTAAATTTGAACTGAGTAAAAATTGGATTTAAAGACATTAGGCCACTAGAAAACAACTGCAGTGTGCTTATACTGTTGCTGTGTGTGACTATAAAATAACATGTCTGGTTGTTTTGGGTCATTCTGCCCCCTGATGGCCAATAATAGAATAAGGCAGTGTTTTAAAAAACGCTGTCAGAAATCTCTCTTTATTTACTATAGAGCTACATAATGTCCTCAAACTTCACAATGAAACTAAAAAACTAGTATCCATGGCATGTTTCCAACTTTCTTTTCCACAATGTAGTGCATCGTATTTCTATTTCATGGATGTGTAATTGTCAAAATTTTGCAAATTTTTTTTAATGTTCGAAATTTTTGTTGTCCTATTATATAAGAAGTAATAAATGATTTAGGAATATATATCAGAAACAGAAACAAAAAAGTATATAGTATACTTTCTCACCCTTGATTAGTTACTATTTATCTGTCAAAATTTTTGATGTAATTTTTGATGTGTTGATTAGCCTCTATTTGAACATGCAGTTTTAGAAATTACTAAATTTTTTAGAGATCACAATTGTCGCCATAAATGCTGAAGCTACGCCTGTAGCAAACCTACATATACACAACTATGTTATACGCCTATATTTGGGCTGAAGTGTAGGTAAGTAAGTAAGTAAGTAAGTTGAATGACGTTTGGGCATCAGTGATCCTGCAGAGATCCTTAGGGCTCGATGGTGAGGGACGCCTGGCCTTGGACCTGCCTGAGAGCAGGGCAGTCCAGGATAGCGATCATCCTGGTGCTGCCAGCCCTGTGCGGGGTGAAAAACTCGGTCCAGGTCAGGGAGGAGCCTGCTGGGACCATACTAAAACCAACAGAGTTATAGTTAGGACTGTGATGAAAACACTGAATTAAGCATCTACCTGAAACATTATTAGACACACACACATCTATTCCACTCACCTGTAATATTTGAACTTGGGCATCAGGATACCGGGACCTTCCATGCGAATGTAGACGCCCTCCAGGTCGAAGGAGAAGGGGTTTTTAAACTCCACAGTCACGGTCATCTCTTCACTCATTTTACCTCCCTCAGACACCTGAAATAACAAAAGTTGGTCATTAGAGGAACAAACGTGACAAATCCACTTACAAAACGTTATTTCCTTAAACAAAACACTGTCTGTTAATGCATTCAAAGCCAAGTTGGTGCATTCGTTGGCTGTGAGTATGATTACAAGGATCATTTCAGACCGTGACTGTGAGTTTGGGATTGTGCAGGGTGACGACTTTCATGGCGGTGATGATCTGGCCGGTCTCCTTGATCTTTCCAGTAGCAATGAAATGGAGGTTGGCCTGTTCAACAAGACGCTTCATGTAGCTCTTTGACTCGACCACCACCAACTCCTTCACACCTGGAGAAGTTCACATAAATACTTGTTGGTGTTGCTGTATTATTGTTGGTTTTCATGTGATTTTAATACAAATGAATAAATTAACTCACTTTTGTTCGGGCCAATTGTCACCCTGGGAGTCCTTAACAGGAACTCAGAGCTGGTGACTCCGGTGTAATACACCACGCTCCCGCTGATGTAGGCATCCACGACGCGGCGTTCGTCACTGCGGTTTATGAACTCCATGTTCAGCTCGAAGTCGTCGCCCACACTGACCTCCAGGGTAGGCAGGACCAGATCCACGTCAGCCTCAGGAAGGTTGGACTTCTCTCGTTTACAGCCATACTCCTCTGCTTTTTCCAGAGTGGTCCGCTCCTCGGTACTACCTAGATTAAAATATTGAAATATATTATCAGTCAATGTTTGTTGCTCACAGGTATTTACCTTCCTGATTATCTGCATGTTTGGGAAAATCAGGACTTTTTCTTTACTTGAAAAAACTATTCCTAGTCCCACAAGGACAAAATGCTTAATGCAGATAAAATTTTGTTGTGAAATTTGGGGTAAACAAAGAACCAGAAGTATTCTGGTCCTTGTGCCAACTTTGGTCCAAACAAAGCCAGAATTATGCCAACTGGGGCTGATTTCCAGACGAAAGGGCCAAAGTCCATACCCCAAAAAACCTTGCCAAATCTGGCAGCCACATATGGGCACATGGCTGGTCCTCTGGTGCCAACATCATCATCCCAAATTAACTTGGTACTGGCCTGACTGTCTGCTTTTCATTATGACACCATATATTCTTTAAACATTTTTATTGTGATGGCTGATTCTTTTTATAAACTTCAATGTGTGTTGCATGTAGACACCGACCCTCTGGGAACTTGTATTGATCCGTAATGTCACGGCGGGTCATATCTCCTGGTGTTTTAGTCAAAACCAAGCGGCCTACATGAGTCGGGTTCACTTTGACGAGCTCCATAGTTCCATCTCTACTCCGGGAATAAAACACCACGTCGCTGTTGACCTGTACAGACAAAGAGAGAGATTATCTTAAAAAAACACTGGCTCAGATCTGAGCTGAACTGATCTGGAGAAACGACTCACCTCAGCAAACACAAAGGCAGCATCAAATGGGTAGCATGTGTGCCCATGTTTGATGGCCTGGACTGATGCAGGACCACACCTGTACATGCCTTTATGGATAAAGGGAAGAGATTAACAAGAACCAATCACATTTGTTGGGGTTTCTCTATAAATAATTGGATGTCGGTTTCAATTAATAGGACCAATAAGACAGCCATTATTTCATATTGTTTACCATCACTAGTCTCCTGTGGTGTTGCATCCACAACCTGCCAGCCTCCAAAGCCAGGTGGAAGGTCTGGCCTGGCCATGAAGCACTCATTCCAGCAGTGGTAGTTCCTGACAATGACAATGGCAGACATTGTACATTTCTGACTATTAAAGAGGTCAACAAGAATATTAGGATTCATCCTGTGGGGTCTCTAGCACCACTTATATCAGAGCTGAAGATGATTTATTTTGGTAAAGAAAAACAATGAATGTCTTTTCTCAATAAAAAAGTATTGTGTACCAAACCATCTTGCACAGTCAGTTTACTGGGGATGATTTAAAAGAGGCTATGGGGTAACCAAACTCATTAAGATTCATCCTCTGGGGATCAGAGAGTTGCTGGGATATTGTTCTGTGGATCAGTGTTGGATGGACTGATTGACCAGCAGTATAATTCCTTCAGCACCACACTACCAGCAGCTCAAAAACAAGCCAAATGTTACAGTGTTAGGCTACATAGAAGATGTGTTACCAGATGGAGTCTTTGGTGCGATTGCGGTCGATTCTGCCGGTGTCATCCAGGATGATGTCAGTTCTCAGGTTTCCATCGTTGTCATGAGCGGAGTAGTAGTTGGTGACGACCCGCGATGGGATGCCCAAACAACGCAAGACTACACAGACCAGCAAGGACAGAAATCAGTCGCCTTCCTTTCCGACTTATGTTGCATATGATGGCTAGTTAAAGTTCAGCTCTTTACCATATCCTTCCCTTTCTCGTCTTTACATATCATTATATCATTATGACCTTGGAAAGCACTACTTGGATTCAGTTAAAATCTCACAGGTGTTGAAGACGGCAGCGTAGACCCAGCACTGAGCATAAGCGACGGGCATCTTGCTGCTGGCATAGGTGGTCAGGATTTCTGTACTGCCAGTCCAGGAGGTGGGTGCCACACCGTAGGTGTAGTCGCCGCTCCAGTTCCCCACCAGCACTCCTTCATCATCACGAGAGTTCATCTGAGTACAACAAAGAGCAGATTTTAGAGTCATCCAAACTTGTACTGCACAGTTTGACTGTATCTGTTTCATGTGTTTAAGGGCATGTCCAAAGATGTTTTCTCACCATAGCAGAGGCCTTTCTGGTGACCTTTATGGGGTCTCCTCTGTTGGTGATGGGCATGTCAGACCTGTCCATGATGTACAGACAGGCATCCAGGACTCCATAGTTAAACTAGGAAAAAAAACACAAGTCAAATCTTTTTCTAAAAGTTTGACTTCAAGTCCTCGATCTGTCTTTTCACCACCTGTCCATAGTTCCAGTCTCTCTCTGCGATGTCGCCGTGTGCACCGTGGTAGATGATCCCCATTTCAGTCATCACACACTCGTCCCTCTCTTTCTCATCGTCCAGAAACACGGCATCATCTGAGGAAAAAATAACAGTTCACATCATCGTATGATTTATGATGATGTGACAGAAGCCAGTAAAACGTCAAGAAACTTAAACTGACCTGCCACCCATGGATTGAAGAGGATGTAGAGATCTCGGCTGTTGTCTCGTCTGGTCCTACGGATGCCGAAGGGCGTCACCACAGCAACGTACATGTTGTACTTTCCAACAATGCAGCTTGCCAAAGGAGTGATACCCATGGTGACCATGTTTGCGTTGGTGTCTATGATGCGTCCAGGCCAGTTGCTCTGACGTTCACTGGTGGGGAATACAGGAATATAGGTGCCCTTGCTGAACTGAGGGCTGGAACCTGCGCGACCATGGAACATTGGCAGATTTAGGACTTGTGTGACACCATGGGTAAGATGTACAAAGGTAACCAAACATCCAGTACATGATAAAAATTATATGGCTCCTTTCATGCAGAAATACATCTGACTTTTCCCGAAGTAGATTTCCCCACAACACCATTAAGACTACATGATGCTCGGCTCACCAATGGCAAACTCCACAGCAAACTTGTCTTCAGCAGGTTTGTAGGGGCGATTGAAGGTGATCTTGATCTGGAACTCTTGCCCTCGACGGACGATGAGATAATCCGAGTTGTACAACATGGTGTGATGTTGCTTCTTGTTGGTCTCATCCGGACGCTTTATCATGTCGACATCCCAGATGTCGAGAAACTCTGAATGCACAGAGAAAAAAAAAGAAATACAGCAACTTGAACATTTACTGTTACTAGACCAGATAGACAAATACCACTCTGGTTAGCTCAGATAATAATGTGGTTACTTCAGTTGCCACTCTCATTGGGAGTGGGGGCAAAACCAAACCTTAACCCTGTTTACTCCACTGTCCTGTCTGCTCACACCACTGCCTCATTAGCAACATGACTTTAAATCCAAAAAGTTTGCAAGTGAAATCCAGTTGGATAATTGCTCAGTGGTGTAGACCATTTCTCTCTAAGTCAACAATTGTAAACTTATCATTTTGATGTTGTACTGTAATCTGCCCCAAATTTTCCACTTTCATAAATTCCCGTCATATCTGGATATCTCCCACTGTGCAGCTCTTTGGCAACGACACACAAGACGAAGTGAGCAGCCTTTAATCTTGGTTGGACGTCATTCATGTGTCAGTCATGTGCAAAAACTACTGGAAACTTGGTCACTGTCGGGAAAAAAAGACCTTATCTTCTCCGACAGACACACCGCTCTTCAATTCTTCTTTAGTGAGAGAGAAAACACTTTAATCTTTCGTTCTATAAGAGCTTATTGTTAAGAGTTTTAAAAGGCTTGTACTTCAAACAATGCATGCTAGGCAATATGCTCATTATATTTCATTAATTTAAAAAGTGGAGTGAACTCATGTCAAAGGACAAAGTCAAAGGAACTCATGTTTAAAAGTTCTGAAGTGGTCAGCTAGAAATATTCAGGTGAATCAACTTAAGAACAATAAAATGTTAAGTTAGTGACAAAATATTAGACACTATTAAACTTTGATGATGTTTCACATCTCACCAGTCAGAGGTGGAAACCCTCTTGGGCCCGGTGCACCAAATGGCTCAAACTCGGGTACATCAGTTGTGTCAGAGTTGGAGCTGGCGATGGGAACTGCGGTGCGGCCACGGTTCGTCACCTTGGGAGGTGGTCCGGTGGGAACAGGAGGGGCGGATGGAGAGAGAGTCGGAGTGGGAGCGACGATTTCATCAGACATAGTGGTGACGGTTCAGGATGATCCTTCACAAGAGTGGACTGAAAGCAAATAGATTATTCCCATGTTAGTTTGGATATATTTGAAATAACTCAGACATACTTTACAGTAAAATCAAACGTGAATTGAATTTTTTTTTATATAAGAGGTGGCAGCAGCCTCCACAGATTTGACATTTAAAATATGCCCATTTAAGTTGTCATCTCCGCAGTTTCTAAAGGCTGAATTCCCCTCGTGCTCTCCTAATTCCTGCGTGGCGAGTGAGCCATTTTCAAACCCATCTGCTTTACATCTGTGGAAAAAATTGGAAACACGAAATAGAGAGAGAGATAGAGAGTGTGTCCTTGCCCTTTTTATTCAAGAGGGAAATATTTTCAAATTGAAAAGCAAAGCTCGTAAGAAAAATATTAAAGCTTGCGAATGGCGAAAAATTGACAACAGCACACTCATAGAAACCACGAGCATGTGTGTTTGTGGGCTGGGTGGAGGACAGTCACTCCCCTTCCTGTAAGATGCTGGTTTTATTCCCACTTCACAAATATTGTATTTTGTGGTCGCACTGAGCATTAATCATGTTTACTGAAAGACAAATGTACAAACTTAGTTATAACTGGTAAATAACTGAGTCAGGGAAACCACGCTGAGTCATCTTTTGTTTCAAATGGTTATGAATGTCAAGTTGACATAAAATATACAGGAATATAAATAAATATAAATATCCACTGGGACTATTCATGTTATATTCTTATTACCTAACACTGCTTGCAGTCAGACTGGAACCATGCAACTGAATAATTAATAAAATACTTTTTTATATAAAATAACTGATAGAGGAGTATTAGCAGGGATTATAGAAGGTATATTTATTATTGAAGTGTGTATGAAAATAAATACACTACTCCTATTGGTCCTTTTTGGACAAACTGTTGTAGTTTCACATTTTTTTGTCTCTTTATGATCATAATTTAACCATTAATGGAACAAATCAAGGAAACTAAAGACATTTTCAGTGTTTTCTGACATTTTATAGACCAAATAATTTATCTGTTAATTAGGAAAAACAGATTAATGATCAGTAATGAAAGAAAATATTAGGTGCAGCCCACAAGTGATGCTGTAATTTAATGGTAGGGAGTTATTGGTGACCATACTATTAATACCTCCACAATGTAGTGGTACTGGTTGTGAAAAGAAACTCGTCAGAAACAAGTTATTTCCATTCACGGTTAAACAAAAGTAATTAAAAGGAGTCCATAACAACAAAACACGACAGACCACTAAGGCTCAAAGTTACATGTATTCAGAATGACTCATTAAATCCACAAAACATGACACTGAACGTACATCAACCCTTCAGCCCACATGGGGTCTACCTAAAACCTGCAGATCTGGGAAGTCACTGCCATGACGATTATGTAAGCATGCGGTGAGGCTGATTTAACCATTAAATACACAACAGCTGTTTTCATAGGATGCACAGCGCGTCAAGTTTGTGCTACAAACACCTGTCTGAGAATAAGACTCACTGTTGCATAATCTGGGTGTGTGAGAAATTAGTTTTAGCTGCATGAGTCATGGTTTAACACAGTGAACGCTCTGTTTTTACTTTAACCACCAGTGGCTCAGATAGACATGCTCACCATCTGCAGCCTGGCAGAGTAGGCTAAGTATATTCTACTTTATATGACGTTGTTTTTACTACATGACATTGATTTCACAGGTTCATATTTTACATAAAACACCTGAGGAGCTTTCGAGGTTCAGACTTTAGGTCAGGGTTGGGGTCTCTTGTCGTGTTCCTGGTGTCTATGAGTAATTTTCCACAGAGGTAAAACAAAAAAAGATTAGACAAAATCATAAAATATAAAGTAAATGTTCTAGATTTTCAGCAGCACAAGTATTTACTTTGAATACTTTAAGTACATTTCCGTGTCAAAACCTTTGTACTTTGACTAAAATTGCAGTTTGAATGCAGGATTTTTTACAACTTTACATGTTGTAATACTACTTTTACCTAAGTAAGGGATCTAAATACTTCTTCCACCACTATGACATTACATAATCCTAAAAGTTTAATATACAAGTTACTGATTTCAGACTTAGATAACCTACAAGATTCATGTTAAAGCAAGCCGTACTCGTTGTATATGAGTAGAATTGAATTACTGCACTATACTGTTACAGATATGGGTTATTGTCACAGATACATTAGCATAGGTTTAGTATTTAAATGTCGTATTGGTGAAATAGAATACAATGTACAATATTTACTTTTTTAATACGCAAGTACAGCACAGGGGTGTCAAAACTGCACTGAAGTTGCATTTAGTTTCTTCATGCTGTTGCAACTTTTTCCATGTCTGACACACTTGTTACATGCACACAAACACACACATGTGTTTAACACGAGTTTGGCAAATGCTGACGCAGGAGAAAACAAACCTCCACTCAGGTTTACTAGTGTAACTGAGCCTGGGGAGGTTTTTGTGCTCCCTGTAAAACTCTCTGGAATAAGTTTTGCATGTGTTTTTAAAGACAAATAAATGCATTTTAAGAGTTTGGAAAACTGCACAACTACTATAATATTCAGGTAATAACCCCTGAATCTCTGTGGAGACAATGAGAATAATGCAGACATTAGATCAAAACATATACAGTGAAGTACAACAGGCTTTGTTTGAGCTTGCAGAATGTTTCAAATTCATCTGGAAGATATAAACAAAGCTGCTGAGGAGTTTCTGTGCGATAAATCTCTTAATCGCGGATGCAACTTTCATACCTGTGCAGAAAGTTTGAGTGCGGAGCGGACTCACCTCAAAATGAAGCTGGAGAGACAAGCTGCTGTTGGTTGGAGTCGGTCTGCTGCTGCTGCTGCTGCTGCTGCTGCTGATCCGACTTTGGAGACTTCTGCTTCTACTTATATACCCTACAGGGGATAGCCATCCGTGTGTGTGTGTGTGTGTGTGTGTGTGTGTGTGTGTGTGTGTGTGTGTGTGTGTGTGTGTGTGTGTGTGTGTCTGCAGGGAAATGTTGTTGTGTAACTGGTGAGTCCAATTTAGGAGCAGGATGTGGAATCTACCGTCTCCGTACAACCCACAGCTGGATGGAGCTCAGACAGAAGTCCCCGACTGATGTTTGAGCTGTCAGACACAGTTTGATGTGACGAATTATCAACTATTATCATCTCATCGCTGACAATAAAGAGGAGAAACATCTTTGCTTTGTTTGTGTTTAATGTATATTTATTAGCAAGGCTCAAATATCCTGACAGGCATTTGATGGATTGCCAGGAAGTTTTGTACAATCATTCATAGATTCACAGATGATTTATTGAAATAACTTAGACGATCGCTTAACTTTTCATCCAGCATGATCACCAGCAAACTTGGCAAACTTAGAAATGGGCATTTATGCAATTTAAAGCAATGCCACAGTCATAAAAGTGTATATATGTTAAGATTATATGACCTATGATCCAAAATTTGCCCATGAACAACAACAGGCAAACATTAAGTAAGGTCAACAACACAAGAAAAAGCAGCAGCTAATATTACCGACTAGTCCAACTCTACCATAATGTTCGTATAGGCTGCTGAGCCCGGGTTATATTGCCCACTTCCCCAGCCCCGGGCCTAAAAACCTCTTCTTCCTGGTGGCACAAACACTTAACACTCATCCCCGGTGCTCTGAGCTCACAGTCCGTTCACCCCGGCTAACAAACTGAGCTAACAGCAGCTACAGTTGGCAGCCGTTTACTTCACTGTCCGTCAGGAAACTCTGTAAATCACAGAGAACTGAGGCGGAGGGAAAACCAGAAAACATTTCTCTCCGTAAAATATGATCCAGTTTCACCAGAATCAGCGAAAGAGTCGTTGATTAGTGCCGTAAAACGCCTCATACTTCTCACGAGTTATCGTACCCGGTGCACAGAGTTACATTGTGTGAGAACAGACGTACGAATGACAGATTTCATGAAATAAATGTTGCTTTAACAGCCTCAGCTTTGCTAATTTGCTATGACTTGAGAAGGTATTGAGGTTTGTCACCTGCACGTACACGGTGTCATCTATTAATTCATCGTTTATCTTGCACCCCAGCTGTCACGGTGTGTTGTTTGCACACGGGAAAAGCTCTGACAGATGTTCTATTTTCATATTTGAGTGAGTTTGAGTTTGCTTCTGGTTGTACAGTTCATGTTGGCCTCCAGTCACAGATGTGGTCAAGTGTGCCGGGAGTCCGCTCGCTTCTAATGGTTTATGGTGGCATGTTTATAGGTGTGATACTTTTATTTGAGGTGTTGAATCATAGAGGATACTCCCACTGCTCTGCCGGTGGCTGCCCAGCTGTGGTATGACCTCTACTCCACCTCTCCTTTGGAGGTTTTAGCCTCTCTTATAAATAAAGAGCCAGATATGGACGTTAAACCGTGGCTATGTGTTGCTGTGTTGTGTTGTGCCCTCTTCATTGTAGCCTCGTTATTCCTGGTAGCCTATTTTACAACCGCAGTTTCACTAATAAGACCCTGTTTGTTAGATTCATGAATGACTGGAACAGACCAGAATAGAGCGCTGGTCTGATTCAAGATGCCGATACCGGACTAAAGTTGGTCTGTGGCAAACAGGGGCTGATTCTGAACCGGAGTTGACCCAAATGTGCACGTCCACTTAAAAAGGTGTGCGGTAAAGTTTGATTTAAAAAGAAACAAACATGATTTTTACTGGACATTGTGTTTTTCACAGCCACATTGAGTTTATATTTTTAAATACATTTCTTCTGGCTGTTTCCATCGGATTCACCAACTTTCTCGCTTCTGCCAAGCGGTTCATATTTTACATAAAACGTGTGATAAACGCATCCTAACATGTGTACACTTTTTCGGCCTAAGACTAGAGGTCACGGTTGGGGTCCCTTGTCATGTTTCAGGTGTCTACGGCTTATTTCTGGAAGTTTCTGGAACTTTTGGGAAGATTTAGAGTTGTCCTACTGTTGACGTTAAAGTAGTCCCCTTGCGTTTGCTTGAGCCACAGCCTGAAACTAAGTTAATTTAGTCAAAGTCAAGTTTATAATTAACGCAACAGTAACCAGCGTTACATTTCCTGCCGGTTTTTATTGTCTTTCCACCCTGATTTGATTTCACCTGTGTCTTCACTTGTGTATTTAATCTGTCAGCTCCTTGGTTTCAGTGTCAGTCCATTGTTACTTTGTCCTTGTGTTTTTGGATTTTCATTTTTCCGAACCTTCCCTTTTATTTATTAATTTATCGTTGGACCCTTGCCTGCCTCGTCACCCTGTAGGATCTGTGTTCATAAATCATTTGTGGATTGCACAAACGTCTACAGAAGGATTCGCAATACAGACTCAGAGGAAAAAGTGATGATTCAAAAAAGTTTGACTAGATAAACTAGGAAAACCAAAAGAGTACAGGCGCAGAGTACAAATCCGTAAAGCAAAAATCATGGTCAAGAATCAGGCTAAATGTTGAAGATCAACTAATTAAAAACAAGAACACAAGACAAAGAAACGCTAGGACAGAGACTAAATAGAGGGAAAGCGTTTGTAGCTACTGCGAGGAAGACCAAACAATCTTAGGCAGAGGAGTCTGATTGGCCGATGAAGCACAGGTGCTGAGGTGACGAGACAGGTGAGAGGAAACCCGAAGGCCACGCCCGGCAACACGCACAACACAGAAACAGGAAAACACATGACAACCACTGCTGCTGCTGCTGTTCCATTACCACTGACGTTACGATGTGATATTACCATTATTATTATTCCTCTCACTGTTGCTATGACTATTCCTCCTCCCGCAGTACTTCTGATACACAGTCTTATTTTCCACATTGGCACTGATATGGTAATAAAGAGCTGTTTGTGCCTTCCAAACAGAAATGGATGGCACGACCGTGGAGTCACCGCGTTGCTTAATGCACAAGACAACCTTTTCATTCATCCGCTTGATCTCCTCTTAATCTGCCGCCATGAAAGAGAATTTCAAAGAATCAGTGCGAGCAAATTTATTTCCCATCCCGCGGGAGACAGACGGAAGTTTGTAATGTTTCGAAATGATTACAAAAGGAATCTTTATTGGATGTACAAAACTGATTTGAAGACGGTGACCGGCGTGAAAGCAAAGCTAAAAATACCCACAAGCTCCACGGCAGAATAAAATTGCAGAATGTTTCTGGGTTTCCCATTTTCACCACTAGCACTTATCTTCTTGATTGACCAGTTAATTTCAGGGGCAAACTAATCAGCAAATGCCAATGCAAATTTCCATGTTACATTAAAAAAAGAACGACTGTGAGCTCCGAGCGTTGATGGTAGCATGTTTTTTATTCATGATATGGAGTCTTTTAGATGCCAGACAGCCTCATATTTGGAGGAAAGTGCTGCTGCTGCAGGGAGTCCAATAAAAAGTAATTCATTTGACATTTACAAAAAGCAGCACACATGTGAAAAGGCATCCATCATGGTAATATTCACCGAACACTTAACAGACCTCAAAACAACTCTGCTCGGGTTAATGGTGCCAAATCAATACGGCTGATTCAGTCCTTTCCATAAACAGGGTTTGTTTTTATTAACCCCGGTGCTGAAGGAAAGGGTGAATCATAAAAGACGTGATCTAATGTGTGCGTGCGTGTTTTCATGTGGACTGCACATAAGAACATGTTGTACCATGTATGCAGCCAGGGACACGCAGCCACATCGCCGAGGTGCACTGACAGCAGGCAGGCATGATTTAAGGACGCTGGCTCTTCATACAATACGACGACTGTTACAGGGGGATAAAAAAAACATCTGATGTCTCCAGAAAAACAAACTCTGTGGTGCTCTGCAACAAGGACATTTAAGTGTTCTCTAATGTGCACGCACGAGGGAAGGTCCAAACGCAGACGCCACCGGTGGAAGAGATTGTCCCATCCAAAAATGATTTATTAACGCAAATCTTACAGGGTGACAAAGGTAGATAAGGGTCAAAATATCTAAAAGAAAATGCAAGATCCTAAAACATGAGGACAAAACAAAGGGCTGGACACTGAAACCAAGGAGATCACATAGGAAACACGCAATAACAAGACACAGGTGAAAACTAATCAGCGTGGAACCATAGACAGTATTAATATGGACGTTGTATCTCTGACGTCATCCATAAGTCATAAGCGTATGTGAAGCTTTAAGCCTTAATATAATGTGAACAGGTGAGTTGTATATAAATTCACCCTCAGTACAGTTGTCATGAACGGGGAAATTAGCTACAGAGTGTCACACCGCGGTGAGGTCAAGCTGGGTTTTTGTTATGTCTTGTCATTTCCTGTTTTATTTTGAAAGATAACTCTCCTCTCGTTTCAGGTCACTTGCCCTTCCTCGTGTGTCACCGGTCTGATTGTCTTCCCCGCTCTGATTGTTTCCACCTGTTCCCCATCACCTTGTGTATATATTGTCTGCGTCTCCCTTTGTCCCGTGCCGAAGTGTTTCGTCTTTCGTAGCGTGCACTAAAGCCTTTTTTTCATAGCCCATAGTCACAGCATCTTAGCTCTCATGATTTTGATTTGTACTTCCTAGTCTAGCCTTTTTGTTTCTTTGTATTTAGCCTAGTGTGTTTTCAGCCTCGTTTTTGAGCGTCTTAAGTTAATGTTTCATAGCCTTTTGTTTTTCCTCGTGATGAGTGATTTTGATTTTGTTAATCTTTAATAAGAGTAGTTCAGTGTTTTTTTCCTCCTTTGGAGTGATTTTTTTGTTTCCTCTAGTTTAGGCCATTTTCATAGCCGCACTCAGTCGAGGATATTGTCCACCTAAATAAAACAGCTGTCTGCCAAACTCTGCATCTGAGTCCTCATTGAGTCCCGGCCCGGACACAGAGACCAAAACCGGTTTTGTATCAGGCTGTAAACATGTTTATTTCTGCTGTGAAGTCATTTTAACATGGGGACTTATGGAGACTGACTCACTTCTGGAGCCAGCCTCAAGTGGACGTTTGAGGAACTGCAGTTTTTCGACACTTCTGCTTTGCTTCACAACCCAGGAAGTTGCATCTTAGTGTGGTGTATGTGTGTGTGTGTGTGTGTTTTAGACTTCCCTGCTCGATACACAGACGCTTTTTCAAAAAGTTGCTCCTCTCTTCAGTTCACACGCTGTGCGTGCTGAAAATAAATCCGCTTGTAAAGATACTCAAACAATCAGACATCACTGCAACATTTCACAGTTTTATATTTTCTTTAAAACTGAACTCCTGTCGGCTGTTTCTTCGCTGAGCACTCTGACGACATGAGTCGAGGCAGGAACTTGGAAACCACAAGGCCGTGTTAGCTCAGTTTTGCTGGTGGGTAAAGGAAACAGAAGTGCCACTCGTTTACCACAGGGCTGACGGTAAAGAGCGCTGCAGCTCTCATCATGAAGCCTTCAGCATGTGCATACTACAAGACGTGCAGACATGAATCCTTTGCAGCATGCGCGCAGTATGTGCATTGCTGTGAGTTTTGCAAGCGTGTGCGTGTTAAAGCATCACTAAACTTAACTTAACTCTTAACTTCCTGTCATCTTGGGTGAGAGTCTGTTAGAAAAACCGCGGGTCGGTCACGTGACATGACACTCTTCCCACACCCAGTGTTTGTGCAACACAAAGCTTCATCTTGTGTGTCAGTTGCCTTTCACAAAAAATAAATACTTCCTGTAAAAGATACACAGGAACCGAGAAGAGGAAGGACAAGAGGAAGAAAGTGGACGGGGGGAGGTGATGGACACGTCAGATAAAACCGGCAGTCCGGCCATCGACGCGAACGGTGGTGAGTTTATTGTGGATCTATTTATTTCTTTGTTATGAGTATTTTAAATCTGAAACCACACATTCATGTGCTTTCCTATAGCAAACACAGTTGAAAGTTTGTATATTTTGCTGATAATTATCATTGTAAGATTGAAAAATAGCTTTACATGACTGACTTCTGTCACATTTATGTGTTTTGTGTCTTTCAGATTATCCGGTACGGTGCACTGAGGAAGCACTACTCCCTTTCTTCACCGATGAGAGTCTGCAGATTATCATGAACACGGTCGACATCGCTGCTCCTGCCCTCCCAGAACTTAGACTGGTCCTCCTGGGCAGGAAAGGAGCAGGGAAGAGCGCAGCGGGCAACACCATCCTGGGTGGAGGGTTCGAGAGCGGGAGGCCCACAGAGGAGTGCGTGAAAAGGCGAGCAGATGTGGCAGGGAGGAAAGTCACGGTGGTGGACACTCCGGGATGGGAGTGGTACTACCCGCTCAACAGCACTCCCAACTGGGTGAGGAGAGAGACTTTACGAAGCGTGTCGCTTTGTCCTCCTGGACCGCACGCTGTTCTTCTGGTGGTGAGATCCTGCGCCTCAGTAACAGAGGCTTACATCAAGGAGATGGAGGAGCATCTGGAGCCGCTAGGAAAAGAAGTTTGGGAGCATACCATGCTGCTGTTCACCAGGGGAGACGAGCTCGGCCTGGTGTCCATGGAGCAACGAATCCTGACGAGCGGCCCGGCACTCCATAGACTCCTCCAAAAGTGCGGGAAGAGATACCACGTCGTGGATAACCGAAGCAAAGGAGACGGGACGCAAGTCAAAGAGCTGATAAGGAAGCTGGAGGTGATGGTGCATGGGAAGAAGGATGGCAGCGGTCACCTGGAGATGGACAGTACGGTTCTGTTGGGTCTGGAGGCGGACGGGAAGAGGAGAGCCAGGGAGAGGAGGAAGAAGCAGAGGCAGATGGAGGAGCAGATGCAGAGAGGGACCATCAAAGCTGCTCTGATGAGTGAGTATCACAAAAAAACCTGCTAAATGTCTTATTGGAAAATATAAATGAACACTGTGGTAACAGTGTAATTATCATCCGACTGCAGTTATATTAACCATTTTAGGGTCTTTCAGCCAGCAACTTTACTGCTTTAGTTACCTTTCCCAATTATATGTCATTTCTAAAAGCAGGAGGCAGCTTTGTTTTACCCAGAAACCTTAATGTGTGCTAACTGTCAGCTTAGGAGTCTGATCATTTCCCTCAGGAGTTGGAAGAAACTGAAACTGAACCAAGCTAAGAGAAAGTTAATACCGAATTTACATTCACCGGTTTCACAAGCTTGTGTGCTAATGCTCCGTTCATCGCTTCTTTCTAACTTTGTGAGGTTTCCTGTTTGTTCGGTTGACTCAGATGACCGTGTAATGTAAAAAAAGTTTTTAAAGGTGCTGAAATCATGATGTATTATTACCTAACTGCACAGCTGACTGTTTTTTAAGCACCAAATGATGGTTAAAACAAGCTAGGAACCAACTGGTGCAGCTGCAGCTGGTGGAGACCAAAACAGAGTTAAATAAAAGTCAATATTGATCGATATTAAGTCCATTGGCCACAACAAACTAGTGGCTTTGTGTAGCTTGTAGCTTAATGTTGAAGTCTTGGAAAATTGGCACCAAACCAACTGTTTTTAGTGCAATGTTTTTTTAGTGTGTGGCTTTAGCCTTTACTCTTGAGCTTACTCAACAATAGCCAGACATTTCTGGTTCTAAAAAAACTTTGATAAACTCACTACCTGCCTGAAACAAACATTAGACAGACAGTAGATTAAATAGTGCAGATAATAATTTCCTGGAGACAAAAAAAAAGCTAAAACTGAGTGACTTTCATGAGGTGGCCATGAATATGATTGATGCCAACAAGTTTTGTCCAACGGTAGCCTTCGTCCTTTGGTTTGTTGGTGTTTCTGGCCCAAAACAATGAATGACTGCAACATGAACTTTCTACCTTTCCTCCATCCAGGCGACGGTCTCCAGAGTTCCGAGCTGGACGCCCACCAGTCGTTCTCCAAGGCTCCGCGGCGTTTACCCGAGGTCAGGCTGGTTCTCCTGGGCGAGCGTGAAACAGGAAAGAGTTCTGCAGGGAACACCATCCTCGGCCGAATGGGCTTCTTCCACGCCGGGGCGGTAACAGAGGAGTGCACCCGTCAGCAAGCAGAGGTGGCTATGCGGGTGGTGACCGTGGTGGATACTCCAGGCTGGGAGGGAGGCGTAGCGGGTGCTACACCTGAGAGGGTGAAGAGGGAGATTATCAACAGTGTGGCCTTGTGTCCACCGGGGCCGCACGCGGTCCTGCTGACTCTGAGGGTGGACACGCTGGTGACGATGGGACATGTGAGGGAACATCTGGAGCTTCTGGGCGAGGGTGTATGGAGACACACGATTTTGCTGTTCACCCACGGGGATCAGCTTCGAGAGGGGGTGGATATTAAGCAGCACATCCAGGGAGGGGGCAGGGACCTCCAGTGGCTGCTGGAGAAGTGCAGAGGCAGGTATCATGTCATCAGCAGCGTAGACGGAGGAGGAAGAGGAGGTGGAGCCTCTAGTGAGGTGACGGAGCTCCTGCAGAAGGTGGAAAAGATGGCTGCTACGAACCGATGTGAGGCTTTCTCCGGCATGGTTCAGGAGGTCAGAGATCTGAGCCGGCAAAAGAACGAGAAGTTCACCCAACGCCTAAAGGAAATGGGAGATAAAATACTTCGGCAAGAGGCCGAGTTGAAAAATATAAGAGACAGGGAAATGAAAAGCATCAGGTGGTTTTTTGACAGGAAGAAGAAGGTGAAATCTCCCGGGAAGGCCGACATTCAAAGGGAAGAGGAGGAGGATGAGGACAGGAGGATCGACGAACGGAAGAATGACATCGGGGAGTTAGAGGACAGGATGCGCTGGCTGACAGAGGATAAAGAGAGAGAAATTCAAGATCTGAGCATAGAAAAAGAGCGACTCCGAGTCGAGCTAAACCAGAGTGAAAGAGAAAGAGACAAGGCGATGATCAGCCTGGAACTAAAAGAGAGAGAAATCGAGGATCTGAAGGAAAGGATCGACGAACAGCAACTGAAGCTGCTCGACCTTGAATGCGCCAGTGTCGAAAATGAACACGAAAGAAAACAGAGGGAGGACGCCATTAGGACAACGAAACAAGAGTGGATGAGTCAGGTGAAGAAACTGAAAGAAAATATAGAGCGGCAGGAGAAAGAGAACGCAGATTTGACGGAAGAACTTGGTTCTTTAAAAACAGAAATGGACGAAACCAAAAGACACTATGATAAGATTCTTGAGAGAAAAACGCAAGAGAAAAACAGAGCGATGGCAGAGATGGAAGAAAAACTAATAGCGGAGGTGATAAAACTGCACGAGAAAGACAAAGAGCTGGAGGAGCTGAGAAGGAAAACCTCAGCGGAAAAGCAGATGAGTCTCGATAGCATCAAACAAATGGAGAGGAACGTTGAAGAAATGAAATCACGACATAAGAAAGAGAAAGAGGCAGAGACGCAGAGAATGAAACAGCATCAGGAAGAAACGGCGAGAAAAATCAGTGACATTGAAAAAATGATGGACACAATGAAAGTTCAACACAAAGAAGAAATTAATAGGAAGTTAAAAGACAATGCAAAAGATTTAGAAAGAATCAAACAGCAGCATGAAAATGAAATTAGGGAAATGCAGCAAGAGAAACAAAGAGAGGTTACAGAGCTGAAAGAGCAGTTTGCAAAACAAACAGAAGAACAGACGCAAAGAAAAAAGAGAGAGATAGCAGAGTTAGAAGAAAGTTGTCAAGAAAAAATGCTAGAAAATGAAAAAGAGAAAGAAATTATTCATCTAAACCACAACAAAGACTTGGCACAAAGGATGCAAGAGAAAGAAAAAGAGGTAGAAGTGTTAAAACTTCAGCATCAGGAAGAGATGGTGAGAAAAATGGAAGAAATGGAAAAAGGAATGGAGGCCAGGAGAGCTGAAATAGACAGAAAAGTGACAGAAAAGGAGGAAGATGTGAAAACAGTCCAACGAGAGTACAGCGACAAACTAAGGGAGCTAGATCAAGAAAGACAGAGAGAGATTAAAGAGCTGAAACAACAGTTTGCAGAAGAAACTGAGAAACAGTTGCAGGAAAGAGAAAGACAGATGAGAGAGTTAGAGCAAAAAATCGAAGGAAAAGTGCTGGAAAATAAAAAAGAGAAGGAAAATTATGACAAATACATGCAACAGAGAGACAGGCTAATAGAGGAGTTAAAACGTCAGCACGTCGATGAAATCAAAGGCAAAATTCAAGAAAGCGACAAAGAGAAAGAAACGATAGTTACAAAGCTCAAGAAAGAGATGCAGGAAAAGGAAAGAGAGACGGAGCAGATGAAACTCAAGCTGCGAGAAAAAGAAGAGAAAGAAACGGAAAGTTCAAAAGAAAAGAATGAAATGGAGCAACGACTGGCAGAGAAAGAGAAAGAAATCGAGGAGATGAAACTGAAAATCAAAGAGACAAACGAAAAGCTGCAAGAAAAAGAAGAGAAAGAAACTGATCATTTCAGTTATAAGAAAGAGATGGAGCAAAGACTGGAGGAAAGAGGAAGAGAAACAGAGGCATTAAAAGAACATTTAAATCAACTCGAGCAACAATCGCGGCAGACAGAAGAGGAAAGAGAAAGAGATGCTTTAAATCTTAAGAAACAGATGGAGCAAAGACTGGAGGAGAAAGAAGAAGTGATAGAGGAGATAAAACTCAAGTTGGAAGAAAAAGAAGAGAAAGAAACAGAAAATTTAAAGAACAAGAATGAAATGGAGCAACGACTGGTAGAGAAAGAGAAAGAAATCGAGGAGATGAAACAAAAAATGAAAGAAACAAACGAAAAGCTGCAAGAAAAAGAAGAGAAAGAAACTTATCACTTTAATTTTAAGAAAGAGATGGAGCAAAAGTTGGAGGAGAAAGAAAAAGAGATAGAGGAGATCAAATTCAAGTTGGAAGAAAAAGAAGAGAAAGAAACAGAAAATTTAATGAACAAGAAAGAGATGGAGCAAAGACTGGAGGAAAGAGAAAAAGAGATAGAGGAGATCAAACTTAATGTCAAAGAACTGAAGGAAACATTGCAAGAAAAGGAAGAGAAAGAAACAGGAAATCTAAAGAACAAGAATGAAATGAAGCAACAACTGTCAGAGAAAGAAAAAGAAATAGAGGAGATGAAACTAAAAATCAAAGAAACAAACGAAAAGCTGCAAGAAAAAGAAGAGAAAGAAACTTATCACTTCAATTTTAAGAAAGAGATGGAGCAAAGACTGGAGGAGAAAGAAGAAGAGATAGAAGAGATAAAACTCAAGTTGGAAGAAAAGGAAGAGAAAGAAACAGAAAATTTGAAGAACAAGAATGAAATGGAGCAAAGACTGGAGGAGAAAGAAGAAGAAATAGAGGAGATCAAACTGAATGTCAAAGAACTGAAGGAAACATTGCAAGAAAAGGAAGAGAGAGAAACAGAAAATTTAAAGAACAAGAAAGAAATGGAGCAACAACTGTCAGAGAAAGAAAAAGAAATTGAAGAGATGAAACTAAAAATCAAAGAAACAAACGAAAAGCTGCAAGAAAAAGAAGAGAAAGAAATCAATCATTTAAAGGCCAGGGAAGAGACGGAGCAAAGACTGGAGGAAAGAGGAAGAGAAACACAAGTATTAAAAGAACATTTAAAACAACTTGAGCAGCAATTGGGTCAGAGCGAAGAGGAAAGAGGAAGAGATGCTTTAAATATTAAGAAACAGATGGAGCAAAGACTGGAGGAAAAAGAAAGACAGATGGAAAAACTGCAGCAACATATAAAGGATGTCGACGAAATCCTGCAGAGAAAAGATGAAGAGAGAGGAGAAATTATTCTGAACCAAAAGAGAGAGGCAGAGCGACGACTGCAAGACAGAGAGCAAGAGATGGAGGAGATGAAACTAGAGCTTTTAAACGACACAGAGAGGAAACTGAAAGAAAAGGAAACGGAGATCGAAAGTCTCAAACAACAGGCCGACTCCAAGGAGACGAGATGGAGAGAAGAGCAGAGGAGGAAGGACGAGAGGGGAGAAACCGAGATGAACCGACTGATCGAAATCATTGACAAGAAGACGAAGGAGATAACAGAGGCGCGACGTCTTCTTGCAGAGAGAGACGGCGAGATCGATGAGGCCAAAAAGACGCGTGCAAACAATTTGAAAGCAATCGAAGAGCTGAAGGAAAGCAATAAAAACCAAAGCAGCAGTATGATCGAGATCCAACGACATCACGCGGAGCAGGAGAAGAAGAAAGAGGCGGAGATGTTGGAGAAACTTCACGAGAAAGATGAAGAACTCGACCAACTTAGACAGAAAGACGGAGAGAACGAGAAAGAGCTCGTCCGACTGAGGCTGATCATCGAGCAGACAAACTCCGAGCTCAAGAAGCTCAACGCCAAGGTGGAAAAGGAGACGACAATCATGATTCAGGAGATAAAGCGGAGGAACGAGGACATCGAATCCATCGCGAAGGAGAAGGATCGTTTGGAGGAAGAGAGTCGACAGAGACTCTTGGAAGTCACCGAGAGATACGAGGAAAGTCGGAGGAGAGTCGACGAGCTGCAGGAGCAAAATGAGAAGATGAGGAAGGAGGCGGACAATCTCAAAATAAAGTGCCAGGAGCTGAAGAAGGAGAGTGAGGAAGGAGTTAGAAAACATCTCAAGGAGTACGAACAGCAGGTGAAGAGCACGGAGGCAGAGATCCAGAGAGGCCTCGAGGAGAGAGATGTCCAGGTCGGTGTTTTAAAAGAGGCAAACGACAAACTGCGAGTGGAGATAGAAAGGATGAAAGAGAGAGAAGGTGAGGCGGAGAGGAGGATGAATGAAATGAGAGAACATTTCCAGGAACAGCTGGAGGAGAAACAACGAGAGTCCAGGATGAGAGATCAGGAATTCCTGAAAAGGGAAAAAGAAGTAGGAGAAAGGGAGCTGGTTCTGAGTAGAAGAGGACAGGAGCTTGATGAAAAAGAGATAGAGCTTGTTGAGAAAGAGGTGAAGTTGGAAAGCAAGGTGCAGGAGCTCGGCGAACGGGAAGCCCGACGGCAAAAAGAGCAACAGGAAAAGCGTAGACACGAGCAAGACGCGAGCACGAGGGCGCAAGACGTCGAGAAGAAGGAACGGGAGCTCGACAAGTTGCTCAGAGCTCTGGAGGGCAAACAGAAAGAGCTGAGCTGTCACGGCCAAGACCTCCAGAAGAAGGTTAGAGGGCTGAAAGATCAAGGCCGGGAGCTCAAAGACAGGGAGTACTACTTAAGAAACGAAGAGCAGGGGTTGCTCAACTGGAAGTCAGAGCTGCAGATGCGAAACGAGTACGTGAACTCCACGACGCAGGAGTTGGACGAGCTGCGGAGAGGCTTGGCTTTGCTGAAGGAGGAACTTTGCAACAAAGAGAAAAACCTAAAGGAGTCGCTTAAGAAGATGAACAAATGGGAACAAAATCTTAAAGAAAGGGAGAAAAGGCTCCAAAGAGGAAAGATGGAGAATGGACAACACGAGGTAGATGCTTTCGATCTGGCGGCGGCAGTCGAGAGTTCAGGAGACGGCCAAGAGGTCAGCGAGAGAAGGGGAAAGGGAAGAGGAGGAAATGCGAAGGACGGGGAGGATCAGAGGATGGAAACAGCACCGTCAGCTGCGGAGAGCAATAACCGTCATCCTGAAACACTAAAGGAGATAGAGACGGCTGGGGAACAGGAAGCAGAGACGAAAAAGATCAGCCGAGATTTACAGTTTTTATCTGCAAGCTCAAACAACAAAGGGTCTCCTGGATCAGATCTGAGGGTGGTGGTGTTAGGGGAGTCATGGTCGTCTAGCTCCCCAGCTGGACTCAACATCCTGTGCGGGGAGACATCCGAAAACGACGGGTACAACTTCAGGCATTGGAGAGGTCAAAGAGCTGGACGACGCCTCGCCATGGTGGAACCGCTACGTCTGAAGTGGCGTGACGGACCTGATCCGAACAACACGACGCAAAGAAAAAGCATCGTTGACAGCATCTCCTGGTGTCGCCCCGGACCTCACGTCGTCCTCTTACTCATGCCGGCCTTCTTGACCTGCACGCAGAAGTACAGGAGAGCCGTGGAGGAGGACGTGGGTTTGCTCGGGGAAGACGTTTGGCAACGCGCGCTGGTGCTGTTCACATGGGGGGAGGTTTTAGGGGAGAGCGCGGAGCAGCACATCCTGAGGAACGGGGAGCTGAAGAGACTTGTAGAGAGGTGTGGGGGCGGTTATCATGTAGTGACCAGCAAGAAAAGCAACTCTGTGATTGAGGGATTATTTGAGAAGATGGAGGATATGGTGGCTTTGAACAGCGTGTAGAAAAAACATCTTCCTATGTGAATATCTTTGAATAAATTTTAATTATCTAAGAAGTAATCAGATCCTTTATTTGCTGTATCAGACTAAAGACGTATAAAGAGATTTTTAGATGTTTATTTCTGCATTGGCTTCACTTCACATCCATAGAGGCTGCAGGTTGAAATGTACATAAGAATTAAGAGATACAAACCTCTCACAGGATAAATCTGAGTGGCTGTGAAGTGATTAATGATGCACTGCAACACAAATCTGTAGTCATCTTTACTGATTTGCTAAAATATTTGATAATTGTTTCTATCTTTGGGATTCAAGTCTAGAAAAATCCCTCTAATGTGTAATTACACTTCTAAAAAAACAAGATAATTGAGTAAATGTGACTCAAATACGCAAAAATATCTGCCAACAGAATTTTTTATATGATTTTTCTAAAACAAGTAAAAATATCAAACCTTATCAAATCCGCAGAAACTTTAAAACTTGTGCATTCTCACTAATAACAACTGCATTTGTCTTGATGCAAATCAAATATATGAGAATTATTTTCTAGTGCAATCACTTTGACATCAAGCTATACTTTATATACAGATGTAGCAACTTAAAAGTTCCCGTGTTTCCGTGACTGGTCCTTCGCAGGTCCTTCGCTGGACCGTGAACGAAATGTAATCCCCCGCGATGACGTAATCAGTGAGTATTAAAACCAGTGATAACTATGAAAGTAAATGCTGATTTTAACATCCTGCTTCATGAATGTTTCATATGAATATTCACGTCTTATAAAATCATATAAAATTCTGAATGAGCTGCAGGATTTTTTGGAGGAACCTCAGCTGACCCGCACTCACTGTCTGTGTTAGAATAAAGACTTTCATGCTCTCTCCACAAGATGGGGACCTTGTGTCAGCGTAGAGATTACTCTCTGAGAACCAAAGTAATGAGTGTTGAAAGTCACTGATGACAAGGAGTTGATGGTGAAAGTATGGTGAAGCTAGTCAAATATATATATTTTTTAAACCGTGTTTTACAATTTTCCGCGTAAATGGATACTTTTAAAAAGAAGGACCACACAAAGGCCGACTAGCAGGCCTCGTGCTCCATCTTGACTGGAGGCATTTTCAGAAGAACCAAAAAAAAAACGTCTCGCAATTATAACCCCGGGAGGCCTCCCCGCACACGCTGAGAGGACTCCTGCTTTGACAAGTAAATTATGACTCTTGATGAGAGGAGTACGGCTTTTTCTCAGAATGCAATTTTTTGACAGGCGGGGAAAATGCGGAGTGGATACATACAACAACTTCCATCATCATCATCCAGGGAGCCAGATGCAACAGCCTGAAAAAAAAAACACTCACGTGCAATCATCAGGATAAAAATTATGGAGTGTTGAGTGCTGGTCTGTATCTAACTTGGCAGCAATGTTTTTTTTTTAATCTGTCCATTCAGTGTGAGCCGCCTTTAGAGGGAAGATGAGAGGGCGTTGTGTCAAGATGGAGCCCTGCTTCTTTAAACATCTCTGCAGGGTGGGACTGTTTTCAAAGCGTCTGGGGGGGAAATTAAGAAAAAAGTTGCCAAATTGCAGCTGATGCACATGATTTTCATACATTTTATCATAATGTTTCAAAGATATCAGGTATACAACACGGACTCATGTCATAATATGTCATAAGCAATGCACTTTCTCATTTTTAAATCCTCAGATTTATCTGGGTAACAAGTAACAAACTCCCCAGACAACTAAAATAATATAATAATATATGTAATATATAATAATAAATGTGTTTGGGTGTTTTTGTGGGTTGCTTAATTAACTAGCTACTAAGTGTCAATGTTCAAATGTCTGAAAACTATTGTTTGAAATGAAGTAAGTCATTAGTCTGAATGTTTTTATTTGCTGTATGTAGCCTGTATATTTACACAGTGTGTGTATTTTCTAGTTACAGGACCTGTGGATGCAACATTGTAACAAATGTGTTGCCACGTCTCTTTCATAAAAACCTTAACTGAGCATATAAAAGTTGATTAACACCGGGGTCAGAGAGGTTTGGGCATGAGGATTTAAAAAGTACACGCATGCAAAATAAAAATCACCACCATCTCTGTGAGTTCAAAGGTGAGTCCTTGCTCCACGTCGGCATCGTCACGCCGAATGGTGCAAACAGTGAACGATGAAACCACTCCTGGGAACTCATTTTTGTTTTAGCCGGCATTAGTTCAGATTAAGGCAATATGGTAACCCTAATTTATCTTTATTTGGAGCCTTTTAAAGTCCTGAATGAGGCTTTTTGGGAAATATGGATGAGGCCACATTTACATGCTCTACGATAGACAGGGACGGCACCGTCAATCATGTCCACAAATGTTGGAAACAAAATTACCGGGCTGTGTTAAAACAGAAGTTAATGGTTGGGCTGATTTCTATTAAGGTCTGTGCACTCTCATTTGAATAATGGTCTTTCAAACAATGTTTTTTCTTTTCAGTACTTGACCCAGGAGGGACATAAATGTGATTCCGCTTTAACACCTCCATTAATATTCAAGTGGCTTTAATACTCCAGGTTTATTTCTGACTCAACCATAATTAGGATGGCAGTCTGGTGCTAGTTTATGATAAATCATGTCCTGATTGTTCGTTTGGATGCTGGTGGACAAAAAAAAATCTCTGGTCTGTATTAAATATAAACACATAGCTTTAGTTAAGGAAAGAATACCGTCAGATTTGATCAAATAATCACTTTGTCTGTGGCATTATTTATCTTTTCTGGCTATTGACATAAATCATTAATCTTCTATTGTAACCAATTAATGATACAGCATCGTTTATAGTGAGTTCATGCACAAAAACAACCTTTCACCAGGAAAGTTTATAAACCGATATTTCATTGCAAAATGGCATTTTAAGGGAATGTATACAGAATAAAGATATTTTATATTAGAGACTGTTAATTTTACAGTTAAATACTGTAAAATATTTAATGGAAAAAACTTTACCAACTACATGTATATGCTAAAATACCGTAAAATCAACAGTACTAAAATCCTATAGCAAAAAAAGTTTTACCTGTCGGTTCATTACTGTTTTTTGTTGTTGTTGTTTTTTTACAGTATTTTCCTGTATTCAGTAGTATGTACATAAATGGAGTGTTTTTTGGGATGTTTTTTACAGTACACAGTAAAACACAGTCATACTTCATGACAACACCTTTTATCTGGCATTTTGAGGAAATGCACACAGAATAAAGTAGTATTTTATCTTAGAGATTTTACAGTAAAACACTGTAATATTTCATGGCAAAACCTTTATTTTATACAGCAATCAGTGGTATTTTCATGTTTCACAATTATACGGCAAAACTATGTTTCTACTGATGAAAATAAACGTGTATTTATATAGTAAAACATGGAATAATATGCCAATAGTAAAAAGTATAGAAAATGTTAAACTGTATTTCCATATACCCTAAATTCTGTCAACCACAGCTGCCAGTTTTTTACCGTAAAAACACAACAAGTTTTTCTTTACAGTGTGAAGTTGTGAATAAATGGATTATTACAGGTATTAAAGCAGCACTTTGTTTTCTTGGAGTATATGACTTAGATTTTTGAACTTGATGTCACCTCTCCGAGTCCGGTGTGGTGCACAGGTAGGTAATAGCACGGTCACAGCCGTAAAGGTCAACTCTGGGAAGGATTTATATTGAACCTGATGGACCATGAGGAGTTCCAGATCTGCCCTCCCCTGTCCTTCCCCATCTTAGCCACCTCGCAGAGGGTACACTTAGATAATGTTAGCCCTTAAGGTAGCTCGCTCTGACCGGTTACATAAACCACCCATGATCCCGCACAGTCTGTACCTGAAACCAAGGAGAGCCACGAATGTACAAACTGCGAGAACAAACACTAGAATGTCATTCTTTAAACATGGGCTGACTGCTGATGTGTGAATTGTTCATATTTTAATGGTTTCATTAAGCCTATTATTAAAGATTAATATTTAGTTTATAGCCAAAGGGGTATGTGATGTGGTGTGTGTGGTGTGTGTGTGTGTGTGTGTGTGTGTGCGTGTGTGTGCGTGTGTGTGTGTGTGTGTGTGTGTGTGTTTTACTTTCTGGCTTCTCCTGCCCTTTCATTTCCTGAAGAGGGAGGGCGAGTTAAGAGCGAGGAAGAGGAGATGATGATGCTGCTGCTGCAGATGATGAATCCCCCTCTGGACTGCATCCCTTCTGGCTGACTGCGTCCAGTGGGCTAGAGCCAGGTCCTGGAATGTAGCTAATGACAAGACACAACCCCCTCCGAGCGCTCCATGCCATCTCATTGGCCGCGAAGCTGTCGGCGGTCCAGACGATTGGCTGATCGAGTCCTGTGCGAGCAGCTGTCAGAGAGTGTTGCAAATCAAACTCACTGTATTCATATCCAGCACGGCACGCAGTTAAAGAAGTTAAATGAGCAGAGTGAAATGTGAACTCAAACTAACATATGAAGATTTAATTTAGATCCCCTGCTGCAACAGGTGACCTGGAACTATATCATGATGTTTTTATACCAAACACTCGATGTGCAGATGAGGTTTTTAAGCATATTTCCATGTGTAATCTGAGGGAATACGACAGAACATCTACAGTGCCAACACCTGTATCCAAAGCAATTTCATCACACCGCATTTAACTCACTGTATTCGATCTTCTGTGTTTAGCCTTCCTCTCATGGCTGAATGAGTTATCCTGCCACCACAGCCATCAAGGTCCACATATATGTAAGAAAATATACACATATAGATTTTATTTATTCAGTAAGATATCCAAGGAAGGCCTTTGACAATGAAAGCGACATGCTGTGTATCTTGCAGCATGAATAAAATATTGTATTTTATACGATGTGCAAAAGGCAGGACCTCTCATCTGGAACGTCCTACCAATATTTTTAGTTGCACTTGGACTGGGATGAAGTGGCCTGAACACCATGTGGACATTTGATGCAAAGAGGAACATCTTCATGAGGTCAAAGTGTATACATAATTTACCCAAAAGAGAACAAAGACCAAGAGGTTCAGGACATTAGAAAAAAGGAACAGCAAGCTGAACCAGTTTTTCCGCTCCATCTTTGACATTTTCTGTCGTCTCTTTAGAGCTTTGAGGCGAGTTCAGCTGACGGTCAGGACGCAAGATGAACATTGCTGGTCATCAGCGAGCGTCCTCTGATCAGCTCCTGGTGGCTGACGCCTGAAGGCAAGCTCAGACATGTAAAAGCCCCCCCCCCTCCAACGGAGAGAGACACAACTGTAGACAACACGGCTGTGTTTGTAGTCGCTCTATTTGTGGTTGTTTTCTGTCTCTTTGCTGTTATTTTGCATGTTATTATGGTTGTTTTGAGTCTCTTTGTGGTTGTTTTGAATCTCTTTGTGGTTGTTTTGAGTCACTTTGTGGTTGTTTTGAGTTTCTTTGTGGTTGTTTTGAGTCTCTTTGTGGTTGTTCTGAGTCTCTTTGTGGTTGTTTTGAGTCTCTTGTGGTTGTTTTCTGTCTCTTTGCTGTTATTTGCATGTTATTGGGGTTGTTTTGAGTTTCTTTGTGGTTGTTTTGAGTCGCTTTGTGGTTGTTTTGAGTCGCTTTGTGGTTGTTTTCTGTCTCTTTGCTGTTATTTGCATGTTATTGGGGTTGTTTTGAGTTTCTTTGTGGTTGTTTTGAGTTTCTTTGTGGTTGTTTTGAGTCGCTTTGTGGTTGTTTTCTGTCTCTTTGCAGTTATTTGCATGTTATTGGGGTTGTTTTGAGTTTCTTTGTGGTTGTTTTGAGTTTCTTTGTGGTTGTTTTGAGTCGCTTTGTGGTTGTTTTCTGTCTCTTTGCTGTTATTTGCATGTTATTGGGGTTGTTTTGAGTTTCTTTGTGGTTGTTTTATGTCTTTCTGGGCATTCTGCATTTCTCTGTAGTCGTTTTGCAACTCTTTGCAGTCGTTTAGTGTCTCTTTGTAGTTGTTTAGTGTCTCTTTGTGGTTGTATAGTGTCTCTTTGCAGTCGTTTAGTGTCTCTTTGTTCTTGTTTAGTTTGTCTTTGTGGTTGTTTAGTGTCTCTTTGCAGTCGTTTAGTGTCTCTTTATTGTTGTTTAGTTTCTCTTTGTGGTTGTTTAGTGTCTCTTTGTAGTTGTTTAGTGTCTCTTTGCAGTCGTTTAGTGTCTCTTTGTTGTCGTTTAGGGTCTCTTTGTCGTTGTTTAGTGTCTCTTTGCAGTCGTTTAGTGTCTCTTTGTTGTTGTTTAGTTTCTCTTTGTCATTGTATATGTCTCTTTGCAGTCGTTTAGTGTCTCTTTGTTGTTGTTTAGTGTCTCTTTGTAGTTGTTTGGGATCTCTTTTGGTCATTCTGCCTCTCTCTTTGGTCGTTGTGTGTCTCTTTGTGGTTGGTAAGTGTCTCTTCGTAGTCGTTTTGCAACTTATGCAGTCATTTCCGCATCTCCTCATAGTTGTTTTGCATGTCTCTGTGGTCAGTCTGCCTCTCTCTGTAGTCATTTTAAGTCTTGTTGTGGTCACATGACTGACAGAAACAGAAGCCCGTCAGTAAATGATCTGGTAGAAAAGGATAGAAGAGGAAGACATTGATGCAGCACGGGGCAGGATGGACGTACAGATGTTGGATCAGCTCCGAGAGACAGAGAGCTTCTGTGTATTTAACTGTAATCCACACAAGTCAGAGCAACGCGTCTTTGACGTCAAACTGAATCAAGCACTCGCGTCTATACGACCGGTCCTGTCAGCTCATCTCTTCCTCCTCCTCCTCCCACATTCTCCATCTCTCTCTCTTTCTCCTCCGTTACATAGTTTGTCATTTTGCATCGCTTCATGCTCTCTGTTTGCCTCTTTGATAATCATCCGATGCGGGCTTTGTCCTCATTTGAAGGAGGGGGGGTCATAGAGTCAGTGTGTACCATCATGCTCACCTAATTAATCAAAGCTAAATCACATTAGAACAGATGTGGTCATGCTCGAACGCACAGCAGCAGCAGCAGCAGCAGCAGCAGCAGCAGCAGCAGCAGCAGCAGAGGGGTTAAGAGTTCACATAAGATGAGCTCATCCCATCTGTAAACAATGTTTGCTTATTATTTAATGCATGTGGATGTACAGTACACTCTATAGATGCATGCATGCATGAACGTACACCCCTGGGCAATGCTTATTTTAGTATATTTGCATCATGCTGTGATGTTTGTTTCATGTTTCTCTTTCCGCTGTCTCGTCCTGTGTGTACTGACACACACACACACACAAGTACATGCATACATACACACAGGGAGCCTAATCCAGGCGATCCTTGAGCGACCCGTTCACCTTATCTAAGCTGCATTATATAAGATTTGCATGACAGACTAGCAGGGAATTACATGGCTGTGCAAACTTATTAGACACACGCATATACTCTCGCTTTTCTCATCTGAACTACTTATTGTCTTAATCTCATGTTGAATAACAATAATTTCCACAATGTTTGAGTACAAACTGTCCAAGTGTGTGCAGGATTTAACCCTAAACATCAGGAAACACACACACCACCCCCGCTCCCTCGGGCGTATGTAGAATATTCTATAAAAAACACTTTGACTCGATGCAGCCAGGTGACACATTCAGCTAAATTCAGAGAGCCGTCTGGCACCTCATGACACCTTGTTTTCTTTCACCTTTTACGGAAAAGGGCATTTATTCCATTTCGGGTTTATCTCAATTACCCTCATGAAAGTTTGATGGGTCAGCAGAGAGCCGGAGTCGCAGCTCTGGACGGAGGTGAGGAGCAGATTAAAGATTAATTGTGCATATAATGAAGTCACGCTTGGCTCAGGACTATTATTCTTCTGCTTAGGTGTGATGATGCCTTTGACTAAAATAACCAGACGATAGAGGATTTCATGTTGCCGTAAAATAGACTTTTCAAAGTGTGTATGTTCCTTTAACTTGTAGAGGCATCATTGACGAAATCTAGGAGGGAATAAAGAAATGATGATGACACTAATGGTACAAATCTCCATCGTATCAGCTGATTGTTGTGTCCTTTAGTCCTAAAAGTCTTGTTTTCTTAAAGCAAGTGTAAAGATCTGCCATTTTCAACCTGTTTTCTATGAATTTTAATGAATTTTAGGTTGTTTTTCTTTATTCTAGTGCAGCGTCCTGCTTTTTCTGTTGTTTTTCTTCAAGCCACTGACGAATGTTTCTAGAAAATATCGATCAAATCTTTTCGATCTGGCAGAAAACGACCAAGACTTTCCGAATGGACGACTAAAAACGACTAATTAAAAAAATCACAAGGTGCTGATACAGTCAATGCCTTTACTCTCTGTACGAGATCAACCACAGCAGTGACCGACTGTGTCACTCCAAGGCCGAAAGGATTCACAGCCTGACACACGACCTTTGCCATGCAGCCAAGATCTGATTGGTTGTTTGTCGCCATTTTATCCGACATCAAGACCAGCATAATGTCAGCCAGGTCATAACACAGCACGGATACATCTTTTCCTTGTGTTGTTACTGAAAGCCAAGATTATCAGGCTGTAGTACACGCCGCCATACATAAAGAGGATTGGGCGTGAACATGAACACCTTTCTTGGAAAGCAACAGAATTTGACTCTGGGATTTTTGTCTAGAGGAAGGGACAAACCTCAGACTAAATGATTTTTATTATTATAAATTTAAATTTAAATCACAGCATTCCAAATAAGATCAAAGCTCTTCTGTGGGCATTTGTGGCCTTTGTCCTTATCAGGAGCTTTGTAGTCATTTATTGTGTGGTTAAGATCAGAGTCTAATACCACAGGATGGATGTATTTGTTATGATTACATTACTTAAAATCAAAAATATGTGAGTCGACAACTAACAGCCAAACGTCAAGCAGGGTCAACAACAGAAGACATAGCAGCCTTTTATTTTGTGACTAAAAGTCGTTCCCAGATTTACTTTTCTCTGGAGTTCCCTCTTTAGTTTCCTCCCATCAATGTCCCTTTTGGTCTCTAGCAGCCTGACTAACAAACTGAGCTAACAGCAGCTACAGCTGTCGGCAGCAGTTTACTTCACTGTCCATCAGGAAACTCTGTAAATCACAGAGAGTTGATGCACAGCAGCCGGAGGACGTCAGGAAGAGAAAACCAGGAAACATTTTCTCCATAAAATATGATCCAGCTTCACCAAAATCAGTGAAACAGTTGGTGGTGTGTGACTCTTGTTGCCACTGGGTGTTACGTACTTCGCTGTTAATGATTATAGGTTAAAATCTGTAGCTTTAAATGAGTAAAAGTTCAACACTTTATGTATTTAACTGCTTTATTTTTTTACTATTTCTTTGTTTTAAGTTCTTCCTGTCCTTTGCCGATTCCCCTCTGTGGAAAAATAAAGTTAATGATATAATAATTATTAAAAAATCATGCTGACAATTCAGCTTGGGCACTCTCAAAGAAGATATCTAACAGACCGCACTGGTTTCAGTAAAAATAAATTGTGTATACCTACAGCGCAGCCTGAGGCCTGCTTTAACAAGACTTTAAACAATTCGCAGTCCCTCAAGTGCTACATGACAGATGACAAGGCTGGTCTGCCGTAAATACGGCGATGTAAATGCCAAACAAATGGAGACAGCCGCGGTTGAAGCACCGGTCAGCTCTGTTTCTGTGTATGTAAAGTGTCAAACCCTGCAGCCTGCATGTCGTCGCCTGTGGAAAGCATGCAGACGTGGACTCCTGTGGTTACCACAGTGTGACTCACTTTGTGCCCGGAGCCGCTGATGCATATATGCATCTTAATCTGTCAAATTAGGCCTACAGTCGATTCGGTTATGTGCGTGAGTCACATGTAGAAAGTTTGGCCATATATGTAAGCCTGGCCTGCGCTATCTATTATTTTTAATATACTTAAATTTCTATATATTCTTGTCTGGACAGAGGTGGAGGTTGTAGCACCTGTTGCTGCCCGTGTCACACTTACTTCTATGTTGGCCCTGCAGCTTAGGAAAACACATGCAACTAGACACAACACAGGGAAATTAGGGCAACATCTTCATAAACCTGACAACACTTACAGACAAAAAAACACAACACAGAAAGAAAAAAACATCTTTCCATGGTTGTTTGTGACTCCTGAAGATATTGGAGCCTGTGTATCATCCATTTATATCCAGTTAGCTGCTTGCCCAGCTCCTGTTCTAGCACAACAAAGGCTCTGTTCTTAGGCATTAACACTCCTAATTAACATTTGCTAGCAGCAGCTTCAGTTTGCAGACGTTTCTTATACTGCATATATCGGGTATCCAAAGCTGACGCAGAGAAGACGGATGACATCAGAGGGGAAAACCAGAAAATATGATCCAGCTTCACTAAAATCCGTGAAATAGTCGGTGGTACCAGGTGCGGAATGGGAATGACGGACACCATTCACCTGATTACAAGTGAGCGTAGCATCAAAAAGATTTAAAAGTGAAGTTATTTTATGAAAAAAAGCTGATGTTATCCCATTATTGTCACAATTTCTGGCCTATGTAGCCAACACCGAGGGATATTTCTGGTCTTATGATGCCTGAATGATTATTATGCAAGCTACAGGCCATCTGTCAACAACGGTAAACCGGATAGTGAAGTCTATTATCTGTCATAAACACTAAATCTCCTCTGAAATCATTAAAATGATTAATTTTTCTGCTTTTTCGGCTCTTCAATAACTTTATAAATCACAGATATCCTCTAGAAACGCCTCTGCCGTGTTCTTCTGTGTTTGCGCTGCTCTCCTTGTCGTGTCGCGTTGTTCGGATGGATTTTTTAAAATGCCGTGTCTGTGTTTGTTTTCTTAAGTTGCAGCGTACCGAGCACTCAGGGCCACTGATATAAGAGGCAAAGCTATAGTTTATGCTGCTATAGTTTCAATGTGTGTGTACTGCTGCAAATCCCCACGAGCCCATAAGCGAAGTAATTCGTTGCGAACCCCTTGCAAGTAAGTAGGCCCACATCATAAAATATGCATACAGCGGCATATGGTGTGCCAAGCTGTGTTAGAGGAAATGTAGCTACAGCCCATACACTCATAAATCCATATCCATTACTACCATTTCTATTTTTTTTTTTTTTTGTAAGGCAGAGGTCAACAGTTCACATCCCATCACACAGGAGAAGCAACCTCAACATCTGCTTCTGTTGCCATGGCAACTGGCTGCTGCTGCTGCTGCTGCCGTTGCTGCTCGACAGATGGAGAGAGAAAGAAAAAAATAAAGCTGCAGGTGCATTTTAATGCACTTTGACGCAAACTGGAGAGCGACATCGTTTTCCAGGAGCACTCCAGGACTTCAGACCTCAATCTTCTCGCAGACCTGAACTATTACGAGTGTTTTTCCAGCACATCGGAACAAATCTCGTCCACCTGTTCCTAAAGGGGGAAAAGGGCGGGAATAGAGGCAAACCACTATTCACACGCAATACAGACCAACAGATTCAGCTGCAGACGCATGAACCAAAGCTCAAGTGATGTATCGCATGAGTAGGAACACTTATATTCCAGAATAATCTCTATTAAACAGCTCTTTGTAGTAGCCTCTAAATTAAGACATTTATATTCCAGAATAATCTCTGAAATGGAACAATTTCTTCATCTAAATACTCTCTAGATTACTTTATGACAGAATTTTGGAAGTTATATTCCAGAAAAATCTCAACAATTGAACAATCCCTGGAGTAGTACCTAGATTACTCTACAACATAATTGAATTTCAGACATTATATTCCAGAATAATCTCTAAAATGGAACATTTTCTTCGTCTAAATACTCTCTAGATTACTTTATGACAGAATTTTGGAAGTTATATTCCAGAAAAATCTCCACAGTTGAACAATCCCTGGAGTAGTACCTAGATTACACGATAGCGGAATTGAATTTCAGACATTATATTCCAGAATAATCTCTATTAAACAGCTCTTTGTAGTAGCTTCTAGATTAAGACATTTATATTCCAGAATAATCTCTAAAATGGAACAATTTCTTCATCTAAATACTCTCTAGATTACTTTATGACAGAATTTTGGAAGTTATATTCCAGAAAAATCTCAACAATTGAACAATCCCTGGAGTAGTACCTAGATTACTCTACAACATAATTGAATTTCAGACATTATATTCCAGAATAATCTCTAAAATGGAACATTTTCTTCGTCTAAATACTCTCTAGATTACTTTATGACAGAATTTTGGAAGTTATATTCCAGAAAAATCTCCACAGTTGAACAATCCCTGGAGTAGTACCTAGATTACACGATAGCGGAATTGAATTTCAGACATTATATTCCAGAATAATCTCTATTAAACAGCTCTTTGTAGTAGCTTCTAGATTAAGACATTTATATTCCAGAATAATCTCTAAAATGGAACAATTTCTTCGTCTAAATACTCTCTAGATTACTTTATGACAGAATTTTGGAAGTTATATTCCAGAAAGATCTCCACAATTGAACAATCCCTGGAGTAGTACCTGGATTAGACGATAACGGAATTGAATTTCGGACATTATATTCCAGAATAATCTCTGCTGAACACTCTGCACTGGTGTAAAACCACTGCACCACTATGCCGCCTTAGTTAAACAATGTTTTAATACTATTTTTTTCATTTGTTAAAAGCTACAAGAAGCAGGTGACCCTTTGAGCTTACATTACTTAGTCAGGCATAAAATATTTTGGAATATACAGGAGCAAAAAGAAAGAGTGTGTGTGTGTGTGTCCCTTTAAAACAGGGACACACACACACTAAATACTCTCTAGATTACTTTATGACAGAATTTTGGAAGTTATATTCCAGAAAGATCTCCACAATTGAACAATCCCTGGAGTAGTACCTGGATTAGACGATAACGGAATTGAATTTCGGACATTATATTCCAGAATAATCTCTGCTGAACACTCTGCACTGGTGTAAAACCACTGCACCACTATGCCGCCTTAGTTAAACAATGTTTTAATACTATTTTTTTCATTTGTTAAAAGCTACAAGAAGCAGGTGACCCTTTGAGCTTACATTACTTAGTCAGGCATAAAATATTTTGGAATATACAGGAGCAAAAAGAAAGAGGTGGCATTAATGAATCATGGCATACCTGTAACATACTAAAGCATTCATGCAGACAGTGTGTCGCTTACTTGTGTACACAGCAAGAATAAGTAATAAATAAGTGGTGTGTGGCTGCTGCGTCAATTTTATATGTTTTTTATTTCTATACTCGGCCTTGATTCAAATCTTGGACACCGTGAAACATCTGAGGAATCTAAGCAGAGAGCGGAAACACATTTAAGAAATATATATTTACTCAGTCATGACCTAATTATGTTTGTATTCTGCCTCAACACGTGTTAACCTCCGTTTAACCGCTTCACTGTAAGGCACACACTCAGCTTCTGGCTGTTTTAAAGGGACACACACACACACACTCATATAACAAACATGAGCACTAGTGTTATGTGTGGACCACTGAAATGCCAATTTAATTAGAAAATAACCAGTGAACATTAAATAAATGAATACAGGGATAAAATTCTGGAAAAAAAGTCACATCTTAAGCAGCAACCTGCAACGTCATGATCAGAAATAGTTTTTTATTTTTATTAATGTTTTATTTTACGCTCCTCTTTTCCCCTTGACTAGTTTAAAAAGAAATATTAGCATATCTCCACTGGCAAACAAATTGAGCTATTACACAAATTAATACTTAAATGAGCTGTTTTTTTCTTCCACTTACAAACTGTGTTCAAATTTAAAATTAATTTCCCCTAAATCTGTTTTCAAATTAACAAGCAGGGTTAATGCAGGGCTATTAGAAAGGAAAAAAAAATATTTTTCTCACCATCACATTAATTTAATTTCATGTTTTAATCGTACGCACCGGAGAGAGCTGGCAATAATAACAATAATAATGATGATAATAGAAAAAGGCACCCGACTAAGCGTGCTCGTTTGTGGTTCTGATTACGTGATGAATTATTCATGAAATCAGAGTTAACAAGAAGGAGAGTGAAGCTTGCCCACTCAGGAGGGATTGGTATAAAGACAGGAGAGACAGACTCACAGCCAGACTGCTGCTGCTGCTGCTTGGTGGATACAACGGCACAAATCAGGTACTTCTTACTCTTAGAAAATATTAATTTACACTGACAATACTACAAGTTTTAATATATTTATTCATTTGGAAAATTGCATTTAAAAAACTGCATGTATGATCATTTTTAGAGCTTTTATTATTATTATTTTGCATCTTTAACTTTAAAAAAATATCCTTTATTTACAAACTCCAGCCTAATTTTACCCATTTGCTTTAAAATATTAAGAAAAAATCTAATTAAATTAGTCAAATTCACAGATTTTTGTTTGTAAATATTTTATTAATCGCTGATTTGTATTTTTTTCCTTTAAAAAAAAAATTTTATATGTAATTTTTAAAAATTTCCCTTCATGTGCACACAATTTAAGTTTTTTTTTAATTTGTTTGTAAATATTTTATAATTCGATGATTTTTTTTTCTTTTTAAAAGAAAATTTTAAATGTAATTTTTTTTTAATTTCCCTTCATGTGCACACAATTTAAGGTTTTTTTTTAATTTGTTTGTTTACTTGAAATCATAACTTTTATCCTCATCATACAGGAAAACTAAATTCTTAACATAATGGCAGATCTTCCATGAAAACGACAGACTCTCAGACCCGGAAGCTTCGGCGCGTTCAAGTCCCTGCGCGCAGTGTATTCACAGTTCACAGGCATCTCGACCTAAATGCGATGTGACGGGAGAACCTTTACTGAAACAAACGGGAATATAGTATCGGGGAAGGCTGACCGAGCTGTGAACTGGGGCCCTAACACGGAGCAAATTAACATCAGCAAAAAATAGCTCCGCGTTCTCAGATCACTTATGTGCCAGGCAGCAAATGCATCAAACGCTGTCAGGTCATTTTAGCTCGCAGATGTCTCAAACAAAACAAGTCCACGTTGAGAGGGCCGGCCATCGCCCTCAAACTCTGACCACCTGGGCTGGACCGGCTCCTGAGGTGATGCTGTTTGGTGTCTGAGCTTTCAGTCCCACTACCGTCCATCATGAGATCTCTTTCGTGATGTCTTCGGCTGAGCCGAGTAGTCTGATGATGCTATCTTTGCCCAGCCAGCTGAAAACACAGAGAGGACGCAGTTTGGTTTTAAAGCCGCCGTCTACGCTCTCGTGCACCAGGTTATGGACTGTGGTTGTGACATGTTGACAGTGACGCACAGCTGTCATGGTAAAGATTCTATTTCTGACTCGCAGGCCAGTCCGTCATAGAGCAACACAGTGGACTGGGTACGTCAGATGGAAGTGATGCATTATGAGGAACCTATAGCAGCAACACGGTTGGGTTAAAATCAGTTTAAAGAGTTTAAATTCACATGAAAACTCCATGGCACTCTCTTTTAAACAATAAAAATGACTTGACTGTCACGTTAGTTAGTCACCTTGGAGTTTTCTTGTGATTTTTGTGTCTTAATCCAAAGACCAAATTAAAAAACTTCAGTTGAGTCCAGGAAGACGTCAAACTTTGGCTCAAGAGATAACACCAGATCGAGTCAAGTTCCACTCTACCGACCTGTTCTATACTCCTTACAAAACCCTAAAAACAACCATGTTTCCATGGTTAAATGTTTGCTCATCACATTTTCTAAATACACCGTGGGTATGACGCCCAGTTGTGGTCAAGTCCAAAAGACTGACCCTCAAAGCTCTCCACTGAAATCGATGCTTTTTACTGCTGCACCTCTTCATACCTATCTCACCATCTTACATTATATTACTGTACCAACACGTGCAACATCAGAGACACAAATCCCTTCAAGACTTGTCAAACTATCCTACCAAAGTCCAGCTCCAGTTTCAGAGTCAGTCCTGAGGACCAGGGGAAGGAGGTGCAGATGAGGGAAACTGTAAAACTAAAGTTAGAGTTGATTAAACTAGTATTACCTGTGCAGAACAGGGCAAAAATAACAAGAAGTGGATGCATATAATCTTTTTCATGCTCTTCATTGTTTCCTTATTCATCCTCTTCCTTTACTTCCTTCCTCTCTCTCAGCTCTCAAACACCCTCAGGCTGACCGCTGTCTCATTTTGAACCTTGATCCCGTGTGTGTGTGTGTGATTTGATGATGATATGATATTTCTAAATCTTTGACCTGTGTGTCAACTGCCTTGAAGGATTTGGCACCCTCTGGAAAGGTTATCCATACCTGAACTCCAGGTTTTTGTATTTAGACCAGTGACAGAAATACTGCAGGGGTAAGAGCTAAATCCCAAGGAAATGAACGTTTTTGTCAGTTTTCAGAGCACAAACGGCAGAAATCGAACCGAAAATAGAGAAAGACAGACATGCAGAGGAGGGAAAGACAGACGGAGGTGAGAAACAGTCCCCCTCCTCCCTCCCTTTGCTGCTTTACAGCCCATTAGGTCAGAGGAGAGCAGGGAGCGCTGCTCTTAGGCTGGGGCGGTGTAATATTGGCTGAGGGAAGGACCGGGGAGGTTTTTAAAAGCCTGTGTTGTTGGCTGTGTGGGTGAGGTGAGATGTCATTTCCTCTTACAGCCTGAGAGCTCCACCGCAGTGATATAAAAGCATGCAGCTGTTGAAGGGTAGAGGCACCTGGAGGGGAACGGATACGACGATGAGGGTGCAAACATCATCCAAATGTGTGCAAATAGAGAAGTCGGCTGAAAGCAGCAACGTTATTTAAAACACCAGTTCAAATGTGATTATGGTTTTTCTCCAGTCCTAACCCTTTACCTACTTGTCAACCATCATATTTGGCTGAATACTATGGTGGCCGGGAACCCTCAATGCTGCAAATAAAAGAAACGCTGCAAACACAAAGAAACAGCGCTGCAAATAAAAAAGAAACACTGCTGCAAATAAGAGAAACAGCGCTGCAAATAAAAGAAACTTCACAACGGAAGTGAATTACCGGGGACTATTATTGCCGGTGCACCTGTAGTTTTTTATGTGAGCGAGTTAAGTAAGTTTCTTTTATTTGCAGCGGCGTTTCTTTTTTATTTGCAGCAGCGTTTCTTTTTTATTTGCAGCGCTGTTTCTTTTTGTTTGCAGCGTTTCTTTTATTTGCAGCGCTGTTTCTTTTTGTTTGCAGCGCTGTTTCTTTTTGTTTGCAGCGTTTCTTTTATTCGCAGCGCTGTTTCTTTTTGTTTGCAGCGTTTCTTTTTTATTTGCAGCATTGAGGGTTCCCGGCCACCGTAGAATACATCCATGTAGTATCATCATGTCAAACACAAAGTGATTTTTCCCGGAAAATGTGAATTTATTCAGGAAGAAAAATAAACTTTTAAAGAAATAAACTTTGTAGAATAAATGTTTTTTTTCTGATTTCATATCTTATAAAACATTTCATGACCCCTCAGATTGACGTTGAACCCAACCACCGCTTTAAAATAACTGCATTACAGAATGTAACAACATCTCAGAGAGTTTGCGTTCTCTTGCCTCAAAGCAAACGCCTGCATTCGACTTTAAAAGTGACAAAACTCGATATAGGTTGAGTTCCTCCCCTTACATACAGTATCAGACACAGGTCTGAAGATAGTCTCTGTATTTCAATATATTCAGGCTTAAAGCTTCAAAATAAATCTTTTGAACAATATTTTATTGGTGGGAATGAGTAGGTGGAACCTTGTACCCACTGTTCAACCTGCAGGATGTTAGCAGATATAACTTACTATAGAGTTAACAGCATGTGAACAAACATGTAATATATGGATTGAAGCTTAAAGAGCATGACAGCGGTTTGAAACGTTGTTTTTTGCCGACCTGCTGCCCTTGAACGTTTCCCGTTGCTGCAGTGATGTAGAAGTGTCGGTACACCGTGACATCACTGCACGGCTCTGACCTCATCGGTGCAACTCATTTTAAAGATACATCGGCGGTGAAATATTCAAATTATGTCGCCAGGGTGATTTCTACATCGCTTTTAAAACTCTGAACCCCTGATATTTGAGATGATAGAGAGGACAGAGAACAATGGGATCCGTCGCTTTGTCCTTTGCCTTCATGAAAACAGCCTCTAAGGATCTAAGATCTGTTCTCCTCACTGCACATTAGCTTTATCTGAGGTGAGCCGACACCTGAGAACCAGAGGAGCCAGACTCCGGTCCAGGGTGTGATTTAACCCTTGGTTTCTCATGCCCAGGCTTCTTTTCACACTCTGATCACAATGGCGAAGGCGACCCCAGGTCAAGCATCTACAGATTCACCAGAAGAGGACAGGCAACACTGAGCATGTTCACGGCCTGGCTTTATGGGTCATATCTCTTTCCCCTCGAGGGCGTATGAACACACATTAAACACATGAAGGCCTACACGCTCAACTGTCAACACTCGATGAAGACAGACAGATGTGAACGCATGAAGAGCATCCACACATTTAATAAATTAGATTAGAATAAGATCATATAAGGGAATGCATTAAATATATAAACACGTGCACATGTGGTGATAAACAGCACATCTGAACCACATGGCCTAGCGCCCAAACGGCAACCTCTGAAGCCAATGTGTTAAAAACTGCAGTTCCTCGAGCGTCCACTTGAGGCTGGCTCCAGAGGTGAGTCAGTCTCCATAAGTCCCCATGTTCAAATGTCCAACTTCTCTCTCTCTGCTCATGAAAACGATGAGAAAATAAAGAATATAAACAGTTTCAGGCGTACATCTCCCAGACAGTCTATCAAACTGGTTTGAAACACATCCGCATAATAAAATAAAGTGAAATCAAATAAGCTGGGAATAAAAAAACACTGATCTTTTAATTTATGGACTACCTCCTGAGCCGCAACCACCTTGATATGAGACGTGTGTAACAGCAGTGAAACACACGGACAAAAAACACATCTGGCATCGTCATGGATATAAATACTCACACTCAGACGAGCCTAATACACACAGCACAGCGGGTGTCTACGTGAAGACTCGACTGCAAATGCAGAGAGAGCCCGAACATGCCAGAGGGGATCAAAATCTGCTGCATGATGTCGTGACCCCCCAGAGTAAAGAGGAGCTGGGTGAGAAGGGTGGCAGACCTCGGTGTCGGCGCTGTGGGGGATGCCAGGGGAGGTGAGGATCACACACATGAAGCCGACAGACCCATAAAGTACTGGTGTGAAGTGTATACCGTCCAGCGGAGGATACTTGACACCTTGTTTTAGAAATGAATTGTCACTTAACTTCTGCTGCTTGACTTCAGGGAGTAATGATCATTATGAAATCAACATCGACCACAGAGGAAGTGCGGATTTCACAATAAATACTGACCCACGAGTGAGACAGCTACATAATTATACAGTCTGAGTGAAGTATTCTTTACTCCATCTGTGTCAAGATGCCTTCGCCATCCTAGGAAGAGAAAACTACTGAATGATGCACAGGGTGGGTTTATCAAAAGCTGACCGCACTACATTACGTACAAGAGCGGAAATAACAAATGAGACTCTGAGAAAGTGTGCTGCTTTTACTTAAAGCTGCTATCAGAGTTTTTATGTCAGATGTCAATGTGTAAAGGTGTTCAGCAGTTCCCTTCAGTTCTAAGAAGCCTAAAATCTTCTGTACACAACCTGCTCAGCACCAAATGGCAAACAGATAAAGTCAGAAAATAGCTGCTGGACATAGTGAAGCATCTGCTGTGAAGTTGTGACATTTGAACATGGGGACTTATGGACTCACTTCTAGAGCCAGCCTCAAGTGGACGTTTGAGGAACTGCAGTTTTTGGCACATCTGCACAGGTTTCAATTCATTTATATATATATATATATATAAACATTTTTATATTTCCTTGTTTGCGCTGCCCCCATGTGGCCAAAAAATTATCTAATGCAGCTTTGAGGGTTCCACTGCAGCAAAATGAAGCGCTGACGCCTCGCTGTTTGTCCGACCTCATGCTTTACATTCTTAATGTAATTCATATTTTATATTTGATATTGGGCTGCTCTGGGACCAGGGGAAACCAATTTCGTTTCATCCCATGTTTACATGTGTTGTAATGACAATAAAACTCCTTGAATCCTTGAATTTGACTTAAAATTTTTACAGTCAAGTTTAGTTTCAAATGCGGGAACTTTGTTTTGAACTTTGTGTCCTTGTTTTTTTGCAACATCGAACTTTAAAATCACTTCAACTCCCATTACTGGAGGATTTTTAAATCGACTTCCTCTCTAACCTCTTGAACTTATGAATTTTTCTCATAATCAAAACCTGATAATGTCATAATGCTCGCTGTCAAGCTGAAAAACAAGACTTTATTCCTTCTCCCTGAAAAGTAAAAATATTGAGGATATGAAGTTTCCACCTCACATCACTCGTCTTTACATTTATTAGCACTTCTTTTCTTTAAGATAACCACTTGTACACCATGAAGTCTCGAAGACAAATCGACGATGACATTTAGATGAGCTGGAATTCACAAAACAACACTGTGTATACCACTTTTAATCTCAATTAGTTTATCAAATAATGCCCTGTGTTCTGATTTACATGTGAATTATGAAACGTGAAGTCTTTGGGGTTAAGTTTAGGTCGATGTCAGTGTCGGCTGAGCTTGATAAAACACTCCGCATCAATAATACAGCGATCAACATGTCGTACACAGGGTACGAAGCTACATCCTTTTAGTCTTGTCGGTCCAAATGGATTTCAATGTTTCTGCACGTCGCTGCCAGCTGAATTATTTAAGGCGGTAATTAGGTGATTGTGGATGCTGTTCGTCTCCGGAGTGACGTAACTGTCAGAACATTGTGGGTTTTTTTTAAGGAGGAAGATAATCAGATCAGGTGTCTGTCCTCCTTCCACCTCCTGCACATGCTTCATGTGTTTATTTTGGCCTAACTCCAGCTCGGCTGCTTCGTAAAATGAGCAAGCGGTTTAATTGAGTAGATGAAAAACCTCAGGCAGAAAATACCATTTACACTGTGTGTGGGCCTGGTGTGTCTTTTTAACTTCCTGTCGTGTCATGTTTGTCGTGGCTGACTGTCCCGAAGCTGTTGTGGTATCGTTGTCCCACTGGCACTCGCATTTTTACGTCGTGTTATCTCTACCAGCGCCACGTTTCATGAATACAATTGTGATGCGTGACACAAGAACAATGGGAGGTTTTGCCCTGCTGATGAACCCGGGACAAGGCGATGCTCCGTGACCTGGATAGAAGAGGAGAAACCGCCATTTTAGAAAGGGTCACGGTGTCAGTGCAAACACACACGTGCGTGTAAAGGAAAGCAGTCACATGCATGACATAAACGTAATTGCATGCATGTGCGAGGATTTGCATGTTTCAGCTCGTCTCTCTGTTCACGCGCAGGTTAATAGTGCAAAGCGGCGAGATGGCTGCGATCTCTGGCTGGATGAGGAACATGTAAATTTGACCCTGTTAATGGCTCTGCTGAGTGGTTGATCTTTGCAGCTTTACACCCAACCGGAGTGTGAGTTCACACAGCAGCTGAACCGCTAAAGTCTGAGGTCACGACAGAGTCCAGGAGGTTCATGTGGGAAAAAGAAGGAAAGATTCTCTAGTTTCCACGATGCGCACGATGGTCTCATTACATGGTAACACTTTATGGTAATGGTACATGAATTATATATTCATGCGTGACATCATACTCACGCCAAAGTTTGAATGTATTCACGCAGTACTTTGTGAACTATCAGGGATGTACCAGAATTAACAGAATCTCTCACGGCTTAAACTATTCCAATCATAATTTCAGAGTAATTAATGTTAATATCTTCTTTGTAGATAAGCCTGCAGTTAAATGAAATGAATTCATGATAATTCCTGTACCCTTACTATAAAGTGTACTCATAACATACGTAAAAACTCAAAGTGGAGGTGTTCTGCTGGCTCTGACACCCTGTACTATGACTACAACGTTCATGGACGGTAACCTTTGCTGCACATAATCGCCCTCCATTACCAAATCCAACTTGGTTATAGGTTTAAGTTAGGAAAGAGTGGATATAGGATTAACCCAACTTTCCTTTTTCTTTACTGAATGCATCTTCAACCAATACCGTGCCTGACTATCCATCCATCCATCTTCCCCGCTTATTCGTAGTCGGGTCGCGGGGGCAGCCCAGACTTCCCACTCCCCGATCACTTCGTCCAGCTCTCCCAGGGGGACCCCAAGGCGTTCCTAGGCCAGCCGAGAGACATAGTCTCTCCAGCGTGTCCTGGGTCTTCCCCGGGGTCGCCTCCCGGAGGGACGTGCCCAGATCGTCTCACCAGGGAGACGTCCAGGAGGCATCCTCACGAGATGCCTGAGCCACCTCAACTGGTTCCTCTCGATGCGGAGGAGCAGCGGTTCTACTCTGAGCTCCTCGCGGATGTCCGAGCTTCTCACCCTATCTTTAAGGGTGATCCCAGCCACCCTGCAAAGGAAGCTCATCTCGGCTGCTTGTATTCGCAATCTCATTCTTCACTACCCAAAGTTAGTGACCATAGGTGAGGGTAGGAACCTAGATCGACTGGTAAATCGAGAGCTTCGCCATTCGACTCAGCTCCTTCCTCGCCACGACGGACCGGTGCAGAGCCCTTCAACTTGTGTCACTAAACTGCCTTTCACTTGTAATCAGTGTATCCCCAACACATTTCATTCAAAGCATCTTATCCCGACAACTGTTAAAGATCAGCGGATGAATTTTCGTGTTGAGTGAAGCTTGATGTTATTAGGTGACACCCGACAGATGGAAAGACTCCCCCTCAGGTTTGATGGAGGAGAGACGTGCTGCCTACGAATAAATAAAATGGGACAGGTCTGCCATGAGCTAGTTTGAGTTTAACTATCTCCACCCATGCTTAGACAAACTATACACACACACGATATCCATCTTCCATTGTGACCTTTAAGGCCTCCCTCTCTCCTTTTTTCTCACTGTCTCAGTCCTTTCTATCTCTCTCGCCTTCCCTCTGGTCATTTCTGCTGAACTGTAAGGATTGAGAAGAACGTGTCCGTGGGATGTGGAAAAAAGAAAAAAAAAAAGCTCTGGATCATGGGAAGGTGTGATGTCGGGATGTCTGTCGCGACCTCGGGGATGAAGGCGCATGGCCTGGCATGGGGATAGGAGATTAGAGGTAAGAAAGGATGTGAAACCCCTGCAGCAGCGGGATAAGCACTTTCCTTCAACGATCATTGAAGGAGTCATTGTCAGCTGTTGGGTCATTGGTTTTCCAACATATAAGAAACATATACATGACTCAGAATAATCTGGTCACGGGGGCATTTGTCATGTTGCGTGCTGCACGTGCTCCAACTGCACGCAAACCTCCTATTGTTTGACACTTTCACACGTGGCAACAAAAATGTCTTTTAGACGGCCGGACGCCGTCATACGATCTTATCATACCTGTCAGAACCTTGCTTCTTCTTCTTCTTCTTCTTCTTCTTCATCATCCTCTATTCCACCTCCCCCCTCCACACAACCACCCATCGCCTCCATCCTCGCCCCGAACAAGGCCCCGGTACAGTATAGCGCCCGTGTGCAGCGATACCGAGGGAGGTCGCCGTGCGGTCACTGCGCAAAGCCTGGTCGCATTGTGACTCGAAGCTGCAGAATGTGCCATGGTGCATTAGCACGCTGCCGCCTGGCTGAGCATGAGGCGCAGGGAGAGAGAGGAGGAGGAGGAGGAAAGAAGTAAAAGGAGATGGAAGGAGGAGCTGAGGGATGGAGGAAAAGACACAAAAAGAAGAAGAAGAAGGGCATCAGCGCACTTACACAAGCCAAATTCAGATGCCCCAGGGCCACAGGGTCCTTGTAAGGAGGCTCATTTAGTTAGTTAGTTAGACTGTATTGTCCCCGGGGAGGGTGACATCCTTTTTCAGAGCACTGTACACCATGAGGAAGATCTGCTGTGAGGCTGTGCGTTCACTCCTCCATGTTTTCTCTTCCTTCTTAACTCTCTCTTTCCACTCTCCAACACTTTTATGCACAACAAAAAATGGGGTATGCAACTGTTTTCTGTTTCTTAAAATTAAAGATTTATATTTTGAGGGAAATATCTTTATTTTACAGTAAAGTCCATATATAACTCGATAGATCGAGTGCTCAGAGCAGCAAAGAGTCTTAAAGTGAAGCTAATGTCCCTGCACGGTTAACAGCACACACAAGACTAAATGCATTTCCATCCCTTGTGCACTGAGATCCGATAGCCAGTTGGTCGGGTGCCACTAGCCAAGCAGAAGCTTCTGTTGCGCCAACAATAAAGACAGATGGGATGTGATTGGATGATGTAACAGACCAATGGGAGAGCCAGCCGCGAGGCTGCTGGGACATGATCTCATTTTCATCCTCGCCCTAAGCAGGTTTAGACATCTCTGATCGGTCCGTTGCTAATCTGCTCTGCGCCAACTGCATGTGCTGTAGCTAATGCACGCATGCACACTCGCAAACACAAACACACACACACACATTTCTCATTGAATGCGCTGAGCATTTAAAGGCAGGAGAGAGAACATAGAGTCAAAACACTCACGTAAACAACCGGTCTATGATCTATATTTCTTCATCGAATGACGGAAAGCTTTTAAGGTTCTCGAGGTTTTTAAGGAGAACACGCTCCACATACAGACTGAATTCGACAGTACATGCTCCAGCAAACACGCACGCACACACCCGACTGTCAGAGGAAAGAGGTCATGTCGGGGGGTTGTTGTCCAGGGACTTGTCCTTGAAAGTCAAACACGAAAGAGCTCTACAACGAAGGCTCCGTACAACCTCCGTGACATGTGACCAAGGTCGAAGGAAGCCGCCGAGGCCGCTGCGGGGACGCGCTGTTCTCTTACTATTAACGCCGTACGCACTCACATGTATAGAAGTGTCGCAGAAGTAGCTGCATAGAGTTGTGATAAAGGCAAAGGCAGAGGGGGGGGGTCAGCACTCGGAGAAGAAAGCCAAGGGTCTGTGCCCCGTCCTTGACCATCCACTGAGAATGACGGAGAATAAAAGAAGAAGTCACAAATTAAAGAACTGAATCAAATACAAGCAAAGAAGCCAGATAATGTGAGCTAACTGGGAGATTGTCTTTATCAGAAGGTCGGGAATTAACTGACTTTCATCATAAAACTCCACATACAGCTGGATAAAAATCAAGAAAAAGATGCACAGCATCTGCCGCTGCGATGACGATGCAGGTGATGGAGAATGGCCTCCATCACAACAATCTAAGTCAGACAGAGTGTTTTTTATTTGTCTCATTTAAACAGTTAGAGGTCTAAGTGTGTACGATTTAGTTCCATCTAGTGTTATTGGAGAATTGTCGCATTGTAACCTCCTCACCTCACCCTCGCCTTCCTAGCATGAAGGAGAAACAACGGTGGTGTAGTATATTCGGGGGTGATGCAGTTGAAGATGTTTAAAGAGAAAGTCCGCCGACAGTGTCTTAGTCGTACAACAAGTTTAAAACAACAAGTTCAGTATTTTAACAAGTAAAACGTAACTTGGAGAGCTCCTGGCCGAATAATGAGAGACTCTCTCGATCCATATATAGGTAGTTTAAGCCCCCAAACCAAACCTATGACCTGATTCCTTATCAATCTATGTAAAAAAGTCTTTGTTCTAACTAAACATCTAGCAGTGGCGCCAGGTCGGCGGCCCTCTGGCTCTCCTGTCCTAATAACCTCTGACCTAGGAATGGTCAAGGTAACATCCCATGACTATAACAAATATCTTCAAATAAACCATATGTCTACAACAGCATCAGCATTTGTATGTGACTATGGATCTATGTGCAGACACCTCAGTGGCAAAACAGATGAAAGACCCAATCTAGAGTTTTGTGTAATACACTCCCATTGGTGCCAATCCCAACTGGCATTGGGCGAGGTATAGGCAAAAAATTAGACAACCTCAAACTCGTGATGAAGTGATTCCTAAAGTCAAACAGTACAGTATCCCTGCCGTGACACACACTGTTTGTTCCCTCGCACATGTCCCCGTAGTTCAAGCTGGGGTCAATTGGTCAATACCAGTGATCAGAGAGGCCTGCCGCCCGATGAGCCCATCGACCCCTCAGCCCCGCAGAGACATGGAGAATATAACCGGTCCAATTCATATGGACCTCGCATGTGGCGGCAGGTCCAGGGTGCAGCGGAACGAACGGCCTCCACAGCATTGGCGCCATTGATCTGCTTTACCGGGAGCCAAGCGCGAGCTGCCAATCCTAATGCACCGTCAATACCAGCACACCAGGGATGCATGAGGAAAGAGCGGTGGACTAGGTGGGAGGGTGGGAGTATCCATTTCTGCCATGCCTGCAGCTACTCATCTGCCTGTATCTGTCACAAGCTATTACATTGACTCAAACATAACATGTGTCACTGAAAATGCTGCATAAGGAAGAGGGCTTTTATTCAAAGAGATGGAATAACATGCTGATGAAGGCTCCTCCACACTTTATTTTCTGATTCGAGCCTCTGTTTGCTCTAAAATTTATGAGTTAATGAGGTTTAAAACATAAATTCAACTTATTTCAGTTACATTTTAAAAAATAGACTCCACGTGCTGTATTGAATGACACAACAAGTGATAACCTCTGAAGTTAAACAAGTGCAGTTCCTAAAACGTCCACTAGAGCCTGGATATAAAACAAGTCAGTCTCCATAAGTCCCCATGTTAAAATGTCCTAACTTCACAGGAGAAATAAACAGCCTGGTACAGGCGTCATTCAACCCGCCTTAGGTCCGCTGACGATCCATGTCTTTGCCGATGTGCAGAAAAAGAACCGTAATGAGGGTGAATTTTTATATATGTCTCATTTGTTTGTTGTCGACGATGAACGAAAAGTGACTTTAAACACAAAAAAATAACAAAGGACGGCTAAAAGTACTGGGGAACGGACACAAAACTAGAGAATGAACACAGCACAACCTGACACAACAGTTATAACCAGAACTTTATCTATATGTAAGATTACAAGTCTGTCACATCTAAGTTTTATTTTTGCTTTTTCCTTTTGATCCTTATTATACCATCATGTAACTGTGCTGGTGCTGTGTTACTATAGTACAATGTGAACTAGTATTCTTTATTTGTTTGTTTGTTCTTTCAATAAAGTTTGGAGAGAAAAAAAGACTATACACCACAACCAAGACAGAAAGAAAAATGACTTTCATATATAGACTACTCAAACAAAAAAAAAATGATTTAATTAACTGTTAAAACTGAGCACGGATACAAAGAAAATACAGGATTATGTCCCTTTAACATGCCTCAGATTAACTAACATTAAACGGGTATATATGTAACACATATACACGGTAAACTAATGTATTATTTCTACCATAAAACACTTAATTTTGTCGTTTTTTGTTTTTAAGTTTCGTTTCCTGTCGGTAACCGCGTTTCCACGGCAACCATGGAGACTGTCAACAAAGCCGGTAGGAGCACGAGGAGACGAGGGAGACGTAAAAACTGGTAAATAACTTTAAATATATATATTTTCTGTGCGTGTAGTCTGAATTTAAACATTTATACATTAAATAAACTGTCTGCTTTGAGGATTTTAATTCGTTATTAGCGCGAAGTTGATCCACTCGTCACTGCGCTGATGTGACTGACTGTGTCTCAACTCAAACTTTATTTATAAAGCACATTTAAAACAGCTGAGGTTGACCAAAGTGCTGCACAGGTTAATACATATAATACTATAATTACAAAAGGTTCAGATAAATGCTGAGATATTTAAACTTGGTTAAAAACCATGGAGAATAGTTGTGTTTTATGGTTCATGTTAATGTGTCTTCACTTTAAACTTTCTTATCAACCCGACCTCCTCTCTGCAGTGAACTCACCCACAGGGCTCCTCCAGGAGGACAGATGTTTCCAGCTGTTGAGAGTCTGGAGAAGCTGGATGTCAGCGTGAACACACAGGTGAGCTGAAATATATTCCTGTGACCTAAAGTGTAGAAGGGAGGAAACGACAAATATTTAGTTATGAACAAAAATTACAAAATAAAATACAAAATATTACAAATACCACCACAAGAGTACAGGTGGAGCCTCGCTAAGAAGGACAAGAAAAGGAGGAGGAAGAGGAGGAGGTAGAAGAGACAAGAAAGAAGAGGATACGAAGAAGCAGAAATGAGAGAAGGAGAAAAAATAATAGGAGGAGAAGGAGTAGGATGAGAAAAAGAAGGGGAAGAAGTTGAAGAAGAAAAAAGGAGGAGAAAAGGGAAGATGTGGAGAAGTAGGATAAGAAGAAGGGGAGAAGATAAGGAAACAAAAAAGAGGGGGATGAGGAGAAGAAATAAAGAAGGGTGGTGGGGAGAAGAAGATGCAGGAGGAGGAGAGGATGAAGAAGGAGCTGGTAGGGGGAGGAGAAGGAGATTAAGAAGACAATAAGAAGGATGGGTACAAGAATAAGGGATAGAAAAGCAGGAAAAAGGGAAGGTGAAGAAGGAGGAAAATAAGAAAAAATTAGAAGAGAAGAAAGAAAAAGAGGACGAGGAGCAGGAGTAGAAAAAAGAAAGGAGGAGGTAGAAGAGAGAAGAAAGAAGAGGAGACGAAGAAGCAGAAAGTAAAAGGAGGAGCACAAAGAATATGAGAAGGAGTAGGATGAGAAGAAGGGGGGAGTGAAGAAACAAGAAAGAGGAGGAGGAGAAGAAGGAGGAGAAGATGAAGAAGAAAAAAGGAGGAGAAAATGAGAGATGTGGAGGAGTAGGATGAGAAGAGGAAGGGGAGAAGATGAAGAAACAAGAAAGAGGAGGAGGAGGAGGAGGAGAAGAAGATGCAGGAGGAGGAGAGGATGTAGAAGGAGCTGGAGGGGGAGAAGAAGGAGATGAAAAAGACAATAAGAAGAATGGGTACAAGAAGAGGGAATAGAAAAGGAGGAAGAAAAAGGAAGGTGAAGAAGGAGGAGGTCAGCAAGGACGAGGAGGAGCAGAACAGGGGACAGGGAGCAGAGTTCAGGTCTTGTAGGTTATTAATAATAATGGTATCAAACGAAACTGATAAGTCATCATTTTCTTGTTTCCTCCTTCAGGGTGAGTCAGCGCTCCACACCGCCTGTCTCTATGGCCAGCTGGCTACAGTTCACCTCCTGCTGGAGTCGAGGCCGGGCTGGATCGACAGCAGCGATCACCAGGGTCGCCGACCTGTTCACATGGTCCTGACCTCCCGGAGCTCCCCCAACACCTCAAAGTGCCTCAGATACCTGCTGGAGCACGGGGCCGACGTCAACGCGTAGGCGCATTAACGACTATGCTGACACTGAAAGATGATAACGACATAACATTTTGAATATTATTTCCAGCACCACAGATTCAGGGACGACGCCGCTGCACCTGGCTGCCTCTGAAGGTTTCCTGGACTGCACGGAGATCCTGGTACGAGCCGGAGCAGATGTTTCGGCCCAGGATAATGAGGGACACACTCCTCTGGATCTAGCTCGCATTTGGTGCCGCAGGAAGGTGGCGAGGTAAATTAAAATCTATAAAAGTAAAAATAAAAATAGCTTTTTTTAAACAGACGTCTTGTGTTTTTTGTGCAGGTTCCTGAAAAACTGCACGTGGCAGGAAGATAAGACGAAAGAAATGCAGGAGAGGATGCTGGGTCAGGCCTTGTACAGGGATCTTGTCGATATGAAACTGAACGATCCCGTTAAAAAGGCAAGTTTTTCATTCAAATTACCAGCAAACTGTGACAGAAACACGTGAAAACATTAATTTGTTCCCATTCTAGACACTCACCGATGTGAGGATGGAACAGTGGGCCAGCAAGAAAGGTCTTCCCCTCCTGAAGGACTTCTCCCCCAGAGTCTCGGTGAGTCGGTACCACACCCGGTGCCTCCAATCAGACGAGAACACTTCAGATCTAAAGCATCCCAAGCACCAAGTGGCAGGCCCTCAAGAGGACAAGAGCACCCCTGTCAAGCAACCTCCAGCCTTGAAGCCCTGGACCATCTTCATGCCGGAGAAGCCCTCCATAGTGCTGGACCTCCGGGACAGCGTCAGGGTGTGGAGGGACAGCAGCAGCAGGCGGCCTCAGTACAACACAAAGTGGGACACTAGGCCTTTCCTCGCCCCTGACCTGCCTCTGGATGTCCTCGAGAGGGTGTTGTTCCCCGGAGAGTTCCCTTCGAGGATCCCGTCCCCTCGCTACTTTGAGCCGCGGGACATTGTGGAGGTCCAGCGCAGAGGATACCCCCAGGGGCGGAGGACGTCGCCCTGGACGGAGGTGGCCATGCACCTGGCCGAGGTGCTAGAACCCGGACACTACTGATCATCGCACCTGAAATGAGTAAACGTGCATTAAAACTCATCTGGTAGTAACATATTTTGTATATTTTTACATCCAAACTAGTTTAGGAATCACATCCTTTATTAGATTTAACATCTTTATATCGTAGACTAGCAGTGTCCTCTGTGCGACCTCACATCCAGAGTATCAACAAAAGCAGACCTTTCCTAACAAAACATACTTCCGCCCGACAACTCGAGCTCAAAGTGACAAAATTAAAAATGCCACGGAGTCCAGACGCTGCGCCTCCAAACGGAGGGGGCGAGTAAAAGGTGAGAAAACCTCAGTGAACTGGGTCACCTGTCACAGATGTAGCCCTGCACTTTCCATGATCCCCCTCGGGGAACTGAACCGGGGATCCAGGTGAGGGCTTGTCAACAGCATGTGTGTGTGTGTGCAACTGCGAGCTGTGGCCTGTCAGCTAAAGGTGTGTGTGTGTGTGTGTGTGTGTCACAGTTTTGTCTTTTTCCTTTAGTTCATGAAGCACTTCACACCTCCACGGGGGTCAAAGTGCACACTAGCCACAACCCGGTGCACCCTCTGAGGCCGAGCCATATGGGACTTGGAGAGTGCACACACACACACACACACGATGTTGGGGTGTGACAAGTGTTAGAAAATCCATTGTACTGCAAATAAATGTGAGCACTGAATGGAAATGACGAGAATGAGCACATTTTTTTTTTTTTGCCTTTATTTCCAACCTGTGAAAAAAAACATTTCATCTGCGTTTTTCCAACAAAATCTTGCTTTATTTTATTTTGTTATACACTTGTGTGCATACCAGCCTACAAATGAATCGCACTCTGTAATTGGTAAAAAGTATTTCGGCCTTTTTTTTTTTTAACTTTCATCAAACCACTTTGAGCAGCTTTTGTCCTCCGCCGACTCATTGCACAGGTTCAATCTTCAGTTGTTTTTTTTCTCCATTTGTCTCTGATGTCAGGTTTACTCAACGATCGATGTAGAAAAGAAATCAGTCTGTTATTAGCTAATTTTTTTAAAAAGACAGGCATGTTGCAGACTACAGCGCTGGTGATTAATGAAAAGTGTAGATACAAGAAAACAAAAAAAAGTGCATTGTATCAGTGGCCACATGTCAGAGGCGTCACTTTATTAAAAGATGTTTAATTATTATGAATGAATGCTTTCCAATTGATTTTTTTTAAATTGATGTGCTGCGACAGGGTCACGTTTTATAATCAGAATGGGACGTCTCCATGGATCAGACGCCGATTCCTTACAATTCAACTTCAGATCGCCCTTTGTCATTTAAAGTAATCCGAGTAAACGCTTCTGTGGTGACCTAAGGCATTTTCCGTGCACCGTGGACGTTAGATTTTTTTGCCAAAAAAAGCCTTTAAGCTGTCGATTGAACCTTAAGCTGAGGAGATGCAGAGTTGCGTTTTGTCCCGGTAGTGCTACTTTGTGTTTGAATCATGATGAAGTGTGGCAACATGACGGAAAAAAACAACAGGTGTCATCTGAAGAAGAAACCTAAGAAAGAAGGATTTATCTGCTAAAGTCAAAACTGGTAATTTCAGACCCCGCACGTATCACGTTTTTATACCAAAGCTTAGAAAATGGAGGAGTCCAATGAGACGATTAGAAAGCGTTGCGCTACAGACGAGATCCCCTAAGTGAGGTTCTCTGTTAGATGTTGTTGGCAGTCAGTACAGACGGACAAGAAAAAAAAAAAAAGACAGAGAGACGAACGTGGCCTGTGTAAACTCGTCGGGGCTCGTCCAAGCAGGAAGCTCTGTTCTGTTCATTGGTCCAATCCACTCTTTGTGTGCTCTTCTTCCAGCTTCGTTTTAATCCCGACCAGAAAAACTCATTTTTCCGTAGTCCTTCCTGCTTCCCACGTTAATCTCCGACACATACACAAACTCACAAACCCCAGACGCCCGAGGCTGCACCCCCCCCTCCCTCCCTCGAGTCTTTTAGCTCCTCAGTACATTTTCTGTCGGCTGGGCAGCACTGCCTCCTTGAGGAAAGAGAACACGAGGAGGATCCCAGACCTCTTCCCCCGCTTGCCCTTGGTGAAGTAATTAGACACCACGTCATCTAAAAGAACAAGGAAATGTGTTAATAACACCAACATCTATACTCACTTATTATATGCTCTGGAAAGTCGCTGGAAGTTTTGTAAAATTACATAGTGATATAGAAAAAACAAGTGCGCCCAACGTGGGGCTCGAACCCACGACCCTGAGATTAAGAGTCTCATGCTCTACCGACTGAGCTAGCCGGGCTACAAATATGCCATGTGATCTGTAGGTCAAACTGTAATACATTAACCGGCCACTTGAGGCTGACTACAGAAGGAGTTCATCTCCATAAGGACCCATGTTAAAATGTCCAACTTCAGACGTCCCTCATGATCTGTCCACACTGTCTTAGGCCGAAACCCCATCGGCCAAATCTCCATCACATCATTAAATTGTCTTCCTTCTGCTGATTTTGACAAATGGAAGCTTGCACAGGGTGTTTTATTTTGAAAATCCACACCAGCTCGAGCTTCTCTCTGTGCAAATTAACATCCGTCAAAACCAGAACATCTGTGTACTCTCGGTGGAGCTGAGAAAAGAGATGCTTGTGAAACAGACCGCAGCTTTCAGTACTGGTTTCGCTGACTCACCTCCTTGCTGCATGGTGGACGGAAGAACGTTTTCTCCCGCTGACAGTGACACAAAAAAGGCGAAGGGGATCACCCACAGGCAGACGGTAAAGTACGCCAGCACCTTGATGCCAAATGAAAGATTATAAGACAACTATAGAAGACACTACATCAAAGACGGTTCGTGTATCACATATCTGAGATGAAGTTACCTCTGAGAATGGATAATACTCTTGTGCAAAGTACTGGAAGGCCATATAATGGTTCACCACCACCAACACTGAGTGAAAGACAAAAGACAACGTTGGATAAAAGATTATTTTTCTTACTTGATACCAGAAAGCATCTTTATTTCCTTCCTGGTGGAAGCCAGTGTCTGTCGTACGTACCACAGGAGAGGATGAAGTTCGGAGAGCTCAGCAGTATGTAGGGGAACGTCTGCAGGAGGCCGAAGTACACCAGGTTGGTGAAGAGGCCGATTCCCACCATAAACACTGGGAAGCCTTCAAAAATGTAGAGACCTGCCAGCACACCTGTCGAGAACTGAACACATCCACACAGAACGTCAACTGGAAACATTTCACCTTCTTTACAGAACGAGTGCACGAGGACAACTACTCACCATTATCATGTACTTTATTATTCGACTGGTGGCTACTGTGTATTCTTCTATTAGTTCTGCCAAGTAGTAGAGGCCAGCAGCTGAGCGAAGACAAGCAGAGAGTGATGAGCAACAAAAGAAGCATCTGTGCTGGAAATCTACTAAAAATCAGGATTGCAATGCACCACACAATGATGAATAGTTTTTGTGGACATTACTAAAATGATCCTCAATGGAAATTATTGTTCCGTACGGTTATAAAAATGAGTGTACTGGGGCGCAGATGTTTTAACTCTTAACACTCCCCGTATCTGGCATGTGTTTACTGAGGCTGGCAGGGAGAGACGATTAAAAAATAGTTTAAGGACAAGAGAGACGGGTTAAGGGATTAAGAAACATAATGTTCATTACTAGGCGGAAAACCAAAAAAAGGAAATTGTTCGTGGGGAGTTGTCCGAGACAGCCCATTTTTAAAAAATGTATAAGAACCAAATGTTAGAGCTCCTCGAGGAGCCTTTTCTCTGTAACCTTGTTTGTGTGTTGCACTGTTAAACACTATTATTCTTGTACAAGAATAATAAATTTAACTTAAACTTTGAGACTTTGAATCCAGTCCTCCTTATTCAAGGGTCCTTAAAAATTCTCGTAAACACGTACCTCGTTTTTAGGAACATTTTTGTACCATAAACAGATTTTAAATCATGTTGATGCTACACTGACTTGTAATCAGGTGAAAGGTGCCCCTGGGTACGACCACACACAAGAAGTACGTAACGCTTTACGGCACTAAGTCAGACACCACCAACTATTTCACTGATTTTGGTGAAACTGGATCGCTCTCTGTGATTTACAGAGTTTCCCGATGGACAGTGAAGTAAACTGCTGCCAACTGTAGCTGCTGTTAGCTCAGTTTGTTAGCCGGGCAGCCAGGACTGTGAGCTCAGAGCACTGAGGGAGTGTTGGTGTTTGTACCACAAGGTGTTTTGGACCACCGGGAAGAAGAAGAAGAGGAGGTTTGAGGAATGCTGATAGAAACTGTCGTGCCAGAACAGGAGTTGAGCAAGTGGGCAATGTAAAACCAGGCTCAGTAGCCTCTATGGACAGAGGCGAAGAGACCTAAGAGGACGTTGACGGAGGAAAGAGAGAAACCAAGAAAGAAGCTTTGACACCGAGCCAGGCTTCCTGCTGTTGGACTAGTCGGTAATATTAGCCGGCTAACACTGATTTTTATTCAAGGTTTTTTTTTTCACATCAGTAAATCATTTATTAAAGAGGAAGTGAAATAGAGTGTAAACGTGAGCAGACATTCAAGGCAAACTTGACAATTTTCTATTGTTAGCGCTAAAGACAAATTTCACTTAGCGCCCATTGAAGTATTGAGATTCAATATCTTGCCCTAGTCAACCGCCAAGGCGAAGCAACAGAGCGGCCAGATAATATCAGTTCAATCGAGTAATTTAATAAAAGCACACCAGCAGTGCAGACATGACAGTAACAGAGCCCATGTGGAATGAAGGCCAAACACAGCCAGGAAAGAGGTGAGCCATTGTTCAAACGCATCTAAAACGAAGGCTGAGAAGGCGACGGCTCACAGAAAAGAGGCCCATGAGAGTCTGAGAGCTTTACCGCACTAAAGCAACCTTCAACTTTCCCAAAACACAGAGTCATAATAGAAGAATGGCAACGATAAATTGCCTTGTGCTTTTGAACTCTGCGTTTGTCTGTTAGCACACAGACACTTTAATCTTTGTTCCACAGCTCGCCACAATAAATAAAATATAAAAAAAAGAAATGCTGCAACTTAATGATCACAGAGAACGCTGCCTGAATTAAACACAGTACAAAATAAATAAATGAGGATTATAACTGGACTATGCTGAACAGAAACAATCTTTAACGTGTGACGGGTTAGGATGACACAGCCGGCATTATCCTTCAATTGCACTGGTTGATAAGGTGTGAATCACAGGTTACAGACGCTCTCTCACCTGGTTTTGATTACAGTATCACTGTTGCAGCTTATGAGCTGGTCCAGTTAAGTCGTGCATGTCAATATGTATGTTAAATAGTTAAATTCTTGCTGTTTGCGTCAGGTTTATCGGGTCGTCCCACAACTCAATTACTGTGACGCCTTCCCGACAGGCCTCGCTATGGGTGTGCCTGGTTTTCAATCAACACAAAAGGTCACGTTACCCCCGCTGCTCAGCGAGCGAATGCTCGCCTACAAAAGTAGTCTCCGGTGCACCTACAGTACTTGAATGCCCTTAGGCAGACATTTGTTGTTACCTCTCCAATGAACGACGCCCGGCTCTGCCACCCATACGCTCGGGGCAATATAAACTTTTCTCGCCCGTTGTTCCCCGTCCTATTAGTTCCTACCAGATCACAGTGTCCCACTCTACTTTCAAAAACCTCCTGAAGACCTTCAGCTCTTCAGAGAGGACCTCCTCTCCAACACTACCAACAACTCGACATGTTACATCTACTTATTGCTGCACTAACACGTCATTGTCACACTGTACCTTGCTTTTAATAAGCGTCGCTTAAGTCATGCATCTTTATTTGCTAAAAAAATGTTATCACATGTTATGTTCTGCTTATTATTCACATGTAAATTCACTGTATATATATTAAACAGTAATGACATCATTGTCATACAGTGTCTTGCACTTTGTGTGTAGATAAGCTTGGTACTACAACACGATAAGAAGTCAGCCGAGTCATGGATCGACACAACTTTCTGATGTGTCATCATGTATGTATGTGAGGGACAGCGCTGAGCCGAAACATATCATCGGGTTGATATGTATAAATAACTTAAATGACACTGTAGTGTTCATATTTAATAAATAATTGCTCAGGTTTCAGATTATAAAGTCAAAATAAGATGCACTCTGCGTCGACAGATAACGCCTTAATCTTTCACAGGTCAGTTACAAACTATTAATAAAAGCTGGCGGGTTGTGAGCGATCATTGACTGCAACATATAGCGGCAACATGAGCAATATACGCTACCTCGAGAGTAAAAACTGCACATTACAGAACTTAACAGCAGTTTACTGTGAAAAGAAAGGAGATATTTGTCATGTGTTTTGTTGTTTAAGATGTAAGTTGCAGTTTTTATAAAGAGAACACAAACTGTTTGAGAGGTTCTACAAATAAAAAGATCATTTTATTTGGTCATAATTTGTCTGTAGCTAATTTTGATTTAAAAATAAATAAATCGTGAACCGTATCGAGTCATGAGTCAAGTGTATCGTTACATCACACTAACAGTAAGCTGTTTTTCATTAGAAACATCACTGGATATAAAGTTATTTGTCTTTTTTTTTTTTTTTTTTAGCTCAGCAGCTGTGAAACTGAAGGATCACTGACACTCAGCCACACCTGACAGCTGCAGCAGGCTGTGACGTGGCCAGGTAACAAACCTGACAACGTGGACACAGACAGAGAAAGAGAGAGAGAGAGGGAGAGACCTGAGGGAAAACAGAGTTTGACAACTGCAAACTTTACTCTGACTTCTCAACACAGCAGGTGTTTGGGAGCCGGTTTGTCGACTAACACACTGTTACCTGATGTAAACAAATGCCCCCAAGCTAACGACAGGTAGACCTGAAGCAACACCTGGATGTTTCATATTTAAACAGCTTAGATCTTGTGACCACAGTGAAGTTATCAGCTGTGTTTGATCGGTTTGTATTGATTAAGAAAGAAAGAAAGGAGAGTAAGTGCTAGCTCTCTGTTAGCACCTAATAAAAGTGACTCCCATGCCTCAGGTGAAGTATTTAAAGAGGAAACGATGCCAACATCTACCCATGATGTGTACATGTACTTTAACTCAGCAGTATACAGTGTGAAAATATGTAACTTAAGTATTTAAAAGCTAAAAAAAACAACATATCGCCTTCGTTCCTGCTAAGCTAAGCTATGCTAAGCTAAGCTAAGCAGGTATCAGTACTTCGTGTACTTATTCTTAAGGAAGTATTACTGCGTGTATTCGTGTTTTATTGTATAAATACCACATTACTTAGCGCTAACACACTCTCACACATTAAACGGTGCTAACCTGAGCCCGCTCGCGATAGCAGCAGGCGGACAGCAGCGTTAGCACCTGCGGCTTGAACTTACTCACCTATAGCGAGAGTAACGAAGGATATCTGGACCACCAGCGACAGCCAGCTCAGCAAATAAATAAACCACATCTCTCTGCATGTGAACACCACGACACACTCACTAAATACTAAACGAGAAGGAGAAAGCAGCTAGCTGGCTGCTAACTAGCACAACTAGAGAGAACCGGTCAAAGTTCCTCCACCCCCCCGTGTGTGCGTGTGTTCACAGGCCGAGGAGAGCAGCACAGAGGGCGGCCTGAGTGAGGGAAGGAGAGGGGGTGGTTCGGTTATAGCGCCAGCTGTGGCTGGAGGGGGAAGTGCAGGTAAATCAGCTGACTGCATGCATATATATATATATATATATATATATATATATATATATATATATATATATATATATATATATATATATATATATATATATATATATATATATATATGGTCACAAGATCTAAGCTGTTTAAATATGAAACATCCAGGTGTTCAGGTCTACCTGTCGTTAGCTTGGGGGTTGGCTACATCAGGTAACAGCCTGCTGCAGCTGTCAGGAAGCCCTAGAAGGCCATACATACATTTTTTTAACACATTTTTTTTATTGTGATTTTCTCATTGATTTAAACATTAACATTCAAACATGGACATTTTAACACATTATACCCCGGTCTGGCAAAATAAATAAATAAAAATAAATAAATAATAATAACAACAATAATAATAATGGTAATAATAATGTAGATGAATAATAATTAAATAAAACAATAATAAACTCCAGTAGAATCACAGCAGTGCATAAGTTACAGAACTTGTACAATTAATCACAATTCAAGGTTGTGAGTTTCCAGAAAGTCTATATAAGGTCTCCACAGACCAGCAAAATTCTTTTTCTTTTTTACAATATATGTTAGTCTCTCCAAAGCGAGACAGGACGTCAGTTCTTTTGTCCACATTCCAATAGAAGGTGCGTCCACATTTCTCCACAATAGTGCGATTATCCTCCTGGCTTGTAAGAGTCCAAAGTCAATGAGCAGTGAATGCTGCTGAGATACAACAAAGTTTTCTGGATATATTCCCAGTAAACATATTTTGGCTTGCAATGGAACTTCCCTTCCAACTATGAGCCCGATACAATGTAATACACCTTTCCAGAATTGGTGTATCTTTAAACATTCCCATAAACAATGAATTAATGTACCCTTTTCTTCTCTACATTTCACACAAATATCAGGTACATTAGGGTATATGTGATTCAATCTGCAAGGTGTAAGATAAGTGCGCATTAACCACTTATATTGTAGCAGCTTATATTTGGTATTAACCGACTGGGTCTGAGCCTTAAAACAAGCCCTTTCCCAGTCAGCTTCCTGGATATCCTCCCTTAAATCAGTTATCCATGCCCCCATCTTTTTGGAAGATGACTCCTTTGAATATTGTAACAGTAAATAATAGAACAGTGAAAATTGTCCTCTGCCATCAATGTGGGATAGAGTCAGTTTCTCAATTTTAGATAGTGGAGGTACAGACAGTTGTTTATGCGTGGACAAAATAAAATGTTTCAGTTGGAGGTATTTAAAGAAGTGTCTTCTTGGAATATCGTATTTCTCACACAGTTGATTATATGACATCAAGCTACCTTCTGCATATAAATCCAAAATTTTTGCAGCACCTTTGTTAAACCACATCCTAAATCCACCATCTGCTCTCCCCGGTATAAAACAATTATTGCCCCATATAGGGGTAAACTGTGATAATGCTGGTGTGTCTCCGACCTGTTGGTGTGCAGAGTACCACACTGAAATGGTATTTCGAAGAAAGGGATTTTTTGTTTGTTTAACCAGTCTCTTGACACTTGCTGAATATAAATAAAGCTTGAGAGGAAGCCCTAGTGTTGACATCTCCTCTATAGTCACCCAAGCAGGAGGAGAAGTTACTGAAAAGTAATACATTGCTGTCCTTAGCTGGGCGGCCCAGTAATACAGTTTTAGATTGGGGAGCTGAAGCCCTCCTCTTTCATATGGTAAATATAATAATTTTAGTTGTAGCCTGGCCTTTTTGTCATTCCAGATGAATTGGCTCAATATATTATTAACGTTATGAAAAAAGATTTCAGGTAAAGGAAGCGGAAGTGATTGAAATAGATATAGAAACTTTGGCAAGACCAACATTTTAATTATGTTTATGCGACCAATCATAGATATAGGCATCCTGGTCCATCGATTTAGCATCTCCCTCACCCCGTCCACCAGAGGGTCATAATTTAAAGAAGCTATTTGTTTCACATCAGGACTGATTTTAACCCCCAAATATGTAAAGCCTTCTTTAGTGGCTGTGAATGGTGTATCTATAATAGGCTGCAGTCTTTCATTTTCATCCAAAAACATTAGTGCAGACTTGGAATAGAAGGCCATACATACATACATTTTATTCCACCTGTTTTCCCGTGATAACGAGATAAATAATTCGAGATCTTGAGAAAACAAAACGATAATCTAGTGTATTAAATCAACTTTTTAAAATGCGGGTCAGGAAGCGGGTTGGGTACAATATTTAAAAATTATTTGCAGTGGACCGAGTTTGGGCGGGTTAGTTTAAAACATCGGTCGGTGCAGGTCAATCAAACATGGACCTGCGCATCAAGTGCAGACTTGAATTGTGAGAGTGAGTTGATGTTCCTTATGATGGTGGGTAAAGAGCAGTATAAATAATAATATATTCATTATACTGGGAAACACAATTTTTGTTGAGTTAGGTCTGACAGCTGTTTTTAACTAATTTTTGGATGCGGAATCCAAAACTGATCTCAGTTTTTCTCTATCACGTCAAGTTTTTGAACTATAGGATCCCTGTTTTCTTAAAAAATATATGAAAAATACTGCACTTAACAGATATGTGGTCAAAATCTGCATCATTGCTGCCACTGCGTTCTTCAGCATCACTCAGATCTTCTAGAGGAGGTAGCTGTTCGAAAACTGGCACTGGACATTCAGCTAAATGAGGCGTTGGTCTTATAGCTAACGGTAGTTTAGGATATTCTATTTTACTTTTATTTTTCTTGTTAAATCCTGATTTTCACTAAACAAAAGTAGCAGTCCAATGATCTTTTTGCTCTCGCCAAACCATGGGGATACCAAATGCCAACTTATCACGTGTTCCTTTGGTCCACTTGCAGATATTGATAGTACTGACCTATTGGGAGCTGCACACACCTCTCACTGCACTGTTTCAATTGTGACTGCACAAACAAGTTGCCACGTAGCTGTAGATAAGTCCAATCATAATCAGCTGGCAAGAATTTACTACAGCTGTCCCTTTGTCCATCTGTGCTAAGGCAACGCAACATGGCGGACGCCGTTTATTTCAACCCATGGTATATGTAGATAAAAAGGTTCCCTCTGAGTTAAAAAAACATAATTAGTTGTTTTATAAAGGTGTTCATATAACCGCTTACTATCACAGAGCATGTTTGAACCGTTTTGAGTTTTTTTACAAGTTAAATGTCGACATACGGAGGAACACACTCGTTATTTAGCACAAGAAAAGCAAAGGGATTAAAAATCTTTGCATCAAAGAAGCAAAAAATACGAAGAGGCTGCCTTTCCCAAATGGATATCACGGGGACACGCTGACCTTTTAAGCAACATGTTGTGTAGCGTTGTATCTTCATGATTTCTAAACTTAGCTGCTCAAATTAGTTTCCGCAGTTCGATAAATAAATCTGTAGATGCAAACGCAGGGTTAGGAAGGCTGAAATAAAAGTGGGTTATCCAGTGGGAAGGCCAAGCTGAATCTTCTGTAAAGGCGACAGCGAGGAAACATACTAATATCTTAAAGACACGCTGTTTGTTTGTTTGTGATCAAATGTCTCAAAGTTCACTCAGAGCAGTTCATTCAGCTCCGGTGATGCACGTTTGAATCGTCGTCTGCTCCGCAGAGGTCAAGGAAAAACCTAGTGCATATGAGAAAAGCTTGTAATTCTACATTATCGTGTTAACACGTCCTTCCTGTTTGTATCTTTGAAAGCGGCGTATCAGTTTCTGCCTTTCGTCATCTGCATATCTATATCTCTAACACACACACCCACACACACACGCATACGCTGGCTTTCATGTGCATTAATTCAATAACACAGAGAGGGCAGAATACATTAATGCATCTCCAAAGCTAACACCTTTTGAGGCTGTGGCGGGAAAACAATAAAAAATGTATGCCGGAGAGTGAAAGGGAGCGAGACCTTCTAGTAAAAAGAGCTAAATAAAGTAAATATGTAATGTGAAACAGTGTGAAGACACTAAAATGGTGTCGGAGTCAAAGGTGAGAGTAATTTCATCCTCTTTTCAAACGCTTTTAACAAAGGCAGGTAGGCGGGCATAGATCGGTGGCGTGGTGTGAGGGTGCTCATTCATTCATGCGTGCGTATATGCAGCATCCGTGTGGAGGTGAGAAAACAAAAGGCGACGCGCCGCATTTAAAGATGCTTTCCGGAGGGAAGCGACGCGGCCTCACCTGAGGCTCTTATCTCAACAACACCTCCGGGTGCTCCGGGTGTGAGAGCTTTAATGTCCCTAAATAAATGGCGGCCTTCACCTTTTCTGCTCGGATCGCACTTTAAGAGACAGACACCTCAGGAGGGACGCGAGCGAGGCTATTCATATATGCCCATGATATATTCTGCACCCAAAAGGAAAGGGTGATGGACATTACACAGCGGCTGAATGAGTTTCATTTCCTTTCACACGCAACAAGGTCTGGCTATTAGATCTTAGATCTGGGTTAAACAGCATTTGAAAAGACTGCACACCTCCCGCCTGGCGCTCCCAGGAGGATAAATCTAAACATTAAAGACTGTTCTGTGAGACGATTTGACCCCGGGGTGAAGTCTACATTCACATTTTTCTATAGATCAAATGACATTTTATTGCAAGGGATCACAAAAGCAACATATTCACGCATGACTTCGACGCATAGATGCAAAATGAAGTGATGTATGATGTATAAAAACTTTCTTCTTTTTCAGTTGTTCTGGCTGAAGATCAGCGCCGACGCTCTGATGCGAGAGTCTCTCTTCTCCCTGTTCTGCCTCAGCCTCCGGAGCACAGGGGCGCTGCCGCTCTCGCTTGCCCAGGGAGCATCACCTGCCTGCTGGGACACACTCCGCACCTTGCTGGGGGTCTGACAAAGAGATGAACCACAATCCTTCAGGGTGAGGCACGCATGTGAACAATGAGAACCAAAGCATAGCAGCAGTACAGCTCATGAGAATAACTATGAAAGTGATGAAATATTCTGTCCTATAACTCCTGATAGTTTCATTAGTGTTAGACGTCTCATTTGGCTCAAACAGGGATTATTTAGACCCTTAGGCTGCACAGAAGTCGAGGCAGGAGTGCTTGTATTGATCACCTCAGCCCCACACACTGTCACACAGCGCCAAATTCTGTCTGAATGTACCCTGAGTTTCCTAATTCAAAGCTATTTGGATCCAGAGGAGTGACAGGAGCGGCGGTGGCGGCGGAGGTGGCGTACCCTGCGTTTGCTCCCGGTTCTCTCCCATCGCCCTCCTCCTCCTCTGGAGAACCTGCAGGAGCTCTGCTTCCCCGACAGTTTCGGCCGATTCCCCTCCTGGACGGGACTCTGCGGTGGGGCTGGCGTTTGATGTTGTCCTGGTATGTGGCATGGTTAAAGATCAGAGCTTAAAACAAACCAAAAAAAGGTTTCGGATGTGAGTTTAGGTACGTTACCAGCATTCCTTTCAACTCCAGGATGGCTGACTTTCTGTTTCACTCCTCTGGTCCTGTGAGGGGAGATTTGAGATGTGAAGACAGTGGATATTTCTGTCACAGAGGTAAACATGTATGAGGGTAACTGACCTTCCACGAGCTGTCGTCGTCCTGCGAGCAAAGTTAGATGTTTAGTTTATTATTAATCAGTTTGGATTTATCTGTGTTTAATAAGATTTGTGCACCTGCATGATTCTCGTGATGGGCCTCAGGACGATGCCTTCTTTATCCTCTCTATCATTTCGTCCACCGCCGTCGTCTTCATGTTCGACAGCGGCGCTTAAAGATTAAAAATGATCTCAATATTCAAAACTGTCTTAAACGATTGTTAAGAGCATGCGACTGTATGTAAAACTCACCGCTTTGAGCGGCGTTGTCTTCAGCCGCTCGGCCTTTCTTCCTGCTTCTCAGGAAATCAAGTGGACTTCACACAGAAAGAGAAAGAGAGAGAGAGAAGAGAGAGAGAGAGAGAGAGAGAGAGAGGTCATGAGGTTATTTTATTTTAGGCGTGTGAAACCAAGAAAGACACCTGAAACTCCCCGTCATTGTAACGTTTAAGGGGAGGAACATACTGGGTGACAGTAGTAGTAGATGGAGGAGGAGGTGGTGGTGGAGGAGGAGGAGGTGGAGGTGGAGGTGGAGGTGGAGGTGGAGTAGATTTCTCCTCTGCTGGTTCATCTTGTTCATCCTTCTTGTTTGAGTCTTCTAACTGTCTGACTACAGAGAAACATGGTAAAATATTCACTTTAATCACGAGAACTATTTTGTTAGAACTAATGAAATGTTCTATTGACTCATAAAACATGTAAATCAAACAATCAATCAATAAATAGAGAAAATAACTGTCAGTTGCAGAGCTAGTTTAAAATCAGCACCGCCTCCACCAGTGTAACGTAATGATATAATACATTATAAACAGTCACATGGGCCGCTTTCCTGCACTCAGTGCTTTAAGTTTGAATATTTTAAAGGTCCAGTGTGGAAGATTTTTATGGAGCTCTATTTATAATATGGCAGAAGCTGTATTATTAAATAATGCATAGCTGTGGTAAGACATGATAAGAATCGTCGTGTTTTTGAGCCAAATGGATCGAATTCTTCAGTGTTCATATTAATGTCTTTTTATATTTGCTGTGCTTCATCTCGGTATGTCCTGTACATATGGCAGTGAAGTTGACTTGACCATGCTGCCGTTGCGACGTCACCATGGATAAGTGGAAGGAAATGGTTGTGACACCATGTAAGCATCACGTGACACAGTCTGGCCACTAAATCTAACTGGATCCAAAGCCCGGCACTTTCCCTGGTGTCTTCTACAGTGTGATATTGCTACTTGTACTTAACTAAGGATGCAGTTACGCTCCTGAAACGTTTCACTGGTGTTTTGAGGAGGTTTGCATGTGTTTGGAGTTGCGATACGAGAAGGTTGCATCCCAACTTTCAGTGTTTCGCTTTGCAGTCAGTAGAAATAAATGTTCCTCCACCGGCAGCTACCTTTCTCCTGGAACTGCGAGACTGCTGCGTTAGTCTGCGACAGCTGACTTTCTAAGGCCTTCCTCTCCTCCTCGCTCTTCTCCAGCTGTTCTTTCAGGTCCTGCAGCTCGGAGAGGCCGCCACTATGGTCCACGGTGTCCTGACTCTAAAAGTAACAGACGACGTGATGAGGAACGTAACTAGACACATGTTGCTCTCCTTCATCTACACACACCTGCTCCTGATAATAGCGTTGTATATCACACAGGGCCGCGCTGAGGGTGGAGATCTGCTTCATCGCCTGCTGCAGCCTCGCGGCCATCTCCGAGCTCTGCACCTCTGCGCTCCGTCTGCGCGCCGCCTCCTGCTGCACCATCATCTGACAAGACAAACCCCAACATAGCGTCACCTCCTGACATCTTTAGCACGTCTTCATGATTATCTGCTCCCACGAGAACGAAACAGAGGAAAGGGGGAAAAAAAGAAAATACATCAGCAGGACAATGAGCCACAATTAAGAGGGAAGAATAAAGTGAGATCTGAATGGCTGGTTGTTAATTTTCTCCCCGCGGGAGGTTGTCACAATGAGGAGAAAATGTTTTCAAAGCAGTGTTTGACTGAACAATGGCTCGGAAGCCTTGTTAGAGTCATTGTCGAATAGCAAACAGGATGATTTAGCCGTTAGACAAAGCGTCATTTTGCCAACATTATGATTAGTGGCTTCTAAGGAAGAAAAAAAAGACATGTCAAGCTTGGCTTTGATTCACTTCTTGTACGCCGTGACAAATAAATAAGTTCATAATTGCGGTTTAGTGCTCATAAATAATCAGAGTGCTATAAACAAACCTCTTTGTGGCGTAGTCACGAGCACAGAAAGGTTTGCGTGGTGTTTCATGTCATACGTGGACATAAGCGAGACAGAGGTGCAACGATTCGAACTGAAACAGGAATAGACGACTTTCATTTCTGCGTTCACACAGATTCATGGGAGTGCGGCTCCATGTCGCGAGCCGCCACGTTTGCAAATTACACCCACCCTAATCTGCGCTCCCCCTCTTTAAGCGGCGAGCAATTTTCACACAGCAATTAGCACAATTAATTCATACGTATAAACACACGTATCCCCAAACCACACACAAAGAGACAAAGACACACACACACACACATGCACAACTGTTTCCTGTCTGAGGCCCTGCGTCATTATACCACCGCGCATCACAGAGGAGAGGTGTGAATGGTTGGTGTTTTCAAAACACATGAAAACAGACAAATAGTAGTGCATACAAGAGGCATTCAGCGCAGGGGGGGTCTTTTACCATGAATTGAGAGTAAAGGGGCTGGATTGTGTGAACGGTTGGGGGTCCTTTTCACAGGTAAGGACCCCTGCGAGGCGGCCCATTGTGCGCCTGTCCGGTAAATGGAGGACACCATGCACAAAGGCGACAATTGCTATATGCTCGGGCAAAACATAAAGGTGTCAGGCAAAGACAGGTTGTGCTTAAAGACCACTATTCTCCTTCAGCGGCGGTGATGACCGCTAATTATGGGGGAGGGAGGGGCTAAATGGGACGGGAAGGGAAGGGAGAGATGTTTTTTGAAAGAAAGGGCTTTTATTGTGGAGCAGCTGGGGCGGCCCAAAACTGTGTGTGTGTGTGTGTGTGTGTGTTTGTGTGTGTTTGGGTATGAGGATTTTAAGTGAATTGGTGTTTTTTTCCATGTGTACAAGTGTGTGTGTGCTTTTGTCTTGTGTGTGTGTGAATGCCTCGCCTCACACAGAGAGCCCACATTTGACCAAAGTGTCATCGGTGCGGAGACAAAGAATGGAGACCCCTTCTCCTGTCCCGCCACATCAGCTGCACTCTGACAGTGTGTGTGTGTGTGTTGCCCCGAAGGTCAGCGTCAACACTCCTGCTCCCCTTCCCGTGTCACGACCTGTCACCTTCGGTGTCCATAGGTGCGAATGTATGACAAAATGTTTTGTGCAGACATACACACATGTTGCACGCATTACACACACACACACACACACACACACACACACACACACACACACGACGCGCTCACACCTGGTGGGCAAAGACTTCAGCGTGCTGCCGGAGGCCTTGTTCCAGCTCCAGCTTCTGAGACATCTCCGTGAACTCGTCTGTGACAAGCTGGGAGACTGTGCACACACACACACACACACACACACACACACACACACAGAAAACACACACACACAATATTAATTAGGATTAATAAGTGCCATTTACGACGACATTCATGTTTTAGTCAACCTGCAGAAAATGAATCAAATCTGCAACACATGTTTTTGCTTGTTATGAGGATTTGCTGCTTTTCTGTGTTTTATATAAACTCAGATTACAGAGAAAAAAAACATCTCAGATATTGTTAATGTGGCTGAATATCACCATTTTCATTTAAAATTCTTGGTTCCTTTTGTAATTCTGATGAAACTGAAGCCTTAACACACCAAACAAATTTAGATTTTGGACTTTTAGTCGGATAAGGAAATAAAAGAAATGGAAGATTGAAGTTTTCAATCATTTTTTCTAGATTAAATTATGAATTTTGTTGCTAAATGTTAAATGGTAGATGAAAATTAAGACGGTTAACAACGTGAATCAACACAAGGTCGATTTACTGACAGAAGATGACGAGACAGATACACAGACAATAAATAAAAGGTGAAAATGACTCTAAGATAAATGGCTAATGAGAATTTAATCTATATCTCTCTATATCTATCTAACCGCAGTCAGGCTTCATCAGCTTCATACGTACGTTTGCTATTGTTCCAGATGTTTGCTCTAAATGTTTCACCGTCTATGAGAAGATGCAAAACTTCTCATCGGATTTTATAAAATGTTTAAATGCCTTCGAACTCTGTGTACTTGGAATATATGCAAAGGACTTTAAGAGACATTAAAACAGACTAAACCTCTGGGGTCAGGAAAGCTGTTGCACTATGTTGGAGCAGTTTGGATGCACCGTCACTGATGATGTAGATACAGGGGCTCTTGCAGTGTATTGGTCTGGAAAGCCTAAGACTTACATTGCTTAGATTTAGTCAAACTATAAAGATGTACATGTCTGCTTCACCTGAGGAGAAATTGTAAATAATAAGGGGAAATATTTTATTTTATTTGTTTGTCATTGTCCATTTTTTTTTACATTTCTACAGTGTATATACTTTTTTTTATTGTATTTTGTTATATATTTTTTTATATCACTCCATTTTTGTTTTGTATTTTTTTTCTTTGGCTTATTAGCTTTGAACCCTCTATGTCTAGGGCTGTTACCAAAGCTGGTGGTCTGAATGCTGAGCTGACCTGTGTGTGTGTGTGTGTGTGTGTGTGTGTGTGGTGTGTGTGTGTGTGTGTGTGTGTGTGTGTGTGTGTGTTAACCTAAAGAAAAACTGAAAGTGAAAGTGAAACTAACGATCATCAGTCTAACGTACGTGGACTCACCTCGTTTGATTTTATTCATGGTCTTGTTCTGTTTGCTCAGTTTCCTCAGTATGACCTCTTTCTCTTCGACCTCCAGAACCAGCTGAGAGAAAGAAAAAAAGTCTGTGATAACACACATGCACACCTAAACACACACACACACACACACACACACTCAGACAGTAAGGTACCTGCTCTCTGAGCTGGGCCTGCTCTTTGGTCAGGTCTTCCACTTGTTGCTCCAGCTGCAGCTTCTCAGCCAGCAGACCGTCCACTGACGTCTGCAGCTCTGACACGTGGACAGGACGAGGTTCGTGATGAGTTATAGACTCTGACACCAAGAAAATAAGCCGCTTCCCAAATATAACCACATCGCGCCTGATTGATCTGGTTATGCATGAATCCATAGCACTTTATTAAGAAAAAACATTTTTAATTGGCTGAACTGTTTAAAATAGTTTCACAGCTTCCTTATCATATTAGTGTTTTTGGCATTTTATTTTGAACTCTGTTCATCAAACAGACACAAAGAGTTTTTGCTTTTCACATCATCTAACCTGCGATCTTTGACTGACTCTCCAGCAGCAGCGTGTCCTCATCGCCGTCCCCGTCGCAGTTGACGGTGAGGTCAGCCTCCGGGTCAAAGGTCACCGCGGGAAAGTTTTCAGGCAGCTCGGGGATGAGCGGCATCAGCATCTGGCTCTTCCTCTTCAGGACTTTGTTCTCTTTGGTCACCTAGGCAACAGAGGAGACGGCGGTGAGTCTGGAGGTCGCTTTAATCTGTTAGGCGAGGAGAGAGTCTGATGTACAGTATGAAAGGCTGAGCTGTGTTCTTAAGAAAGGAAAGGGAAGGAAAGGAAAGGAAAGGGAAGGAAAGGAAAGGGAAGGAAAGGAGAAGAAAGGAGAGGAAAGAAAGGAAGGAGAAGAAAGGAGAAAGGAAACGACAATGAGGAAAGGAAGAAAGGAACTGCCCTCCCTTCCCTTCCCTTCTCTTCCTTTCCCTTCCCCTTCCCTTCGCCTTCCTTCCTTCCCTTCCCCTTCCCTTCCTTCCCTTCCCTTCCGTCCCTTCCCTTCCCTTCCCTTCCCTTCCCGCCTCTTCCCCTCCCTTCCCTGCCCTCCCCCTTCCCTTCCTTCTCTTCCCTTCCCTTCCCTTCCCTTCCCTTCTCTTCCCTTCCCCCTTCCCTTCCCTTCCCTTCCCTTCCCTCCCTTCCCTTCTCTTCCCTTCCCTTCCCTGCCCTTCCTTCCCTTCTCTTCCTTCCCTTCTCTTCCTCTCCCTTCCCGTCCCTTCCCTTCCCTTCCCTTCTCTTCCTTCCCTCCCTTCCCTTCTCTTCCCTTCCTTCTCTTTCCTTCCCTTCCCTTCCCTTCCCTTCCCTTCTCCTCCCTTTCTTGCCTTCCCTCCCTTCCCTTCCCTTCTCTTCCCCCTTCCCTTCCCGTCCCTTCCCTCTTCCCTTTCCTTCCCTTCCCTCCCTTCCTTCCTTCCCTTCCCTTCCCTCCCTCCCTTCCTCCTTCCCTTCCCTTCTGCCTCCCTCCTCTTCCCCTCCCTCCCTCCTTCCCCTCCTCCCTTCCCTTCTCTCCCTTCCCTTCCTTCCCTTCCCTTCTCTTCCCTTCCCTTCCCTGCCCTCCCTTCTCTTCCCTTCCCTTCCCTTCCCTTCCCTTCCCTTCCCTTCCCTCCTTCCCTTCCCTCCCTCCCTCCTCTTCCCCTTCCCTTCCCTTCCCTTCCCCTCCCTTCCCTTCCCTTCCTTCCCTTCCTTCCCTTCCCTTCCCTTCTCCTTCCCTTCCCTTCCCTTCCCTTCCCCCTTCCTCCCCCTTCCCTCTCTCCCTTCCCTTCCCTTCTTCCCTTCCCTTCTCTTCCCCTTCCCTTCTCTTCCTCTCCCTTCCATTCCCTTCCCTTCCCTTCCCTTCTTCCCTTCCCTTCCCTTCCCCTTCTCTTCCCTTCCTTCTCCCCTTCCCATCCTTCCCTTTCTCTTCCCTTCCCTTCCCTTCCCTTCCCTTCCCTTCCCTTCCCTTCCCTTCTCTTCCCTTCCATTCCCTTCCTTCTCTTCCCTTCCCTTCTCTTCCCTTCCCTTCCCTTCCCTTCTCCCTTCCCTTCCTTCCCTTCCAAGGAAAGGAAAGGAAAGGAAAGTAGAGAAAAGGAAAGGAAAGGAAAGGAAAGGAAAGGAAAGGAAAGGAAAGGAAAGGAAACATACTTGGACAGCCAGCGCTTCAGCGCTCTCCCTGCAGGAGCGTTCAATCTGGAACTGGATCTCCAGTAAGTTCATCTCCTTCAGGAGATGATTGGACACTGGAAATTAAAAGAGTCGTTAGTCACGTCTTAAAAATAAAGAAAGATGCGACTCTGTCTCCACCCGCTTTTTTTTTTTGGTCCTGAATCAGGACGAGCAGGTGACTAAAACGAACAAAACGATCCTCACCTTCCTCCAGCTCAGTCAGCCTCTGATTGGCTTCGTCTCTCTGCAGCTCCAGGATTTCACACTAACGATCAATCAATCATCAACAAAACAGTGAGTGAAAAGATCAATCGTTGATTTTATTCACATTTTATTTCATCACCGGGCAAAATTGTGGAGTGTTTCTGCTTTTAAAGCTTTTTAAATCATCACCACGTGAAGTTGTGAAGGCCAAATTACATCTTGAACGTTCATAATATTTGACTTTAGCATAAAAACTTGTTTGACTTTCGCCGAGGTAACAGTAAATCAGCTCGAGCTGGATATATTCAGTGTTGATTGTCTCTAATGCACGTTCTAATTAAGCAGTAATTTACTGCCTGTCACTGACAGTGATACCTGAATGTCCCCCTCATCTTCGGAAGATAAACCACTCTCTCCGTCAGACCCTGCCGGGGGTAAAAAATAGAAAATCATTTTATCTTCGCACAAACAGATGAATCGTCAGAGTCAGTGGAGGGAGGCGACACGATCAAAGCTCCTCACATCCTGTCAGCTGCAAGAGGAACTTCAGGAGGCCGTGTGAAGGACGTTGGGCGAGAGAAATACGGGAAGTGAAATCACAAGGATCCTTTTAAAAGCGTGTTTCACTTTCTGGCTTTTGACTCGCATCAGTGTCCCACTTCACTTTCTCCAACAAGAAATCAAGAAATCGACACATAACTCAATGTGTTGATACATAACGTGAGAACAATGCCGATCCTTTTATCGATCTATCAGCAAAATGTAAATTAAATAAAGTTAAATATAGAACTATTTCACTTCACGTGGCCGGGGAACTGTCTTGCACATAAACTAACCAGCTTCATGTTTAATAGAAGTCAGGGTGGATTTGATCCTTTTTCAAAAGAACTGTGATGAAGCGCTGACTCATTCCAGCAATGATTCATACAAGCACTGTGTTAGGATCAAAGAATGTGTTTAATCATCAAATAAAGATGATAATGTATAATTATTTAATGGATAACAGCATAAAATAGATGGTTCATCTCTAACTTTCATACATCAAATCACCAATATTCAAGAAATGTGCAGTTAAAAGTCAGATTTCTCAAATGTATCCCCCTGATTATCTTACCACACAATGAGTAACTTATTAATTAAGATACTGAGAGTCTCTCAGCTACAGTTTATTATCTTACCTGCTGCTGTGCTGTCCTCATCTTGCACCCACATCCTGCCACCTGCACAGTTTTGAAGTCTTTGGTAGTCTAAATCAAACACAAACAAAAAGCTGCTTTCTTTCTGAGCGGCAGTCGCCTTTTTCTACGGAGAAATCTCTTGCTTTGACCCTCCCCTGCTGACACGATCTCAAAAAGAGGAACTTTTTCCTTAGGCTGGACCAAAAAACATCTTAATCATCACAGTCTACTGCAAATTTATCGTCCAATATGAGAATTTTATGTGTTTTTGATCTAAAAAAGATGCATTTTTACATGCACTTGATGAATTTTGCTTTTGTTGCTGTGTGTAAGCTACAGAGGTTGATGTGTTTGAACTTTCCCCCTTATTTCACACACTGAAAAGAGGGAAATGCAGCCTCTGTCCGTGCATGTGGTCTCTAAGGGACGACACTGTCTCTCTAAGGCACGATCAATGTCACTCAAGCTGCTTTTATTCCTCTATTAGCATCTGTGCTCCGAGTTCATGACCTCTGAGACGTCAGACCTGCCACGGGAGCCAGATTCTGGGTGATAATTCAGGAGATGATGTTGATGAGACACATTCCTCCACTATGAATAATTCAAAAAACTTATTTTATTTAGAGTACCCGGAGAGTTGGGTCAGGGTTAAGTATCACATGCATTTGAGTCGGATGGCATCTGAAAGGATGAGGCTCGTGTTTTTCTTAGCGTCAAGAAATCCTGGTTCAAACTGAAGACGTAAATCTTTAAAAAGAGTTCACGGATATAATTTTATTTATAAAACAGGCTCAGCGATTTCTGCAAACACGCTGTATTTTTTATAAAGCATAACTCAAACATGAGGATAATCATGGGTGCAAAGGACAAATGGTTGGTACACAAGACCAAGCGGCAGCCTCCGTGGAAACTGCAGTTCCTCTAACGTCCACTTGAGGCTGGCTCCAGAAGTGAGTCAGTCTCCATAAGTCCCCATGTTTCACAGCAGAAATAAACATGTTTACAGCCTGGTACAAAAAACAGTTTTGGTCTCTGTAGCTAATTTCCCCGTTCATGACAACTGTACTGAGGGTGAATTTATATACAACTCACCTGTTCACATTATATTAAGGCTTAAAGTTATGCAGGATTAAGAGTGTGGACGCTTTGATTGACAATGATCCATGTATTTACCCATTTGTGGATTAGCCAGGATAGCGACAAGCAGCCACATTCAGCTTCACCGTGGCTCTCCAGAAACCTACGAGTGATGTCACGGATACATGTCCGTGTTTTATACAGCCGTTATGAACTGGACCACAATAAAATATACAGTGTCAGTGTCACGTTTTGTCTCACCTATGTGTGAGAAGTACACGGTGGACAGACAGGTGTATTACACGTGTGATACCGGGTTGTAAACGTGACCAAAGGATATTACTATGATCAGATTTAGATTTAGTTTATTACAAGATTGCCTATTTTGGCAGAGAGTAAAATAAATACTTCAATCAGTTTAAACATTTTACTGATAGCACATATGTTAACAAGTATCCTCTTTATATAATAAAAACTTTTATATATCATTTCATTACACAGGTTTGGGTTTTTAATAGGCAATATAAACACAGATGAATTTGAGTTTACACATGCTGCCTATCTTTAGGATTAATTCATCATTTCAGGTTGATTTATTGACATTTTACTGTCTGTGTTACATAAGAAAATTTCAAAAATTTACATTAAGAATTCAGATTTTGTGTTGAAATGTTTAATAAGAGCCTTAAATAGCTGCTTTTTACATTTGAAGTTATAAATAATGATGTTCTTTATTTGAAACATTGTTTTTCTCTGAAAATGTTCAATAATTTTAATAATTCCCGTTTAAAACATAAATCAAACGATCTGTTTTAAATCGCCTTCGCATACACATGGATGGGCCGGACTAGCCGAACGCTAAAAAGCTGCTGTGATTCATGGCAGTGATGTCCTTGTGATTTAATGAGGCTTTTCTCTCTCAGTGTGTTGCTCTCTTTACAGCCGGCACCTGAGCGCCGAGTCCTCCTCCAGCCCGTCACCCTGACCTTTACTAATGATTCTTCACCATGTTAATAAAGGTGAAATTGTCACTTAACATTAGCCGTTGTCTGGTGTTTCTTGCAGTGGGCGACATTGTCAGGAAAGCTGGTCCTCATTAAAAACTGGATCTTTTAAATTCGGGGGGTTAAATGGAGACTGATTAGAAAAGCTAGCAGGGTTTATTATAGAGACAACACGCCGAATATAGACGAGGCTTTACTTCTGGTGATGACTTATTTCAACCTGTCATCTGTGTCAAAAACAAATATAAACATTATAATATAGTGTTCATGTGTGGTTAAAGGGGCATTAAAAATGTGTAGCAGGGTTATAAACTTCAGATCCTACAGAGAAAAGTCATATTTTATGATTCTCTTTATAATTTGTGCTTTATTTGAATTTATATTTCTGTATTTTATGGCTGAAATCATGTAAACAAGGTCATATCTTGAGTATTATTTGGGGACTTTTTGAGGGTTTGTAGCAACCTGGTGGATGTTCACAAGATAAAGTCCCCAATATATGAACATTTAATAAAGGGTTAATACGTCACTATACAGTAGTTGTATGCAACAACAAGGCAACTAACTATAATTCCTCCTGTGGTGAATGCTAATAAAGTAAAACAGTGTAATAATATCAAATATGTCCTCACAGGGGACTAAAATGTCCTTATAGCTGCACACAGTGATTTTCTTTTGTGTGATAAACTATTTATTAAGTGTTTGTATAATGCTTATGCACGCTAAATAGGGTGACTTGATGTTTTACATGCTCATTCCAGTTGTTTTGTCGACTTATTGTGTTTAAAAGACTTAATAAATTAATAAATAATGACATACATTTACTTAATTTATTAAAATCTCTGTAGTGTCATACTGAAATCAGTATTATTTTTTAAATTTAGTTTAAATTCAGATTTCCCCCAGATTAATTTTGATGTATGCTTAATGTATGTTTGAATGATCTGTCTCTGTGTTCATGTTGAAGGCATGACTGAGCTCCAGTGATCTATTTTAAGTCTCATCAGTGGCGCTAGAGTCAATACTGAGGACAACCAGAGGTTATTTCTTCAAAATAAAAGCTTCAGATAAATAAAAACAAAACAACGAAGTTTAACGAAGGTGAAGGCAGCAGGAAGTGTCTGTAAACATCCTGTTTCAGTTTTAGCTATTAATAAGCGATGTTATGTGATATTTACTATCCTCAAAACGTGTCTGTCTGAAGTGGGATTCGAACCCACCCCAGCTGTTTTTTCAAAATAAAATGCCTGAAACCTGCATGTGCTGTTTTAAAGTCATTTGTCAGCGTTATAAATAAAATAAACATGCTTAGGACGTCAATGCTCACTCAGCTGAGTGGACATCTACACAATAACACCCCAGGCGGGATTTGAACCTGTGATCTTCTTGTGCACCACCTCCTTAAAACTGCAACACTAAACATTACCCTAACGTTCCCTTTACGTTCCCTCTGACAGGTTTACATGTCTTGTTTTTACAGCTGAGGCCGAGCGTTAAATTAAACATTTCAGATGTGTTACGCAGCTTTTTACATTATATAACATCTTATCTTATATAACATCCTATACTGCATATTATATAACATATATATAAATATATATATATATTGGGCAGCTGTAGCTCAGCCTGTTGGGACCTGGCTCGGGACAGTGCAGAGTGTGGATCGGCAGCTGCAGAGGTGCTAGTTCACCTCCTGGGTATTATCCTTGAGCAAGGCACCGAATGGAAATAACACATCACAGTCACTATGTCTGCTTTAACCCTAAAAGACACATGAATATAGTGAGTTCTGACCTTTTATACACATTTTGCTTTTAAAAAAGTACCTTGACATATTTGGTACCTTCAGAAACTTTAAATTAAATTCAAAGTTTCTGATTCTTTGAGCACATCGTATATCTGTGCCGCATTACTCTGAGAATTTACTGCAGGAGAAGGACGAGAAAAGCAATTTTTAGAGTTATTTCTCAATTTTCTACGACTCTTACATATATTTGGTGAACCGACGTGCTTTGATACTTACATTCAGACCGTATATTCACTAAAGCAAGGCATGTGCAGCACATTTTAGCAATTCATAAGGTGCACAATGCATTATGATGGTATAAAAAGACAAATAAATATAATTTAGGGTAAAAAAGTTCTAAGGCAGGTATGAATAATTTAAAATATAAATGATTATTATAAGTGCTGAGGCTAAAAGCACTACTGTCTTTATTTGTGATTAATCAATTTAGATTGAAATGAGGCGTCGCTATGGAAACAGAGAGACAGGAGAGCATCAAAACAACCAATCAAGACCAAATTAAAAAAGGCTCCGTCTTATGACATCCATTCACCCCTCTTTCAGTTTTAATTAGCATTTACATTAATTGCCAGTCAAGCTTTTGCTTCCAAAACTCTGCCGCGGCTCCTCCAACACAGGATCCAGCAGCTCAGACCACACCGGCTCGTCCTCTTCATCGTCTTCTTCATGACATGATTGGCTCGGCGTGCCTGTCATCCTGAAATCCTCGATCCTGGCAACCCCTATCGCTCATCTGCATCCACATATTTAAAAAAACAGAGGGTTAATGAAGCTGAAGCTGGTCTGTGGCATCTGGTTGTTTAATACTCGGAGCAGAGTTGGACTGAGGTGCCACTGATCTGATGTGTTTGAGCATGTGACAAAGAGGGTACAATCGTAATTATCACAGTAAAAATAAAATCACAGTAAAAGAGCGAGATCATGAGACTCACCTGCTCCAGCTCCGGCCTATACTCAGCACTAATGACTGTGTGATGGGATTATCCTGGCGTTTTTAGCAGCGACACAGCTGCAGCTCACCTGCAAAAGGTCAAACTGGAGTCAACAGGAGGTCAGCGGGGTTGTGACCTTTGCATAAGACCAGGCGTGCAGGAGGGGGGTAAAGCCTGCAGGAGAGGCAGATTTTGGAGAATGGTGATAGACAGGATGCACATTTCGAGATGCTGAAGAGAGAGGAGGTGGAGCAGGAGGAGGGAGTGTGTTCGGAGGAGGGAGACGGGATGCGATGTGACAGCAGAGCCTCGCAGACACTGCTGGCCTCCTGGTGACTCCACTGTACGCTGCGAACGCAAACAAACAGAGCCCGCCACTGCTACCACCACAACCACCGCCGGCTCCATCCTCTTTTTTTTTCTCCATCTCACACTTTCTCCTCCATCGTCCGAGCCATTACGTTTTGTCCAAACACAGACACTTTCTTTTTGTGTGTGTGGAAACAGAAGGATATCATTTTCCATGACCCCAAACTATCCTCTAACCATCTGCTCGGAGCCAGCAGGGATTTTTCATAAGCTCTTAATAGGATATTTAATACGTGGGCCGCGTTCACCACTTGATATCAGATCAGCACGTAGGCACAGATTCAAAGTGCGTTCATGTTAGTGTTGGTGTTTTATGATTCACTACTACAGTACATAAATATTTAGAGTCCAGTTGGCTGAGAATAGCTGCCTGTGAGTCAATTCCCTGCGGGGGATTTATCTCTGCATTGGTTTAGACCATAGAGGATGATGAGTGAGTCTATTAGTGTGAGTAAATGACAATATTCTCCTGTGATTGGTTTCAGCACACGGACACGAGCAGATTCACACACTGATCCACTGAAATATTTACAAATGTGGGTCAAATACGAATGATTTTGACTCCGTTTCGCAAAAGATACCAGGTGAATTTCTTTAAGTTTATGAGCCAAGGTGAAACTTTTCTGCTCCTGTGAGAAACTGTTTATTTCCTCAACAGTTATTATTACAGTGTAGAAATATTGCCTTAAAGCAACTTTGTGTAACTTTTCCAACAGGTTTTTAAATCATTTTACGTCACTGTTTGTAACCAGAAGCGTTTTAGGAGCCAGTGTCGTGCCAGAACAGGAGCAGGGAAAAGCGTGCAATGTAACTAGGCTCTGCAGCCTCTATGGATGTTATGTCAGAAGTTATTGACTCACTAGTTTTTGATCACGTGTAATGTAATCAGTACAAATACACGTGTTTTTAGACCAAGACAAAGGAGAATCTATTCGCGAAAGTCTTCAAACTCTTTGCCCGAAATGTGTGAAATCAAGTCCCTAAAGCTCGCACCGAACACTCATTGACATTCTTAGATCTTGGATCAAATATTACATCATATAAATCATACTTTTTTTGTGTGTGTGTAATGTGTTGGACACGGTTTGCCATTAAACCGTTGTGTCTTCATTTCTTTCTTTTCATCTTTTAATCACAATTGAATTATCATATTTTTTCGAACAAAGCTTTTAGCATTTATTATATTTGCCTCAGATTTCCTCTCTGGGGGTGAATTAAATGTTTCGAACTGAACAAAAATTGATTGGCGTGATTTTGTGTCGAGATTAAACAACAAAGAAGTTTCTTTTATTTGATTAAACAGAAATAAAGAGCTTGTAGAAACATGTTTGTGGCAGAGGGGTATTGGATTGCGTTTAAAATGGATGAATGGGCACGAAATAGAAAATGCTAATGAGAATAAATGTTTTGTAATTAAAAAGAAAAGCAACCGATTTCCTTTAAGTGTCGCTCCAAACTCTTCTTTTTATACTTTATATGTCTATTGTCTTTCTAGTTTTTACAGTAAACAGTATAAAATGTTCACAAAGTTTGAATGATTGATGCATTTATGTTGCATTGTGTATACATTTCTAAAAGTCTCCCTTGACCTCTGAACACTGTGTGATCCCTGCAAACATGCTGTGATCTCATTGTATTAAATCTGAATCTAAATTAAAATCTTATGAAGTCGGTTTCCTCTCTCTCAGGCTTGAGCGAGTGGAGCTGCAGCTCGACGTCTTTCCTCCCTCAGCTCTGTAGGTGTCACTCTAACTCTGTGATCCGCCACCTGTTGCTCTGCCACGCTTCCTCAACAGGTCCTCAGTGGAAACACCGAGCTCTGAATACTATGAATGCAGCAAAATTTGAACTTTGAGACTGAGAAATTAAACAAATACTGCCAAATTATATCTTGCAAACACTGAAAAATAATAAAGTTTGTGCCTGGTTTCCCTCCCTGGTGTTGGATCATTAAAGTCTATCAAAACACAGAATCCACACAGTGTTTCTGTGCTCCCATAATAATGTTTTATTCATCTATTAATGCAGGAGCTGATAACGAGTTTCTTCTCAATATTTCCACCAAGATGAGCTCATGCCAGACTGAACTGAAGGGGAAAAATAATAATAAACCATCACTGTACCGGCCAATGACAAACTCCACACACACTGTCAGTGTCCTCTGTCCGTGGCTTTTGCTCCGTCTCCTGTAACGGCAGCTACATCACCATCCCGCAGTGATGATGTCAGCGCAGGGGAAGCTGCCGTCTGCTGAACCCGGCACAAAGTGGCACAGACGGGGCCTGATCTCCGGGGGTCATCATGGCAGGAGAGGAAGCACGGTGTCTGGTCATGGTGGGCACACAGTGGCACTGTCTGCAGCTGACACACACACACACACACACACACACTTTATACAGATACATGCATTCACACACACACACAGGCAGCAGACTGTAGCTGACAGACAGATATTGGCCGAGGCGTCTGTCTGTTAGTCTGCAGTTGTTTCACAGTATTACCTCTCGCTCGTAAATCGTAACTCATCTTGACTGCTGTTATTTTCACTTCAGTAAACGTCAGGACATCATTCGACGTCAGTTACCTTTCTGCTAAACGCTGCTTATGAATGCAATCACACATTTTCAGTGGTGCAAGAAGTATTCAGATCCTGTACCAGAGTAAAAGCGCTTAAATAAAAGTATTACAACGTTTTTGCAGTTGTTTTACAATGATATCCGATGTTTCTGGGTTAATATTACTGCTGCTTTAATGTGTTTGTCGCATTTTTACTAATGTAGATGTTTAAGATGGAGCCAGTTTTAACAGTTTTATATACTGCTGGGTAGTTCAATCTACTGCGATTTCAAATTTATGAAAAAAACAACTAAATAATAATTTTTCCAGCTAATCCAAGAGAGTTTAAAGTAATAGAAATAGAAATTGCCTTAATCCATGAACAAAAACAAAAAAATCACATTCATCATTAATTTACTTGCATAGATCTGAAAACTAAAGATGTGGAATAAATGTAGTGGAGTGAAAAGTACAATATTTGCCCTCTAGAAGTATAAAGTTAAAGTAAAATATATAAATACTCAAAGTAAAAGTACCTTGAGTTTGTACAGTACAAGTCAAATATTCATTTAGATTGTTACGTTATTGATCCCGAGGGAAATTCAAGCATCCAGTAGCAGCATGATAGACACTAAACATACGTTAAATTAGTGAATTAATTAATAAATCAAGATGTTTCTCAGAGGAGAGTTGACATAATGCTATTTATCATTATTATTATTATTAAATCCTCATGAACATTGCTCGCTTTAGATTGGATAGGATTTAAATATGCAGACCGTCAGAGGGCAAAGGTCAAGTCCAGACTGTCCACACGAGTGTACGCAGGCTGGAACGAGAGTCGTGTTTTTCTTTGTTGAATAAATAAATTATTAAAATATGAAACGCTGCTTGTTTTTAATACTGAGACGATACTCTGAGCTTACTGTCTTCAGTGCAGCATGTAGATGTAGATTACATGCAACAGGTTCTGCATTAAAAATTGTATTCAGTTACTTTATGATCCGTAAAATGTGTCTCATTTTGTTATTTTACCCTAAAATAGCAAATTATTGCGTTGTTATTACCGAAACATCGACGTGTAAACAGCATTTAATTGTAGCTATTTCTGCATGAAGTAAAAAAATTACATTTATATTGTTATTTTATATTTTTTCTGCTGGTTTAATTCATTAAATATTCAAATATGTTAAGTAACCAGTGACTACAGCCGTCGATTTATATTTCCTGCCCACAACTACCAACAACTACCAACTACCTCATTCTCCATCCGTCAAATCAATCACATTTAATTTATATTTATCGGCAACAGACGATTTTTCACAAAGACTGAAGTCAGAGAGATTCAAAGCTCGAGTTAAATAACAGATCAGACGTTGCGTGGACGAATATTCACAGTAAAACTGTAAATTTTGACGACACTAGACAGAAGAGAAAATCTGTATCCGTCACCGAGGCCACACCCATTTCTCCACCTCTGTTCCTCTCTTCCTCCGTCCATCCCGCCATCATACCATCACTCCTCCCCTCTGCGCTCACCCAAACATCTCTCCATACCTCGTGTGTTTCTTATTTATTTCCCCCCTCCGTGCCTCCTCGACGCTCTCTCCATCCTTACCTTGTGTTTCCTCGCTGGTCGTCCTCCGGTCGGTCGCCTCTCTCTATCCATTTTTCCAAAAATATCCTGTTCCTTCCTTTCCAACATTTCCAGCTTCTTCTCCCTCCTTCGCCCTCCTCGCTCCTCTTCTCCTTCACCCTCGCCATTTCTCCTCCCACCGTCTCCCAAATCTTCCTATGCATCCCATTTTTTCTGGTCTTTATTCACCCTTCATCTTTTTTTTCCTACCTCTCTCTCTCTCTCTCCCTCCTCCTCCTCCTCCTCCTCTCTGTGCAGCTGGTGGGGCCCTTCCATTAGTCCTGACATGCAGAGGCACTGATTCTGTAAAGGTCGTGACCCCTCACAGCGGGCTTTGCCAGGGCTTAGTCCTACACACTCACACATCTGCGTGCCCCGGGATGCCCACTGCATGCATAACTCAGCCTTTACACAGCACACACACACACACACACACACACACACACACACACACACACACACACACACACACACACACACACACACTTGTATCTGCAGAGTATATATACATAGTGACATAAAAATGCACAAATGTGGACACACACACACACATGCATGCACGCTCACACACACACACACACACACACACACACACACATGCATGCACGCTCACACACACACACACACATATGCAGGCACGCTCACACACACACACACACACACACACACACACACACATGCATGCACGCTCACACACACACACACACATATGCATGCACGCTCACACACACACACACACACACACACACACACACACACATGCATGCACGCTCACACACACACACGCACATATGCATGCACGCTCACACACACACACACACACACACACACACACACACACACATGCATGCACGCTCACACACACACACACACATATGCATGCACGCTCACACACACACACACACAACTATGGCCCGCTTTCATCATGCTGACAAGACTTAACCCCTCCTTCACTAGCACCAACTGACTGCACAGCTGCTGTGGTTGTAAGTGTGTGTGTGTGTGTGTGTGTGTGTGTGTGTGTGTGTGTGTGTGTGTGTGAGTCAGATGTGGAGTGGGAGAGAAATCCTTCTTAATTGGACTGCTGCAGGCTTGGGAAAGACCCACAGTCACTCTCTTACTTTTTTTTTTCTCACCACCTCTTTTATTTCTTTGTTATTTCTCCTGAGTCGCCGTCGTCCACCTGTACTCGTGTCATCGCGTGTTCCTCTGACGGCCGTGCAGCGTTCACGCAGAGCCGTGCGGCGAACGCAGGTGTGGAATCCACTCAGCGGAACATTAAAGAAAGAAGAAGAAGAATGAAAAAGCTCAGAGGCAAATGAATCATCATCATCCATCATTTACCGCCTGTTATATTTATCCACACTCATCAGGTGTGCGGGGAGCTGTTTGTCCTTTCACAAGCACACAATCAGATTTTTTATGTTTTTGAAATATCAAGGACGTGCTGCAGTTCAGCTTTTTGAGCTTTTCACATATCACGGCCTTCGAATCAAACATGAAACAGCTGCAGAGGGTGCAGCCTAGAAAAAAAGTAATAATACCTTTGGTACATTATGCATTGCTTTTTACTATTACCTGGAGCTGTTTAATGTCTCTAAATTAAAGTTATTACAACTTCTACTGGACATAAAATGATTCAAAATTCTGTTATAATAACATAAAACCTGAAAACAGTACTGCAGGTTCACGCCTGTCTCCAACTGTTTTTGCAAATAATGAACCAACTAAAAGACTAAAATTTAATTCTCACGTCTTTATTTCAGTCTCACACCAGCTGATGAACTTCCATGACAATTATTTATTAATTTTAACAGATTTTAATGCAGCATATCTGCCTGTGAATCCATTTTAAAATATATATTTAACCTCAGTGTTGGATCAGGTTGATTTAATAAATGCATACTTATACACTAAAAGTTTATTTATGGCCTGAAGTTCGAATAAAGTTGCATTTAAATTGTTTTGTACAACTTTACTGTTGCACTTTTGAAACATTAAATATACACGTAGAAGTAATGCTCAGTAATCACCTAGTACAAAAGTATGCTGGCACATACATATATACACCTGCATGCATACAGTTTAAGGGTAGAAATGCTGATAATAAAACATAAATAAATGAATAAAAATAAGAAACAGACTCACCGTCCAGCCATAAAATAAATAAATAGTTATTTCAGAGTGTCTATGAACTTTGTCGATGAGTTAATGATAAAGTTTCATTTCGATTTTTATTTATTTCACCTGATTTTATTTTTTTTATTATTTATTTTCAATGACAAATCATCTGCTGCATGTTCAAATGTTCATATTCAAATATAAAAGAAGTGGCTGCTCAGTTGTTAAATTTTAGTTTATCGTTTTAAGGTTTTGTATTAACAATTTTATTTTCACTTATTTTTGCTGTCAGAAAATAATTTTCCATGTCCACACAGCTCTGTAATTATTATTTTTTATTGATAATGAACCACAACAATCATCTTAGGTCCTGTTCCACATGATTTCAACATGAGTGCACGCAGTGAGTGCAAACCTTCTGCTGCAGCTGCATCTGTTTGTGAATGAAACCTGCAGACTCGGCACTTCCGCACTGAAAACATATCACCCCCCCTCCCCCTTTTCGTCTTCATCTCATTTTACCACTGTTGTCATCCGCTGAACATCTCCCCTTCCTCAGCTTTCCTCTTTCATCTCAGTCACCTCTCCCCTCCTCCTCCCTCCCTCCTCCCTCCCTCTCACTGTAACCGGCAACTTTGCTTCTCTCTCCCCCCTTTTTTCCACGGCCGTGACAAAGGGGGGCCGGTGCCCTCTCGCAGGCTATGTTACAGGCTGTCACATGAGGCGGACACTCTGGGACGGCCCAGCGTTATCTGCTGTGACAACTCAGATTACTTCCACAGCCTCCCATCTGATCAGCACATCCAATTCAATTAGTGGCAATTAGTCCTGGTCCTCCTCCACCTCCTCCCTCCCTCCCTCCCTCCCTCCCTCCCTCCCTCCTCACCCACCTGCTGTCTCCCCCCCTCAAAAAAAAGCAACTCGCTCAAACTGGCAGGCTGGCTCGAGAACAACTTCGGAGCAACTTGTAGCTCTACCCCCCCTCCTGCCGCTTCTCTCTCTCTCCAGTTACCCCCCTCACTCCCACCACACACACACACACACACACACACACACACACACAATGACTCATTCACACATTCATACTCATACCGAGCACATATCCAAAGTGACACATCGCATAGAAACCCAAGTTTCCTGCACACAAACTCCCACAGATCCAATTCCAGGAGCAGGCACAGGGGGATGTACATGAACATGAACGCACGCTGACTCTGCACAAACGCGTCGAATCAAAGCAGCTCTACTGATATTTCTAGGGTTGTTGCCGAAACACAGAATTGTCACATAACCCTGTAGTTCCTCTCAGCTTTTTGGAGCCTTTTAGCGTCTTTCAGCTCATCGTTTTGGTTTGGTCGCTGCTATCTTAGCATCATTTTCAGCCTTAAATAGCCACTATATGCTGTTGCTGTCATGAAACAAATGGTAGGCAGAGCTGGTTAACATATAAGGGGAGTTTGTAGAGACTAAAACAGAGACAAAACAAAGTAAATATTGGACTTATATCCACCAAGTGGATTTTCATGAACAAATTCAAGCACTTTTCAAGCACCTTCAAGCACCAGTTTTTCCATTTTTCCAGCACCTTTAAATAGGTAGCCTACTAGTTGTGTTTGCCATGATGGTCATGGGAAGCGCAGCGGTGCCACTGTATGGCATAATAATATGGGTCTAATTAGCATTATTTCATATGCTGGTAGATTGACTGTTTTGATTTTTAACTAATTGTGAATTGGCTTGTATTCTCAGCTTGTGAGCGGTGTATTGTGTAACTACCATAGCGCAATAACAGTGACCAACAGGTGTGGATAGTAGTCTACTGTTATTTCTCTGCAGAACACCAAGCGAGTATGATAACTGAGTTCTGCATGTAAAGGCATCGGATCAAGCGTGTAGCTGCTTAGGAAACATTTTTGTTTTCTCTTGGTTTATTGAGATAGACCTCGCACAAATTTTCAAGCATTTTCAAGCACTTCACAAAAAATTCAAGCATTTTCACAACCTTGAAAACACTGAATTGAAATTCAAGCATTTTCAAGTAATTCAAGCACCCGTAGGAACCCTGGTGACAGGAAATTCATTCAGAAAATCATTTTTTACGTTTTTTTTGTGGAGTACACTTCAAAAGTTCCCAAAAAGTTCAGACAGGATTGACTGTGGAAGTTGTCTAATGTTCAGAAAACACTTGAGTGTTAACAGGTTAGTATCATGGTTGGGTTTGAAAGGGGGCATCCTCGAAAAAGCCTCAGTCACTTGCAAGCAAGGACCAGGGTGAGGTTCAACACCGAGTGGTCAGAAACTGAGTGGGCAAAGAGTCCAAGAGTTGAAGTCTATGTCTCGCAGTGCACAGTCGAAAAGGGTTTTTACCGATTTCACCATCTGTAATCTATAATATCATTAAAAGATTTCGAGAATCCAGAGAAAGCTCTGCGTGTAAGAAAACCCCGCATTAAACGCCTGTGAACTTCGACCCCTCGGGTGATGTACGACGAGTCCACTTATGCTGGAGTCACCGTTTGGTGTTAACTGAGGAAATCTCAGCGACCTCTTTTCTTCTCTCCGCAACGTGCTCTTCAGCCTCGGCCCTCTGCTCTGGGTCTGAAACACTCGGGAGCTTCCCCAGGACTGGATTTATGCAGAATGCATGGGGACCGTTTCCTTTTTCTGAAACAGGCCAATGTATTAACCCTGAAGCTCATCAAATAAAATAGAGAAACTAATTTAATCAGTTAGAAACTGCTCAGCCCTTCTTTCTTCACCAATATTGTTACACTTGACTACTTCCTCATATCTTGACTGAGCTTTCTCAAGTTCTTTTCTGACCCGACTTCATTTGTCAGATACTCAATCTGGTCCGTAGCTCCTCAATGTGTCTGAGAAACATCCTTTCTGTCTGCATCCACGTTTGTCGTGTGTCTCACGATGCTGTATCACCAGCAGCAAATCTCCTTTTTCATGGACTGCTAACATACTCGGCATAAAGCGTTACATAACGCAGCTAAGCGCAGGACCGTGCATGCTCGGTTATGTGTTTCCAACTGAGGCTTACTGTTGTTGTGATTGTTTCTGTGGTTGACTCGAGGTCAGTAAACTCTGGCTCTGTGATACGTGGCATCAGGTTTTTCTTTCACACGGACACAAGGTCATGGTATACAACTCTTTAGATCACACACACACACACATGGACCTCTGTCTCTGGTGTAACACGTGTTTCATGTGTGTGCACACGCACACCTCCTTACTTCTTTAGGTTAGTACACATAGATTAGACTATATTCTTTCATTATCTTGTTACTAAATGTTTTGCATCTCCAAAATCCTCCAACCCACCAGCTGTTGATGTGGTTGTAATTATTAATTCAATTATTAAATAATTCCATATTTAACAGTTTAGTGTAATTTATAAGACATCAAGAAATCAACCAATTATTTAATTTCCTTTTTTAATGCGAATGTTGCAACTACATTTTCGTATACGTACTTTTGATATGTACAAGTGTATAAGTTCAATCAATATTGAATTGTCAAATATTGTCATATATGTCAAAATATTGTTGCAGGGATGGGGCTCTGTTGGAGCGAGGGGAGGTGATGTTTATATTTGTATTATTTCTGACCACTTAAGTTTCTGTATCTATGTACGTTGTACACTATGTCTTGTTGTATAAATCAAAAAATCAATCATCAATCAAAAAAAATTAAAAAAATGTTCATATGTCAGTGTTGGGTTGCTTTATCGTGCCCGAGTGGCCCCCAAAAAATCCATTATTACAGATTTAAGCCACTCATAAACAGTTTGGTGAAGCGTTTTCCAACATTTTTGGATGGTGACCACCTTAAAACAACTCTACCCCGTTATAAACGTCTGCTGGTAGCTGACTACTTCAACCGAAAAGTCATTTTTAGAGACGCAAAGAGGTCAAATAATCCAATCATTCAAAATTAAACACAGATTTGTTAGGCAGTTTCAAGGTTAAATCCACGAAATAAACTTGCCCGATAATAATCTACACCAATGCCCTCTGGTTTGTGGGACCCCTTTGTTGTGCCACCCACCCCTTTCTTTCCACATGCTCACCCCTTTTCCTCATACAACCTCACCCCCCCCTCCCTCCCTCTATCCCCACTGTGGGTCCATGCACACCTGGCCTTCGCAAATTAGGGCCCTGGAAAACCAGCGAGCGGAGAGAAAAGCGGGATGCATGGCGGAACAAGGGGGGGAAAAGGGGAAAGGGGAGGGGGGCGTTTGGTCGACGGGATCTTTCAGCATTCCGATGGAGCAAAAAGTTAATGACGGCTCTATTGTGTTGTGAGAAAGTTGGCCCGAAGGAGAAGTGTTACAGGGAATCACGGCCTGTGCCAGTGAGCAGTGACAAAAGGGGGCCGGCCGAAAAAGCTGCATTGAGTTTTTACCATATTTATATCGCTTACATGGTCGCTTTATGTCGCGCTGAAAAAGTGCACCCGCTCCATCCTCGCTTCTGCTAACAATGTAAACTTATTTGGAGCGGCAAAGTGGCAAATAATGAGAGGACTTTGTTTTCCTGTAACGAACACAACCGGACACATGGGTCATCAAAAAGAACCCGAAGGAGTTCTTGATGTTTCCAAAAAAAAGAAAGAAAATTTTTGAATTTCTGCAAGATTTAAATTTTTATTTATATAATAATATCCAATGTTCCTCGCTCCTTAACTCCCTCGCTTGCTTCCCTCTTCATAAAAGCCGCCCTAACACGCCCGCCTTCCCTGCAGGCCTTAATGCATGCTGACAGCTTCCCTCCGTAATTGGTGATCACACCCAGATGGATGGTTCCTTAATTTGCTGTTCCCAATAAAGCCAGGCAGCTCAAGGGAAAAAAAAAAAGGGGCAGCAGGGGCAGTTGAGCTGCGGCGATGGCGGCGGTGGGGGTGAATCCTTGATTTGTTGGTTATAGATACAAGATCAGTAAACACCCAAGGCTGCGGGCCCGACAGTTTGACCAAGCTTTTGTTCACACGTCCGTTGAAAAGCAGAGTGGGGCCCCCTGCTTTGCCTCGGCCCCCTCTTCCTCCTCCCTTCCTCTTCCCAAATAATCCCGTTCTGAGCCCCTGCTCCGTCTTTCTCAAACTAGCTACCTCTGTTTTGCCCGGAAATGCACTGCATGAGCACTGAAGGATGTTCGAGTGTGTCTGGACGAGGAAATGATCTCTTGTGTGCATGTGTCCTTTCCCTTTTCATCCACTAAACGGATTTCTGAGTCCGAGTGAATGAAGTATGAATGGGGGCAAAGAACGCGGTGAAGTTCCCGAGGTTATAGGTTACGGTCCGGGGTAGGAACCTCATGTGTTCATGTGTGGTCGTTTCGACTCTATTAGGAGAAGGACACAAATAGGATGATGAACTGGGTCGAAGTGGAGACCCCCCCTGTTACTAATGAGGGCAACCTGCGGTGACCCCAGGGGGTGCAGAGGGTCAAGCTGAGCCTGATGGGATGATCCAACTGAACGGTTCAAAATCGAGATTTAAAAATGTGACACCAGCTGCTCGCAAGGCATTAACGTACAACTTTTTTTTTGGATTGCAGATGTTGAAGCTTTAAACATGCTGATGCTTAGTTTAGCAGCTGTATTTATGTATGGTATGTTGAAGCTGGGTACATACTGGCTGTACAGTTATGTATCTAAAGGCCTTATAGACACAAAGGGACTTTGTTTAGGCTGATGTTACCGACTCTTTATTGGGTTTTGGGAAATCGTACACTCAAAGTTACCCAAGATTTAGCACCACCATCATCAGTTGGTCTTTATTCTCAAAGTGTTTTCTCTTGTAAATTAAAATATATTATTTGCAGGGTAACTTTAACCCTTTAGTACTCGTCTAAGTATATATTTTTAACATTCAAACATGGTTGTCTTCAAGAAATGCCTTATTCTTTATACCTCTGTGTCTTCTCTATGGTCTCGATAATAACCCATGTGGACAAAATGTTTGCTCTCAGCAGTTGGCATGGCAGCCTCTTCCGTCATTGTGTAAGGTGGGTGAGTGACCATGAGCGGTCAAAGATGCTACAAGGTCAGTCCATTTACCATTTTTATCCTCATATGACCGACCACTGAAGAGCTTCAAACTCAGCAAGACAAGAACATTTTGAAGTTTCCACGCGATTTATCAAATCTAGGTACATCTCTTCTACTTGGATATCATCGTGAGAAAGCTGACTTCTTATAATGTTTGTATCAAGTTCATATTTAACACTAAAGTCCGCTGGAGACTGAGTTTTGAGGCAGTCGCCATAACGGAAAGCTCAAGTAAACAACAGCTCTGGTCAATTACAGCTCCTGGAAAGAGAAGTAAGGATTCTTAAAAGACACTCACTCACATGTGCACGCTGAATATTATTCAAATGAAATTCCTGATCAAGATGAAGACGCACACTCGAGATCCTTTAGAAATGAATCAAGGTGGGATCAATACTAAAGAGACGAGGGGACACAAGCGACCCAGAAAACTTCATTCATATGAGACGAGTGCCCTTAAGCTTTGAATGAGATACTCAAGACTTCACTGTAGCGACAAATGACTAACATGTAGACGTACAAGGACGCAGACGCGCTCCATTAGGATTGTCTTATACAAAATCTTAAGTACAGTCTGCTTTCTTTCTGACTCCCTGCTCGGCATCACCTCGCCTGTTATTTATGAAAGCGCACTCGAATGCTAAATTTTAAAAAAAATCCTTCACAGTGTCTCGGAAATGTGATTAGCTATTGTCGGTTTCTTTGAATGCTCCGCCACTCCGCTTAATCTCGAAGTATGCGATGATAATAAAATATAAGAAGCTTTCCCGCACAAAAACCTTCCATTCATTAGTCGAGGAAGCACTCGGTGTTACGAGGATGGAAGTGAAAGATGTTACGGTGGATTTAAAAGCAGAGTTTACCAAGTTTCTTCTAACCCAGGTTTCAAGGTTTCCAGACGGTTAATGGCCAAAGATCATTTGCTTTAGAAGCTGTGTGCATTGTGCTCCGGGAGACAAATGAAGGTGCCATCTTGTGTCCTTGAGGTGCGATCACTTTCTGAAAATCCACTGACCTAATCAAGGAAGATAAGCGAAGGAACGACTGCACCACAAAAGCAGCTTTATACCCAAGGCCGAATCTAGCGAAAGTCTCTCTGCAGCTCCGTCCACTGACTCACGGCACAATACAAAACAGCTCGGGGGAATGTTCTTGATGCACTCGCCGCTTGTTTCACATAATATCACAGCCGCGCTACCTGAATACTGGCCTAACGGTCACAAAATGCAGAGGAAGAGGTAAAGAGGTGATGCAAAACTGTGGCCTGCTCAGGTGTTTGGGTGCGACGGCAAAACAAGAGGAGAGGGAAGGCGTCCTTGTGTTAAATGAAGAGATTTAGGTAGCAGGGGAGATTGTTGCCTCTCCTCCCGTCGCCGTCGCTCGGGTTTATTGTGCAGGAGGCCAAAACACAACATGCAATCTCAACTTTTTACGTCTCCGGCTGCGCTTCTTTTGTATGCAGAGGCAAGATTCATTCAGACGCGTGAAGGGTTGAGAAATTGAAAATGGAATGAGCGTGGACGGATCTACGATTCTTTGGTCTTAAACGCCTGTTTGTTTGTTGACATGCGTTTGCGGCAAAGAGGTCGACAAAAGGTGCTTTTGAAATATTATTTATTTGCTTCTGCACGATAATCGGCAGACCTTCAGGAAAAACACTCAATATGAAGGCCGAACATATAACACGATGTTATATAATTGTGTTATGTGAGCTTTAGGAAGATTCAGACTCACTCGGTTTGATGCATAAATCCACCGTAACGACTATTTACTCTACATATTTCATTTTATATGGATTCAAATGTCTTTATTTATTTTTTTTGTTATTAGATAGTAAATTTCTTGGAGGTTTAATATTTATTCTTGAGCTTGGAAACATTTATATTGATCAGATTGTGAGTAAGCTGCTGTTTTGTAAGGTCAAGGACAAATAAGAAATATGATATATATTAATCATATTTAATATTCGTAACATGAACGTATATATGTGGACGGATGTACTTTCAGAAAACGTCTTTGTTTTGATGACATGTTGGTTTGGGTAGATGGCTACAAGAACATTTTGGTTAAGGTCGAATCCCTTGTGTTACCCAGACTGTGTCTGTTGGGCGACCAATCAGAAAGGCTAAATAAATAAATATCTAAACATGAGTGGGCGGTGATGAAGGTCGGGTTTGGTCACAGCTGCTTGAGCAATCCTCAGATTGTGGAAGAGTACGACCCTTTTCAGATGTTAAAAAATCGATAAAACCGAACACATGGCTAGCTGGAAGATGGAAACTTTAAACGAACATGGTACTATCTCTTTTTATTTATATATAATAGGATGGTATTGAAAGCTAGAGCCACAGCCAATGGTAGAGCAGGTTGGCCACGAGTCAGATGATTGGTGGTTCAATTGGTGGTCTTTGAGCTGCAGTCCACTTACCTGTTTATTCTGGTGGTTGTTCTTAAGATGTTAATCGATTACAGGCCTTTATATATTTTTGCATTTATGTAATTTTATGTTTATTTATGTTTGAATGAATAAAAGATTTGACTGAGACTGAAAAATGTGTCACTTTTCACTTGTTCTGTATTAAACCAACACAAAAATATTTTCATAACTTGTCTAATTGGCTGTACATAAACATAATTTCTGATTAATTAACAGGGTTTTTGTATTACTCCAAGTGTCTCGACAAACCAAACTGAAGCAGCTAAATGGGATTCAGCCATCATGAAAAACGAGCGATAAACACCATAAACAGTTAGCTTTTTAATATTCAACATGCATATTATACTGTATGTTTTTAATGCACATGTCACGTGGTCTGAGCGTCTTTCATCGTCTCATGTCCTGCCTTTTTTTTTTCTAAGTGTCTAGAAAAATTCCTTGGTTCCTGTTTCTCTCTCTCTGGAAGATTTTTCGGGGTCAGTTTGGTTCTGAGGAATGCAGCTGTGAATCTTTTTCGGCGAGCTTAAGCCCGACTCTTGTGTGAATCGTGTCAAAACAAGCAGACATCACTTAGTCCAAGAGAACGGAGAGAGGCGGGCGGGGCGGGCTTGGGGGCCTCCGCTGAGCTGTCCGGCCCTTAAGGTCACCTGGCAATTAACCTCTGACCGGGCAGCGTGTCCCCGCCCTGATTTCTCCATGTGTCTTTCGCTCTGTCATCTTACACTTCCTCTACGATTCTCTGCATATAAACTGCACGATACACTTCCATTGTGATGTTGCATCTTCTTTTTGTCCACATTCAAATGTCTTTCCTGCAACTCTGGCTCCATCACACAGGGGATAGTGATGCTGTAAACGGCGGGGGACGCCACAGTGGATGAAAATCTTAATTTCTGGTTATCTTTTTTAAACTAAAAGTCCTCTCTTCATCTGCTCGGTCAAACTAATCCAAACCCTCCCTTCTCCTCCCCCCCCTTCCCTCGACTAGGCGACCCTTGACCCTGCGCACCTCTTTGAATGTCACATGACCGTGCAGGTGTGGAGGGGTCTCTGCCCCGGCCAACCCCCAATTAGTGACCCTAATTAGTGAAGGGGGCCCCCCTGATGGGACGCTGAGCTGCTTTATAGGAGGAGGAGGGAGGAGGAGGAGGAGGGAGGAGAGCAAAGGAAGAGAAAATAGGCTGGGGCTGCAGGACAGTGATGCATTCCTAAAGGTCTGTGGACCTTCCAGAATCACACACACACAAACAAACACGGTGGCTGTTAAAAGAAAAACAAAGCCAACACGGAGCTGAGAGTTCATTTGTTGATGCCCAACAAACAGCTGATGAGCGCTGAGGTGGAATTGATCCGCTGCTCGCCAACACACAAGAACTGAAACATGAGACTAGTGGGAAGCATCAGGTGCACATGACAGAGAGCTGCTCATACATCCATCTCATTTGTTTACAGTTTTTAGAGGAATATTTTTGCATGTTTATGTTTTATATATATTGCATATTCCAGTTTTCTTGTCATAATATATAAAATAATAGAAAAAGAATGAATGGGTGCAGCCACAAAGAGTCAAACGTGACAAGCTGTGGACAATCACACATAATCATGTATCAATTTAGCATTTATAAGCTGGATATAAACATTTGAAACATTGTTTAAACACACTGTAATGTAGTTATACACATATTAATGTAGATTTTATGTAGGGTGTTTGTGGGACATTATAACTTTTCCCCCTAACAAATTAATTATTCTGTTCATACACCAGAGTCCATGTAGGAATTACAGTTAGTTAAAACATTAATAAACATGTATGTCTGCTTAAAAACTGAATTAAAGAGTTCTTTAAATATTTTATTATTACTAATAAACAGTTTATGAATGCTTAATACAGATAGAAAATCTGACTGTGTTAAGCATTTATAAATTGTTTATTAGTTATTAGTTAGTTACTATTATGTTGAGTAAAAAATATTTATTTATTTATTTTTGAGTGTTTTTGCATCAACAAAAAAAAAAAAAATTCTATAAAATATTTTTGATGAAATCTTAAAGATCAAACAAAAAAAGTTAAATGTTAAAAATACATTATTTAACCAAAGAAGACACTTTATTATTTATTATTATTTGATGTTTTTTTTTTTTAACAAGTTGTTGCAGGTCTGTCGTGGAAGGCCCAGCTCCTGCAACTTAGATATATAGCGTGGTATTATCAGCGTAAAAACACGTTTGTTTTGTTGCCTAAAACTGATGCGATAATACTTATTATTATTAAACTATTGAACTTTTTGTCGATGCTAAGCGGTAATGAATTGTACTGACTAATTCCTTCTTTGAAGAAGAGTAAATCATTTTATTTTGTTTTGTTTAAAAGTCAAATATTGGAAAGCATCAAGTCGAGAAAGTAGTTTAGTTTTTTTAGTTTTTTTTAGAAAATTTTTGATTAAATAAAATAGCTCCATTTATAGCAGAGTGACATTTGCAACACACTTTTATTTTGTTATTTCATCAGCAAGTTTGCAAGAAAACAAATTGTAATTTGAGACTAAATACAGGAGAAACATATTTCAACAGCTGCCAATTTTTTATTTATTTATTTTATTGTCACATGTCATGGCAAAACCTTCATTTTTACAGTACTTTAAAGGACTTTACACAGTATACAGTAGTATTTTATATTAGAGGCTGATAATTCGACAGTAAAACACTAATATTTAATGAAATCTTTTTATACGGCATTCATGTGGTATTTTCATGTCAATTATATGGCAAAACATTTGTTTTGATGGGAGAAAAAAACTTATATTTATTATTATCTACTATTTTTTACCATAACAATTAGAAAAGGTTATACTGCATTTATTACGGTAAAATTCTGGCAACCAGTGCTGCCATTTTTTTTTTTACAGTGAAAAAAAATTTGTTAAAATTTTTGTTTGTTTTTACAGTAAAACAATGTTCTGCAATATTTATTTATTTATTTATTTATTTATTTATTTATTTATTTATTTATTTATTCCAAAAGAATTTATTCAAAATAATCTTCATTTATGGATTGTATACTTGAATTTTCAGCTGACCTGTTATGCACTGAAAAAAAGATGAATTGGAAATAATTAATTGAAAATTTTTTCTCTCATATTATTACCAAATTTCCATTTTAAAGAATTGTCCTACTTACATTCAATCCTTTTTAGAAAATCTTTAGGAAACAATGATTAGTTTAAAAAAAAACTAAAATGTAAACAAAAAAAATATTATTATTAATAAAATTTGGCTTTTTGGGGTGTCCCAGTATGACGCTTGTATTGGGATAGAAACTGTGCTGTCCCTGTCCAGTTTTTCTTTATTATCTGAAAGATTAAATAAATAAATAAATAAAATGAAGCAGAAATTTGTTTTTACCGTGACTTTTATTTAATGGAAAATACATCTACTGCTCATTATTTCTCTCCCTGCACACACAGAGCTGAAGCACATTGGTAGATTGGTTAATTTGGTCACTGGTGAGAGATCACCAATTAAAAACACCAATAAAATACCAATTAGTGGAGTTCTGTTGCTCCTCACTGGAAGCTGTTTACCACCACGGTTTCTTCCTCTGCTGCAGGCCAGTTCCTGTCCGTTCCCTCCCTGCCCTCGGCCTCTAAGACAGGCCACCCATCTGGTCTCCTTTCTGCTGGTCCTCTTGCCTCTTCCTCGGTCAAATAAAGGTGCCAATCACTATAATTGGCACCCTGCAGTTCAATTGTCCCAGCTTGGAGAAGTGCCCCTTGCTAAAGTGTGGGTTAACAGAGGGGGGATACATGTAGTGTGTTACCTGAACATGACTTGTTCTTTGACATTTTATTAGTAAGAAATCATCAAGATGTGATTTAATTGATACGTTAAAGGCTTTAATCAGTGAGCTGAGCTGTTTTTTTTACTTTAGGTTTCCGTCTCTTTCCTTGCCACTGTCGCCAAGTGCTTGCTCATGGTGGGAACTGGTGGGTCTCTGTGAGTGCAGTCAACCTCCGTATCTGTACCTGAAACTGCAGTTCCTCAAACGTCCACTTGAGGCTGGCTACAGAACGAGTTAATCTCCATAAGTCCCCATGTTCAAATGTCCAACTTCACAGCAGAAATAAACATGTTTACAGCCAGTTTTGGTCCCTATGGCTAATTTCCTCGTTCATGACGACTGTACTGAGGGTGAATTTATATACAACTCACCTGTTCAGGTTATATTAACGCTTAAAGTTATGCAGGATTAAGAGCGTGGACGCTTTGATTGGCAGGTAGGTGCCGTTACGGATGGCTTATTTGAGCATCCAGGTGTCTTCTGAAACCTACGGGGTGACTTCACGGATATGGTGTCCAATCTTTATACTGTCATTGATGTAGACTTGCTCTACATTGAAAGCGTCATGAGATAACTTCTGCTTTGATTTGGCGCTATATACAGGTTGCTGTATCGCATACAGTAGGCCTACAGTGTTTTACAGTGGCAGAAGAAGTACTCTGATCACTACAGTGCATAAATACTCTGCTGTAAGTAAAAGTATTGCATTACTGTATTTGTATGTATTTATTGATTATATTTTGTGTTGCTATGTTGTCAAAAAGAAAATAGAAATACTTAAGTACAGCACTCTACTTGGAGTACTTTCGATGTCCTGGAGCTTTAAGGGTGGAGTTGGTATTTTTTAATGCTACTGATGTTTAAATGACTTCTACGGATGATTCACTATGTTTTCATTCTCAATTCATGAACAGAATAATAGATAATTAAGTTGTTGTTCTTAACGTACGCCACAATCTACAAGATCAACTTTAAAAACTGTTAAGTTCCTCACGTGAAAACACACAAAGCAAAACCATAAAAGCATGATCAGGACCTGACTTTTAGTTTGTGGTAGTTCTAAACAGCCGATTATATTAACTTTAAATCTGTTTTATTGTCGATAAAAAAAGAACAACAAAAGGCTTTACCTGTTCCTATACAGTGTCTGCTCTGACCGCTTTATATCCAAGTCAATTAAACTTGTAGCTTTGAATAAGAGCGTGTGCTCTTTGACAGAACAACCCGCAGTCATTTCACATTTCGTGAATTATATTCTCATATTTTCATCCAATTAGCGTCCCAAGGGGACTTCAATTCAGTCTTTGTGCGCCACCATGCAAAGCAAAAAAAAACGAAATTAAACGTGCAAAGTATTTCAGAAAGACGTGAAAAGGGTGAAACGTCCGACTGCCTTGATGTTTTTTTGCCACGCTGATGAGAAGGACAGAGATGTCAAGGTTTTTAATAAAGCGTGAATAGAAAAAGAGTCGTGTTTGTAGATGTTGTTGACTGATTACAAAAGAGAAACATATTTTCACTGAATGGTCCTGTAAAAGCTGTTTTCTAAATTCATATCGCAGAAATGTACAACGAACGATGACTTTAAAAAAAAAAAAAAAAAAAAGTCCACGGGCGCATCTTGGATTTTTGTTTTTGTGGCCTTGAGGCGGAAAATAAAGAAAACACAACACAGGAGGCAAATTACATAGACATATATTTATATGCATATGAATAAAAATACATATACATATTGTACAATATCTTGGCCGAGCGTGAAAACAGCTCTGTCAGCCCAGAAACAGAAGTAAGCCTCTTTAAATAAGTGCAAAATGTTAATGAGACAAAGAATTGTAAAGCATATATAAAGTCTTTTTTTTTTTCTTTTTTTTTTTATAACACTGAATCTTCCTTCGCATTTTGTTTTTCCTGTTAAAATCACATGGAGCGGACATGGAGATAACTTGTGCAAAGACCCATTTATATATATTCATATATAAATTTATATATATGTACATAGAGTTTGTTCATCATAAGTAGTAGCTGGTGCCATTAGCTTGACATTACTGCTTAAAGAAAAGACGTTATGGCCTGTGAAGGACCTCGGCTGTGCATAAAGAAAAAAATAAACCAAGCTGTTCATTTTTAAAAAATATATATATATGAAGAAACATTTCCACACAATCTCAAGAGGATTTATGAAGTAGCGAGAGCCGCACAGGCGCCTCTGAGATGGTGATAACCGAAACAAGTGCAAGATGTCAAAGATTGCACGCAACAAAAGCAAAACTAAAGAACGAAAGCAGAAAGAAAAATGAAGTGAAGACAAAAGGCTTTGTTTAACTGATGCAAGGCTTTACAAAGAGCTGTCGCGCGGACGAGGAAAAACGGCATCTCGCTTCTTTGAGCTCAACCGTTACCGTCCGGTAGCTGTTCTTCCGTAGCCTTGTCGCGACTGAGCGTACGATACGGTAACTGCAGATTTACGTCACGAAACACCACCGTACAGTGACAGAATATGGAGCTGGTGCCGATTCGGAAAGTCGAGGGGAAACGTTTTTTTTTTTTTTTAATCGGATTAATCGCGAGAGTTTTGAGAGTGAAACCCGCGAGACGTCGCGGCGGGAAAGCGACTTAGCGACGAAGCAACACGACCTTCTTGTGACTCGAGAAAAAAAAAGAGAGGGGTTGTGAAAAGGTACACCGGCCTTACACGAGAAGCAAGCCTCCTGACCTCTCAGCTCCATCTCTCTGCTCAATATTTGATGCCACAGCGTGTGAATTATGGATGGTGCTTATAGAAAATAGTACAGTATTCAACAACCGCGCAGGTGCATCGCTGCAAAGAGAGGCATGAGTGGATAACAGGGGTTTTTGCAGCACTGCTGGGGTGCTGAACACAACAACAACAGCAAATCACCTGCTACCGGTTGGCGCTACACAGGTGCAAAAAGGCCCAGAGAGCTGACAGACGAGGGGGAAGCTCTCCGTGCACTCCACGAGAAATATATCCGCAGCTGGAAACATGCTCGGCTGCTTCAGACGTACCCTGGCCTTTACCTGTCAGCAGCTTTTTGAATTGATGTCATGGGAGTGTCCGTTTTTAAATAGATGTCGAGTCACCTTCAGCGAGGGCGATTGGGAAAACGTATTAAACCTCACAATGAGCCAAAGCCTCGACATGAATAGATGCATGAACACGAGAGGCGGCGCACAGACGAGAGACAGAAGTTATGAAAAGGGGGCGACAACTCATCTGACACGCACAGATTGAGGCCAAATTGCAGGTTCTCGCAGGTGAGTTTTGATTTTCTTTGGACAACAAGGAACCGTGGACAAATGGAGGCAGAGGAAATACTACAGCTGATTCTTTCCACCTTCAGCATGCCGTACGTGTTTTCTCGGCCGCAGAGAAACGCGTGTCTTAAAGTAGGTTGAGGCGAATTAATTAAGAATGGAGCTGAAAGAAATAAGCGAAGTTTTTCTGACAATAAACGCGAAAGCTGAAGTCTGTCCTCAATGCGGATTCAAAGAGGGGAGGTACAGAAGGAAGTGTAAAAAAAACCTACAAACATAAAGTGCTTTCAATGAGGAGGGGCAAACAGAGGAAGTCCTTTACATTGAAGACGGGCCCAGGGGAAGTCTAACAGGAGGGGGGGACGTGGAGCAAAAACACAAATACCAAATTCAAAAAAAATTCAATTAATAAAAAAACAAATTTTTGTGTGTCGCAGGAGCTTAAATGTGCACACAGTCAAAAAAAAGCTTTTCTCGTGATTATGGATGTGACCTGATGAAACAACACTTCTTGCAAACCAATCAAAATGAGCGACATGAAACAGCAGGTGTTACGGCTCCTTGCAGCGTTACATATTCATCCCAACTAGGGCTGCAACTCACGAATATTTTAAATTATCAGCATGTCAATTAATCGAGTCATTTGCAAGGTGGAGTCTGTTTGAGTTACTGTCATATATGACAAAAGAAAAAAACATCAAATGGTCACGTGGAATCAGAAAATTTTTGTTATTTTTTTCTTGATTATCAAAAATTTTGCAGATCGATGATTCGACTCGTCGTTGCAGCTCTAGTCCGAAACACGCTGAGGTATAAAATGCAAAACAGAAAATTCTGGATCGAATGTTGACTGAGACAAACTACCTCCTGGTCCGTAAATTAAGAAAAAAAAAAACCCGGCATGATCTTTTAAAACTCTTTCCTCACGTCTTTTTTTGAATTTTTTTGGTTTGTTTTTTTATTCAAACCGTCTCTTAGACGTAAAGGAAGCTGTGAATTCAAAAAATTGGGAAGTTAATCTAGGTCATTTTTTTTCTGGTGATTGGAGCGGACTCCTCTGAAGCTTTAATCCATAAAACGCTTTGGCAGAGTCTAACCAGCTTTCTCACAAAACTCACGTGTTCTTTTTATATTAAAATGGAATCTAGATATGTGATTTTTTTTTTTTTTTGCACCATTTGTCCAGATCCTACCACATATTATTTTATACACAAACACAACCAAATAAAGAATTTTACAAAAAACTACTGCTGGACACCAAAACAGACTGATATTAAAATGCTACGATTCTTTTTTTTTTTTCAGTGTTTCTTCCATATCGTGATAGCACATTAACTAAAAATTTAAACATGGCCACTTGGAATATGTACCGAAATGTGTACAGACTGCTCCGTTTGAAATACAATGTGTCACATTCAGACCGACTCGGAGTCTGAATATCCATGTCAAGTATTTTTTTTTTCCTGAACAATAAATGAAGGCCTGTATAGAGAAGAAAACCACACACGCACAAACTCACTGGACAAAAAAAGTGAAGAGTCACTTAAAACCACTGCGAAGAGAGTGGTGATGAAAACATCTGTCTGTCAGGGTTCACACAACATACACACACGGCATTTCTGCCAAAAAACAACAAAAAAAACATTTTTTTTTTGTTTTGTGTTTGTTTTTTTTCTCCGTCACATCACGTCCTGTTCACCATTTTGTGTCCAACAGTGCTGTGGCACAAAATGGTGCCGTGAGGGGGGAAAAACAATCTGGTCTCTTCCGTTTTCACATTTCTTATGATCCAGGGACTTTTTTTTTCTTTTCATGTGTCAAACAGTCGACAGGATGCCCGACCGAGGAGGAAAGTCCCCTGGTGTCCTAAAAGAGGGACGGATTACTTTAAGAAACTGTCTTCTTCCCTCCCAGATCTGCCTCCTTCCTGTCCAGCCGCATGTACGGCTCGAAAGCCGAAGAACCGCAGCCGTAGGCGGATGTCAGTTCGTGGTGAGCGCCCCCCAGCAGCGGCATGGAGAAGCAGAGGGAGTGCGGCGGCGGGACTCCCAGCCGCGGTGACGACGGGGTGCCGGTGAGCGAGGGCAGCGACAGCCCGAAAGTCCCTCCTGGTAGGGAGCTGGGTGGGGTGCTGCTGCTGATGCCCGGAGAGGTGGAGGAGCCTCCGCCTGGGCTGCTCAGCAGGGAGCCGTTGTGCACCGGATGTGGAGGCCCCAGGAGAGCGTTGGGTGGCGGGGCGGGCCCCGATAGGAGGCGTCCCTGCTCCAGGAGACGTAGAATGTTGCAGGTGGCCAACGACTCGTTGGTGGAGGAGGAGCGTTTGTCCGAATCCTTGGTGGTGTCCTTCTTCTGTTTGGTCCGGCGGTTTTGGAACCACACTTTGACCTGCAAGGACACAACAAACAAGACTCACATGATCAGTTTTTGTTTTAAAAAACACACTTTCCAAACATATTGTACCTTTAATTTCTCGTTCTACAACTGACAAAAGCTTTGCAAAGAAAGAAATGACAGTTTTAAACGTCCTTCGTGTCATAAAACAACAAAATCTTTCTGAAATTTGCCAGTTTTGAAGATATTTGGCGTCTCGTATTGTAGCACAGAGCTCCCCTATCCTTTTTTTAAACATCATAACGTGTGCAGATCTGTAACTCATCCTCACGTTATCCTACATCCTCTTTACATGCCTCAAAGTTAAACACATGTACGACTGACTCCTTTGTGACCCCGCCTGCTTGATGCATATCTACGCTAAAGCATGTTGGCGAGAACACGCAACACCTTGGCGGTATAGTCACACACACGCATTTATATATATATCCCGTGCAGAACAAGCAGGGATGCTGTAATCCCCTGGTACTAGCCATTGGATCAGCTCTTGTTGTTTTTCTCTGCACATTTGATCATGGTTAGCTCCATGCACTTTCCCTTCTCTCACACTTCACGGCTCTAACAGGCTAGAAATGCACATATGGGGACGGGGCAGTGAGATCAGAGCTATGCAGCAGAGTGGGAATATTAGTCATAGATAGAGGGCCAGAAAAATAAAGAGACGTGTGTTAAAGTCTAAATAAAGTAAGAGCAGGTTGGACAAATTATGCAAATGAACAGATCGAGCTGTTTGTGGATATTTGTTGGCCAAAATATGAAATTTAAAAACATTAATCGACATCAGCAACCTTCAGGGTTTCACCGCACGAGCCATCACGCCACCAGCCCCGCAGCAGATTGAGAAAAGCTCAGTGAACTCTGCCTGTCCTTGTCCGCCATGTTTAATTTATGCACCACAACGTAGCTTTAATGTATAGCGTGTGGGGGAGAAAAAAAAAAAAAAAAAAGTCGGGCCCGGGTCGCGGGTGTTTGATTGGAGGGCACGGTGGGGTCACGGGAGATCGCTGCACGGAGAGCCACCACCGAGAGGAATCACACACGTGTATAATTTATACGATCCTGACCGAGTTTCACTGCAGACTCACTACAGGCAGTAAGACTGGCACCGCCTCGCTTTGATTCAAACGTGCTGATAGAATAAGATCAGAAACAAGATCAGGAAAGTTTGACGTGTTCGTGTTTTCCACATAATGACTTGACCTCCTTTGCCTTTGACGTACAGGCACAAAAGCTGCCCTCAGTTATACAGCAGGTATACAAGTTATTGTAAGATTTAGGAGGGATGCTATGATAAATCATAGATATATTCACATGTAACGTCTTACATCTGTCAGAAAAGATGAAAAAGGCTCATCGTGGTTTCCTAAAGCCCGAGGTAACATGAACAAATGTCTTGATTTGTTCAGTGCACAGTCAAATAAAGCTGAGAAAATCTAGTTTTATGTCCAAAAAAAAGAGAAAACTGCAGTTCCTCAAACGTCCACTTGAGGCTGGCTCCAGAAGTGAGTCAGTCTCCATAAGTCCCCATGTTTCACAGCAGAAATAAACATGTTTACAGCCTGGTACAAAAAACAGTTTTGGTCTCTCTAGATAATTTCCCCGTTCATGACAACTGTACTGAGGGTGAATTTATATACAACTCACCTGTTCACATTATATTAAGGCTTAAAGTTATGCAGGATTAAGAGCATGGACGTTTTGATTGACAGGTGGCTCTAAAGGCATCATTCTTCCTTTTGATGATCCACATGCTGGTTTTTAGATGAGCTGGGACTTGAACATGTGGGTGACGTCGATAAAATTGTGAAAAACGCTAAAAGTTCTCCAAAAGATTGACATGCTTGGTTTCAATAGAAACCAGCTGAACAGGTTTAGTGTCTAACGCCTCTATTTCCCACTCGTCCTCAAGTTTACCGCATCAAAACTTATTTAGACACGCGACAGACTTTCAATCAACCTCTTTATGATTTCATAAAAAAAGGTTTCATAACCATTTATTGATCGCACAGCAGCCAGACGGCACGGATAACCTGGATGAAGGTCCAACACACACACACACACACACACACACACACACACAGCAAGGACTATGTAAGCACACACGCATTCATTCAAGTCACATGTGACCTGAACACACACACACACACACTTGCAGCGAGCACATGACCCCGTTTATCAGTAAGACCCGATGTTCTTACAGTCGAGATCCTCGCAGCTGTGTGGGTGTAAGAAAACAGACTTTGGTAGCTCCTGTAGTTCAATATTTATCATCATGTTTCTGGTCTCTCTTTGCAGATTTGACTTGAATTTCACTTTAAAAATAACTAATTTGTTCACGTGTTTCATGCTGAGTCCAACTTCCTTTGGAGCTGTGAAAGCTACCGAGCTTTGACGGAGTGAGGACTCTCTAAACATTTCTCGAAGGGTGTTGTGTCAATTTAGAAATAATATTTCAATCAGTCCGGACAGAAAGCCTCGACAGTCACATCTAAAGTCGATCACTGGACTACTGGAAAGTGACTCTCAGGTATTTTGAACTTTTCTTGGCCGACAGCTGAGACACGTTTGCTTCTCGGCCTAGACGAGAATGTCAAGATCGGACGATTCTGCACATCGAGTGTCGGCGTTTTCTCACTTTGAATGCGGCTAAAATTGAGAATTTCGTATCAAAATCTAACGAATGTGAAACCTGCAGAGAACTATCACCTGAATCTGAAGCTTCTTCAGTGAGTTTTGCTCTTGTAGCAGCTGTTTCGAGTGAAAAACCCCAATGTAAACCGCAGACTGATTGTTTGCGAGTAGCTGGTGTAGCAGGGAAACAGACAAATACTTCCTTCAAGCTCAAGGGCACTTTATTGTTTCCGGAGGATACAGACAGCATCAACACTTCACATCCTCTATCCAACTTGTCTAAAGCTCCTGCAGCCGGTACCAGCGAGCGTTCATGTTCTAAAAACAGCAACAAGGAGGTCGCCCGATTCTTTACGTGACACCAGTTGTAAGCCACGAACGTAGCCGCGTTGGATGCGTGACTGCGAATCAGGCCGCCTGGTGTTAAGTGAGTGAGATCATGGCCCTGGCTACCGACCATGACACAAATAATGGGATCGGAAGAAGATCCCGCGGCTCAGAGAGGAATACTGACGCCAGCAGCTCTTACTGTAAAGACCCGGAGAGAGGCACAGAGGGAGGGATAGTGGAGATGGAGATAAGAGGGGCGATGGAGGGAGGAGGGAGGAGGAGGGAGAGGGGACAGTATGGTGGGATAAGCAGAAATGATCCCCGTGTAGCTGCTTCGCCTCCTCTCCGTCTATATTTAGTCACCTCACGCTGCCTCTCTAAGATCTCTCTTTTACTCATGCGCCACCGCCGCCTGCCAAACCCATGAAAAGCTTTCACTACAGATGAAACTCCCGACCGGTCCTTCTCCCTGATCCCTACGCTGTGGGCGTGGCTCGCTCTTCTGTTCGTGTCCTATCCGTCGCTGGAAAGAAGCTGCCGTTTGGTATATCTACACTATTGGATGTAAATCCTTTTTAATGGGATCCAGGGTTCAGAGCTGGGGCAGAGATTACAGAGGGAGATCTGGATCTGGCGTGACCTGCATTTCCCCCAGGCCTCGCCCTCTGCTCTCTGGCCTGGCACGGGTGGAGTCCGCATGAGGAGGGTCAGGACTGAGGTGGTTAAAACCGAGACCAGGGCAGGGAGGTTGGGCCAACGGGAAGTTAAATTAAAAGCACCTAATATCTGCATCTTTAGATCTGTGCATGTAAATCAGAGATTGTTGGAAAACAGCAGCAAGGAAAAGTACAACGTTATTCTGTATTTTTGTGTCTTTGTTTCCTGACACAGCTGGACTCTGCAGGTTTTAGCAAACACTCCTCAAACTGTGGTAAATGCTGCTTTTATTGGGGACTATTTTCACATGTGGATGGATACACATTGTGATGCTGCAGCGAGTGTTTATGCTGCATATGTAGGAATAAAAAAACAACCAGCTTTGACTTCACAGACAAAACTTTTTAAATCAGATCACTTAATTATTCTAAATATTTAGATACAGGGTTTTTTATTTTAGTTTAAATGGTATCGACCAATCACCAGCCCTATAATTAAATACAGCCGGCAATGCCAATATGTGAATTGTTTCTGAAAGATAAAACTCTGATAACTTGTGTAACGATAATTATAGTGCTCGATTTTTATGATTTATGAAGCAGCAGGAGGGCGAGTGGATGAAGATTTTTACTCTTTTTGTGATTTTCTTCTTTGCATCTATCAAGAGAGTCGATCATTTCAGAAATTGAATAAATTATTTATCCAAAATGAAAATTTGGTCACAAAAACGAAAGAAAACTGTTTTTTTTTTTTTTAAACAAAGCAAAACAAAGAAAATGTGTCAGCGTAACATTATGATTACAGGTGTAAAAAATATATTAGGAGTGTTTTAAATGTGTGCATGGCCACAACAATTCAGACCTTTTGATTACTTTAATAATTTGTGTTGAGCTTGTTTTTCATTTTGTTGTAATTCGCCATGTTTGACCTCCATATAATTACTGTTTATACTGTTTATACTGAACATATCTCAGCTCAATTCATCTGTGCTGTATAACTAAAGCTCTGTAGTGAATCCATTTCGCTGACGCTTTCGAGTTTAAGTTAAATCTAAAACCTTCAAGTTATTGTTTTGTTTTATTTATGGTGTTTTTATGGTGTTGTTGGCATGTTAAGCACTCTGTGCTGTGGTTTTTAGAGGTGCTGCATATTGAAATTTCTTTAAGTCTTTTGTTTGTGTGCATGATTGGACCAATATGATTATTAATGTATTTAGAAAAGACAAAAAGAAAAAAGATATATATATATAAATAAATGTATATATTAAAAAATGTCAACCAACTGATCCCTCATTTTATTTTGAAAGCCACTTCCTGCCACATTATGCTACGTCACACTAAAGGAGCAGGAAGTAGCTGTAAAGGTGACGACTACACAAGACAAGGTGAGACGTCATTGGACGAAACAAAGGTAGGAGACAAAAAAAAAAAAGAGAGGACGGGGGTAAGTGTACGCGGGGCGTGTACATTCAAGGTCAGGGAGAGATGATCAGGCGGCATGCATGAATACACAGCAGGCCAGTCGGGCAGAGGTCAGCCAATCGGAGGCCTACGCTGTGAACCCAGACAGCTGCAAACAGAGTGGCAGGCAAACTGGGCTAGAGGTAGAAAGGTTAAGCCAGATCAAGACCAAATGTACAGATCAGCTGGGGATCCATATGCGTCTGTGTTCAAATATTCAGCTAAGCTGTGCCGGGTCGCATCGTGCAACTGCAGTTTAAGATTAATATATTTGTTTGTTTGGATGTTTCTCATTATCCGTCTCTTTTGTTCTTGTGTTTTTTTTTAATCACCTCTCAGCTTTACTGACCCGAGAGAGCATTAACGTGATAAAACGCTGCATAATACCCGTAATGCACGGTGAAATGTGACGGCAGAGTCTTTAAGAAGGACGCTCGGTGACCGTCTTTCACACTTTCCATGACCTCTCCGGCAGCTCGGCGCTCCCGCCGTGACCCCGTTCAGACCCCCTGATCCCAGGCATGTGATGGGTAGCAGCACAACAATGGAAACTCTTTTTCACGGAGACTGTAGCAGGCAGACCAGCCGCCATTCAAACGTACGTACTGTAACAGACAAGTAGATGCTCAACTGTACGTGAAGTAACGGACCGATGGCGACCAATGTGACGGACCATCGGTCGCCAACGAAGGAACGAGCTGATGGCTCGACGCATTATAGTCACACTAATTATTAACAAGTAAATAATTAACTTTTACAATGAAAATTAGCTAATGTTATGATGGAGTATGAACAGTATTGTGCACACGATTCAAAGAAATATTTAGGCCGTATGAAAACTGCAACGAAGTCGATTAATCGATTAGAAACAAAAAAAATCGATTAATCGGTTAGAAACAAAAAAAATCGATTAATCGGTTAGAAACAAAAAAAAACGATTAATCGTTAAAGTATTTTCTATTTCATAACAGATGAAACTGAATATTTTTGGAGTTTTAAACTAACAAAACAAAACATTCAAAAGACATAACACCTTGGACATTTTCTCACATTTCAAATAATTAATCAAGGTTATTATTTTCAATGAATTAGGAAAATAATCAGCAGGTTAATCCATAATAAAAACAACCATTAGCTGCAGCTGTACTAACACAAAATAAGGCTTAAGTTTGGGCCAAAATTTAATTATTATAACATTCTTGGGTTATTTAACTAAAATCTCTCCAGTCGGCTAATCAGTAATATGAAGAGACATTTCCTGCCTGAACCGATAAACTTTGGAGCTTTTAGTGTCCTCGAGTTCATTTAAGGGGCAATATGTAATAATTTGGATTAAATATGACATTTTTAATGTACACCAGTTATTTATCACTCTATATAAATTATTATACGTTACCACCTGCTCTTTCTGTAAAGTGTTTCTACAGGTTCGTCAATAGATTAGGCCAATAAGCAGCCGTTAGTTAAAGACATATATGTTCAAACTGTCTCTCTGTTGGTTTTTAATCAAAGTCAGGTGACTTAAAGAAGCTTAAACAGCATAAAAAACTCACTTTTTCTTACCTCTCTTAAGTAGATGACCAAATTCAGCTGACATCTTAATAAACTTCGAGATTCATTTATCCTCACACACACTTCTCTTCACTGTCATCTCTGTTTTTGTTCATTATATTCTGTTGTCCGTGTTTTTTTTGGTTTTTTTTGTTTCTCTCGTTCCTCGTGCTTGTTTTGCTTCATGCTTTTATTGTGAAGGATATGAAAAGAAAGTGTTTTTTTAAAAACATGACGAGGACGCAAGGACATGACCTCTGTGTCGCTTTGGGGAGGATTTGCAGGTGTTTTTTTTTTGTTGTTTTTTAGTATTTGTCCACCTGGATTATATTTCTGGTATTGTGGATTTGTTTTAAAGCAGCGTTGGGACGATCATGTATGATGAATTAATATAAGAAATGTGAAACACGTCTTTGGTGTTGAGTCAGAGTCTGTTATGGTGACGGAGGTGGAACGGGTTCAGACTTCCTGGCTGCAGTCCAACAGAAACGTACTTATATGCAGGGTTCCCACGGGTGCTTGAATTCCTTGAAAATGCTTGAATTTCAATTCAGTGTTTTCAAGGTTGTGAAAATGCTTGAATTTTTTGTGAAGTGCTTGAAAATGCTTGAAATTTCACAATTAGTTAAAAATCAAAACAGTCAATCTACCACCATATGAAATAATGCTAATTAGACCCATATTATTATGCCATACAGTGGCACCGCTGCGCTTCCCATGACCATCATGGCAAACACAACAAGGCTACCTATTTAAAGGTGCTGGAAAAAAAACTGGTGCTTGAAGGTGCTTGAAAAGTGCTTGAATTTGTTCATGAAAAAGGTGTGGGAACCCTGTATATCTGACGGTTACGCCGAGCAAACCAGATTATTGTGGCAGCTTCAGCTCTTCAGGTTCACACACATCCAGCGTTGGACCCCCAACCTGCCTCACACTTACACCTACAGCACCACCTTTGCATTTTACCTGTTACCTTAAACCCTTGCACCCCCTCCCCTGCCCTCCATCACCTCGCCCTGCCCGGGTAAACCCGCTCTGGTGCTCCATCGCTGCAGCACATGTCCAGCCAGGTTCAGCCAGGGGTTAACCCCGTCTTACAGCATCGCTGGTAGATATGGCTGCCTAATCCTCCTTAGCGCAAAAGCACTTGGGACTGTTATGAGGCCCACCTCTTTTTCTCCCCCTTCATCCCTCCCTCTCTCTCTTCCCCTCCCTCCCCGTCCTCCATCCATTCACCGCCATCGCTCCCTACCCCACCGGGTTCAGATGACAGTCTCTGCCTCACCCCTTCACGTACTGTAATCTCAGAGATGTGCTGCGGCCCATTCGCGAAAGAAAAAACCAGCAGGGGTTTGAATGTGGTCCATGACTTTTCCTGCATGTCACCCCGCAGTCATTCCAAACACTGTTGGGTCTTTTCGGCGCTCGCTTTTTTTTTGTTTGTCACATTAGGTTTTCCTGATTGTTTTCACAGCTGGGAGAAGAGAGTCTTAAAACCCGACACCCTTTTTATCTTTATCTTTATCTGTCTATTTCTTGTCTGTCTGCTCTGCGAGACGTTGATCCATCCCTCTTGTTGCTCTTCCTTTTTTCTCCCCATTAAAGGTCAAAGAAACCTCCGTCCTGCAGAGGAAGAAATGACGGCTCCTCAAATCGAGCAAAAGAAAATACGGCAAACGCTCAAAACAAAAAAGTTCCTTCACTACCTGAATGTATCTAAAGAGGTTACACGTTTTATTTACACTGACATGATGCAATTTATAGAGACGAGCTAGATGTGAGGCTCGTTTACATCTGTAGACTATGGATGTGCATATTTTTACATTTTCTGCCGCATTTGTGTGTAGAAATACATAGTTTTCACATCTATAATCATATTTTAAGACTTTTTTATGTGCACTTATGTCATTTTTTATGCATTTATGGTTCCTGGCCACATTATATTTTGTTAAACTCACAAAATAAGAAGTGAGAGCTGAATTTGTGCTTTAAAAAAGGGGGGGGGGACCATGCATGTGACCGTTTGAAGGTGCTAAACATGGACAAAAATACTCTTCCACTTACATATTTTGAATTTTTCTGGAAGTACTTCTGCACTTTTACTCGTAACTTCGTATTTTCACGACTTGCACGCGTTTTCCAGTTTCGTGAACACTCTGTGAGGATTCGGCGACTCCTGGCAGGTGTCTGTAAACTCCCACGCAGGTAATCTGCCGGTTTAATTGTATTACACATTTGCCTGGTGAATGACACAAAGTGGCTGCGTGGACGAGCTTTGACCTCGCTGATTGGTCCGAAGACGTGTGTGTGTGTGTGTGTGTGTGTGTGTGTGTGTGTGTGTGTGTGTGTGTGTGTGTGTGTGTGTGTGTGTGTGTTTCTTTCTGATTTTCCAGTTTCCGCCTCGGCTGACGGACCTGCTCCTCCGTATGTTTGGTAAATGACACACTTCACTCTGCCAGAAGCTGATTGTCAATTCAATCTTTGAGACTGATTAGGGACAAAAGGCAAATATGACTTAATTGCTATTATGTTCTTCTAATTATCTAATCAGTTGATTAGACAATCAGAGCCTCGCCGGGTTCTATCTGACCATCGACGAGTTTGGACAAAAAGTTTTCTGAGGACGACTCTCCGGTTTTAGGTCACCGCAGAGTTTCTTCAAACATTTGAACTGGCGGAACGACGGCAGCCGGCGTCTGTCTGGGGTTCGGACAATCGTGGCACTGTGCAGCCGCTTCCCTGCTACATCTGCACGGATATACGTCATGGCCCGAGCCCTCTGTGCTCCAGACAAGTGTCCAGACACCGTCTGTCTGGGCCGTCGTGGTGAACAATGCACACAACGAGGACATTCACTGTACGCAGACATAGAAGCACGACTTGTCATCCTGTCTGCCGTCGCTCTCTGCAGCATGTGCAATCAAACTGAAGGTCTTTTAATGGAAGTGAAACACTTCTTAAACCTGGAGCGTGCTCCTGTGTCCGCTCGCCGCTATGACAAAGCCTAAACTTCTTAACGGGGAATTTAGATTTAACAAGAGGTCACTTAAAGGTCACGTAGTCTCTATGAAACGCTTCTTTCAGGACATGACAACTAAAAAACACCAAATATGTGCGTGGGGACATTTTCAGCTCCTGAAAAAGTTATTACTGAGGTGTGTTTGAGGCTGTTTGGTATCAAAAAACTCGAGACAGAAGCGTGACACTGATCTCGGATGACTCGGCACACCTGTCGGTAAAGTTCACGCCGAGGTGGAAGGTGGATTTAAATCATATCAAGTACGGCGGGAGACATTTGTTTAATGAACGCCTTTGCGGCGGGAAGTTGCTCGGACGTCTTTGAGAACAACAACATCTACAACAATCTTCTGAACTGTTGATTGTGTGGTTGGTGGCATGCCCCAACACCAACTGCCACTGGATAAAGGGTGTAACTCCACCTGTAACACGGGTTGGAAATAGAAGATGATTGGCAGAGATGCTTTGGTTTTCTAAATTTGCTCGGACGACTTCGAGTTTTGGTCCAAACCTTTATTACAAAAAGTTGTTTCTGCTGAGCCGATTAAACCAAAGTACATCTCTAATCTAACATCGTGTTCATTTACTGGTTGTTGAGTCAGAGATTCGACACATCATTGACGACGTATGGACGGAGTTTAACCTGAGTTTATACTTGATAACAGTGAGGTTATGTGCAGACAACATATCTTGAAAGGACGATAAAGAACCGATCTGTCTAACTCGTGGATCTCGGCTTAAGTTGAGCTGCTTAACTTCGCCTCATCCTCCTGTAAACAAATCTACGAGGACCCCGAGAGCCTGTTAAACTGAATAAACAGCAAAGAAACAGTGTGAGTCGTCAGGAGAGAGAGAGAGCCTCCTGTGTGTTTTAAAGGTCTCCGGCGGAGTTGATCTGATCTTGAACCCTCCCGAGCTTCGCTTTGTGTTAACGTGACACAAAAATCACCAACACGCCGCGGGTCTGGATGATAAAAGTTGTTGTTGTGCGGCTAAAAGTGGAAGTCAGAGAGGCCGAGGACATTTTTAAACAAGCATAACTAAACACACGTGTGCTGTCAATACAGAATTTCTCATCTTAAAGCAGATTTATGCACATTTTTATCCCCTACGTTGGTTTTAGGAACTGTTTGACAACAGGTCTGGCATTATAGTCATGAATTAAGAAAACCTTTTGGTGCCACGTGTCCTCGCTTGTGTATATTTTTTCATTTGTGGCAGGGAAATATTTTAGTTTGAGCCGCTTTCCTCCGTTAAATCCACGTTAAAGCATAAATACATCCACTCAAAATCCAGTTTAACCGTGTCCTCAAACAAACGCAAACATTTGCCCACATCTGTGCGTTGTTGAGCCAGCTACACATTAAAGATTAAACATGATCACTGAGCTCTCTCTCTCTCTCTCTCTCTCTTTCCTATTTGCTGCGGGATTAAACCAGTTTAACGCGGCCCAGAGACCATTAAATCCATAGCTGCTCCACGGACGAGCTGCAAACAACAATGGGACTGATACAATGGCACTGTATATGTCAGCTGCACTCAGCTCAGGAGGACCGTGGAAGAGCTTAAAGTGACCACGCAGCATGGGGGTCCTGAAGTCTCCTCCTGAAGTCTCACTCAGTGCCAAACCAGCCGGAACAGGCAGGACACGTCCAAGAATGTGTGAAGTTTTTGTGCAAAGAGAGACAGAAAAAAAACACTTGCAGGAAGTAGTTTGACTCATTTCTGGATTTGGGGGTAAATAAAATGTTCAGAACAGAAATGAGAGATTCTCCTACGAAGCCAAAAATCTTGTGGATTATATTTTGTTGCCGTGGCTTTTATTTACAGATTTAACATTATCTGGTCCAAGAAATAACATAAATAATCCTCCTGGACATCAGTCAACAGAGCATACCTTCAAAATAAAAGCAGAAGCCTCGGTGAATATATAATATTTACATGTTTTTAATCATCTCTGTGCAAACTGATTGGAAAAGGTGACTGAGGCAGAGATTATGGAGGTGTGCTTGTGTCCACAGCAGCCCCTCCTGCTGTGTTACACTGTAGCGGGGAGCCACCTGCCGGGATGAAGGGAGAGCTCGGAGCTGGTAACGGATTACTCGGTAACGCGTTACTGGATGCACGAAGAGTTACCGGTTTCCTCCTAACGGTGGTTGGAGATAATTTAAATAAAACGTTGTTTCTATCCGCTCAAAGATGAAAATGAAGCTGGATCATGATCCTAAAAGTCGATCTGAAGATTTTAGGTGCAGTTTTAGATACATGTTTGTTTTTTTGTTTTTCTACAGGTGGAGATACTTTTGTGTTTAATCAAGGAAATTAATGTCGAAGGTGAACGCGCTCCAAATCCATCTACAAGTTTTGGAGGTTGAAACGTGACAGTAAAGCACCAACACTAAGATATTATTAATAATCAGTATTATTAATGTAAGGGGCAGGCACGGACACGGAGAGTCTCCACCCGGTTTTACGCGCGGTTATTCTCTGATTTGTCGTGTTTGTCGGACGCGGTGCGTCTCGGATTTAGTTTCTGCGACTGAGAAAAAGTTTTTGTGCGCAACAATCAGTAAGCAAGTCACTGTGTTTGTCCTTTTTAAAGACGCAAATCGCCACAAACACACGATTTTAATATATCATCAGAGTTCTGTGCATGTTGGAGACACTTTAAAGAAATTGGATAATGTATTATAAATTTAAAAATGACTTATTTCCCTCCGGATATCTTCAGAAAACTTCAAGAAAATTAGAATTTTTGCCACTTTTTTGCGTTTTGCATCCGTGTGTGTGTGTGTGTGTGTGTGTGTGTGTGTGTGTGTGTGTGTGTGTGTGTGTGTGTGTGTGTGTGTGTGTTGCCAATGTCTGCTGCCTCATTGCGTGATCAGATTGAATACCTGACCAAACTAATTGGAGTTACACCATGGGTCAATGACCAAATCCCCAAACATTGTTAAAAAACACTTAACGATCCAAACCTCCCATATTCCTGTAATTAGTATTTGTGTTTCGGTCACTGATGACGAGCCCTGTCACATGTTTAGAATAAAAGTTTAGAATAAAAAAAAAGTGTACCCATTCAAAAAAAAAAGTGCGTAATGACGCTTGGATGGTCCCGGCTGCTGAAACGTCTCAAAATGTTTCTTTAAACAAGTTTTTAAACCAAAATTCTGAATTTCCAGCTAAAATTGTGCCTGAAGCTCCGTGTTGTATTTACTGTATTTGGATTGTGTTTCATATTTGATGAACACAACGAAACCTGACAGAAAAAACGCCACCGATTTTCTATTTTTTAGAAATACGCCGAAATAGGCCGGACAAGATAGCTGATTTTATGATTTTACGCTTTTACGCACATCAAACTGTTCCAACTCCAGCAGGTTACAGGTTCATATTTCCATCCGTGTTTATTGAATCTGATCGAAATAAAGAAGAGAAGTGATTTCAGTCCAAATTTGATGGTTTGTGCTCGAGAAAACATCGAAAAAATGCCCGTAGGTCGATATGGCTAGAGGCCAGCGTAGAGGGAAATAACGTACTTTTCACCATGTTTTTATGTGTTTATGTTCAGAGCACGCTGTTGTCTTATTAGTACGCACAAAATATGCGCGTAAAACTATAAATTTGGAGATAAAAATCAAAATACTGACTGGAAAAAGCGACTAAAAGACACCAACAGACACAGTACATCACCATGAAAATAACAAGATAAGATTAGATAGATAGATAGATAGATAGATAGATAGATAGATAGATAGATAGATAGATAGATAGATAGATAGATAGATAGATAGATAGATAGATAGATAGATAGATAGATAGATAGATAGATAGATCTGCTGAATACAAACAGAAAAAAAGTTTTTTTTTTTACTATAATGGAGCTGCTTTTATACCCAGCTCTATTTGATTTGCACATAAAAACCTTGAGCAGCGAACTAAAAACACCAAGTCACCTGAAAACAGCCCAAACAAACCGGCTTAAAAAAGGAAACCTTAAACTTCCATCCTCCCTTTTTTTCCCTTGTGTGGCCTTGAATGGCTCATTTGCTTAAAAATATGCACCCATAAAGAAGATGATAATAACAACAATAATAATAAATAAAAAAAGAAGCCAGCTAAAAGCATTTCGATCACTGCTCCAATGGCACACGGCATTAGGGAATCTCAGAGCGGGTGGGTTTAATATTTCACGCCATTACTTTTTTTTTATTATTTACATTTTGTTCTCACTTGAAGGTCAGAGCGGGTTTTCAGACTTCAGGCTTCGTTCAGCCAATCAGCTGCCGGCCCCTGCGTCTCCTCAGCTGCAGCAGCAGGAAGCCGAGGCCCTCCCATTAACACCCCTAGTGTCAGCACTAATGAGGGACACAGTGGCTGCTCTGTGTTCCCAAATTCTGCACACACACGCACGCGCACACACACACACACACACACACACACAAACACACACACACACACACACACACACGCACACACGCACGCACGCACACACCTCTTTCTATGTTCGAGGGCGTTGAGGTTTTTTTTGGTTACATGAATGTTGGCGCACTGCACTGCGCCTAAACTTCCTGCAACAAGTGTTTTTGTTTTTTGTTTTTCACAGCAGAAGTGATTAAAGCCGAACAAACTAACACGCTGACATTTAGGCTTTTATTTTGTGGAATTATTATTATTATTATTTTTGGGGGGAAATTTGGAGTCATAGGCTGCGAATTTACAAGTCGAGCGTGGCCTCCAGACGCAAAGCAGCGCGCACTTGTGTCTGTTTTTGGGATTATACTGCTCTATAGTGAGTCAAATCTGTTTCTTTTTATATATATACTGGTATTTTATCAATACAATATCAATTTGCACTTACAAGCCGAATTGGCCTTACACACAGAGGGGTTGGGCTCCAAATGTGCCATGCAGCGTTCAGGTGGAGACAGACAGACACAGCAGGCCCGACGGGAAGCAACAAGATACTTTTCTTTTTTTATTATTATTATTTTTACATCTGCAAAAGAAAAAAAAACTGTGACGCTTGGTGTGTTTTTGTATTTTTAAGATGTGCATGGAGTAAAACGTGCACACACTGTGCGTAATTTGCATTTTTCAGGCTGCTGATGTTGAATCTTGTGCTGACTCATCTGATTTTGAGGCTGTTTTGTTGTTTCCATGCAGTTTTTAAAAAAAATAACATTGACATGATTTAATGTCTGGCTCTATAATCTGTCACTTCTCAACAAAAACAACAAAGCAATTGTGCAAATTTGAGGCCGCGGGCTCTGGTGCTCGTGTTAGGCCTTCACAAAGACCCCGGGGCCTCGTTATGACCGACTGTGTGTGTGTGTGTGTGTGTGCAGCAAACATCTTAAATAAACATGTAGCTGGAAACACTGTGCGCCTGGATCTGACCCTGGATGTGGAGAAGTCAGCTCTGACTGGACTGTGCTCTTTTTTGGGGGGGCGTGGTGCCTCTTTTATTGCTCCCTTCTGATTGGCTGAGGAGCCAATTAAAGCCCAAACACACCTGTGAGCCAATTAACGAAATGACCTCCAACACTGGCCATAGAAACACAAAATAACACACTTTAATATCGAAAGCTGCAGAGTTTCTATTTAGTTCATTTAAACGTCACAGCATGTCACGTGCTTTCTTTCCTCTTACCTGTGTTTCCGACAGGTTCAGCTGCCTCGCGAGCTCCGTGCGCTCGCGGCCCACCACGTACTGACACCGCTGGAACTCGAGCTCGAGCCGGTACAGCTGCTCGGCCGTGAACGAGGTCCTGGTGCGTTTGGGCCGGTCCAGGTCGAGACCCTTCGGCAGCACGATCTCCCGGATGGTGCCTTTGGCATCTGTCCAGAACAAATAGAACATTCAGAGAACATTTAGGGAACATTTAGGAAACATTTTGGGAACATTCAGAGAACATTTAGGGAACATTTAGAGAACATTTAGGGAACATTTAGGGAACCTTTTGGGAACATATCCAACAGGAGTTACTCACTTATAAGTCATTTGTCCTGACGTGTTGGTGCATAACTTAATATATATATATATATATATATATATATATATATATATATATATATATATATATATATATATATATATATATATATATATATATATATAAGATTAAAGCTGAAGTACTAGATGATAATTTGAGTTTTAAAATTAAAAGTTTTGTGCAGATAATGTGCAAAAGTTCAAATATGCAAAATATTTAAAGACACATGCATCTAAAAAAAATGTGATTTAAAGGTTCTTGAAAGGTTTGTATTGATGTAAACATGAGCTAGCTTCCTCTGTGTAAATTTAATGTCCGCTTCAGCAGCAGGACAACTGAACGCCTCACCGTGTTATATCACTCCGCCCATGTTAACTCTTACACTTCAGGCACGGTGCGCCATGATAGAAAGTCCCTGCACTGAATGCAGCGACACAAACAGCTGTTGTTAGTTTAAACGTGACAGTTCTGTCACTGAACCTGAGGAAAATAAATAAATCTTATACTTTTATTCTGAAACGTGACTAGAGTCAGTTTTTTTTCAGTCTGGAGTGACTCTACAGGACAACACGGTGCCAAAGTGATGGAATATTCATGAGCGGTGCTATAGGCTAATGGGAGAGAGAGAGAGGGATGGATGGATGGATGGATGGATGGATGGATGGAGTACAACAAACTGCGTATGTGTTATTTTTAAACACGCCTGAATAAAAGACCCGATTGTCATCACAGCTGCTGTGTGTGTGTGTGTGTGTGTTATAACAGCAAACAAACATGTGAGGAGGTCTGCTGCTTGAATCAGAGGCTGCGTGAGTGATAATTGATCCATATCCAGAGTGAGCTGAGGTTTGGGTAAAGGTTAATTGTAGATGTGGGTCGGTTTTTGCGTAAAATCCTTAATTTAACGTCGCTGCGTCACAATATTGTATTGTAGACTTTATGTATGTGGATGTAAAATACGCACACACACTCTGCGTCTCAAACTGATATTTTATTCACCTCAAACTAGTTAGAAAATGGAACCAAAGGCTTCACTCTCAACTGTTTCCACTCCAACTGATAAGGCAGCGTGTCATCATCTATAAACAACAACAACAACAACAGCAACAGCAACAACAGTCTTGAGTCTTTAAATCTGCATTATTGTGCGTTTTATTCTCAGTTGAGTTTGTTCCACCCTGTTGGCTGGAAGGCTGTCCTGATTTTTCAAGAACTGGCTACTTCGATATTTGTTTGTTTGTTTGATAAATAGAAAAAAAAATATATTTAATGGTAGCAAATTAAAATATCCAGCCATCACTCAGGATATTGTCTACACTGTAAAACAATAAATAAATAAAAAAAATTAAAAAATCACAATTTCTTGATTTAATTTTGCTCTGATCAGTTATTTTATTTATCTTTTAAAAACCTCTTTCCCCGCATTAAAAATCTTTTTATTTTTATTTTTATTTTTCTTTGGCTGTCGCCGATTTGTTGGTATTTATCACATTGAACCGAAGCGCAGGCCAGACAGGAGCTGCTCTTTGTCCAGAGGTTTTGAAGTCATGAAATATGCAATTCAATAAAATATGAAGAGCCCTGAATTAAATATGAAACAAAACTGATTGAACCCAACATCCACGGTGTTTCTATAGAGACGATACAGCAACTAAAACACTCAAGTAAAAAAATAATTGAATAATCCTTATTTAAAAAAAAAAAAAAAATTGGTCTGTTTGTGCTTTATCTTCTGTTGTATTGATGTTTATTTAAATCACGGGGTGAACGACACGTTTGTCTTTGAACGCAGCGGGTGTAGTTGAAGGAGAGTCGGTGCGTAAAAGGAAAAGTACGGAGAGTTTTTGGCGCAGCGGTTGGATTCATTAAAGTGTTTAATGACAGTAAATCCATCACTTCCATACGTCCTGATCTGTGTTAAACTCCAATCACACATTTACACCCATTCCTCAGTGTTTGCATATAGGCCGAAGCTGCGTAATGAAAACAAGAGGAGGTCTCCATCTTTACGCACGCGTAATAACTATGCGTAATGTGTCTCCAGGCGAGTAAGAGCCTGCACCAGATATGCTACAAACCCTAAAAACCCTACAGATGCGTACAATCTCTCCAGAGAAATACAAATATCTAAAAAACAGTCAACGTTTGAGAGCAGTGGAGTGGAAACCAGCGGCTTGTACGCAGACCTGCTGACCTCTCGGTGACCCCCCCCCCAGCCTCGCTGCAGAAAAGCATCCAGACTCAGGCGTGAAAAACAAACCCTGACGCTGCAGGCGTCGCTGGCTCTGTACAGTACAGTGGAGGATAGCACCTCCTCATGTGATGAGGAGCATTAACAAACGTGCTGATGATTCACAGAGAATACATGAGCACCAGATCTCATAAGAAAAACAGTCAATTTAATTAAAAATTCAGAATCTGAAGACTGTCCAGCTCATTTCTCATTCTTCTTTCTTCACCTCTCTGCGTTTTCTCTCCTTTATTTCTCAGAGCTAAACGAGCTGCACACGCAAATCATCTAAAATCATCCAACACAAACATTAAACAGAGCAAAACAGCGACCAAAAATATTCACATCCATTCTCCTTTAACCAAAAAATTGACAGGCCGACATATTGATCGTGTCCAGAGCAAACAGTCACACAGCACAGCGAGGACAGATCCTGCACACAGACACAGCGAACACCAGCAGAGACTTAAATATGTGGTTTTTTAAACGAGGATCTGAGTGGAGAGGAGGAGTGTTTGTTCCTGGAAAGCATTTAAATAAAATAAATAAATAAACATATTTATTGCAGGAAACTTCACAATAACTCAAAATAAAAAAAATGTTTTTATGTTTGCAATAACAAAGGTTTTAAATGCAAACCTACATGCACACAGATATATTTATATATTTATATATGTATATATGTTCTGTGGAGCCTGGTGACCTTTAAGCTTCCCTGCAACCATCCAACACATTTACTGAACTATTGAATTTTCTATAATTTAACGTGCAAACATAAACTGAGTTTGATGTTTTTGGGGCTGTTGAGTCTTAAAACAGACCTATTTAAAATAAATATAGAATTATTGGGAGTAAATACGTATAGAATAAAATACAAGAAAAAAAATGATAGCAGCGTTTTTTTAATATATTTTTAGATTTTTTTTTTAGGAAGTCTCAGGATGGTTGAGAGGCTGCTGGCTTCCTGCAGGGGGGCGTGGACACTGGGAATAATGTTGAATTAAATATTATTCTGACGTTCATTAACGTGAGGTCGGCACACAAAGGCAGAACACACACACACACACACACACACACACACACACACGGCCTTATGGTGATCATTGATGAAGATCTTCATGATGTTTTATCTTTATTGATTATTATTATTATTTTTCTTCAAACTTTCTCACACTCACACACTCACACACTCACACACACACACACACACACACACACAGGCCCAGCTCAATTCTTTGACTATTGATCTGACCAATCAATTGATTTATTTTCAAAATAAAAGCAGCTGTGACAGCTGATCTGTGCCAAACAACTATTATCTGAAGAGATTTTTTTTTATTTCTATTTTTCATTTATTTTTATACATATATTTCTATGTTATTTATTATTAGTGGACTCTTGCAGGTGTGGTCTGGTGTTACAATCATTTGGGTATGACGGAAGTGAAAGTAGCCTTTTGTTATGAGAGCAGGAGTCCACCCTGCAGCAGAGGTGTTGACCACTTTGTTTAGAAATGAACCTGTAAAATATTAATAATAACATTATTAATATTAATACTGGCCTTCTTTCAGTTTGTGGCGTTTTCTAGTGGCATGATTTGAAAAGGGGAAACACTAAATAAATAAAATATTTTTATTTTAGATTTAGATTTTTATTTTATTATTTAAATTCTTCTGTGCGTCATTACGTCTGTGGAAGCTTTTAATCTGGATTCTTATTGATTAATATTTTAATTAGAGTCACTGTGGATAAAACCCTGAAGTTAAAATGGCCTCATTTCCCTCCAAACTCTCTCACACACTCACAGTTTTTACGCACGGCGTTTCAGTCCACTCACCTCTCACTAATATCCTCCGACAGTAGTCTGGGTCCACTCCCAAAAGTTTGTCGTGTCCGTCTTCGCTGGAGGACGTCGGGGTAGATGCTGATGTCCCCGGGGTGTCTGTGGAGCTCTGAACCGGGGACCGGCTCCCTATCTCGGCGCGGCACTTTGTCTCCATCCGGTCCGGGCACAGCGGGTTGGGTCCACAGCGGTGGCTCCCATCGCCCATAGTCGTGGCCTGATCGAACATCTACAAGTAAGTTGGACTCTAAAAAAAAAAAGGATCTCCCTCTGTTTGTCGCTTCTGCTGCTTCACCCTCGTCTTTCTACTTTCTTCTCCTCTTTGCAGAGAGCATGCCCTCCTCTCGGTCCAAAAAATCAGAATAAAAAAGTAGATCCAGTTACAAAGGAAACATGCGGTCCTGCAACGGGACCGGGGTGCGCTTCAGGTGTCGCGGCATGACTCGAGGTCCGGAGTCCAAACCAAAGCAAGAGGGAGTCGGCTGAGGGATGATGGTGGTGGTGGAGAAGGAGCAGGAGGAGCAGGAGGAGCAGGAGGAGGAGGAGGAGGGGGAGAAATCTGTGGATCCTGCTCTAACTATAGTAGCCAGAAGAAATGCATGGTGCAGGCTGGGAAGGTACAAGAGGGCAAAGCAGATCTATGGAGGAGCGGGGAGGTGCCACAGACACACGCACACACACACACACTGAAGCACACACTGTTCACCCACGTAGAAATAAAGTGAGGCGGCGCACAAGAAGAAGAGGAAGAAGAAGAAAGCAGCAGCTCACAGTTCACAAAGCCAGGGAAGAAAGTTTCGTCCAAAAAAAGAAAGAAAGAAAGAAAGAAATCAGCAGCCTGGTCCTGCAGCCCCCGGTCACATCGAGCGCGGATCCTTGATTGAGAGTTGTTGGTGCTGAGATGGCCACAGAAAAAAAAGAAAAGAAAGAAAGGGGGGTCGGTGGTCTTCTGCTTTTGGAGAGCCCACAAGAAAAGAAAAGATGTCTGCAGGAGGGGGGACAGTCGGGGAAATGGTCACATTTGCGCACAGAGAGGAGTCTGGAGCACTCTGTGTCAGTTTGGATCAAAATTTGCTTCAGAGCTGAAACATCACGTCTCTGAGCTGGAGGGGCGGCTCCGCACACACCCTGGCCCCGACACTAACACAGGAGAGAGATGTCGGTGTGTGCTGGATAACATTTGTGGTGACACGGTTACACTTTACGGAGAGAGAGGCAGAACGCCACACGTCCACGTCATTTCCTGGACACGCAGGGTCGTCGCCGATTGGTCGGACGGTTCAGAGAGCACGTTTTTTTTTTTTTTTTTTTGACAAGAGGAGGATGAGCGAGGCGCTGCAGACCAGGATCAGGCGCAGGAGGAGGCGCGACATGATGCGCGCTTTGGCGCTCCTGGAAACAGCCAGAAAACAAAAACAAAAAAAACGAAAAGTGGACTTCCACACTGACTCTGACATTTTCTTTTTGTTTCTAGCAGTGGATGAACCTCTGACCCAGCGAGGTAAATTAAAACACATCACTCAACCAAAGAGTTTCTGAGAGAAAAAGGAAGTTTACACGCATGTAGGCCTAAAACACGGCTCCATGTATGGAGGCCAATATATGTCTCCACACAAACAGTTTTTACTTACAACCTTCCATTTTAATCTATTTGTAAATAGTATAGTGTCTCCAAAAACTCATTCTCTGTGAGTTCTTCTGGAAATAAATGCAAAGTTTCAGTATTTTTGAAAAATTTTATGCTGGATAATATTTTTATTCGCTTCTATAAGTCGCCTGATTTTGATAAAAACCAACAAATTTGAGTCTGAACACTTTTTTTTTAATGAACCCGCAGCACACATACCTGATTAACATGTGGCCGTGTTGAAACATTATTGTCGTGGTGTCATTTCTAATTATAAAGTGTGAATATTCCACAATGCATCTCAGTAATAATTTAAATAAAGTGACAAACAACTTTTCGAAGTAATATAGCCAGCTTAGCATTTAAATGAAACATTTTAATTTAAATTGTTTTTATGTTTCACCGTAAATCAACTTAAATGCTGTTCACACTGACGTCTGATGATAAATAGTTCTAATAAGGTTTCTATATTCAGACTCTGACTCAAACTTTGATTTTTAAACGTGTGTTTATATACTGTAGTATTCGTGTATCTATGTATAGTAATACTTTACCAATATTTTCCACATTTACACAGTGCATAGAACACAAACATATATATTTTTTATACTATTTTGTTATATTTTATTTATATCATGCAGTTTTACTTGAAGTTTAAATGTATTTTATTTCTTATTTTTATGCTTTATGTCCACTGTCAGTGTTTTTAATGTCTAATCTGACACGTTAACACACGTTTAGATTTAGTTTGAATGACTTCTTCATTAAAATGCCTCAAGAGAAACTAAAATTCAGTTTTCCTCATCTGAATCAGAGTCTGTGTTCAAGTCAATATGTCAGATCTGTGATTCGGGAGCTGTAAAAACATATATATTTTTTTTCTTCTTGACTTCTTTCTGTCATGAGGAAACCTCGAATTCAGGCTCTCGAGTTTATAAGAAGAAACCGAGCTGTGTCATCTTTCACAGACTCTGTTTCTCATCAGCTGCATGAAGCACTCTGTCATTAAAACCAAGTGTTTGTGTTTAGGAGTCTGTAGAAATGAAGGTGACCTGCCTCGATCGGTCTACACGCTCTTACACTCGTCCACTCGCTAACTGATGAGAAGAAAATTCACTTTTTCTGACAAGAAACTGAAACACTATCATGAGCACGGAACGCCGCCTGTGTAATCTCAGCAGAATAAAACCTCCAAGACACAATCTACATTACAACATAATCCAATTTTTAAAAAAGAAGCCTGAAAATGATCAGATAGTTGAACCTGGAATAAGTTATGAGATTCAACAGGTGACACACACACACACACACACACTACAGAAGCTAAGCGAGCTGTTAACACATAATCAGAGAGGAGCACTGCATGAAAAAGAAGGAGCGTAAACGGAGGCTACCATGTGTCATTTACTGTATGCATGCACAGCAAACACCTCCACCTCCTCCACCTCCTCCACCTCCTCCACCTCACACAGGATTGATGTTGATGTTGCAGCCTGTAGTTTGTTGTGATTGTGAGATAATTTCCACCGAAACACTGGGGAGGAATTTCCTCTTTACAGGTGAGACATCTTTGAAAACACTGCAGCGAGGAAGAAGCGAGGGAGGGAGGGGTGGGGTGGGGGTAGGAAAATGTGATTTTTTTTTTTTGGAGCCGGATTATATAATTATAGTTTTGCTGTGTCTCTGTATGTGTGTGTGTGTGTGTGTTTTTTCTTATTTTTCTTATCCGAGGCCGTAATTACTGCTCGCAGCCATGGGTCGTTACTCCTTTCAGCTGGCCTAATCTCACAGAGGATGAATAGAAACTGTCAATCAGACGCTGCACTCAGCAGCGAGACAAGAGGGGACTGATTGCTGCTGCTGCTGCTGCTGCTGTGTGACACACACACACACACGCGCACACACACACACACACACACACACACACACACACACACACACACACACACACACACACACACACACACACACACACACACGCACACACACTTCTTCCTCCTTCTCTGCTGCAGTGTTTTCAGCCTCTCTGTCTCCTGATGCTGCAAAACCTCCAAAAAAATTTAACCTTTATCTTTTTTTTTTTTGATGACCGCTCAGCTTGATTTCAGTCTTTAGGAGCATTAAGAAAAATAATCAATGTGTCGTTCTGTGATTAGACTCACTGTTTTTTTGGACTGACACCTCCTCTGAAAACCTGAAAATATGTTTAGATGTAGATTCCTGCTTCTTGGCAGTCTGAGGCAGAAAATAAGATAAAATAAATAAGTAAAGTTTAGATCAGATTACATTTTTTACACTCAAGTTTTGTCAGTATTGAGCTTCTATATGTCGTCGCCTGTATTTACAGCTGCTTCTACTCGAGTATTTCCATTTTCTGCTGCTTTATACTCCTCCCTGCTGCATTTCAGAGGAGAACATTGAGCTTTTTTTTTTACCATGTATTCATACACAAATATACACTTAGTGAGATCTATATAAAATAACACGAGGAATATAAAATAGTTTAAAAGAAGACTGGAGTTAGATGTTTACATGACACGTACATATTCATTAATATGTTTGCTCTGTAAATATCATTTTAAAGAGTACAGATGCAGCATTTACAATGACTTCTACTCGAGTATTTCCATTTTCTGCTACTCTACACTACATTTTAAATGATGGAGTTGTAGTTTTTACCATGTATTAATGCTACAGACGACCACACGAGCATACGTCTATATACAATGCTTAGTTATTAAAGGGGGAAAAAACATAAGAAATATAAAATAGTTTTAAAAAAACTGGAGTTAGATATTTAAATAACACCATATTCATTCAAGTGCGTGCTTATGGTGAGTCTATGTAAACAATATGACAGTTAACACTGTATAGAAGAAGTTTTTACAGCTACTTACGAGTATTTTCATTTTGTATGTACTTTTTTTTAACCATGTGTTCATGTGTTTATAGATCGGAGGATGTTTGATTCACACAAATATATGAGCTGAGATCTATATATGGTAAATAAATAAATGACATATATAATATAATATATATAAAATATTTTTAAAGATGACTTGAGTTAGACGTTTGCATCACACCATATTGACAAGTGCTTGCTTATGATGAGTCTAGGTAAACAATAGGACAGTTAACACTGTATAGAAGGAGTTTTTACAGCGAGTATTTTTATTTTATTTATTTTTATTACCATGTGTTCATGTGTTTATAGATCGGAGGATGTTTGATTCACACAAATATGGTAAATAAATGACATATATAATACAATATATATAAAATATTTTTAAAGATGACTTGAGTTAGATGTTTACATCACACCATATTGACAAGTGCTTGCTCATGGTGGGATTGTTGAGTCTCTGTGAATAATACTAATAAAGAATCACAGTCTGTGTGATCGTTATAAAATAACTTGTTATGATTCGGTGCTATATAAATAATAAATTGTGTTGAATAAAAAATGATGCAACAGTTCATGATGTTTAAATGTTACATGCATCGACTCTTCTGCTACTTTTTAAGCTTTATTTAACTGATTTAATATTTTAAAGGCAGCTGGATTTTGCATGGAGCTTAACTGTCACTGAGCTGAAGGAACTTTAGTTTTCTTTAAAGTCAGCAGTAAAGAAGATGACTTTACTTTACATAACTTTAGATATGTTTACAGTAGAATACTGTTATTATTATGTAGATTTATTATGGTGAGTTTCAGCCTGAAACCAATCTGCAATCTGCGTCCTTGATATGTTGTTTCTACATCATGATGAGGAAACCAAATCATATTTCTGCTCCAGACTTCATTAAGTCGCATATGTCCTGCCACATGATACTGATGCCTCTAAACAGAGTAAAAACACACATCTACTCTGTGCCTGCGAATGCCCACAGGCCAGGAGGAGGAAAAAAAATGTTTATTTGCACCATGCACCGACTGCCTCATCCTGCTCCCTCCTCCCTCTGTCCTGATCTCTACTCTGTGTGTGCGCGACTGTGCCTCGTGGAGATGAATCTGATCAATCAGATCAATCAACAGAGATTACTGTAATCCCAGAGGTCAGAGGGAGGGCACCGGGCCACTCAGAGTTCACACATCCCGCACAGGCTTCAGACAAATCTGTGCAGGAATGGCAAACATTTGGCCGCATGAAACTGAAACTGAGTTTAGACTCATAGGAGCAATAAGTGCAGCTTCTGTTTGATCACAGCTGATGTGTTTAGATATTTAACCCTCTACATGAAGCAGAAATGCTATTTAAGTGTTTATTTTCAATAAATGTCACATGTAAGCATTTGTAGGATGTGTGATTATTCCAATAAGTTGAAGGAAGCGCGCACCGAGGCGCCTGGAAGCGTCTCTGTGCGTAAAGTGGACGCAGACGCGCTGAAGGTTTATTATTATTATTTTTTATTTGAGGGGCTGATGCTGGAGGATGCAGGTGCTTTGTTGAAATAAAACCTTTGGAAGGAGGAGCGGGAGAGAATGTGGCGCAGGGTGGAGGTAAAATGTGCGCATGCAGGAGTGTGATGGACACTCAGCTTTACGCAGCGAGTTTATTAACGGACAGACTGGTCTCATCTTCATGATCAAACATCAGGGACTGAAGTCCAGCCAGAATTTAAAAATCATATTTATCAAAGAGTTTTTATTCTCGGCTCTCAGGTCATAAACTTGACTGAACTTTTGTTGACAGGCTGTTGCACGCAACAATTTTTTATTTTATTTTTTGTCATGTAGTCAAACAAAGAAAAAATGTTGCGCGTTACAGGCGCAAATTATCTGGTAAATACTGTAAATCACAGAGGGCACGTGAGCAAATATTTGCAAAAATAAAAAAATAAATAATAATAAAAACTTGCAGAAACTTTTCGTTCAACCGAATGTCTAAAAAACTTCATTTGAATAAAATTTGGGTTATTTTTAAAATCTATAAATCATCATAGATACTTTAATTATTAGTAGTTACTGAGTGCTGCTTAAAACTTGTTGTTAAATCCATATTTACTGGCAGTGAAGTCAGTGAACTCATAACTTATATAAATGCTGATAAAAATATTTTGTTGCACACTTCCAAATAATAAATATAAATATATAACACAAGATGTAATGAAATAAAGTAATGTAAAGATGTTAAATTGGGCGCATTTTAAAGTTTAAAATTAAATATTATATAAATATTAAATATAAAAAACATTTCTGAGCATTAAAGGGACAAACTGTAAAATATGGTCGAGATTAAAGATTGAATCATTTTCTGCCTGCAGAGTTTAAAGATGAACAATATTTATCAGTTCATATTAACGCACATGAATAGTAGCACTATAAACAAGAATAAAACTAACTAAATGTGTTTTTTTTTCTCCTGCTCTGCTCTGAAATATACTCAAATAAAATCACACACCCGGGAACACAAACATTCTCTGGATGTGCGTAAAAACCGAGCCGGCGTGAAAAAGAACCGAGTTAAACATGTTTCTTCATCTTTTCATACAAACTGATTCCTCCGCAGCTCCGCATCACTATCAGCCTCTTGTAGAATAAAAATAAAAATAAAGTTACAGACTCCTCTGGTCACAAAGCTGGACTCTCCTGAGCTCTGTTAGTTTGTGTCTCCTGAAGCAGCGTGGCTTGTTTTTGTCTGGATTCAGCTGCAGGACGCAAACTGTCCTGAGAGAGGAGAGACACACATCCTGAACTCTGTGCTCAAACTTTCTGCTTTCACTTTCTCATGTTAATATCTTCCCCAATATCAAAATCAAATAATCAAACTTTTTAAATTAAAACGCTTTTAAGTGTTCAGTGTTTGTGTTGGAGTCTATTTGTGGCAGCAGTTTAAGATTATTGGTTATATAATGGCTGGAAATGTGCCAGATATTCAAATCGCTGCAATTGTTATTGTTGCAGATTGACAGGCTGTAAATAAAGTTTTAATTCAAGAGTTTTTGAAGGTATTAGGAGTTCAGCACAAGCTCACGTACAACCCAACGCGTCCGTATGTCTTTAAATATTCAATTTATCTTTATAATGTTGAATTTCTATACTTCCCGTCACACAGACTTAGTTAGTCTGCCCTCTCCTGACAGCCAGCAGTGAAAAAAAGTTTATTTGACTGTTATGTTTAAGAGAAGTTTGCTTTTTATCAGTGTTTGTGATTTATTGCTCATAAAGCTGAGTCACTGTGCTGTAATCATGCTGGACGTCTAATAAAAATCATTTTGTTTTAGAATCTACAAGGCAAACCCAAACCAAACATGTTTATATGACCCTCGATATGTCTACAATGCAATTATTCATAGCAAATATTAGTTCAGTCTTGGTAATTCAGAAAAAATATTTTAAAAAATTATGCAATTTAGTCTCTAAAAGTTTAAAACAGCAAAGGAATCCACACAAAAATCTAGTAATTAGGATATAACTCTTTAAAAAAAATCAATAAATTTGTGGCAAGCTAAAGATTTTGTGTGTAATTTCAAATATTCTTTTATTTTAAGTTAAATTCCTGACTTGCACATAAAAACTAGAACACAAGGAAAAAGTTACTTGTCAGAACCTCAGTCAATAAAATGTCGACAGAAGTATTGTAGAGTCTTAAAACTACTTGGTGAGTTTTGAAAACACGTCTATTTTCACACTTTGGTTCAATTTTGGTTTCTTTACACACTAGTTTAGTTCAGTATACAATATATAGCTCAATGTGCACAGGCAGTATGTTTCCAATAAGTTAAAAAGAGTTTACATGAATCCAAATCCCAGAAAAGACATTCACATTCACCTGAAATGTTGATGTCAATATTTCAAAAAGGAAAATCGAGCGTCCAGAAATGTTTCTCAGTCTCCCCGTGGAGCCTCGTGAACAGAGATGTGGTCATCAGTGCAGCGGCGTAGACCGCCACCAAGTGTCCCTGCGCTGAACTGACAGAAGGAGAAGCAGCAAAACTTAAACATACACACATTTCTTTTTTTATTGAATATATTGGACATTAAAAAATAAAAATCACACTCACGGGAGGAGCAAATATATCAACAAATTAACTTGCTACATTCTTGAAACAGTAACCTACCGAGCACTTCAGAGAAGAAACAAACCAGACTTTGACCTATACTACACGCAAGCAAACATCAAATCAGTCGATTTTTTAATTTGCACTACACCAACAGCTCGTGGTCACTTTATGCAGAGGAGTTTCACACAGAATCGTTTCCGTTAAGGCTGATGTATTCGACATAAACAAAAAAAAAAAGAGGAGATATTATTATATGGACAGTGCCAGGGCCGGATCATGGCACTTTCTCTGTGAGTACAAATGTAAATGAAGCAGTGCAGATGGAAGAAGTGGGATTGAAACACTGAAACCTCAAACAAGCAGCTGTGATACTGAATCTGTGTGGTGTGCTACAAAACTGGTCAGTCTTGTAGCTACAGTATGTGACAGGATGGAGTTGGTCAATGAAAGGCACTTGTGTCGCATGTGTGTTCTGAAGGCGTTGTGGATCCAAAACCAAAGAAACAATTCCTTCCCAAACTCTTTCTTAAAAAGAAGAAATCAAGCCAAAGTACATGCAAGATTATTTTCAATTATTTTCTTGATTAGTAGATTGGTCAAAAATACTGAAAAGATATCCGTCACAAGTGTTTAAACGTCTCGGTTTGTCCAAAAAAATCCACATAAACTATTAACATTGACAAAGTTATAAAACAAAGACGTGCAGAAAATCCTCACATTTGCAAAGCCGGTGCCAGAAAATGGTGATTTCAACTAATCCATTATCAGAATAGCTGCAGATTAAGTTATTTGTTTAACCGACCAATTGTTTCATCTCCATCCAACACATGTACTTAAATCTGGGAGAAGTGGCAAAACATTTTTTTTTAAAACATGTCAAGATGTTTGCAGCTCGACAACGAAGAAGTTTGGTGGCAGAAAAATGTTTCCGAGATCCTAAAACTCAGATTTCGGTGTCAGTTCCTCGTAATAAAAAGTCAAAGCTCTTCTTTCTATACGCACTATTTGACACAAATGTTTAATAATCATACAGGGAGGCTCCAACTGGAACATTATTACGTCTGCTGCAGCTGCTTTCCACACATACGCCTCTATATATATATATATATACGTTCACACGTGTTGTTTGGGATTTCCTGGGAAGAAGAACTTCAGTAGTAGTTGTCAGGACACGTAGGAGGGAAATTAGTGAGTGACAATTCGTGAAATAGTTGGATTTTTCCTTTACATGTAGAACCCTGAGCACTGGAGGACATATCTCGGCCTGCAGCGCCCCCTGATGGTTAAACAGCGACACTACATGCATTGCAGCATTGCTAATCTTTCTCCCTGAAAGGTGCAGATTCCTTTATTCCTTCTTTAAAAGGTCAGTTTTATAATCTACTTAAATAATTAAAATAATAAAAGAGCCCTTGTTTACTCCATCGCCTATAATAAATCCACATTGGATACAGTTTGTACATCAGGGGAAGACCAAGAGGTCGTGAAAAGGAGCTGGACTGATTCAAAGAGCGCTGCTGCCCTCTAGAGGTTCATTAAGGAAAACACAACTACAGGGTGGATGAGGAGAGATGGTGGAGCTGCAGAAAGATGGAGCAAATGTACAAACTCTCTGTTCAGACGCTGCCAATCCAAAAACCGAACACTTGAATCACACTGGAGGCTTCAAACACTGTACACTTTTTCTATTTGGGAGAATGGCTGCTGTGTGTGTGTGTGTGTGTGTGTGTGTTGTGTTTATTAAGTGTATGTCAGTGAGTATGTGTGTACTTCAGGGAGGAAAGAAAGCAGAAGCTTTTAAAGCTTTTAGTCAAATCCCTGCCAGTCGCTCTGCTCGGAGTCGTACTCCAACTCGACGCCGATACAGCGAACTCCCTCCAGCAGCATCGGTGTGCCGTGGTGACGATCTGTGACAAGTGACAGAGAGAGAAAGAGGGGAATAAAATATGTTGGTTCTGATGTTTCAGGCAAAGTGCATCTGCGGTTTTTATCTAGAAGCGTTAGTTCTGGTTTAACGGACTTTACAGGCTCGACTTCTGAAGATGTTTCCAGGATACAACCTGCACCTGCTGAGATGAAGCCACTCTGTATTAAAACTTTGATTCCAGGCTGGTCCACCGTCTTTTAAACAGTTTTTAATATCTGTAACGAAGACCAGGAATCACGGTAACTCCTGGAGAGTCTGATACCTTGGCCTTTCTGAACTTGTAGCACTCTGAATCAATTGGTCTTGGTCTCAATTCTGGTCTCAAGGTGACTTTTTGAAGGTCTTCTTCTTGTCTTGGAATCAGCCGCATTTTTACTGGGTCTTGTCTTGATATTATTTCAACACAGTGTCCAACAGAAAACACACAGTAGTCTGTAAACTTTGCGATGTAACGCTTACTAAGACGGCTGGGACTGCGCCTCACCCAAAGCAATGTGGAAAAATATTAACTACATATGTAGGCTATGTACGGTCTGGTCTTGGTCTCGACAAAGTCTTGCCCTGTCTTTGGTCTTGACTTGGTCTCAATCCCTCAAAGTCTCGGTCATGATGTGATCTCGGTTAAAGTGAATAAATGAAGACTAAACTGTAAACGTGGAAACAAATGATAGTTCTGTCTCGACTGAACCAAACTTCCATACAGTGCTCGGTGAAAGAACTGAAGTTTAAATTAAAATTTAGATTTTAGAAACAAAAACAAAAAAGAGACTTGTTGCTGTGACACTGCGGGGCCACAAGTGTTGGTACAGAAGTCGTGAAGATGGTTAGGATACTCTGTCTTACAGGAAGTTAGAAAAACCCAAAGATCCGATTTCTTTTAATGCTTTTTAAATAAATGCATTTTGAAAAACCTGGAGACGAATAGTTGGGCTGTTGATGCCTAAATTGATTTTTTTGGATTCACGGCTTGTACATTTTTGTTTTTCTGGGATGTTTGGTGTTGTTATACTGTTTTTTGTTTTGTATCTGTTTCAATTCACGTGTTCTTAGTTTGTGCTGCCACCTGTCTTGGCCAGGACTCCCTTAAAAAAGAGATTTGTAATCTCTTTCCTGGTTAAATAAATAAACCCACGTTACTCTTTCAAGATAAAAAGCTCACAGTCAAATATCGGCCCCAAACTGCAAAGACTACAAAGAGCAGGAGAAAGAACTGACTGAGACGCTTTGTTTAGGGCAGCACTTCCCCCTCCTCTATGGAAGTATCTGCTTTCATGCAGACCGTCTCTCGTGGGTCACAGGAACGTCCCGCTCAGACCTGTACTCTGCATCTAAAGCAAACAATGAACACGTTTAAACGTGGGACACTCGACAGGGGAACAGTTTGAACCACACAGCATTCATTTACCTGCCCACCCCCCACACATGTGTGAGCCGGGTTCACCATGGAATTCTGGGTATGCACAAAAGCAGTGAATAAATGCATTGGTGGTTCAGTGGTAGAATTCTCGCCTGCCACGCGGGAGGCCCGGGTTCGATTCCCGGCCAATGCAACACACTTTTTTCCGCTTGTCCAATGCGTGCGACAGAGAGGAATGACTGTGCAAACCTACGAGTGCTGCCGATATAGATACAGGGTATATAATCATGATTAGAGCAACAAAAAGAAAAAGAAAAAACATTTTCAGCATCGACTACTAAATGTTGATTTACTTTGAATCAATAAATGGTGTAAACGCCCTTTACAGAACATAACAGAGCCCAAGAGGACGTCTTCAAACAGCTGAATATATTTCATTACAATGATTTAAAACCACAAATCTGAGAAGACGGGACTGGCAACGATTAGTCACTGATCTAAACGCAGCACAGTGCAGATTCAGAGCCAGAGATTAATCCTTTGATCTGATCGTGATCCAGGCCTCACTTATACACAGACATCTGGACAGATGTGCAGGTCATGCCTTGTGAGTAAAAATAAACACTCAACACAAGCATCACTCGTCATCAAACACGTACGATACACGCACACAGAGCACAGACTACTCGGCCACTTTACTTAAATCTCCATCTGCCAGCACAAACGTCTGATTCAGTCAACTAGAGGCTGTCCTCTTACAACAGCAGAGATCAGAACAATAATGCACAGTGTACGTTCTAGTCAAGTTATTTCAAGAACTTTCAATGACCGATGTCAACATTTAAAAACTTACAAGGGCTTTATTTCCCTATAAAAATGTTGGTAGACCAAATTAATCTTCCTATTTTTAAGGACTGTTGGTGATGGTCAGTGCTGTTGAAGTGATTCAGAGTCACCAGCAGGTGGCAGCAGAACACAAAGTGCTAGCTCTCACTTTAAATCTAAAAGAGGCAGAAATTAGAGACTCTGGGATATTATGTGTCTGTATTAGTGACGCTAACAGGCTTCAAATGCTGATTTAAAAAAAACACGAAACATACTGGCTGCTGTTTTAATAGACGGTTCATTGTTAATCGTCCCAGCTTCTCTTGTATCTTCAGGTTTTGGGACGGTTGTTGTCGGGCAGAAATCACTTTGGGCTCCAGCTAAAAAATTTTTGGCATTTCATAAACCATAAACGATTAACTGAGATAATAATTGTCAGAGTAACCGATCATGTGTGAAAATAATTGTTCCACGTGCACTTTCTATGATGATTAAACAGGCAGTGAAATGGTAATGTTTAACAGCGAAAAATAGTTTTGACTTTAAATTGTCATAGTCTCTTAATGTCTATGACCTTATCCTTTAGTGGCTTAAAGTCCTACATAAACTAATCAGTGAAACTTAAAACGTGGTAAACCCCAAAATGATTTTTCTAATAGGAAGTGAGGAGTGAGGTATGGATCATCAGTTTCATCTGGATTTAACACAAATTTTAACCGAATCTTTCAAAAACCTGCAAAAGAAAACACGAATGAAAGCATTTCCACTATCCACCGCCGCTGTGGGACTATTAGGAGCTGGCTAAATTGAGTTAGTGGCTCTAATTCTCCATCGCAGAAGAAGAGAGCACCACAAGACGGGCATAATTAAATGAGCATCAGTCGATACAGCGTGGAGACTATGATGTAAATGTGTCATTTATGTTTGTTACAGTCACTCACTGATCTGATGTTCTCATCTGATGCTGATTTTTAATCTCTCCAGTGGATACATTTTGTTTTTAGATGCTAAGATTTAAACTTTTCTGCGATATTTAACCTTTTCAGTGAGAAATCGTCACTTTCAGCTTCCAGACTTTCAAAATAAAAGCTGACAAAAGTTTGGCTACAGTGTTGCAATGTGCAGAAAAATGAGATCACTATCACTTATACTCGTCAGGTAACCTCACCCATGACTCTGGCGTGAACTTTGACTTTGACGCAGGCGTCCTCGACGGTCTCGCTCAGCAGCAGCACCTCCTCACACAGGACTCCCTCATGCTGGGCCATGTACTCGCACGTCACCTTCAGACCTCCTGTGAAAAACACAAAGAAAAAAAAGAGAGGATTGGATTTCTTCTTTCGCCAAACGCACACATGAACACTGTTTGTCTCCCTGTGGTTTGAATATATGGATCAGACCAATACAAGACAGAAAATCCAACAGGATGGAAAAATATACAGTCACGAATATATCAAACGCCTGCTGCTGTAGACATCAGACACGTACGCAGCGCCAGACGCAGTGTAATATAAAGGGTGTTACAGTAAGCTGCAATTAAAGGTCAGTAACCTGCTTCAGTTACAGGCATTTAGCGGGCAGGCGGCCAAGGGAGGATCACCTTTACCCCAAATTAGCAGGTTTAGCAGCGAGACTCACGCAGCAGAGTGTGCAGGTGCAGCAAGACAAACAGGAAAGTGTTTGAAAGTCAGTTTTTATGATTCCTCAGAGATGGATTGCCGAGCTAACACTATCTGGACTGTCTGTGACTGTAATCCTCGGCCATCTGGTGCAGCCTGAAACAATGCCGCATTTTACTCAGGTCTGAGACGAAAACATGATCCACACACACACACACACACACACACACACACACACACATGATAAACAGTTTTTTTTACTTCCAGTAGGAAGTGAAGCAGCATTCTCAATAGACCAGTCTGAGTTGATTTAAATGCAACACACTGGTAAAATAACATTGCCATGTCGTTTACATTTTGGCTTGAGCGTGCAGAGAGCGTGGGAAGTCTGAATTTGTTAGTCCAACAAGTTATTCTAAAGATTCGTGAGAGATTTTCTGACCTTTTTTTTTTACTCTCATGCAATACACGCTGATTTCTTGGTGGAAGTTGTTGATGGCAGAACTTCACCGGGCACGTCTCCATCACGTCACAGCTAATCTTAAACCTCACCGGGAACTTTCCTCAGTTTATGTGTTATCAGTATTCTGAATATGATTCCAAATATGTAAATGTGTGGCGTCTTGTGGCTTCTGTGGGCTTTGAAACATCGACTAGAACGACCATGATTAGCTCCGCCGGCCGCGGTGCACATTGAACACATCTCATCCATGGCCAGTGGAATTTAGCCTTGAGAGTAAGACATAGAAATGTTTTAGTATACTACACTACAACTACTACTATTTCAACTTCCACGACCATGTTCAGCTATGGAGAGTTTCTGAGAGTTTCCTCATGAGATTATTGAATGTTGACTGTTGTTGAATCCTGAAAAGTGTCCGAGAGAACCAGAGCTGACCCACTTTTCTCTCTGATATTTCCTTCTTTGAGCCACGATTGCAGTATGATTGATGTATTGTGGATAAAGGACTATCAGCAAGCTTAAAAATTTCTAGCTTTCTCTGTTTATTTTCAATCAAAATGTTGCAATATTTGATGGTATAATATATTTCTTAAATTATTTACTTAATTAAAAAAAAATAGGAAGGTTGCGTACCACAGTTTGAGAACCAGCATGCTATGATTGTGCTAATCAAGCATTACAAACAGAAAAATTTCTTGTTTTCGAAGCTTCTTTTAGATGCACCCTCTGCCGTGTTTATTCATGTTTTGCTTTTTTTCCCCATTCACTCATCATCTCTTACCCTCTGGCGCTGATGAGATATCAGTGATCCGAAGGTGTGGACTGGGTACCGGTGCTGGACAAACATCCTTGCCCAGACCTGGGACCTCGGGCAAGGTGAACACTATTTCATACCGGTGCTGCGTCTTTAGGAAGCCAACCTGCGGTGAGACAGAGAGAGAGAGAGAGAGAGAGAGAGAGAGAGATATTTAGAGAGCTGGAAGAGTCAGGTAAAGATTTAGCGATTCGGAGGAAAAACAATGGCTGTCTTGCCCAAACTTCGGACTAATCCGTCTGTAACATAAGGAGAGAGGAGTGGGTCGAAAGGAAAATAATGGATAGGGGGATTTGCACCGAGAGAAACAGGCTTTGGCCCGGCCTCACGCTGCATAGTGCAAGTCTAATAACAGCTCAATAAATAAAGGATTATTTTATGAGTAACATGGATAAGTAATTCTCACAAGCACTACACCGTCAGGCCGAGTTTTCCTTGAGGGAGTCCTCTAATTGAAATCATTAGTTATCACTCATCACTCATCCCCCCTCGCCTCTTGCCAGATTGGTAATTTTAGCCTAACAGGAAATAAAACGGAATCACATTCCTGGATTTTGTTCAACTCCAAAATCTTCCAATAATACTAATCCGACGTGAGGAGATTTGTCAGTAATTCAAGAGTTTAATCTTATTCACACGTCAGTCTGGAGGCTGTAGTAGAGACTCTCCTAATGCTCCATAATGACAAAACATGAAGGTCAATGTGGAGGCCAATGTGGAGGCCAACTTGGAGGCCAACTTGGAGGGCAATGGGGAGGCCAACTTGAAGGCCAATGGGGAAGCCAACATGGAGGCCAACGTGGAGGCCAATGGGGAGGCCAAGTTGGAGGCCAATGGGGAGGCCAACTTGGAGGCCAACTTGGAGGGCAATGGGGAGGCCAACATGGAGGCCAACTTGGAGGCCAATGGGGAAGCCAACTTGGAGGCCAATGGGGAGGCCAACTTGGAGGCCAATGGGGAGGCCAACGGGGAGGCTAACTTGGAGGTCAATGGGGAAGCCAACGGGGAGGCGATACATGGAGGCCAACATGGAGGCCAACTTGGAGGCCAACTTGGAGGCCAATGTGGAGGCCAACTTGGAGGCCAACTTGGAGGCCAACTTGGAGGCCAAACATGGAGGCCAAACATGGAGGCCAATGGAGGCCAACTTGGAGGCCAATGGGGAGGCCAATGGGGAGGCCAACTTGGAGGCCAACGGGGAAGCCAACATGGAGGCCAACGTGGAGGCCAACGTGGAGGCCTCTGAAGGAAGGACGAAAATTCAAAGTTTGTAAAGAGCAAAAATAAAAATAAGCAGTTGTCATGGATTAGGATATTCCCGTTGAACAACTGCACTATTAAGGAAACAAAAATACAATACAATTAATTCATGAATCAAAACAATCTGATCACCCATCAGGTTGTATGTGAATTTTTAAATTGATGCAGCCAAACTGCTGCATCCAGCACATTTCGCACTTCTTCAATTCATATGACCAAAAAGAGAAGGCAGGAGTGATACCGAGGTATCAGCCTTGTATATAGCAAAGAGAAAAATTCATGAGGGAACCATCGGAGAGAGGAGTGTGGAAAGGCCCCACAGAGGAGACAGGTAGAAACAGAGACAACATGAGAGAGGCTGCAGGGAAGTGCAGGCAAGGAGAGATAAAGCCTAAAGCCCCTCCGGCTAGAGCTACAGCTTCAGCCCCACATGACCTTTAGTTAAAGCGATGAGCAGAGCAGAGCCTGCAAACAGCATTAAGTGAGAAAAAAGAGAGAGGGAACGCTGAAAGAACACTGCAGAGGAAAACAATAATCATTCTGTGAGCTCAACCGCACACATGTCCAGAGATTGTGAATCATTTAGTTTGAATTTCACGCTGCAGATCTGGACAAAAAGAGGTGACCAAAAAACTGACACTTCAGCTTGTGAGCGATTCAAAGTATGTCTGTTTTATGAGTCTAATGAATGTTCGCTCCACTGAGTGATAACAGTAACATGTCATTTCTAAAATATTTTTATATGGACACACCCGGAGATACAACGACTCAGCGTTCATCCAAAACAATGCTGCATTTCTTTCCCCCCAACTTGAAGGGGAATGCCACAGATTTTATGAGCTTGTTTGTCCCAATCACCAAGACAAATCACTCTGTATTATATAACACACAAACCGAACATTCTTACATGTGAGATGCCACTTCATGGACAGTGGAATGAGGAATTTCGAACATTTATTTGTGAGGCCTTTTAAATTCTGTACGAGTCTCTTACTAGATTTTTATTTGTAATCAGGGTTAGTCGTGGTCATGAGCTTTGGGTAGTGACCAAAAGAACGAGATCTTGGATACAAGCGGCCGGGCTCAGCCTTAGGGATTGGGTGAGGAGCTCAGACATCTGGAGGAATGGGTACCTTCTTTTGGAGGTGTTCAGGGCACACCTGACTAGTAAAGCTGGAGATTCCAGGGCAGACCCAGAACCTGCTGGAAGGACTACATAGCCCATTTAGCCTGGGAATGCCTTCGGATCCCCCAGGAGAGGCACCTTACCCCGGATAAGCAGAAGAAAATGAATGGATGGAAAGTTTTGGCCACTGGGGGGCAGTAAAAACAAGCTGCCACCACAATACTGACATATTACTGCTTGAAGTGTTTGTAGGGAACTTATTAGCAAAATGTTAGGTCTACTTACACATTAAGAGCACTATTAGCATTTATTTGGAGCCCTTAACTGGATGGAAGTCCAATATTTAGGGAGTGTGAATATTGGACTTATTCTGTTTTGGTCTCCACCAACCTCTGAGCAAAATATCTGGTTATTTAGCTTCTAAATGCTCCATTGTGTTCACCAGCTAGTCACTGACTTTGTGCAGTGGGTTTATTAGCTGCTTGCCTAGAAACTAGCAGTGAGACTGAACCAGAATATTAAAACGATCAATGGAAAGATGATCAATTGTTCAGTAAGGCTCAGGTCAGGTGATAATTCTCTGTAGGTTTGTCACTATGAGGCTGACCTTCACATTACCCAGTTATTTGATCCATTATTGATATAAAAACTACTGATCACTGTTGCTTTATCCTAAAGATAAATATCTGTGCCGCCTCTTCAATTTCCCATCTCTTATTTAAAAGCAGTTTCCTGTATCCTGCAACCACGCATCCTTGCAGTCATTAATAGTTACAATTATAGTTCATGTGCGTGTCAACCCAGTGGAAAAAGTTCCTCAACATGAACATAATATAAATGTTTGGTTGGCTGTAAAAGTGTCAAACAAATAATTGGATTTAAAAATGTGTGTCCTCGGCAAAAACACCTCTTCAGATGATCTCTGTAGCACTGGCAGCTGCTCATTTCCATACCCTCCTGCGCAATCTTAATAAGAAACGAGAATACAGACGCTGAGAAATTAACAGGGAATTATCCGTTGTTCCTACATGACCCCGCCTGCCGCATAAAGGCTTTGTGAATTTCAAATAACCTTCATCAAAACTGTTATTCATACAGCTGTTGTATGCATACCGCTTCCATCCCACATACTCCCACCTCATCTTCGGTCGGTCTGCGAGGATCGCCCCCCCTCCTCCAGCCATTTCCATAGCAACACTAACCCCCCCCCACCTCAGCTCCACGATGAGCCACGACGCTGATGCCGACAGTAAACTCCGTGCCCACTCTCAAGCATGTTGAAAGAGCTTTGAGAAGCAAGCGCGCTCACACACAGGCTGCTCTGTAACTGTGAACAACCAAGTTTGTAGCTCGTGTACATGCAAGCGCACAGCTTTCAAGCAAATTGATTTGGCTGTGAATTAGTTTCAAGGCTTGGAAAGGCTTAGTAACAGAACTTTCCTTTGGGATTGTGGTGAGAAGTAGCAGAAGAGGGGCTGACCTGAAAACCTTCTGAATCTGTTTGATGTCTATTAAAGCAGATATACCTACAACTTCAAAAGTCATATTTACATTTACATTTGTCATAAATTTCCCTTGAATTCAAAGCAGGAATGGAGAGAAAACGAGAAAATAAAGAGTTTAAATCACTCTGTAATATTGATATAAACAATTCTAGGACATTCACTACCTGCAGGCAGGAAGTCTTTTAAAATGCCACTCCAAAAACATGAGCTACTTGAGATGCACTTGACTTTGGGTGCCTGCAACTCGAACGGGAACAAATTCACGGCTTGTTAGATAGGTCATGTGATCGGCCGTTTGGCAGGGTGCACGTCTTTTCTCAAACATTTAAATAAGTGCTTGTGAATTGCTTTGACATTAGGAGCTATTGTTCATCGGCAGACAATGATTTCGTTGTTCACACTCGTTCATGTCCTCATCCAACATCTAAAAACTAGACTGCAGCCGCCTAACATCGGCACTCTAACATGCTCACTGGTAACATGCTGATGTTTAATAAGGTTTGCCACGGTTACCATATGAGTATTAACATGCTGATTTTTGAAAATTAGCCCCGACGCTGATGGAAATATCATCAGGAAATGGAAGAATTTGGCCTTGATGATGGTGCTAGATGGAAAGTTGAGGGATTACCAAAGTTGTGACAACTCCATGAATGTCTATACCAATTTAATGGCAATAGCTAAAGAGAGAAACATTTCACTCAGTCAAAACCATGAATGTGAACCCTGACAATATGGATATTGGGAAGGATGGGAAGAGATTTGGCGAATTTTAGAAAATGATAAATACTGTCTGGTCCTGGTCTTGTCTTGGTCTCGACGCACTGTGGTCTTGGTCCCGGTTTAGATGTTCTTGACTACAACACTGGCCTTTTTGCCCCGACCTAAATCAGTTTCACTCCACGCCCCATCTTTAGTGTCTCTATTCTGGCTACCCAGAACCATTGCACTTGAGGGGAATCACCAAAGTCAGGCAGGGTTCATCCTCTGGGAACCATGAACGTCTGTACCAAATTCATGGCAATCAATCCAATAGTTGTTGGGTTCTGTCTGGATCAAAATGGGTGACTGCTGGGACAAAAACTGAATCATTTCAATTTAAAATCTCTTCAGGTCCAACTGATGTCAAGTTTTCCAACTGTTGCCATGGCAGCCAGTTACAATATCTCTGAAATCCTCTCTTTGTTTTTAGTTTTGGTTTAGTTTAACTCCAATCTCCATCAGTTTTGTGTGCAAACAAAGACCTGTAACTATAGAGATTAGTTATATCGCGTTTTCTTATCTACCTTGTATATCATGAGCCGCTGTAACAAGCAAATTGTCCCGGTGTGGGATCAGTAAAGTTTATCTTGTCTTATCTTAAGTCTCAAAAGACAGGGTGGGGGCCTGTGAAGCTAGACATGTAACTTTCGTGCCATAGGTTCAAATCCAGTTATGAATCTTTGCTGCAAAATGTCCCCCCATGTTTCTTAGTATATAGTCTTTGACACAGAACATGTTCCCTCTATGCAACACCCCATTAGTGAAGCTAATGGTCACTGATTGCGAAATTTAAGACACAGGCGAGTTTTTCCCACAGGAAGTCTGAAAAAGTTTCAAAGCGCTTTCTGTCGCTGCAGAGTGTTTCGCAGAGTGTAAGAGCTGACAGCAGAGAACAGATGAGGAGTCTGATATCATTGTTCAGTGCCGACAGAGGAGATTAACGGTGATGAGAAAAGACTTTAATCTTTTCCTGGATGTTTCACAGATAAAAGCCTATCAATGCTTGTACAACCCGAGGGGACTGCTCCACCAGATCAAACGGTTACCTTCTAATATTATATCCGCCCGCTTGAAAAACATGGCACCCAGGGAAGTTGAGCCCCTTAATTATGATCAATTACAAGACTTTCAGAGCCAGTGGGTGTTGGTGTTTCCAGGAAAACTGAACCTATCAAAAGGTGTGGTCGGTCATTCTGGAGAAAGATAGCTGATTGTTGAGTCTTACTCTCGGGCTCTTGGTTATGGTAAATGGAAAACAGAGTGCCTCGAAGTGAGTCAGACAACAACCCAAAGTGACCTGGGAATGAAACACAACAATCTTTAACATCTGTAGCTTTCCCCTTTGTGTTGGAACTACTTTAATCAACCTTGACTTGCTTTCATTTGCTTATATATTTTATAGCACGTTTTATTGTGAACCTAATCCACAAACATACTATTACTACTTATTAATTAATTTGAAATTAAGTCATCTGCTGTACAGTACATGGTGTCCATGGAGCAGATTGAGAACAATGTCTGCAGGCTGGGCACAAAACTCATGCAGCATGTGACAATGGCAGATCATCATCTCGTACAACGTGCCTCCAAACGTTTCAATTATTTCATAACGGGTCCTAACAGCTAAGTTGATTCATGCATGATCATCATGTGATTGCAACATTTGCAAGTACAGCAACACATTTCTTGTTTTACCAGATTAACAACTTGTACTATAGATTAAGGACCATAAATAACAGCTAAAATACTTATATTGACAAGATACTGTGATATTTTTATACAAATTATACTGATTAATATGACCGTTTTCCTGACTTAGAAGACAAAATCTTATTTTTTAAGTTTGATATCTTATATTGTTTCTTTAAAAAACAATCAATGATTATTTTCTTGATGTTACAACTGATTATGAACAAACACACTGCAGACAAATACAAATACAAACAATTAAACAGCAAAAAAGAAATCTAAACTAGATTTACTTCATTATTATTTGACCAATATCTCAGTTCCACTCCAAATATGACCCTAACTCTAGTAATATATTGACTTCTAGACTAAAGCAAATGTGGTTAATAAGTGTGACCATCATCAATTGATCAATTTTATTAGCTGCGTGATCACATCACACAAGTGACGGGAACAGAGAATAAACAAGGTAGAAAATATTCATAATGTTCATAGCATGTGACTGTGCTGTGATTAAAGATAACACTGATGGTAAGAGGGTGGAGCGAGGTCATGAGAGACCTGAATCTCAAACCTGTAAATGTGGAATATAAGAAGTTGAACTAATAGAAAAGGAAGGTTTGTGGAAAATGTAAACAAATCTCACTCATCCACTGCGGCTATCAAGTGTCAGGCTAAACACACCTTCACCATGAAGTTTCCGTCATCCTCCGGAGTCACCATGACGACGGAGTCATGCAGCTTTTCGTCGAAGTGAACGTGCGATGGGGCTCCGGCGGCGGGGGGTTCCTCTGAGAAGCGCACGCCTCCCGTCTTTGCACAACCTGAGCGAGAGAGAAGAGGGAAGAGTCGCCGCAGGTTAGACATGTAGGCAAACACTCGCACTGGATCCATTTAAAGGGGGGAGGGAGAGAGAAACAATAAACGTGGTAGCTTCTTCTTTCAGTCACTTAAAGTGAGTGGACCGTGCAGCAAAGCACTTTATACTCAAACCTGCTCTGAATGTCAGAATGCTCGGGAGAAAGGAGAGGTCGAAAGGCAAAGAGAGAAAGCAAATATGAGAGCATGAGAAAATAAAACTAAAGAGGGGAAAAGAAGAAAAAGATCAGGATAACAACGGTGGAAGAAATATCCCAGAAACTAGAAAATCTTCATTAAATTGGATATATTTGATGTGGACAAGTAGTTAACAAGTAGTTTTGGGGGAATCTCAACATTTTTTTCCACTTTCTCAGAGACATAAATTAATAAATAGCTCTTTTTTTTTTGCAATATTAAAGCAAATGTTGGCTTAATTGTTGAGTTTCTGTGAAAGCAAATAACATCATCATGATCCCATAGGCATTTAGGAATCCAGCTAAACTAAACAAGTGAACTAAAAAGGCTGTGATGGGGGTATTTTTCCAAGCTTTGTCTGAGGGAAGGCCCAGTGTCTGACTTTGGAGATTACCAGTTGGTGGCACTAATTCTCCAATCAGGTGCGATTAGAGAAGAAGTGTCAGTAAAACATGATGTCTTATCATTGGTCCATTGGTTCTGATGTCTTTGCCAGCTGCCATTTTAAGTTTCTTCAGTGTAGTGCAAGTTTAAGTGATCTATGGATCCATTAACAACCTCCACTGTTCCTAAAAGTTTTGCAACCTAACTGCAGGGATTTGCTCCGTTCAAGATCAGTCAACAACTGACATGGCTCTTATGTGGAACCATAGATCACCCAACAATTCATTAATTAACCAAGCAAATAACTGGCAGATTAATCAATAATTTAAAAAGTGACAGCTGCAGCAATGCATTTAAGTTTAATTAATATATTGTGTAGCCCGAGTTTAGCAGATTGGATACTCGGTAACAAAATATGACTCTTTTGGTAATATTATTTTGAAATACTAGCAATTGTCCTCCTCTGCTAGTACGATGGAGCGTCCTCACTTACATCTGTTTATTTTGCTTTGCAACTGCTGGTATGAATATTTCCAAATAGGAGTACTGGTACCAAATACAGACTATCGTGTTTGAACCCTAGTTTTAAATCATAGATTTATTTACTACTGACAAATACAGTGAGTCATCAAACTTCCAATTTCAATGAAATTGTATTACAAAGTCATCTATGCCATGTCTCCACGGAGCTCAGTGTCAAAATAAAGAAGTTAAAAGAGGTTTAGGCTTACAACAGATTATTTCCCATTAGGTTTTAGTGCTGAGATTTATTGTTTTCCTGCGGAGCCATTTATTTCCAGTGTGAAAAGAATGGAAACCTGTTCTCAAAACGAACTCTGTACTCTGAAAATAAAGAAGCAACAATAATTCTCTGTGACAACAAACAATTTGTTAGGATTTCTTTGCTCGAAAGGGCTTTGAGTCTGATTATAGAGCATCGCTTTAGGAGAGTAGCACATGCGACAACACGAGTTTGATAAACAAGTACAAAAAATATGTTGTCCTCCTCTGCTATATTTAAACACGCCTTTAAATTATTAAATATTCTATTAATAGAAGGCTGTCCTTTAAAGAGCCACTGGGACATATCCATCGCTTGAATCTGACCATTTCCCAGAAACTCTCAGAAAATGGCTCAGTGTGTGTTTGTGTGCAAATTTAACTATGAGGTCACCATATCCAGGATCTATCTATCTATTTCCCACCCTCGCACTTCCCCGGCGCCATGTGTCTTATTACCGTCTTTCCAATTATTCTCGATTTATTCAAAAACTTCAAAAAGGTGCTTTAATCAGCGGTCTGACTGCCGCGCCTGAGCTTTGTTTTGTAGCCAAAATCGCTGACTGCCAATTTTTATCTAAGTGCTATGTGACAACAAGGCAGAGACGTGTGTTTAAACACCTAATCACCTTCTCATCTAAAAATACACCCAACTCTGGAAGTAGGACTTTTGGCATTACTTCTCCGGCTTAGGTGTAGATCAACCTGTCAATCTAGATACCTGTTCAACAACGCCTCGTGAACGGGTATCTAGATTCAACATTATTAATTCAGGAAGATAGATGTTGGCTTAATTAACACTGGCCATAAAATTAGACTGGTGCACAGCAGTCAGGCTGCAGATGGAACGTTAAGTTGCATTTTTCTAACATGAAATATAAGCGGACGCTTTATTTAAGCAACTATTTCACAGATTTTTTGTATAACTGGATCATATTTTTGGGGAAAATGTTTTCTGGTTTTCCCTGCTGCGAACTGTGGCTGCTGTTAGCTCAGTTTGTTAGCCAGGCCACTGGGGAAGAGGAGGAGGTCTGGGGTGGGGTGAGAATGCCGACCAAGAACGATGCCGAAATGAGCCGGGAGAGTGTCCAACAAGGCAGAGCATGGCAGAGAAAACGAGGCAGGATGATTACTGGATATGGCGTACAAAAAATGGTTTAAGATACATCCAAACTTAAGTTAAATGTATAATTACTTTAAATATACACTGACAAAATATTGCTGAATTTGTGCTTTTGTCATTGCTTTCCTCACTGGTTTGAAGAAGGCAGGGATCGGACCGAAAAGGGTGATGTCAGCGTTAAACTTTAAAAAGTTATTCTTGCCAACCTGACAGCTGGTGAGATTTCATTCTTTTATATCCTTTTCCAGAAAGGTTTTAGTTGGACTATGCTTCCCTGAGCAGAAGCATTTCCTTCCTCTTCATATCTGGACCAGAAACGTTCTTTGAAGTCAAACACAACATTTTTGTCAGAAGAGAATAATTTGGCTTTGGAAAATCAACATTAGGTGACACTGCTGCAATCTAACTGAGCAGAGCCTGGTAATATTGTAACATAATTAACCATATAACTGATTTATTACTCCAAAACCGCAGCTGTTTTTGGACTTTATTAAAATTACAAATCACTGGAACAATCCTACCTTACTGTGACTTCAAAGAGAGAATGAAAGGATATGAAGAGATGCAAAATGATATTTATGTTAATCATACATCAAATTTCTACAGTGTTTCTCTGATGTTAATGCAGCATTGTTGGTTGATCCCACTCAGCTCTGGCCAGTTTACGCAGGGGGCAGGTTTATTCCTGATAAGAACATTATTTATTGTTGACTGCTGGTGAATCCTGAACTAAAATGGTTCAAAAACTGGAGCTAATTTGGTGGAAAGAGAGTACTTTTTACTTTTAGAGATTGGACATCATGTACCACAAGTGGTACACGCACCATAGTTTGAGTACCAGTGCCATAATGCATGTAATTGAATCCATATGCTCCTTGCATGAAGCACAGTCCAATGCTGTCCCACTTGGGTCCAGTTCCATTAAACTTTCATACAGACTCATATTAGAGATTAGAAATCCTTGCTATCAGCAATCTGGGTCACAATAATGAGTTCAGGAGTTGCATAATGTTCCATATGTTCAGGAAAATAGAAAGTGGGAAAGATGGTTGGGGGTTGTGTTATATTAAAATGCTGTTTAATATCTAAAAAAACCTCTATATACAAAAGATAGCACAGGACATCTTGTATTAGTAATATCCCGTAGTGGAAGATCTGATCAAAGAGATGTAAACCGACCAAAACAGACTTTATGTCTTATTCCTGTGAACCAAGGTAGTTCAATTTCCTAACAAGAGTCAGAGTAGGTTAATATCTGGAAATTAGTTTTCTTATCTAGCTATCTGCCTTCATGAAGAATTCATATATTAAAATGAAAATGATTGCGTCCCTTCCGAATCTACTGCTTACAAAAGATGATGCCAAAATGTTTCAAACCCATGTATCTGATGTCACTGAACATTTAGCGGTTTACGTAGCAAACAGTGAACAAATAGGGATTGTTTTCCTTAAATTAAGACATGATGGAAGGACGCGCTGAAAATCTAGTTGTAAATTGGTGGTAGTGTTAAACTAATTTGTTCTTTGCACTTTGTTGGTTTATAGGCCATCATAACATTGAATAAACATACAAATACAGTGAGGCAAAAGAGAAAAGTAATGACCTATAATCTAATAACTGATTTAATTTGCTTATTCACAGTAAATATGCCAAACATTCTCTTCATCTTCTGAATTTGCTACATTTCTCTGTTGTATATTGCTGTAAAATCCTGTTTAACTGTTGGTTGGATAAAACAAGCAAATGACTTATCGGGAATCTAATCAAGAGATTCATCTATAATGAAATTTTCCTTGACATTGAACCTCACATTGGACATGTAGCGCAATTCATGATGAATGGAGCCATGAAAATGAAAGCTCAAAGTGGAAGACATCACATTTAAGAGCATCTCACTATCAGATGTTGGGTTATAGTGAAAGGTTAACACTTTATAATGGAAAAGGTGATAAAGATACACAATTTTTAACATGTAGTAGTTATGTATATGTAACCTCTTCCTTGTTTTTCCTTTGTGTCCAGCTGTGAGACAGTCCACCGAACATCTCTTGGACTGTATTCAACATCACACACCAGTGAAAGTATTATTCACTATTTTTAGAAGGTATTTAGAAGAAGAAAGACTTCTGATAACAGGATCACGGCGCCTAATCTGTAAGTTCCTCATCAAATCATATGACGGGATATATGAAGGTCGCGACCCTCGCTATAAGAGGCTTTATGTCTGGAGCTTAGAAGTTCATACAATAGGGCTCCATGACTGTAATTCCACTCACACACTTAATAATGGTAGGCTTTCACACAGGGTTGAAATGGTACATTATACGCTTGAAGTATATATAAAGAGAAGTGGCTTTATTTTCAGTGAGACCAACTGAACTTTCTCTCCAAAGTGAGACATTTTCCATTCGAGAAATGTGGCGACTATTAAAGCAAACCATCAGTGGCATGAACTTCACAATTCAGCTCTGCTAATTTATCGTGTTCCCTTAGAAATAGAGATTAGAGAACAAGCATCGCAATCAAACATTGACTGTTTGAATCTCTAATTCTACTAATTTCAGAAAACAGACAGTAAGATTAACTCGGAAACAATTTCTAAGTACTGCACTGTGGATACAACATTTCAGTGTTATCCTAATGCAGTTTCACCAACTACTACAAGTGGTAATTATTTCAAGGATCCACCAAAGGCTGTTTTGGCAGTTCATCATGTCTATTTAAATCTTGGTGTTAAGAGTAGCAAAGCAGGAGCCGCTGGTCTCATTGTAAACTCTTTTCTGATATGCTCGACGTTCTTCAACATAGAAATGTCAGAGTTTGAATTATTTCTACTTCATTTGTGGCAAATGATGTTTGTTTTTCAGTGTGAGGCACAAATCATAATGTCAAAATGCTAATATTTATAAAAGCTATTTAAAAAAAGAAAAAGAAAGAGTATTATTTAGTTTAGCTGAGTTCTTAACTCAATGACTGGATGTGTCTTACCCACCCTTTGACTTTTGTATAATGATTAAATCCTGAGTCATCTTACACCGTCTTCAGAAAACGAACAGCTATAGTAAATCCAAAACCAGCCTCACATTTCTAAGTAGCAGTAGCACCATTGTGTAAGTTTGTCATCCATTAAGTTGCGTTCTGCAGTTAGTACTCGGCTCTATACTTAACCTGTCACGGGCATACTGTCAGCGCAGCCTCATTAAAAGACCCGACGCCTCGAGTCAGAGCAATAAATATGATCCTTGTTTACAATACAAGCTAGACCATTCAGAACTGTACAATGTTAATGAACCATTGCATAATGCGTGAGCTATCAACCATGTGACACCTGAAAGGCAAACAAGTCATTCAACTCACTACATGTCCCATCTTTAGTCTCATCACTATGGGTATTAATTCGTGAGGCAGCTACCTTATTTGTACAGGAAAAACATAAACGTCACGGTCATCACATTATTTAAATCTTTTACTCTTTCAGCTGGACGGCCAAGCATTCGTGTCAGGCTCATTATCACGATACTGAGATTCCCGAAGGGTCGGATAATCTCAGATGAAGCCAGAGCGCAGACACACACTGACTCTCTCAGTAGTCGCAGCGGCCCCATAACTGCACAGATGCATCTAAACACAAATTAATATATGTGCGTGCGCCCACATGCACCTCCCACTGAACTGGCATTAATCTCTGTCTACCTCTGTCCCTCCACTAATCTGTCTGTTAGTATATCTGCCTCACTGTGCTGAAAATGAGTGTTCTTGTCCGAGTTCTTCTGTTTTACCAAGCTGTCAGTACGAAATATTCAAAATAAAAAGCTGAATCTGAATTGTGTACCACATTTGGTTTCCATTAATGCAGCTAATACACCATCGCCTGCAACTGATCAATCATGTCACGTGATTGTTTTGTCTGGGTTTCTTTCCTGTTTTGATAAACTTGTGTGTCATTTCTTCCCCCAGTGCGAATCCCAAACCGTCTCCAGCTGGTGAACACATTCATTAACAAACACACCTGAGACTGTCGCGTTTGTAAAACACAGGTTCGATTAAGTTGACTGCTTGTAAGCCTTCGGTAAGATTACACAAATCCGTCTTTGTCCGCCCTTTTCCTTCTGCATCTCTTCTCCTTCGACTCATCCACTGGGGAGATGGGTTGAAAAAGCTAATAAAATGTTTGTGTTCTACATTTTTCCACAAAGGTCGACCAACTCCAGAAATCCTTGCCTATTGTGAAATTAGGAAGCAAACCTAAAAAGACTTCACAATAAAAAATTCAGAGCTCTAATTTGTGAAATATTTTTGTTCTCCAAAAGGTGACAACCTTCTCCTTCTAAAAAAGGCCACAAATCCTCTCTGTGACATTTCAGTGCATCCCAGACACATGAAAAAACATTTTGTAAAATGCTGTCAACAGGAAGTCAATAGAGAGTCTCCCTTTGCGCTGCCCTTCATTCAATGACCTTATCAAAGAGAACAAAGGCCCGCCGAGTGGTCCTTGAAAAACAACAAGTACCCACACTCCACCGGGGAGGTGATGAGGCATATTCATGCTCGTGATAAAAGAACATGATGACTCATTTAAAACTCTCTCTCTCTTTGACAGGTCTTGCATTTCAAAAGCCTTCCCTGCTTCTGAGGAAATAAATTTGCTAGCCTTCACAAAAAAAAAATCTGTTGGAAAGTTGCTGACGCCGACTGGACACACCCTTATCCCGAGAAACCAAAGTGAAAGGACAAATCGATGGTGAATTTAAATTCAATTGATTAACCTTCCTGGAAAGCCTGCAGGATGTCTCACAGGTGAAAAGGTTTATGCAGTGCTCTCAATCACAATAAATTATACTGAAGATCTTTTACTTTACCAGGTTTTATTGCAGTCACCAAGCCCTTCTAAGAAACTTTAACGGCGCGGAAAAGATAAAGATCAAGTTTAATTAACCTGTAGAAGATTACAGGCTCCACCCTGCGTGAACTGCACTCTAGCTCTGTGCTATATGTGAAATATAAATTACAACTGTGGATTGAGTGGTTTAAAATCAAACGTCAAGCAGCAGAGATGGACCAGCTAAATGTATAAACTGCTGAAACACGTCGCCTAAAACAAATGTCATCTAAAATAAATGCATGCAATCAATCAACATTACACTTAGGGAACATTCAGGCAGGATAAAGAGCTGTGCCAGTGCGTGACTCGGGTTGAACCAGATATAACTTTTGCAAAAATGCAGCCCAATGTCACGCCTCGGCCGCCAACGACACGCTGATCGGTCAAACCTCCACAGTCAGCCTGAAACGTCTCTGAAACTGAGACTATCCGGGTGGATTCATGGACTGAACTCCAATACTCGACCTTGGTGTGTTCTGGCTTTGTTTATTTCATGTACCCAGCTTCTAAATATGTATGTGGCTCGCAATTTATGCTGCAAAGTAGTGACACAAAGAAGTTTCCTTTGGTTTGTGTCTAAAAGCAAACAGTGGTCGAGCAACGTAGACAGTGAATGAGAGTGAGGGAGCACCAGCCTGGACAAAGCCGGTTAATGAGCAAAATAAAAAGCTATTTCCCGAATGTTTCACAGGGGATACGTTTAACACAAAGAAACACGACCTCAAGAGCCCACGCACACTGTCACATAAGCGTTGTACAGTCGTCCCTCGCTATATCGCGGTTAACTTTTCGCAGATTTTTTTCAGTGTAATTTTACATGCATTTTTTTACAGCGTGCTGTACAGTATGAACGCACATTGTGTTCTGAGTCCTAAATTGGCTAAGGGAGAACCGCACATGTGTTCTGCGTCCTGATTAAGGGAGTACTGTACAAAATGCGTGTAAAAAAGTGTATGAAAGTGTGTGGTTAGGGGTTTTACAGCCTTAAAACATGTAGAATAATTGTAAAACTTACTTTGCGGATTTTGTTTATTGTGGGTTATTTTTGGAACGTATCCCCCGCGATAAACGAGGAACCACTGTACCTTAATCCTGAAAGAGTTGAAGGTTAGTCTACATCTTAAATATTAACTACTAACTGCTTCAAAGGGGCTAGAGCTGTCGAAAAGCACAGCTGGACTTAGCACTACTGAAAGACTAAGGAGAAGTACCTTTAAATATTAAAAGTTAGTGAGCATCACAATAATTACAAGTGGCAGTGAATGCAACAATAAAAACTCACTCTTCTTTGCAGCAGCCATGTCACAGGAATCGGTCCAGCACAGACACACTTGGACACACCGCCGTCACAGCCTAGTCATCTCAGCAAGTCTGACCCCAGAACGACCCTGCAAAACAAGTTCAAGATAACAAAGACAATTTGAGAGGAAGCATTTAGCTCCAGTGAAAGTGACAGACAACAATAAGCAATGATTAGATCTTCTGTGAAAGATGAGGAGCCAGGTTGAACACGTCAGAGAAATAAAAACGGGGGAAATAACAGATTCCCAGCCACTGTAAGCTTCCCAGTGTGTTTTTGTTTTTAATACACGACTCCAGGTTAGCCTAGTATTCAGCTGGGAGCACAGCTGTGCAGCACTAGTCAGGCCAGGAGTATCCAGACTCCCGACAGAGACTTCAATTAAAAGGAAAACAACAAAACAGTCTAAGAGGATTAGCTCGGGCCTGTAGCTGCTGTTCGTGGGCTTCACGCAGATGGAAAACGTTCATCACATCTCTGGGAGGTGTTCAATATAAATATGTAAAAAAACAACTGTCATTTCACATAATATTAATGAAACAAGTGAGACTCTTTACACTGTTACACAACCCTCACTAATGTTATCAGAATTGCAGTAGCAACAAATGCTAGTATTAGTATAAAAGCACGCCAGCTGGTGCTTTGTGAACATCAGCATTAACCAACACCGACGTACCAAACTTGGCGTGCAGGTTCAGAGGTGTCAAGTTTAAAAGAACACTGCTACACCAGTCTGGTTTCTTGAGTTGGCATTCGCTCTTCTAAAGAATAAAGATTCACACATGCAGACTCACACACTCAAGATCTATTGACTTTGTCTTTCAATAGAGGATTTTTTCCCCCTCTCTTAGAGATGAAAGTGTCTGAGTTTTCTCTACAAGCTCTGTGAATTTCTATGAGGGTCGTTTTCAATTCAGAGAGCAGCCAGCAACGACCTGACTGAAGCAGCCTTCTTTGACTCTTTATGCTAAGCTAATGCCCGACCGCAGCACAGACAGGGTCGTCCACTGCTCGATCCCAGCATGTCGAAGTATCCTTGGTAGATACTGAAGATACTGAAGCCAGAATTGCTCCCAAAGGCTAAAGCTTTCCAAGCTTCTAAAAACTGATGGCACCTTGCATGGCACCTTGCATGGCACCCTGCATGGCAACCTGCATGGCACCCTGCATGGCACCTTGCATGGCACCCTGCATGGCACCCTGCATGGCACCTTGCATGGCACCTTGCATGGCACCCTGCATGGCACCTTGCATGGCACCTTGCATGGCACCCTGCATGGCAACCTGCATGGCACCTTGCATGGCACCTTGCATGGCACCCTGCATGGCACCCTGCATGGCACCCTGCATGGCACCCTGCATGGCACCTTGCATGGCACCCTGCATGGCGCCTTGCATGGCACCCTGCATGGCTTTCTTCTCTGGTCTGACAAACTCAGAACACACATTTATTCTTAGTTTACACAGACTTTGTCATTGGTTATGTACGCAGTCATGTGTTGACCAGGCTTGATGAAGGTAATCATCAATCTCTTGGCCTTGGAAATATTCTTATTCTTACTAACTGTGTGAAGTCCAACCTTGTTCGTAAGATACTCTGATTGATTTTAGTGGTTGGCATTTCTGTTTTGTTCCTTTTAGACATTTTGTAACAGGAACTGTTCCCATCTGCGAGACGAGTGACCCAAAGATTCGGATCACTTGTGGTTTGTGCGCTTCCTTCCTTTAATGGAGCAAGACTGGGAACGAAGACGAAGCGCCCTTACAGTCTTCAGTTTGTTTGGTGCCACACAAAAGGGAGGCGGGGGGTGTCACATCACGGAAGAGAAAACTTATGTCACAGCCACTGAGAATGGTGTAAAAATCAGAGGGTGATCTAATTTTGACGGTTCAAAATGTGAGTGCTGCTCTGGACGCCTAAATGGGTCGCTATGATTAGAAAACCGCTGAGATTCAAATGTGCACACTGAATATGTTTGAGTTTAGACAGACAAAAGACGCAATGTCAGTATGTCTCTATGAATGTTTTACTTCACTTTATATATCAAGAAAACGAGTCATTAGTTGCAAAGTTAATGTCATCATGTCATCTTGACATTGTTAACCCTGTATACAGTATACAGCAGCGCTTGTGGACACTGACTCACTGAACTGTTACCCTCAACATCTCTCTTCACTCCTGCTCTACAACATACGATGTACATGAGCTAACATATAAGCTATATTATTAGTTTAATGTCTATTTACAATGTTTAACCCTCTGCTTACTTACTAGTCCCAACATCAGCTTAGGGTTATAATGATTTAGAGAGGTGTTGATTCGATGCTATGTTAATTAATGGTTTCTGTCACTTTATTAATATTTGCGTATTTTCTTTATTTAATGATAGTACAATGAATATGTTTGAGTTTAGACTGTTGGCCCTTAGACTTATCTGGCACTTTACAGACTAAACAACTGATAATAAGAAGATTGTCTGACAATGAACAGTCATTAGTAATAAACCCCAGTATAAAGATAACCAGTTATCATGTTATTGTTATATAGTCTGCTGTAGCTCTTGTTCTATACTGTGGAACATTTTTCTCTATAACATACTATGTACATAACCTAACATATAAGCTGAATCATTAGTTAAATGTCTGTGTGTGCCGATTAGAACAACAGCTCTTCAATAATTCAAAAATGTTTTTTTTATTATTATTATTTAATTTAGAGAGGTTGTTGATTCAATGTCATGGTCATTTGGAGGCTGTAATTCTATTATGCTGTCCTGCCTAGTTACAGCAGTAATGGTAGACACATTAACCTGATAGTGTGCCGTAACATTAGCAGTATATTGCAATGCCTCCTTATGCTGATATATTTAATTTGCATTCATTTAAACTCTCCCAGAAGGGGTGTACTTGCATTTAGTCGCTTTTCAACGATTGTTTGCACACACACACACGTAATTAGTCAATACATTTTTTTTTTAAAGTTGTCAAACGCTTTGTATTGTTTGGTTTTCAGTCGAGCTTACCTGACTTTATTCACCGCAGACGAACAAACTCCTCACACGTACAGCTCGTCGTTGAAGTGTTTTGTTTTGTCACGGGCAGTCCAGTAGCGTTGCCACCGGGAGAGCTCAAAATACAAACGCCGACACCTCCACACCCCTCTGCTGCTCTCCGACACACTTTCCCCACCGGGCAATTTCCGCATTTGATCACGTGGTTCACTCGGGGGTTCCTCGTGTGTGTGTGTGTGTGTGTGTGTGTGTGTGTGTGTGTGTGTGTGTGTGTGTGTGTGTGTGTGTGTGTGTGCGTGTGTGTGTGTGTGTGTGTGTGTGTGTGTGTGTGTGTGTGTGTGTGTGTGCTGTTTTACAAGTATGGGTAAATTTAATACACGCTCCGCTGGTCAGACGAGGCACCTGGACCGCCCCTGTCTTCCCCGTTTGGCTGAGGATTGAGGATCAAAGCTGGGTCTACTGCAGCGGTTAACCTGCCTCTCCAGCTCCAGCGCCACCTGTAGTTTATTGTAGTGGAGTGGCGACACCTAGTGGTGGCGTGTGCGCATAGCACGAGTGAGAGTACTAGTTAGTATGCAAGTTATTGTTACAAAACTGTGTTTTCTGATCTCTTTAAGCGTTTTGTGAAACCTTGGGGCCCAATGTGAGGTCTTGACCTCCAGGTTGGGAACAGCTGGGTGACTGGTCCGGACTATGAGGTCAAACCTTCTTCAAACTTTATGTATTTATTTATTTATAACTTCATATACAAAATATGTAACTTAATGCATATACTAAAGTATTGTACTGAAGTGCAAATGATGTTGCCAGTCACTCCCCATGTACCTGCATGCATTTTGTTCATTGTGGTTTAGTTAATTTAGATGATTTTTATATACTGTGGTACTGGTTAATACATATTTATATTTACATAAATAATACAAATAAATAGTTGTTTTATTTGCATTATGAGCATCTTATTCAGTAATTTTATTTGTACCTGACAACATAGTATGGGGCTGCTCTGAATGATGTTTCTACTAACATTATTTTGGACAAAGTTTACGACGTTTATGTCGGATTTTGTTGACCCCTCCGCCCCCTGCCATCATTCCCGGATGGAAGAAAAAAAAGACAAACAAGGTTTCTGACAGTCTTTACAGTTTCGTTTAACTTTACCTGGTTTAAAACGTGAAACTACGTGTATATATCGGGTAAGATTTTGGCTCTTTAAAGACATTTCTACGCGGTTTTATTTAAATTATTGATGCGCCAACCGGAGGTCCAGCACCGAGCACTAACGCTTGTCAAGCCGAAGTTTGAGACTCCAGCCGCCGTTAACGTCAAAGCTCGTCTTCACGGTAAGAAAGTGACTACTATCAAAGTAAATTTAAATGATTAAACTGTAAACAAAAAAGGGAAAAGAAAGGCGCTAATTAATGTTGGGTAAAATACTGATAATAATGTAGGAGTTATTACTGCGTCACACATAGCTGCTAACGTTAGCTGCGCTAGCTTAACACATTGACGATAATTAGTATTAACTTGTTAGTGTTAGTTTGTAAATGTAGTCATAAACCAGACTTATTCGTTTTTACCTTTAATAATTTGTGTGTTTTAAATGTGCTGTGCGAGTAAACTGAAATATGGAGGCTATCGAGGTGGAGTCGGTAGATAGCAGTCAAAGCTAATGCACGTTCGTGTAAGGAAAAGGTCGATGGCGCACTTTGATTTTGAGCTTCAGTTCAAGTGTAACTAAACCCTCAAACCACGTTTTTAGAGATAAAAAAAAATATATATGGGTATTTAGTATTGTTGCTGATCATATAAACAGTTTAGTATTTTAATTTTACATATTCTGCTACAAAAAAGGAAAGCAAAATCCCTCTACTGGTTGAAAACAGCCCAAAACTGCAGTTCCTCAAACGTCCACTTGAGGCTGGCTACAGAATATTAGTCCCCATGTTAAAATGTCCAACTTAACAGCAGAAATAAACATATTCACAGCCTGGTACAAAAAACAGTTTTGGTCTCTGTAGCTAATTTCCTCGCTCATGACAACTGTACTGAGGATGGATTTATATATAACTCACCTGTTCACATTATATTAGGGCTTAAAGTTGTGCATAATTGACTCATTCTGTAGCCAGCTTCAAGGGGCCATTTGAGGAACTGCACTTTTTTGGGCACTTAGCTTAGCTTCACAGGGAACTTCAACTTTATTTATTTATATAGCACCTTTCATACAGAATTGTAGCCCAAAGTGCTTCACCGAGCAGAGTAAAAGCAGAAATAGACAACAAAGTTGTTAAGAAAAAAGAGCAGTTGCATGAAAAAGAGGTTACCTACGTCTCCTGACTGTACAAACTGTGGGCTGTTAGGTAGCCATACTGACACACACACCAGAGATAGCCACTCTGATTTGCTATCTAAAAAAACATTACAACCCATTTACCATTTAAGAACATAAAAACAGCTATGAGTAAGCGTCCTGACAATAGGAGGCCATCTAGTCAGATAGGTGAGGCTTTTAAAACCTACTTTAAATTGGTGCATCATGGCCCGGCTAGCTCAGTCGGTAGAGCATGAGACTCTTAATCTCAGGGTCGTGGGTTCGAGCCCCACGTTGGGCGCTAAACTTTTTGTTTTTCTGACTACGCATCTAAAACAGATGGCAAATAGAAGCAACGTTCTTGTTTTTTGGTTTGTCTTCAACTATCCTCCACTTGTGTCATTTATGTTGGTATGTTGTCCCCGAACACAAGCATCTTTTCATACTAAGGCACTTTTTGCTGTTTCTTGGTGGATTTTTTTATTGTCCCGGTTCCACTGGGCTTTCTTAGACTCCCTGGTGTTTGAAGGACAACTAAACTACTACTACTACTACTACTTCTACTACTAGTACTACTCCTACTACTACTACTGTTTTGGTGCATTCAGTGGAAACTAGAGCCTAAAAGGCTGGTTGTGTGATCCCACCCAGGAATTTCTTCTGTCTATATTCTGCACAGTCTACACACAGGAAACAAAATCCTATGCATGTGGTTGCTGGCCTGGCTATGAACAAGAGACCTTACAAAACCAGCCTCTACATGCCCGGCTAGCTCAGTCGGTAGAGCATGAGACTCTTAATCTCAGGGTCGTGGGTTCGAGCCCCACGTTGGGCGCATAAGTTTTTGAATTAGTTGAAGACAAAACAAAAAACAAGAACATTCCTTTTATTTGCTATCTGTTTTAGATGCGTAGTCAGAAAAACAAAAAGTTTAACGCCCAACGTGGGGCTCGAACCCACGACCCTGAGATTAAGAGTCTCATGCTCTACCGACTGAGCTAGCCGGGCTATATCAAGCCACGCCCCCATGGTGTCATCTGGGACAAAGATAGGTTGGCAGACCCCCCCCCATAAGTTCACGTCCCATCCCCCTGTTCACATCCATCCCCCATCACTGCACATAGCGCATAGACAAAGACCCAGTACTGTGCAGCACATAGCGGCTTCGTCTCTGTGGCGCAATCGGTTAGCGCGTTCGGCTGTTAACCGAAAGGTTGGTGGTTCGAGCCCACCCAGGGACGACTATCTTTTCCTCTTAGCGTTCTGTTACCAAACATTAAGATCCCAATGCTGGTACTTTATGTTTATTGTGCTGTTGTTGCCGTACCACAACTTGGAATTGCTTTGTGGACCATACAAGTGCCAATAATTTTACAGTTCATGTTGTTGTCAGTGATGGATTTAATTAAATCTATCAGGTTCCAGTGATTAAAGATACAAAAAGCATGTTGGAAAGCATGCGTAGTTTCACCCACCCTCTTCACCCCTCCTTGTCAGCCCCCTCCCCCATTGTCCCTATTGTTTATCCAACGTCTTTTGTAAGCTTTACTTTGTCTTCTGTGGCGTTGTGTTCAGGGGAGGAGGATAAAAGTCTCGTCCCTGGGTGGGCTCGAACCACCAACCTTTCGGTTAACAGCCGAACGCGCTAACCGATTGCGCCACAGAGACTGGTGATGCCATTGGGTAGAGGTATGGCTTATGACAGTTCACCAAGGAGATGGTGGTCAACTTCGGAAAAAAGATGTAGACCACATGTGTCAAAGTCAAGGCCCCCGAGTTTTTTCATCCGCCCCGCGGCCCATTTTTAATAAAATATAATTTTATTACATTTTTTTATAATATCGTGATGCACCGCTGCGCCGTGCCGCGTTTCTGTGCGCGCCGGTTAGCTTAACACCGCATGTGTAGCCGCGGCTCACTAGAAGGCGCTCATGAAGGCTTGGTTCTCTGAGAGCAGGTAGCGGACAATTTGTTTCACTGAGTGTCGGATCTTTCAGGAAAAATGGACTAATTCGTATTTTTTCACGGAGATGAATGGGAAACCCATGTCTTTGTGGACGCATAACACTGATCTCTACGAGCAGCCAGCGGCCCGACAAGTGCGCAGGGATTGTCTGCAAATTTCACTTCCAAGAGAGACGCTGCAAACAAAAATCAATAACTCCACTGTTATACATTATTATGACCCTAAAATCACTCCACACGTCAACAGTCTCCTCGTGGTCATACTACAAGAGGTGTTTTGGAAAAATATACTTTTTTATTATTTTGGGGAGACTGGAGGTCTAACTTGGCTTTGATTTCTGTCATTAATGTAACCTGGAACATTTCTTACATAAGTTTTTGTTTATTGTTCAAAGCTATATTGTTAAAAAAATCCAAGCTCATGCCTTCCATGTCATCTGCTTGCTCTGCTATGAGCTCTGCTGTGCCTCAGTTAGTCTGATGCGTTCGTGTGACTCAGGTTGTTGAGGGATTTTGTCTGAACACAGCTGAGTATGGACACCAGAATTTAGTTTAAAGAGATGACGTCCCTGGGTGGGCTTGAACCACCAACCTTTCGGTTAACAGCCGAACGCGCTAACCGATTGCGCCACAGAGACTTGTGTGAGGGGTGTGGCTTGAAGACTGAGGCCACACCCCCTCACATAAAGCCTACACCTAGTTTTTAGGGCCCATGCAGCGATAGCTGCAGGGACCTATTGTTTTTCTACGTTTTCTTATTATTATTATTCTTTCTTCCGCCATTGGAGTCTATGGCAGCCCATTGAACCGTATGGTAAAAAGTTGTGAAATTTGGCACATTGGTTAAGGACAGTCGTATGTGTAATGTCACCAAGTTACATGTTGGCAGTAAACACAGTATAGCGCCACCAACGGGTCAAAGTTCAAGGTACATTTGTGCATGTAACTCATGAACCGTGAGCCCGATTTTCAAAAACAAGGTACCGTTGGAATCCTTGGATCATAGGGAGTTCAATGCACCCTATGACGTCATAATGCGCCATGATAGATTTTCCGCCATATTGGAAAATGTCAAAAGTGAAAAAAAAGTTTCAGAGGTCGCAAATTTTGCCGGATTCTCACGAAAATCGGCACAGAGTATATTCAGGCCAATACGCACAAAAGTTATTAGTCAGATTTTTCAATTTCGACGTTGTTTGTGTGCTACAGCCAATCGAAATCAGCGGCGAAGGCGCCGATTTCGATGTGAGCTCATATCTCAGGAACGCTTTGGCGAAACAAAACCAAATTGCATGGCATGCTTCGGGGCTGTGTCCCAAGTGCATGAAACAAATATGGTGTCATAACGGCTCTAGGGGGCGCTATAATTAGCAAAACATTGTTTTTGCTCATATCTCCTGAAGTGTTTGTATTTGAAATGAAATTGTCATATCCACAGATACAGTGGGTGGCCCCATTGACAGCTGATGCCAACTTTTCATGTTAGCCAATCGCTGTTGGCGGCAACGCCGCCAAACAGGGCGTTTGCTCATATCTCGGCAGCGCTTTGACTTCCGAAGACCAAATTTGGTCACCTGCAGCGAGACCCGCCCCAAAGTGTGCCAATAAAATTTGGTGGTATTTGTCCACTAGGTGGCGCTGTAATTAACAAAATTACATTTTTGCTTGTTTGTCTTGATGCGTTTGGATATGGCGTTAAATTTTCATGTCTACTAATACTCTGGAAGGTCACAATTCAGGTCGTATGCAAAATGTTCACGTCTGCGTAAGATTGTGGCTGCCATATTGGATTATGTCAAAAGTGAAACTAAATTTTCAGAGGTCACAAATTTTGACGGATTCTCACGAAAATCGGCACAGAGTATATTCAGACCAATACGCACAAAAGTTATTTGACGGATTTTTCAATTTCAACTTTGTTTGCATGCTACAGCCAATCGAAATCAATGGCGAAGGCGGCGATTTCGATGTGAGCTCATATCTCAGGAACACTTTGGCGAAACAAAACCAAATTGCATGGCATGCTTCAAGGCTGTGTCCTAAGTGCAGGAAACAAATATGGTGTCATTTCGTCTCTAGGGGGCGCTATAATTAGCAAAACAGCCCATAGGACAGTATGGTAAAAAGTTGTGAAATTTGGCACATTGATTGAGGACAGTCGTATGTGTAATGTCACCAAGTTACATGTTGGCAGTAAACACAGTATAGCGCCACCAACGGGTCAAAGTTTTAGATACATTTGTGCATATAACTTTTAAACCGTTAGCCCGATTTTCAAAACCAATGTATCGTTGGATTCTTTGGATCATAGCGAGTTCAATGCACCCTATGACGTCATAATATGCCCTGATAGGTTTTGCGCCATCTTGGATTATGTCAAAAGTGAAACTAACTGTTCAGTGGCCGCAAATTTGACGGATTCTCACGAAAATCGGCACAGAGTATATTCAGACCAATACGCACAAAAGTCATTAGACGGATTCTTCAATTTCGACTTTGTTTGCGAGCTACAGCCAATCGAAATCAGTGGCGAAGGCGCCGATTTTGATGTCACCCCATATCTCAGGATTGCTTTGGCGAAACAAAACCAAATTGTATGGCATGCTTCGAGGCTGTGTCCCAAGTGCAGGAAACAAATCTGGTGTCATTACGTCTCTAGGGGGCGCTATAATTAGCAAAACAGCCCATAGACCCGTATGGTAAAAAGTTGTGACATTTGGCACATTGATTGAGGACAGTCGTATGTGTAATGTCACCAAGTTACATGTTGGCAGTAAACACAGTATAGCGCCACCAACGGGTCAAAGTTTTAGGTACATTTGTGCATGTAACTTTTGAACTGTTAGCCCGATTTTCAAAACCAAGGTATCGTTGGATTCCTTGCATAATGCACAATGTAGTACAGTGTAGTACAGTGTAGTACAGTGTTGCACAGTGCAGTACAGTGCAGTACAGTGTAGTACAGTGTAGTACAGTGCAGTGCAGTACAGTACAGTGTTGCACAGTGCAGTACAGTGTAGTACAGTGTTGGACAGTGCAGTATAGTGTTATACAGTGCAGTACAGTGTTGTACAGTGTTGCAGTGTCGTACAGTGCAGTACAGGGCTGTACAGTGTTGTACAGTGTTGTACAGTGCAGTACAGTGTCGTACAGTGTCGTACAGTACAGTGTTGTACAGTGTTGTACATGTATGCTAATGATTACTTTTATTACATCACATGATCGCCTGATCTGCATGGGCCCGTCATTGCTGCTTGCAGCTATATTTGTATTTACTTTTAGAAGTTGGACAACCACCGGGATATCACCAGTGTGTTCATGTCAATCACTTAATAATGTAGAGTTTGTTCAACTGAAAATACTTTTACAAATAATATCCAGTACAAAGCGACAACCAAACGCATTTGGGTGTGGCGTGAAGACTGAGGCCACACCCCCTCATCACCGAAAGGTTGGTGGTTCAAGCCCACCCAGGGACGTTATCTCTTTAAACTAAATAAAATCAGGTGCGTGAATCAATCACTGAGATCCAACCCTACCAGTGGATGGAAAAAGGCTTAGAAGTGTCTACAAAAGATACTACAGGAAGACCCATGACGTTGTGACTATATCACGGACTGTACCCTTGTTGAAACCAACCTCTCTCTCTTTCCTACTACTTCTTTTCCTTTCTTCCATGGTTTGTGCCCTCTTGGGGACGTAGTATTTTGTGTTTAAGTAACCAGACAGCATCAAGTAAATGAGTAACCATTGCTCATGTGTACTTCATAACTCCTGGATTTTGTTTACATGTACATTCAATTAATAACACAACCAAGCTGTTGTTGTATCGTCCTTTATTCAGCATGATTGTCATGAGTACTGGATTTTATAAAACATAGTAAATGTTGCCACTACATTAATATACTGTAGATATAGGCCAACATGCAACAAGGCACCAAATTGCTATTTTAAAAAAACACAAAAAAAACCCCACCATTTCTTCATTTCAAATACTACTCATCTCATGTTACATCACTTAGTACAGCATTCAAATTTAAGTGGAGGAAAAAGAAAGAGAAAGTGTCTATTTTTTAAATCAACAAATCATGATTGACGGCCCACTGATGGACAATAATGACTACATATAGCTGGTATAATGACACAACAGTCCTTAAATAGTTAGCATATCTCGTTCCGCGTATGCAAACAATATTACTGACATGATTGTAAAATGTAGTGCTTGCATGTGTGTGTACATGCGTGCAAACAGACAAGACAGTCAACTTTTAAATTAACAAACACACTGGCTATAATTTTGACATTTCCTGGGATCCACCCTACACTGCACGGCTTAAAAAAAGCAATGATTTGCAACCATTTTCAGTCTATTGAAAAACTCTATGATGGCATGTCGATACTATCGATTTTCATCCAGTGGTATTGTTTTTGGTTAGTATTACAGTACAAAATCATGACTATAACCGTTTTTTACCTCAGTGCTAACATATATAACAAATGTCAAGCTTCAAAGCTTCCCTTTTATTATCAACAGTATGGTAGTGATAGCAGAAAGGTGTTGAAACTTGTCACAAGGCTGCAAAAGTTGCACTTATTGTACTTTAATCCTGGTGCTGTTTGTTTGATGTATTTTTCTATTAAATGATAAGAGGCTCACCGGAAACAATAAGAAGAAAAAATTAGACATGTACAGAAAAGTTTTGTAGATAGGTGATTCTTTTAAACAGTAAATCATGAGACAGGCCCTGCAAAAAAAAAAAAAAAAAAAAAAATACAATTTTCTTTTTATAGATTCATGCACTGAAAAGACAAAAAAAGAAAAGAGTAGATCAGCTGTTCAAATCAAACAATATTGGTCAAGTATTTTAACTTGTTGGAGAACATGTGTGGAGTGCTGCTGAATTCTTATTCATTGTGTTCTTTTTTCAGCAAGTAACGTAACATTCCACAAATTTCAAACCAGAATATACTTGGCTGCAACTCTTAAAAAATTCAGTCAGAAGATTTTCTTTTCTTTAATCCATGTGATATCATGATACGACAGTAGCTAATGACTTTGTCAAGCATAAACCATCTTAGTCCCGACCTCAAACCTCAAAACACCTGAAGCAAAACAAACGGCACGGATGAAACGGAGCCCTGCAGATAGGGGTGGTGTCTGCAGTGTTTGGAAGTCGTTTTCAGAGGAAATCGTTGTACCTTCCCAATCGCACCAGTTCTGTTGGCTAAGTCCTAGCTCTGGTTTTCTCTCGAATCCTGCCCGTCTGTGGCTGATGTGGTCTTATCCTTTTGTGAAGTGTTCAAGGCTAGCTGCATGGCCCAGATGCTAAGAGGCCTCATGTATGCTAGAGAGCGGTAGATACCCTTCTCACAGTAGGCTTCAGGAGTCTGGAAGGCCATTCCCAGCTTCTCCCACACAGTCCGATAGCAACCCTCCGCCGTGCGCATACCCTCCTCCTTCATACCCTGTGACAAAAAAAGAAAGAAAGACAGAGGCAGAGGCGTGAGGCAGTATTTCACTCCATGCCTCAGTCAATACCAGACAGACAGACAGCATGAGGTTACTTTTAGGGTAGTGTCTTCAAACAAAGATCATATCTTTCCCTTTACTATAAAGCTAGACTCGGGAGATTAACATTAACATTTGAATCTAACATTTTAATTCAAATATGACTCCTAACTGTGGGAAAAAACAAATTTCTCCAATGACATTTTTTGAACCACATAAAGATTGAGGACTGAGTACTTTTTTTAAGTTATTCCTCAGCTGCTTAGGCGACACAACACTTTACAGTTGAATAAATAGATCTATGATTGTATGACACAGCTTTATTGATTTACTCCTGTAGCATCAAGCAGACACTTACTTCATGGATCATCGTGGCTGCCAGTCCATACACCACCCCGATCCAGACCTCGTCTGACTGTACACTGGAGCGGTCAGGCACTCCTTCGGGACGCATGCCGTTAACTGCCCCCATCTGGCCTCCAGCGAAGCTCATAACATTCAAGTCGAAGACAGATTTTAGTGCACTCTGGATTTTTTCTTTTGGAAAAGCCTGGAGAAGAAGTGAAGAGTTAAGAACATCGACTTGAGGGAAGAAAGATATGTTAGGTCAGGAATTTTTAAATATATATCAGACCCCTAAAAGGCTATTTTGCTTGTAAAAATGGTCTTCTTTTGGGCAGCATTGTCTGATATCAACCCTCTGTTTTTGAAGTGGGCTACTAAATATGTTTATGTCAATACTGGACTTTACAATAGAGCTACTGATATGCTGGTAGGTCTTAGCTTAGTGCAGATAAGATATTATGTGTAAATGTTGACCACTAGATAAGAAATCGAAGTACAGAGATCAAAACTATGTTTAATAGTGCCACCTTTTACATAGTTTGTCCACAAGAGAGAAGTGACTCAGCATGTGTCATGGACACAATCAAAAATCTAGTGTCTGCGATACATTACATTGATTGTAGGCCAGTTGGTACTTTGTGTTATTTCATGTTTAACTTGCCTGGTAGTCTTCCAAACCAGACGCTCTCAGGAACCAGTGACCAGCGCACTGGTCTGACATGACGCTATTAGAAAGGTCCCTCCCACTGCTGTCATAGTTGTAGTACTTGCCTAGAAAATAGAAAATAAAATCTCAAGCAACTTAGCTGTGGAAATAACGTCAAACATTCATACTGAACGCAACAAATCGTTGTGTGAACTTGCCGTTCCACAGCAGTTTGTCGAAAGCAGCACTGCCCATGTCCAAGATGTCTTTGTAATGCTGGTATGTCTCCTCGTTGTCCACCAGTTTAGCCATCTTACACATCACACACAGGGACGCCAACCACAGCCCGCCACAGTACGCACTGTGAAAGAAACAAATCAGCGATGCAAATATAATTTGAATTTAAAAAACCTGCATGGAATACGAATGCAACCTTGTGATTGACAACTAATTTCAAGCTTAAAACTAAAAGACGAGACGAGTTTAACCAAAGCCACTAGGTGGGATTTATTTGGTTAGGTGGTGTAACCAATAAAACTTTAAACTTTAAAAAGAAAAAGCTTTGTGTAAGTCAACACTGTTGTTGTCCTTATGAATTCTCCGTCACATCTTCACATCATCAGACAAAGTCTTTCATCTTTGCAGCAGCCTGTCACATTTAGAGAAGTGCTGCAGCTACACATTTTACATAATTATACACAATTTTACCCAATTTCCATTTCCTCGCCACCCTCCCTTCCCCCCGCTATGCAATTCAGATGTGAAGTTGTAAAGGCAAATGTAACTCACTAGTTTATTTCACTGAGAAGTGATACATTTATCAAAATAGAAAGCTTACATTTAACTAATCTAAGTATTTAATGCTTCAAGGTTCCTAATTTGTTGAATTTTAATATGTTAGGTGTTGGCTGTGACGAGAAAGTATCACTGAGCATTAAGCAGAGGTACTCAGTGTTACCATGTCTTTTCATCCTCTCACCTTGGTCCAGTTACTGCCCAACCATCATACGTCTGGTCAGCATATCCCGAGTTCTCTATCAGTCCATCACCATCGAGGTCAAACTTCAGCTCTGATGCTATCACCGCCTAGCGGATAAACCAGAATAAGACAAATAATCCAGTATACCGAGGTTTGTTTTACTGCCACAGATGAAGTGCAAAGTACACAAAAATACCAATTTCTACGCAGTGTTAGTTTAAGACTACATCGGTCAGTTATACCTGGCAGATGGGCCACATGTCCCGCAGGTACTGTCGGTCCTGGGTGAGATGAAAGTCCCTGTAGACCTGCAGGACAAACTTCAGGTTCAGGTCTTTCCAGTCTGCGGTGTCGTGGATGAGGTAAGCGTTCACCCTCTGCCACGGCTCATCATCTAGAGACGAGAGAGTGATCATGTTCTACTGAGAAAAAACGACTTAACTTCCTAAAATTTAAAGACAAAGAAGAAGAGATTCTGTTTTTGCCTACCCGGGTCTCCGATGTCGTGAGGCACCACGTTTTTGGCCTTGACAGGAGAATACAGCCCACTCATGAGATGGAGCCTCTCTGTTGGGTCATGGTGAACCACGCTGCCAGCTGAGAGGAGATTCATGCTGTAAGACTCGGCCCTGGTGTTGCTCTTTATCAAGTACACATAGCTTAAATAACAACACTTCACTCACCGATCTCATATTGCACACTCAAGGCGAGTTTGGGCCACAGCATGATGAGTGCAAAGGAAGCATAGAAGTGAACGTCGTATGTGTTGTACATTCTGTACTCCTGACCTGGGAAACAACAGCAGTTTATTAATAAAACCACATTAGCAGATCTTTCTATTCACTTTGTGTTGTATTTAGCTTTTATTTGCTCTCGTGAGTCACTTCTGGTTTTTGAATACAAGTGAGCACCAAAAATAAATGCCTCAACGCCACATTATTTTCAGTTCTGATCACATGGATGAAGTGGAAATAGGTTGTAAGCATAATACTGGAACTGTAGGCTTGGCAACGAGAGGTGTTTTGGTTAACAAGGACAGGACAGACTAGAAGAAATCCAGCTAGTTTTACTGGAATACAACACACTACGACGTCTACTGCAATAAGGTTGCAACTAATGATTTATAATGTTTAAAATTGGAAAAGTCCTCAATATAATTTCTCCTCAGTCTCCTCATTTCTTTAACCAGTTTGCAAAGACATGAAAATCCTCACATTAGAGTTTCCGTAAGCAGTTAATGTTTGGCGTTATCACTCAAAGAACTGATCCAGCAGCTCGTATTTTACCTTCTAGGTACGCAAATCGGCCGTACTCCTTGACAACAGCAGGCTGAGCTGGCAGCCCGCCGTCCTCACTGCGCACGCCACCGCTGACATCAGCGTCCTCCGGTAGCTCCTGTCCACACTGTCCCTCCGTCCACCACAAAGTACAGCTCGTTAAACAGAGCGGACTTATACCAGGAGGGGAGAGTGCTGCAACACACAAAAGCGAACGTATGAGCCAACAATTGTAGCTGGAAAACAGGATGTCTAACATCCAGGGGGTTCAAAGCTGTGAACTACCTGTCCTGTAGTATAGGTCTTTGCCACTCCTCGATCCTCCTCTCCCACTCTCTGTAGTGTGTTAGGGCGTAGTGACTGAGTGAGGGGGACGCATCCCCTTTGGTCCCAAAGTAGCGAGTGTATCTCCTGAGGACAGAAAAGACACAAGCTGATGATGGCGGCGGAAGTTCATCCACAAATGCAACAAAGACCGAAACAGAAAACATTGTAGTTTGATTCATTAAAAGCATTTAAACACGTAAAAAGTTTAAGGCCTGTTGCACATTGATGGGATAATAAATGTTTGACAGTGTCTCCAGCACCAACATACGGTAAATGTACCTGATGTGTTCCCTCTCCCTAGAGCCGAAGGTTATTATGGGCATGTCCCAGGACAGGCAGAACTCCAGGGTGTTGTGACCCTGAGCCGCCACCGAGCAGCCCACAGCCAGCGCTGCCGCCACCTTCTCTCCTTTTGGCGTCGGCGGGCTGGATCCTAAGCGAGAGAAAGGGGGAGAGGTGGTTAGCAGACATATCAAACTTGAAACTTTTTATTTTACGCAGCTTGAATTTGCAAATATGCAAAAGTTAGTAACAGCAAAAATACTATGCAAATGTGATGATGATACCAGAAAGTGCAGATTGTTACACATCTGCTGTGGTTTAGACCTCGCTCAAGTCTTTTTGTCTATTCACCAAAACCACTGAAGACCACAGATCATCATGCAGTGACTCAGTTTAGTCACAAAACCACCCATTTTAAAACAGGTCACCCTATATCTGCTCTCAATGTTTACCACTCAAGTGATGTATTGCTATTCTGGGTGTTTTACTGAAGTGATACATTTATAGTGTTGTGCTTCTTCTTCAGTAGTCTTCAACATTCAATTCCTCCTTCTCTAGTAGAGGTGCCCCTACATTCTCTGAAGTTTTGGTACAACATAGATACCACCTTAATATGTCCCAATATATACTTGCTTTATAACATCACTCTATCTGATATGGAGTTTTAATCCTTAAGTATCTTTAAAAAGTCCATATGTTTCTCTCAGATCCTGGAAAGTCAGTATGTTTCCATTCATGAGTATTTTCAGTTTGTTAGTCGGGTCATTCAAACCTAAATCTATCATCCCTTTAAGCTCAACAGTTCTACTTCTTCTTTCCACTTCTTATTTCTCATTACTGCATCCTGTTAAGTAACTTAAATACTAATCTGAGTCTGTCTCATGCCTCCACAGTTCGTTTTTAAAGCACTGACCTGTAGGAGAGTCCAGTCGGCCCATCAGTGATGAGGTCAGTCCACAGGCTGCTGCAGGTTCCCTTTGGACTGAACGCCGTCTGGTGACTGACTTCCCTGTCAGGCTGTTAAAATGTGCACACAAACACAAATTTACAGATTTCACAACCTGCTGATTAATAAAAAAAATCAACTTCCCAAAAATAACGACTATTGTCACAGATCATGTTAACGCCCTAGGGAATTGTTTGTGCAGCTACAACCTCATGAATCAAACCTGTTCTCGGGCTGCGATGCTCAGAGTGTAAGGGTTCACTGTAGTGCAGTGATGTAGCAACACCCCAGACACGGCCTCCCCCTCCTTCTCCAGGTGGAATGGTTCATTCCAGTGTCCCCCGCTCTTGTCGTCCTTGTGTCCCGACCCATTGACCATAGTGAACATGATGGAGACATCCAGAGCGTAGTCGTTCTTGTTCTCTATGTCCCATACAAAGACTGCCACCGGGAGACTGGAGTCCTGGGATAACAGAGATATATAAATGTTTATTTGACTCTACAGAGTGTTTCTACTAAAAAGTATTCGAGTAGATAAAATAAATATTTTATTGATGCTCTTTTTATTGAGGTGTTGTTAGTATTAGGGCTGCCACAAACGATTATTTTGATAGTCGACTAATCACCAATTATTTTTTCAAATAGTCGACTAATCGGATCATACGTAAATTGACTGTCCCAGAGAGGGGCAGGTGGGCGGGCGCTGTAAATCTTGCGGACGGAGCCGTGAGCCACCTTCGCTGTTCCATGCCGACCCAGAGGTGACAATTGGTTGTCGACGATTTTGTTCGTCGACATAATCGTGACTAATTGACTAATCGTGACAGCCCTAGTCAGTATACTATGATTTGAATATCTCACTCGTGCGATCGCTGGGCTGTTATGTACAGTAGGTTAAACATTAATAATTGTCCAGGGGTTCCAACATTTACTTTGAAAAGCTTGTGTGCTTTTCAGTGACTTCCTATTTAGTGTTTGGCCGACCTCATTGAAAAGTTGACGTTTTAAGAGCCATGACTTATCATAAGTTGATGCTTTAATCGTAGCCCAACTGATAGTGGAGTTTTGTGGCCAGAACTGATACTGACATTTGGGAGTTTAAAAAAAAAAAAATACGCTAACAATATTTCAACCATGTTTTATTGCTTTTTGTTTTAACAAAAACAACACTTTATTATCTTAATATTTGGGCTTGTTTACCTTTATTTGATAGTGCCGGGTGAGCTACTGGGCCGCCTCCAAAACCAACAATGTGGATCGCTTAGATTTGAAATTCTCGATACAAAGCAAACAAGATATTTTACAGCGTAAGATTACCTTGTCAGTGCTGTCTGGTGGACAGATCAGCTGACAAGAGATGCCTGCAATCAGCTAATATTTCCCCAATTTATCTGTCTTGTTCTAGTCTTAAAAATGTATAGTAGAGGTTTTTTGGAGACTCATACATAAAGTAGACAGCAGTCAGCATGCTCTATGTGCAGCTATGATTGAGACAATGTAGCACTAAGGGAAAGAGCTGTGTGACAGTCTGCAGTGAGAATATGCTCACTATCTTGTACCCTTGAGCTGATATTTATTTATTTTTTAGTTGGGCCTTTTCTTATGTGGCTAAAACACATTTTTCTGCAGACCTCGTCCACAGCAGTGCTTTGTTCTGTCTGCTTCTCCAAACTGGGAGTGTGCTGACCCCTGCCACTCCCTCTATTAAAAGCCTGCATCTGACAAAAACAGTTACCTGATAGTCATGGGGCATGACTGGGGAAACCTGTCTGCAGGTTAAGGTGACGTTCTGTCCCGGCAGGTGGTAGACGGTCCAGGCACGGGGGTACAAGGAGTGATAGAAGGCGTACTCTCCACAGTATCCCCAGTTCCAGCCTTGTAATGTGGGAGGGCGCTCCACAGATAGCACCTGCTGGTAAACGGTTTGCCCTCCACGCCGCAAACACACTGTAAACTAAGGGGGAAAAAGCAAGAATAGAAGCACACGTGAGTCTTTATTGTTTGCATATGTGTAGATTAGAAGATTAGAAATTAATCATTACCAGGCTGTAACATACTTTTTATTCTATATCGAATCTGCCTTATTTACATTTCTCTGGCTGGAGAATGATAAATGAACACTCCTTATGAAGTTTTTATGACACCTACACCTGCCTCATAGAAATGTAGAGATACGTGCAGGGGTAAATGTTGGACTTTCAGATTCTGATAAGTCAGTGAATCATTGTATGGATGTTCCTGAACCACCACCAGAGCATATATAGATAGTACATTCTGTTTGGTATACCTGGTTTGCTGTGACAGTTTTGTAGTGGTACATCCCAGGGTTTAGCTGCCATCTGCAGAATTCCCCCCTCCAACCTCTTGTGATGGTACCTCCTCCGATGCCGCCGAGTGGTGCGCCTGTAAATTAAGAGTATGGTGTCATGAAACAGGGAGGAGGTGAGCAGATAAATGGATAACCCGATTATTTATGAGACTGAGGTCCGTGTGTTTGTTCACCTCTGAGCTCTGGCAATCCCACTCGACACACACTGACTGCACAAAACTTGACAAACTGATGCTGAACTCACCGTATATTTGACGTAAGGGCTGTGCGCCAAACATATCGATGAACGGAGCTTTCTTTTCCACCCTGGTCTTCTTGTACCACCATTTTAGATACCTGCATGAACATATATATACAGTAATTAACCATAATTTGGCTGAAAACAAGCAATCCAAAAATACTAGCCAGTCATGTGTTAGAGGGTTATGAATAGGGGTTCTTTAGATTTTTTTTAAATGTGTTTACAATTACCAATCACAAGCGTAGTTAATAAACCTGCCTTTTTTTTCCTCTCGCTTGTTTAAAGCAGCTTTATCCGTTTAGCACTCTGGACCAAAGCTGTAACAAACAGTGAACAATTTGCACGCTCTCTCACACACACCGAGGCCGAGAGAAAAGAGGGGATTGTACGACTGAATGAAGGAAGCACTTGTAAGATATGGGAGGGGAGGGTGAAGTCAAAGTGGCGGCTCGACTTTATCCGAGCGAGGTTATCAGTGGGAGTACGAGCGTGCATGTGTGTCTATGTGGCGCAGTCGACATCAAGCCAGGGTTGTAGTGTAAAATATTAATTAGGTTATGTTACAAAGGCTCCTGTTGGAAAGAGGCTGGAGGCTTAGAAGAGCCCAGGCATGGTAGATTTTCAGCTAATGAAGTAGAACACTGCTGTGTCAAGTTGAAGAGCTTCATTTCAGTAAACAGGCTAAAAAACACTCGTCACCTTCTTTCAGGTGAAGCTCTGTGACTTTAAACAGTCCTTAATGGGTCCCAGGCAATATTTAAAGATGCAAACGAGATGCCGACTCTCCCACTGCACAGAATAATCATAATACGCCTGGGGCAAGCCGACTGGTTGATCACTAACCTGTCGGCTTGACTAAGCAAAGTGCAGTGACTAAGCACTTACTTTGCAGGTGCTGCGGCTTCCAGTTTCTGACCTCTGACTCGTTCCCAAATCCCAAACCCAAAGCCGAGTGCTTACAACTCAACAAGGAGCTCTAGTGTTTGTAGCATTACCGGCTATCATGTTTCGCCCTCGTTCTGTGGTCGGAGGCAGATTTGGGAGGAAACTAAGCTTTAAGATCATTTAATTCAAAATGATTGCCACAGGATATTGGTTAGCAGACGGTAAGCCACCCAGATCCTGAAGCGTCTGGTCTCATGAGCAGAAATATGGAACTTCATGTACATGTTCTTGTTCCGTGAACGTCTTCCGCAGTGACTTTTCTGTCTCTGTTTCACCTACACTTCAAGAAACACTGGTATAGCAACCTAACATGAATGTCGTTCAGCAGCTCTTCAGTATCTGCATTATCCATAGTCAGGGCAGGCACACGGCTTTGTGCTCTAGATTATGACTCTGTTTACACACCAAAGCAGTCAATGTGAGTTCCCAAAAGGGAGAAAGATCCAGTGCAACATTGCTGTGCATGACAATGTTGCACCTGACAGTATCGCAAACAATAACTTTACCAGGAAAAGCTCAGTCCGGAGGAACAACAATGGCCCCTCCGGTGAGGCTCCACTCAGGAGGAGATGAATGGGATCGGTTAAAGTGAGTCATTTGAAGCTATTGTCACGTTCTTGATGTTCTGCGGCTCGGCTGGAACACAAACAATTGTCCTCACGCCCTGATCCAGCTCTGTGAATACAGGCCAACCTGAATCTAACCTGTGAACGCTCGAGCTGCCAGCAACAACCGGTGACACATTACCACTGCTTACGGGATCTTGTAGCACAATGACAGCAAAAAGTTTAAAGTTCTACTGAAACACAAGTACCATTGAGCAGATTTAGGTCGGAGCACCGATGAGGTACGAAAGCTTGTAGAAAGAAATCAAGTTACTTCTGAATAGGATACGGTTCAAAATGAAGTTTCAAATCTGGTTTTGAATTTCTGAACTGATGAACTTCTACTGAAAGTCCTTATATTTGACAGTATGTCTAAATATTTGTAGACACTTTAGCCTGTGCAGTACAGGCAAGCTTTCAGTGTTGTTCTCATTATAATAGTAATCATACATTGACTCACCCTAGGCACACCCCCACCTCTCACATACATACTGAAGAGCCGAAGGTGTGGTTCTACCTAAATCCTTAGTCCACACACTCTCTAACCAATCTCTGTTTGAGTAATGACCATCACATTAATCGATGCAAAACTAACAAATGTTGCCACGGTGATCAAGCCGACCTATAAACAGCCACACCCACCCCACCCCTGCATGGGCCTGAGCGTGGTTGTTTTATAGAAACATTTCGACACGTTTCTGAAAAGCCAAGCGAGGCAAATTTGTGGTTTTTCGCTGCTCCTGCGAACCTGCTGCAATAGTGATGATTTGATGAGTTATTCTATCAAAGCTGCTAAACTAAGTAATGTTATCTGCAAAAATGATAACAGAGAAAGTTTTTCTTGGCCACGCGCCTCCACAATCCACTAAAAATCTGAAGAATGCAATACATTGCATCTCAGATGTCAGCGGGTTGTCGGATAAACAAACACAAACACATGTCGAGATCTGTGCTGGATCCCCCGCCCCCCCCCGTCGCCGTCAGGTGACAATTCAGCTGCGAAGAGTCTTTGCTTCAGGCGTTTTTTGAGTCAGAGTGAGAAATAAAACTACACCCTCAACTAGAAGCTAACGTGGGACCCGAGGGGAAGTCTTTTAACTCGACCACATCCTTTTGATGTAGCATAACTCTTACAGACAATGCGGTAACACAGAGGAAGAATCGCAAACAAGAAACACCGAGAACAATCTAACCCTGCCCTGATGAATGCTTCTTACTGTGTCACCGCTGTGAAAAATGCAGACAATATCATGTTTTTTTGTCCACAACCTGTGGGAGTGTCAACCATTTACAGGATTGTAACACACACCCGCACCTCCGTTTGTAGGTTAAGAAATATGACACTATAGGCCAATACCTAGATTAGATTAGAACGTACTTTATTCATCCCACAACGGGGAAATTTACTTATTACAGCAGCGGAGTGTAACATATGCTAGAGAATTAAAGTAGAAAGGGCAAAACACAACAAACATCTTATAACCTACACATTAAAGGAACAAAACAACCTCCTCTAGACATTGCACCTTGGGACACACACATGGATTAAATGGTATGGTTGCTATGACATATGGATCAACAGAGCAGAAGCCCTCCAGGGCATGCCCTAAACTTAATCTGTGCTACAGTGTTGTGTACTTTAGGGTCAGATCGTTGCTGTCTCACCTGATCCCGAGGCCGACGTGCTGCAGGACGTTGGACAACGAGACATCCTTCGCTTGAAAGGGCTTCCTCTTCTCCTTGAACTCGTGCGCCAGACAGATCCGCCAACCCTCCTTGGGCACGCCGTATCCCATTTCCTTAGGGACATACCTGCTCATGAGGTCCGCTGTGGATTTCTCACCCCACTCTGTCGTTGTCATTTTTATTTTTATTTTTTAAATTTTTAGCAGGATAGGGAAGAAAACACTCCTGGTCACAATCACAGGGAGCTGTCACCACCTTTCGTCAACACACGTCAGTTTTATCGTGCCTTCGCCGTGGAGCACAGAGGATGTAGCTGGATCAGTATGTGGATCGGTGAGCTGTATAGAGTCATTCCTGTATGGAAAACCGGTTCTCAGCTGGTCTCACCTGCAGAACAAGGGCTGACAGGTAAATGCTGCTTTTTTTCCAGGTAGGTGGTCCCAGGGCCATTATAAAGTCATTGCTGTCAATGCAAGCATGCACCCTCTGCAGCTCAAGAAGTTCAGTATCGTTGAGGGCTCTGATTTGGATTTGTGTTGTTTTTCAGAGATGACAGACCACCCTTTATCCTTTGCATGGACTCCGGATGTGTGTGCACAGTCAGCAGCTGGGGCTGGATTGATGGATGACAGCTAAAGACCAACAGGAAGTGTCGGGGATGCTGATCTCATTCAGTCACCTACAATGAGATCAAACAGGACAGACGAAATGGTTAAAAAAAAAACTAGGGCCAAGCATCAGCTCAGTAACCGGCAGTTAGCTGCAAAGAAACTAAAACCATCATATCGCCTTAATAATTCATCATTTAGCGTTAGCTGGAAGGAAACTCTTCGCTTTAAAGCCACCAAACAGTTACTGACTTTACTGACACGCCATTAACAGCAGGAGAGAAGAGATTATTATTGTCTAAATACCGGAGAGACGTCGTCGTCGTCATCCGCCGCCGCCGCCGCTGCTGCTGCTGCACACCGACCTCTGTCAGAGCTGTTTAGCTTCGGCTAGCAAGGCGCTCTATCAATGGTGTGTCGTTCGTGAACGTATCGTTCAATTTGAACTGATCTTTTTATATGACTCAGGAGTAACGAGTCAGTGAGTGATTCGTTCACTTTCATGCAGCACGGTTTCCTCGCTATATTACTGTATTGCAGCCGGTACCTCATTGTAGAAATATGACCTATGCCACTTGATGCATGAGTTAGTAACATTTCTAAAGAATCAACTTGTATGGGAACAATTCGGTTAATAAAATTATCTTATGAACGGGCCAAACTCGTTTGGTTTTGACAGTGTTTAAGTGATTTTCAAAAAGTTTGTGACCTTAAAATCTGGTATGAAAACCCAAATTGTACCAAACTTTTTTTTTTTTTTTTTTTTTTAAAGAAGCTTAAAGTGCAAAAAAAGAAAACTTTTCTTGTTTGTTTACGTTTATTAGGGACCATGTACAATTAAAACATAAATGTTGCCATTTCATGCATTGTACCAGAGTTAGCCTCAGGCTAATTTACATCTGCAGTCCCTGGCAGGACATAAAACATCAAAAAACATATGAACATATACATATATACAATAGACAAGTCACTCATGACACACACAAACACACACAACATAAAAACATTCTGTCAGCACCATAAATCAGTGGTTACAGTTTTGACTGTAACATGAGAGGCCTTTGTGTGCGAGCAGTACATTCATATAGATCGGTTTTTCGTTCATTTGACACCGCCCACAACAGCACTGCACTACTGAACGAAATGACTCAAAAAAAAAAGATTAGTTCAATTTACCGTCCGAGGCTAAGTGATACGATTCAGTAAAAAGACTCGAACTTCCCAACTACGCTTATAGGCACCTCCTTCATGTACTGACGCGTTATTACGCTCTCACTTCGGTCTTTTTGGGTTGCAAATTCTCGAATAACCGCCTCCTGTTACAAGATTCACGGCTCCAAACTTAATCCGAGCCTCTTAGATTTAACCTAAATTATAAGTCAAGCAATGGGTGGGGTGCTATTGGAGTCCAAATTTGACGAGCCTGACTCCGGGATATAATGCACAGAATATACGGCTGTACCATTTGAAGCGTGTGGGGGTGCTTTTATAGATTTCATTTATTGACAGGCACTCGCACATTTATATAAAGATTAAATAATCGATTCGGTGTTATAAATAAATTTTTATACAGCGGTTATTTATATATAAATACGTATTGAGCGTACGCCTCCCTACTAGTTACCATAGCAACAGCCCACCTCTCGTCCGTGCCACGGGACGTTTTCTGAATGTCCAACCAAAAACTATCACAGTAACTCTTATTTAGCTGTTTTAGTCTTTAAAACACGGTTTAATTTAGATTAACCATCCACTAGGATGTTAAATAGAAACATATTTTAAAAATTTTGATATGTGGCTTTGCCTAATTAGCAGTTTTATTTTCTCTTGGTTCGTGATTGGCCGTGCAGCAGCGGATCTATAGTATCTCTACATATTGTTTATACTGTAGCTTTGAATGCTAGCTGACCGGATGAGCTATGCCTAGTTCTTCTGTCGAGTTTTGTGTTGTTTTACCCGACAGGTACATTTAGGTGAGCCTTTTCGGGGAGTTGTCTTGCCTGCGTATCGTTTGAGGTCAAGGTATGTGTTCAAATTAGCTGTAAAACGCAGCAAACAAGTTAACTTCTGTCTGCAGCCTGATAGCATGTAACGTTAGCGGTTTAGCTGTAGTATTATCTTTATGTAATAACAGTATGTTGTGTACTTTGTTGCCCTTGTTATGGGGATATCGGGTCTTTACTTTGTAGCGTTGTTGCTTGTTGTAGATGATCGAGGTGGTGGCCTCCATGGCTCGAGGCCCTGTGTTTCTCGCCGGAGAGCTCATGGAGTGTCTCATAACATTCACCAACCCGATGTCCCACCTGTCCACCTCTGCCACCAGGTAGGATTAACCTCCTTTCACCTCTCTACTGCACATAGACACGAAGATACAACCGTCTGTCTCTACATTTATAGTGTACTGTGCAAAACAACGTGCTTCTAAATCAATTGCTTCTGTGATTAAGCTGTATCCTTTGTTATGGAATTTTCTATCCTTAGGTTACACGAGGTCACGTGTGGACCTTGAGGTTCTCAGTTTTAGTTGTTTGGCTTTGAGTAGGTGACACCAGATCTCAACACTGTGGTGATCAGGGTCGAAGAGACCTGTTGATGCCTTCCTAGTTATAATAGATAGCTTGTTGTTGATGTTCCAATTTGCGTAAACAGACATCTGTGTCTCCAGACTAGAACATGCTGACAGTAACACCTCCATGGGTAAAGACATTCTCTGTGACTATTTCTGGGCGTGTAGTATTTGTGCTGTTATCTTGGGGTTTAAAGTCGATCCACCAGGATGAGTTGGGCAGAATGTGAGACCGACTCAGGCACTTCTGATGAACTCTGAGAGTGTCTCTAATTCAATAAATAATACAGCATAAGACATCAGAGGCTCCTGAACACTTTCTGAACGCCTGACCTCACCATTGACCTTTGACTTCAGCATTTTGTCCACAACATCCTTCATAACAGGACATTCTGCTATGTGTATAGGACCTTTTGACCTTTTTTGGACTGGTACTGGTCTCCTTGAGCTAGGCACTGAACCCCCTCAGCTGCTCACAGGGTGGCTGTCCATTACTCCACCATCTCTCTCCACATTTGCATGTCCCTTTGTATGTGTGTGGTTGTATTTCAGGGTTCAAATGCATGTAAAAATACTGAGTGAAAAAAGAATTTACCCTTGAGGGATTAATGAAAAGTATCTCCTTCTTCTTCTTCTTCTTCTTCTTATGCAATCATTTTAGTTGTTGTCTTGTGATTCAATCATTCAAGCCGTTGATTAAGTGCCTTTTTTTTCCGGACTGTGTCCCATCAGTGAGATGCTGGCATGGGCCAGTGCCCAGATCCACTGCCAGTTTCATGCCAGTGAGAGCAGAGTGGCCCTGCCGGCCCAGGGCAACAAACAGGACGTCCAGGCTGAGAGCGACACGGTGCTCATCCCAAGTAGAGGTTAGTGACACTGTCTAAACATAAAAGTACGTTTACATGAAGTATGTGTCGTGTTTTGAATAAGTCACCTAAACTAACAAGTCTTAAGTCAGAGGTTGAACAGCTTCTGGATGCATTTCTTTAATCTGTAATATGCCTTGAATTGCCTCAACACTAATTTCTTTCTGTTCCAGGAGAGCGAGGGCAATGTGTGCTGGACACACCGCCTAAGATATTATTCTGTGATCTGCGGCTGGATCCCGGGGAGAGCAAAACCTGTATGTCATAAACTATGAAAACTATTTAAATGCTTCATATCTATATTTTTCCCCCCTAATGGTCATGTAACATTTTTTAAATAAACATTTTTGTTTCTGTTCAATGATTCCACAGATTCATACAGTGAGGTCGTACCCATAGACGGTCCTCCTAGTTTCCGTGGTCAGGCGGTGAAGTATGTCTACAAACTGACCATCGGCTGCCAGAGAGTCAACTCTCCCATCAAACTGCTCAGAGTTCCCTTCAGAGTGCTGGTTCTGCAAGGTGAGGTGAATTTCGAAACGAGCTGTGTCACATTTCTTTGGTGTAAAACTGCAGCATCATCCAAATAAATGCTGGTAACAAATTCGGTCACACAGAGACATCTCAAATGTTCTTATGTAACCTGTAGGCATGCCAGAGCCTCCGTTTCCCCAGGACGAGGAGGTCTCGCCCTCCAACCCGTTCCTGGAGGAAGAGGAAGCGAGCCGCAGGGATGCTCGGCCTCTGGAGAGAGCACTGGACATGCTGATGGTCACCACCTCGAGACGCTGCCCACGTGAGTCGGCATCTCCATCTCTCTGCTCTTTTCTATAGTTTAAAGCATTCTATTATCTTACTCTGTTTTTGTTTTGTGTTTTATTGTCATATTTTGTGCCATTTTATTCTCTTTCCTTTAAGACAATTGTCTTATGTTCCCTTCTGTGTTGTGCAGACATGTTTAATATCACCAATATGCGTGGGAAAGTGGCAAAGTTCTGCATCTTCAAGACCGTTTACAGACTCGGGGAGGACATCATCGGAACATTCAACTTCTCGGAGGGAGACATTCCCTGCTTGCAGGTGTGTCTGCCGCTCATGTTTATTAACATTATTTTTGTCCTATTTAATCAGTCTATGGATTCTAACTTTGCTGCCTGTGTGTTTTCCAGTATTCAGTGAGCCTTCAGAGTGAGGAGGAGATCCAGCAGCAGTACCAGCGACGGCCCGGACAGGCCACCAGTGTGACTGGACACGGACGACACATGGAGTCCTGCCTCCACACCGCCTCCAGCCACTTCTCTCTTCCCATCCCGCTCAACGTCACGCCGGGTTTCAGCACAGACACAGGTCAGTCAGCAGTAGACTGAAACACGTCCGTCTCTAAAGGGACGTTTCAGACACCACGTTTATGTTATTTACTCACTGGTCTGATGGATACAGTGAGACTGTGAACTTAACAACCGATGTTTGACCTCTGTCTGTGCAGTGATGCTGAGGTGGCGCCTGCACTTTGAATTCGTCACTGCCCGGGACCCGATGGAACCGCCCACAGTCCTGCAGAACCAATCAGAGGTCACAGTTTGGACCGGGGCGGAGCACGTCGACGTGGATACCTTCAGCTGGGATCTTCCAATCAAAGTCCTGCCCACCAACCCGGCCTTGGCATCCTACATGTCCCACTTCACAGGGAGCAACAGCATTAATATCTGACTGTCGAATGTGTGAGATCATCAGGAGTTTGTGTTTTGTTTCTGAGGCAGACGTTTGCACAGTCATGTGTGTGTGTGTGTTTGTATGTGTGAGTGTAAAAGAGGGACACCTGATTTTCTTTGCATATTAGCACAGAGGTGCACATTTCAGGAACAAAGTAGCATTTTTTTGTTCTCATTCCCAGTGACGGATTCTTCTATGCAACCTATGTATTGCCTTTTTCATATGCATCTTAACTTCATGTGCATCTTTCCTTCGTAGACCTCACTGACCTCATGAAGTGCAACTCTCTCCGGTTGATGTGCATTTCTGTATTTAATTTCCTTTTTTCACTTCACATTTAATGAAATAACAGATTCTTAATCAAAATATTTTTACTGTTTAACGTTTTTTTTCCTTCCAGCTGTAATCGAGATGTAAATAATACTACATAATACAGAAATGAATTAAAGCGTGATTTAAATTTGATCGAGGACATTCATTATTTAGACACAAACATCTTTTCTCTTCGTCAACAAGGTTTTTATTTTAGAGGGTAAATGAGTTACAGCAGAGAACAGGTCAAATTCAACAGGGATAGTTACATATATTAATGTACGAATATATATTTGCTTATATTTACAATAAGTCGTTATTGGATTAGTTAAATGGCATTTGGATTAATATAAATGGAAAAATGTTCAGATATGGAGTATGAAAAACATCAACGATCGCTATTAAAATAAAGCTGTGTAGCTTATATCAGACATGATTAGACTAATCTGTAATATAAAACATTCAAAGTAAAGTTTCATCTAAGATGCCTAAAATTTTAAATTTGTTAAAGTGGTACATCAGAAATCTGCTGTAAAGTTCTACATTTTTGTTCTTAAATATGTTTTCACAGACTCACATTTCCTTCTTTGTTGATACAATCCAAAAACTACAGATGCTGTTAAAGTTTCATATTAGTACAGTATGTGTATAAAAGTGGTTATTGATATTTAACTAGAGCGAGTATTGGTTTCACAGGCGAACAGATTGAACAGGTAGCTGCTGGTCCGAGCAGGTTTTCTACCCCTCAAGCTGTTGCTGCAGCTGGAGCGATCCGTGGCTCGGGTCCTGGATGTCGTCGCCTGGGGAGCAGGGCAGGCGAGGGTCGGCTGTCTGGACCAGGGACACTTTGCAGGTCACCGGCTCCACCCGCACCTGACACCATGCGGGGAAATCCACCGGCCGATGCACCCTGCACGGTTATCGAGGTAGAGAAGAAGAGTTACAGCTCCACTTTACACTTTATAACAACAGCCATTGTTGATCCTCCAAAATATTTTCAAGAAAATACCCTGAATAAAGGCATACAGACTGTTCTTGAGCTCTTAATACAAGTGTTTGGGTAACTAAGTACATTTATACAAAGCGCTGTATTCAAGTAGAATTTGACGTGCTTGTACTTTACTTGATTACTTCAATTTTATAATACTTTATACTTCCTCTACATGGGAAATCATCACAGTTTCACTGCACTGCATATATTTGATATTTAGCGATGAATTATACTGCTGATTGTGAAATATTTAGTATTTTTATTATATAAAATATGATGATCCTATATTCTATCCTATAGCTTCAGAATAGTTGTTTACAGCAATACACAATAATACAAAATACTGAAAGTTTCCCTCATAAAGACACATCATGTGTGAAGTAACTTTTACTACTATGTTCAGTCCGTCTGAAGCCAGCTGCAGTGTGCTAACTGTGGGCATCTGGACACCAAACCACACGGGCTGTTTGTGTACTCACGTCTCACAGCAACCGACGCCGACGGGGTGCAGACAGGTGCACTGCATACAAGCGTTGTCCATCCAGGTTTCACCCAGTGAGTAGTGTCTCTCCTCGAACACACACAGAGCTGCAACACACAGTGTGATCAAAACATCAGAAATATGTTTTATTTATTTTAGGACTAGATTTTTTAGAGCATCTCACCTCTAGAGTTGAAGTGGCACTCCATGGGTGCAGCAGATCCACCACTGGTCCACAGAAGAAACCCTGCAGCAGCGAGCACAAAGTTAACCCCGGCGAGCTCCATCTTCATCTGGTCCGGTCGGCCTCTGGTTCCTCTTCTCCCTTTTGCTCTCTTATTTATACATCCTGAGGCTTTACAAGCGCGGCGTGGAGGTGGGATCAAGCACCGTCATGTGGCCCACAGGCCTGGCTGAAGAAGGTGTCAGCGGTGCCATCCACTGGGGAATGAGGAGGTGGTGGAATCTTGTATCTTGGCGTCTGTTTTGGGCACTCTGGAGATCACCTCGCTGCGCTTCAGCGGGCATGAACCTCTAAAGTGATAGAAACAATGACACATCCAATGCGGTGACTAAGAGAGGGAAGGGTAGGAGGTGAGATGGAGGGCAGGGGGGAGAGAGCGAGAGAAGGAGAAGGAGAGGGGCAGGATGGAATTATCAAACATGATTCATCCCCATTCAAACTCTCATACTGGTTTTCCTGCCAGGTCCAGAAACTGAACACACTTAGATTCATGTCTCTACATACAGTCTGCCACTAAAGTCACACAGACCAATTTGAGGCGAACGTTTCATTAATTAGAAACATATCATGCAAGGATTCACTGGATGATTTGATGAATATGAATTATGTGCTATGGCCTAACAGTCACCAGATCTACCAGATTTTATTGGCGACGTCCACCCCTCCAGTAAAGTTCAGAGACTTGGTGAATCAAGAGCAAGCCAACGCTGGAAATGCCCAAAACTGCAGTTCCTCTAACGTCCACTTGAGGCTGGCTCCAGAAGTGAGTCAGTCTCCATAAGTCCCCATGTTTCACAGCAGAAATAAACATGTTTACAGCCTGGTACAAAAAACAGTTTTGGTCTCTGTAGCTAATTTCCCCGTTTACGACAACTGTACTGAGAGTGAATTTATATATAACTCACCTGTTCACATTATATTAAGACTTAAAGTTATGCAGGATTAACAGTGTGGATGCTTTGATTGACAGGTACAGGTGGCTTGTTTGAACAACAAGGCGTTATTCACAACGGCTGTTCATAAACCTGTGGGTGGCACAGGTTGATCCGTAGTTTAAAATATGTCAAAACAATATAACGGATATATTGCCAGGAGACCAGTCTAGCGAGTAACACCCTGTAAAGCAATGGGTTTTCTATGGGTTAAAGCAAGAACAAACAAGAAATAAGTTGTTAACTTTTTTTTGTAGGCTAGCTGTTTCCAATCTTTGTGCTAAGATAATCACTGGTTGGCTTCATCCTTGTATTTACCGTGTAAGCCTCTGGAAAAATTTAAAGAAATGTGCATTTCCAAGGTCAAGAATGAATCTACAAGCTCTTTTAAAATAAATATGATCATTTTGAGATCATTAGGCTACTGAAAATCTAGAAGCTCAGATAATTCAGCCTATATCCTTAATTTCAGTCTCCACATAAGACCCAAAATTACTCTATGTAACGTGCATGTCTTTGAGACCTTTGTGTCAGACCACACAAGTTTAATCCAGAAAAATGTGAAAAATATCGAATGTGATCTGACCTGATCATGCAGCGCCGCCCGCCTGGGCCAACAAAACATTAGCTCATCTTCTTCCACTTGTTTACTATCTGTAGCTCGAGATGCCAGATCATAGGAAAAAACCTCTCAAGCCTCTCACAGGAGGCCCCGGGGCCTCATAACATCAGGTTTTACATGTTACCCCCACAGTAGTCGGAGAGTGTTGATAGGTCTCCACCATCAGTCGAGGGATGCTTCTAAGTCATATGACTCACACTTGCCTCTCTGAAGACTTGTTGTAATTATAGTGCAGTTGTCATTATTAATACACAAGTAACAATAAATAATAACACCTGATAGAAGAGATGACTTAAGCATTTTAGATGTCGTTTCAGAGCATTGAAGATGGTTTTGATTGCAGATTCTTCCATTAGTTTAACTCAGGGTGGACCTCTTCTTCCATACAATACACTGATGATGAGTTCACATCGTGTTGTCGTCACAGTTGATGAAAAACGAAGAACTCATCAAAACAAACGATGAGGATTTTCCTGTCACACGCCTGTCGCCCTTCACGGATATGAACTTAACTGGTGGCAAGTGCAGTTTAATTTGATGAGAGATAAAGTTGGTGTCATCATGTTTGGTAACTTTTTAATTTTTAATAAGAGCCCAGTTTTGTTGGGAAATAGTAAATCAATATTTTCCAGATTCACATTAAAAGGCCGTAAAAATGTCTCTCTTTGATATAATTCATTAACATATTTCTATCAGATCTAAATCTAATCTGAAAATCTGCAAAAACATGGAGCATCAGTGGACCCGAGGCAGGCTGAGCCAACTGTAATGCCAAGCTGTTAATTATGCATAACTTTATAGCCTTATATGTGAATATATGAATTACCTATAGTGTTTTAAGATAACATAAAATAACATAACGGTAACACTAACATGGGTAAATAGTAGGGCGTGTAGTATTTGTGCTGTTATCTTGGTGTTTAAAGTCGATCCACCAGGATGAGTTTGTCAGAATGTGAGACCGACTCAGGCACTTCTGATGAACTTTGAGAGTGTCTCTAATTCTCCTTGGCCAAGCGTCAATAAATATTACAGCACCTGAACACTTTCTTCCCTCCTGACCTCACCATTGACCTTTGACTTCAGCAGTTTCTCCACAAAAGTTTACACTATATACACCTTTCAAGTATACTGTACAGAAATGCATGTTGGATCATGTTGGATCATGTATACATAACAGGAAAAAGTAATTGCATGGGGTAGTATAATTCAAGATAGAGGTGAATAAGACCTACACCTGCTTTATCATTTAATTTATAATCTCACTTCTACAATCCGGGACCTTTAACCTTGATTTGTCAATTGAACAAAAAAAAAAAACAGTTTAAGATCTACAAAAGCGTATTGCATTCACTTGAAAAAAAAATTGGTTTGTTTTTCGGGGTAATTATTTGTTTTTCTGAGTAATTCTTTTTCTGTTTTTCGTGGTCTTTTTTTCTGAATTATCGAGGTATTTCGAAATCCTGCAAGAACAGTGACTTTTTTTCTTTTTAAACTTTATTTAAACAAACCATATTACATGAACAATGACAAACTCAGACAAAAACATAATAATCATACATTTTAAAGTAAAGTCAAACCAAACAATAAATTATTGCTGTGGTGTATATCACATATCAAACATATAACAGATATAAAGAGGAAACGAGGAATGAGAGTCACATCAAATAAATAATAGTTAAAATCAATAGTTAAATTATATAAACATTTCTAAGTATCTCAATGATTCAGGAAAAAAAATTGTCAGAAAAACAGAAATAATTACCCTGAAAAACAAACAAAAAATAAATTACTCAGAAAAAGTTTTTTTTTTACTTTACTATATAAAAACATGACTTTAATATATGAATACATGACTTTAACATATAAAAACATGACTTTAATATATAAAACATTTCTTAAATATATAAAAACATGACTTTAATATAAAAAAAACATCACTTAAATATATAAAAACATTACTTTGACATATAAAAACATTACTTTAACATATAAAAAACATGACTTTAATATATAAAACATTTCTTAAATATATAAAAACATGACTTTGATATATAAAAACATGACTTTAATATAAAAAAAACATTACTTAAATATATAAAAACATTACTTTGACTCATAAAAACATTAGTTTAACATATAAAAACGTAACTTTAATATATAAAAACATGACTTTAATATATAAAACATTACTTTAACATATAAAAACATTACTTTAACATATAAAAACATGACTTTAACATATAAAAACATTACTGTAATGTTTTGTCAACATTACGCTGTTGCGTACTGTCCCTTTAAGAAGCATGCTGTAAGCCCCGCCTCCTGCCTGCTTCCTCTTCGGCTCCCGTCAGACTCGACCAATCATCACACGATGTGAACGCTCACCCCGCTCTCTGCTGCGTGCTTTAATCGACGATCGACTGCTCTGGCCTGTCGGTACCTCTCGGTTTATGCTGTGTTGTTGTGTGTCTGCTATCAAAAACATCTCATGCCCGGTGACACCGCCGTTAAAATAATGTGTTTACCGTGAACACAGGCACTCTAAGTCATCTCCGTGAGCGTGTGTAGGGACTTGGTGAGGTAGCTATCCGCCTCAGCAGGAGTTCAAACCGGATCCGGAGCTGTGTTTGCGCTGAGCCGAGGCCTACCGCTCCGCAAAGTCTCACATAACCGTGCGGGCTTTGATGCTGCAGGGGAGCGGGCTCTGCTCCGTGTTTGGTGTTCACCCGACGGAACATGGAGACTGACAAGTTCAACTATGTCTACAGCTGCGACATGGACATCAACGTGCAACTCAAGATGTGAGTGAGCCCGCCGACAGCGGCGACACTAATCTGTCTTGTGACTTTGACAGGATGCTGTGTGTGTGTGTGTGTGTGTGTGTGTGTGTGTGTGTGTGTGTGTGTGTGTGTGTGTTGACATGTTTCAAACAGACACATTTAATCATAAAGAAGTCAGTAAATGTCACATCATCACACAGCTCAGCATTGAGTGTTTAAAATGTGTTTGTGACCCTTTACTGACACACTTTGTCAAGTAATCTATTACTTTATAGTTAATAGATCAGAGGTCTTGAACCTTTTTCAGCCCAAGGACCCTTTAGACAAGAAGTTTGGCCTATAATGACTTTTATATTTACTTAATTCAACTTTGATTTACTTGTGTTTCAAACAGACACATTTCATTGTAAACAAGTCAGTAAATGTCATCATACAACCCAGAATTTAGTGTTTAAAATGTGTCAAGTAATCTATTACTTCACGGACATTAAAGTGTTTATTTTGAATATGCAAACAAAAATAAAAATAAAAACATTTAAACATAGAAACACATATTTGAAAAGGAGTGAGAAGAAGAATGACTTATAAACTCCCACCTCTTCTCTTTAAATAATGAGATGCCAAGCTTCCTTGCAAATTGTTTAAATATTCCTGATACTTATAGATAGATAAATAAATAAATAAATATATATCCCTGACTTTTCAGGACAGAAACTATATAGCCAACAATTCTTTATAATTTATAGATCAGTGGTCTACAACTTTTTTTCAGTCCAAGGACCCTTTAGACGAGAGACAAACAGAACAGAAGTCTGGATAATGACATTTAAATTTACTTTATTCAACGTTGATTTTGTTTATAAGCTGCTTTATTAGCCTCTATGTTTCTATGATTGATTACAAAGTTGCATTAGTTGGTTATTCATGTCCACTGATTCATCCGATTGCAGTTTGTAGTTTCTCAATGATCTGCAGCCTCACGTTCATCAGCATTTTAGTGAAAACTGACAATTATTATGACAAGAATTGGCTGACCACCCTGCAGTATCTCTGCGGTAGATTATCCATCAATGAACCAAAACATAAGACGTATACGTTACATTAAAGATGTCATCTTAGGGTAAAAACAACCTCATTAATCGATTTAATGTGGAGAATAATCTACAAGATAAGTGACAGTTAAGTTTAGACAGTTTAGACTTCATAATAATCATAAAAAAGAAACATATAGACAAATGTATGTCCAATAAAAATATCCAGTCTGACCTACAGATTGAAGAAAAGTCAGCAACTCCTCACATTTGGTGTCCAAAAATGTGTTGTGTATTTTTATTTCACAACTAATTTTAAAATGATTTCTCATATTTTGAATACATTTGTAAAAATTCTCACTAAAGTTACAGTTTTTACTATAACACCTTAATAAAACTGTTGTAAGACACATACTTAGACTTCTAAGCATGATTATGATTCAGTATTAGTTAGAAATAAAAGAAGAAAAGTTCGAACATGTTGACTTGTTTGTGAGAGGACGTGTTGTCTCTTCACGGCATCGACCCTCACCTGCAGATTTGTGTCTCCTCTCCTCTCCCAGAGGGAGTTTAGAGGGGAAGCGCGAGCAGAAGAGTTACAAAGCTCTCCTGGAAGACCCGATGCTGCGCTTCTCTGGCCTCTACCAGGAGAGCTGCTCCGACCTCTACGTCACCTGTCAGGTGTTTGCTGAAGGAAAACCTCTCGCCCTGCCCGTCCGCACATCGTACAAAGCGTTCAGCACGCGTTGGAAGTGAGTGTTGATCTGTCTCTTTCTTCACTGCTAAATTTCATTATATTTTTTATTTTAAGAAGCAGAAATGCAGTTTTACTCCCCTTCTCTGTAATGTTTGTTTATTTTCACCACCAAAAATGAATCTTCCTCTCAATATTCCCGGTATTTTTCCTTCTTCAGAGCTGAAAAGAGACAATTTCCCTCCAATAAGGGGCACATACTTTTACCTTTAACATCTCAGTTCCTAAGACCTTTCTTAACTTTCCTCCTCGGTCTCTCCTGCTCTCTGTCGTCGTTCTTGCTGTCTCGTGCAGCTGGAACGAGTGGCTGCGGCTGCCGGTCAAGTACCCAGATCTTCCCCAAAGTGCCCAGGTTGCTCTCACAGTGTGGGACATCTACGGGCCCGGCAGAGCCGTCCCCGTCGGGGGAACCACTGTCACCCTGTTTGGCAAATATGGGTGAGCCTAACCACGCGTTCCTACTTCTGTTTTTTTACTGAAAGTGTTTACGGCGAATCATTGAAACATCTTCTCCTGTCTTCTTCTAGCATGTTCCGGCAAGGTATGCACGATCTGAAGGTTTGGCCAGGTGTGGAGGGGGACGGAGGGGAGCCCACGACCACGCCAGGACGCACCAGCAGCAGTCTGACAGAAGACCAGATGGGCAGACTGGCCAAGGTAGAGTACAGTATGTGTGTGGACAGAGGGTGGAGAAGCTGAGAGGAAGGATGGAGGGTGAACAAGAAACATTGTGTGCGTGTGTGTCAGATAAAGAGAGAAACCCTCCGATACGAATTCGTGTCTAAACCATCGTCTGTTCCAGGGCCCTGACCTGGAGGTACTCAGTGATGTGAGTACAAGTGGAGGAGTTAGTGTTGGCAATGCAGAATGTGTGTGTGTGTGTGTGTCTGTGTGTGTGTGTGAAGAAGACCTCGGTCCAAATGTGTCTGTAAATTAAATCCAGTATCGTGAAAGTTAAAATTAAATAAACTTTCATGTATCAAAGCATCATTTTTGTGATTTAGCAACCCCCGTTTTCAGTATTCTGATTACTTATGATCAAAAACCTGCAGCAGTTGATATCACTGACTCGTCCAGCAGCAGTCAGTCCAGCTCGGCGTCTGTCTTTCAGCCTTTTATTTCACCAACCACTAAAAGTCAGTCCCACATTTACTCTTGTCCTGTGGCCTCTTGCTTGCTTACTTTCTCATTTTCTCTTCTTAGCTTCCTCCATCATCGTCCCCCTTTGGTCTTTTCGCATCTGATATTACATCCATAGAGGCTGCTGAGCCTGGTTACATTACCCAGCTCCTGTTCTGGCACAACACCGGCTCTGGTCCATGTTTGCATTGCCCTGTGCCCCCGGCTTGAAAACCTCCTCTTCTTCTTCTTCCCGGTGGTCCAAGACGCCTGTTTTACAAACACCTAGTGTGAGCTAACAGCAGCTACAGTTGATGCACAGCAGCCGGAGGACATCAGGGAGGGGAAAACCAGAAAACATCCATAATATAATAATCTATATTAATATAATAATCTCCATAAAATATGATCCAGCTTCACCAAAATCAGTAAAACAGTTGTTGACGTGTGACTTAGTGCCGTAAGGTGTTATGTACTTCTTGCAGGTGATCATACGACGTGACACGTTTTATAAACTCATCATAAAAACATTTACAGATACATTCTGACCCTGGTTTCGGTGTGAACACCTGTCTGTCAAGGTGTGCGGCTGAAAGCATCACACACATTGGTTTTCTGCTGTTGCCATATGTTTAGTGTACTTTGTGTAAGTTTGTGTGTGTGTGTGCATGTTTTTCTTGTTTATGTGGATAAATGATGTTTCCAGCTTTTTGGAATATTTAGACGAAGGTGTCAGAGGTCATTTAACTTTAACGTCATCTGATTGTTTTTATACTCATTTAGTACCTAAATCAGACTCATCAGTGTAGTCGACTTAATCATATCTAGGTTATATATAGGTGTTTTTTTTTCTAGTCTGCTACCAGTTCATTGTTGTGTTAAAGAGTGAGTACTAATTCTAACCAGCTGAGTTGTGGGCTTCCTGTTCATGGCCAAATGTGTGCTTACATTCCCGAAAAACCCACACACCGACTTGATGAGTGGATTGGCTGCTGATTGCGTGACCAGAGATGCTGGATTGGCTGCTGGCACTGGGTTTGTGCATGATTGGTCGAGCTGTTTGCACATCAGCCACCATGCTGTGACTGTTTCTGCTGCAACAGAACCTAAACCTCTGAATTTTGGGGGATTTTGGTAAATTTCTACCTTTTTTTCTTTTTCTTCTCTCTCTCTCTCTCTCTCTCTCTCTCTCTATCTCTCTCTCTCTCTCTCTCTCTCTCTCTCTCTCTCTCTCTCTCTCTCTCTCTCTCTCTCTCTCTCTCTCTCTCTCTCTCTCTCTCTCTTCTCTCTCTCTCTCTCTCTCTCTCTCTCTCTCTCTCTACATCCAGCTGACAAAGGCCCATCGACAGGGCCACATGGTGAAGGTTGACTGGCTGGACCGTCTAACCTTTAGAGAGATTGAGATGATCAACGAGGTGAGTTGGTTCAGCATTTTTCATGATCCCCAGAGGATAAATCACACTGATGTTGTTGAAATTTCATCTAGCACCATCATCAGGTCAACATTTTAATATGTCTAATGCTTTGATTTAAGCTCAGCTGGAGTTCAGGAGTTAGTAGAGAGGGAATATTAAATTTACCTTCACCAGGTGGCCAAAAACAAAACTTCAAACGAGTGATAATGTCGCTCCGTAAATGCTGGATGTGTGAATAAGCGACCGTTTGTTAACAAGTTCGTCAAATAAACCTAATCGTTGGTGTTTCTGCTGCCCCCAAGTGGCCAAAAAAAGCAACTTCTGTTTTAACTGTTTACCTTTTGTTTCAATTCAAACGTTTTCTCGACGTTTGTCTCGTCAGAGTGAGAAACGCAGCTCTAACTTCATGTACCTCATGGTGGAGTTTCCCCGTGTCAAGACGAATGACAAGGAGTACAGCATTGTGTATTATGAAAAGGTATTTTTATGTTTATAATCACATAACTACATTAATTTAACATTAAAAATAAGCAAGCAGCTGTCTGTTCTAACAGTGGACATGTCTCCAGCTGACGTGTCTCACTTTGTCCCCCACTCAGGATGGAGATGACACATCGCCCGTCCTCACCAGCTGCGACATCGTCAAAGTCCCTGACCCACAGATGGGGATGGTGAGAGGACACGCAAATGTAAACACACCTCCACTGTCAAAGGTTTGCAGTGTTTTCTGATTCTCGGTCTGTCCACAGGAGAACCTGGTTGAGAGCAAGCATCACAAGCTGGCTCGTAGCCTCCGCAGTGGACCGTCGGATCACGACCTGAAGCCCAACGCGGCCACGCGCGACCAGCTTAATGTGAGTAACCAGAGGACTGACCGTCATTACCTTGTCCTGAACACTGAAACTGATCCGATATCTGTGTGTCTGTATGTAACAGATCATTGTGAGCTACCCTCCAACCAAGCAGCTGAGCTCTGAAGAACAGGACCTGGTGTGGAAGTTCAGATACTACCTCACCACACAGGAGAAGGTGGGTTTGTTGTGTTCTGCTCCAGCATACCAACTTTTCTATCTCAGTCTTCAAAGATTTAAACGGTGTATATCGTCTTCCTCAGGCCCTGACAAAGTTCCTCAAGTGTGTGAACTGGGATCTGCCCCAGGAGGCCAAGCAGGCTTTGGAGCTGCTGGGGAAGTGGAGGCCGATGGATGTGGAGGACTCCCTGGAGCTGCTGTCCTCCCAGTTCACCAACCCCACGGTCAGACGCTACGCCGTGGCACGCCTGCAGCAGGCGGATGACGAGGTAAGCGCAGGAGAAGTATATACCATGATATAAAACTTTATTCTAAAGATTTAATTTTGGTTATTTAATGAGGTTTAAATCCAAAATCTGTTGTACTATCAGCATAATTCTTCTCCTCCTCCGTCTCTAGGACCTGTTGATGTATCTTCTCCAGCTGGTCCAGGCGCTCAAATACGAGAACTTCAGTGACATCCAGGGAGGCCTGGAGCCAGGCAGCAAGAGAGACAGCCAGGGGCTTTCAGATGACTCCACAATGGACAGGTCAGTGCTTGGACGAGAAGTTAGAACGAATTCTCCGGCTGCGCATCGTAAATAAGTCAACACTACCAGCAGCTTTTGACAGAAGCGAGTCACATATGGAGGCTCTCTTGTGGTCGGTTGATGACTTGAGCTAAATTTATCTCACTGCTTGGACGAGGACTTGCTGCTCCGCTGAATTTGATTGTTTTTCTTTCAGAAGCCATAATGAACTCTTAGGGCATTATGATTTTACTGGCGCAACTCTGCGCGGCACCGGCCAGAGCAATGACTAAACCTCACTGAACACAGCATCTCATCAGTTTGAGTAAAAGTTCACCCACGTTTTTTTTTTATTCTCTGGCTAATCATTTTTATCCCTTTTTTTTTTCTGTAGCTCCCAGATCCTTTCCGGCACATCTGGACCTTCACCTGCCCCGCAGAAATTAAAGGAAGGAGCTGACAGCGAGAATCTAGAGGTACGAAACACGAAATGTCACCAGAGCAGGAAAGAAACATTCGATACAATATGATATGATATGATACGATATGATACCATACAATACGATATGATACGATACGATACAATACGATATGATACGATACGATATGATACGATACGATATGATATGATATGATATGATATGATATACTATGATACGATGTGATACCATACGATAGGATATGATACGATACGATACGATATGATATGATATGATACGATTTGATACCATACAATACGATATGATACAATACGATACGATATGATACCATACAATACGATATGATACAATATGATACGATATGATACCATACAATACGATATGATACCATACGATACGATATGATACGATACGATACGATATGATATGATATGATACGATATGATACCATACGATACGATATGATACGATATGATACGATATGATATGATACGATTTGATACCATACGATACGATATGATACGATATGATACGATACGATACGATACGATATGATATGATATGATATGATACGATACGATATGATATGATATGATATGATATGATACGATTTGATACCATACGATACGATATGATACGATATGATACGATACGATACGATACGATACGATATGATATGATATGATATGATATGATACGATATGATATGATATGATATGATATGATATGATATGATATGATATGATACTGTAATGATGGTTTCCATGCATCAAGAAGAGAGGAGTTCCAAGATCGGAGAATTCAAGGCACCTTAACATTGCCTCCTTTATACAGATTTTTTGCGATACTTCAGTTTGAGGTATTTCCCCCTGTAACCTGAGGCTGTTCCCTATTAGGCTGTTTTTATATTAAGATAGGAAAACATTTAACAGATACGATACCGACAGATACCGAGGAAATTCACTCTTTACAGCGGCTTGCAATATACAAGGTAGATAAGAAAAATACTAAATATAATTAGGGGCGTCCTGGTGTGGGTGTGAAACGTACGAAAGGCTGAGTCCTTCCCTGCAGTGACCCGGTTCAGACTCTAGCCTGTGGTCCACAGACGTTTCCTTTGCTGTTAAAAGACATCCAGAGTTACAAGCAAGTCCGAAGAGAGTCCGTTCAGCCACATCTCTCTGAAACAACACTCTACCTGCTGCTTAAATCCAGCTCTGTCTCCTTCTCCTCACTTCATCATGGAGCACCGCTCTTTCCACAGACAATAAGCGAGCCGTGGCTTTTTTTCAAACGGGTCACTCGATGTATAATAAAAGACAGAAAAACTATGTTTGCACACAAAAAGATGGAGTACATGTGCAGGTTTCTAAAATATTTAACATGGCACATAGAGACAAAGAATCCATCTGTGGCATTAACATGTAGTTGTGTCTCTTCGTAGCAGGACCTGTGCACGTTTCTCATCTCCCGCGCTTGCAAGAACTCCACGCTCGCTAACTATTTGTACTGGTGAGTACGAAACTCAAAGCAGCTCACTTGTTACTTGTGTGTTTTCTGTGTTGACACATCTGTCGGCATGACCTGTGGTGTCTTCGACAGGTACGTCATCGTGGAGTGTGAGGATCAGGACACCCAGCAGAGAGACCCCAAGACTCACGAGATGTACCTGAACGTCATGAGGCGGTTCAGTCAGGCTTTACTCAAGGTCAGGACTCTGCACCAAACATTAGACTGTAGACAGATGCTGATGTTCATCGGTCGACAAAAAAATCTCGTTTACTGGTCTGTCATAAAAGTGATGCACACACTTCCTCTTCCCTGCAGGGGGATAAGAGCGTAAGGGTGATGCGCTCGCTGTTGGCCGCCCAGCAGACGTTTGTAGACAGATTGGTGCAGCTGATGAAAGCTGTGCAGAGGGAGAGTGGAAACCGTAAGAAGAAGGTAACAACAGAGAGAATACCAGCACATGCATGTATGAATGAACTGTTTTCATCGATTCTGGTGTTACTCTGTCTGCAGACGGAGCGGCTGCAGGCTCTGCTGGCCGACAACGAGAAGGTCAACCTCTCCGAGATAGAGCCCATTCCTCTTCCTCTGGAGCCTCAGATCAGGATCAGAGGCATCGTCCCCGAGACAGCCACGCTCTTCAAGGTACAGAAGGGGAAACTTTCATCCTCGTGAATAACTCTCTCGCCCTCCCTCGACTGAAACTAGCATCCGTGTGACACAAGTCTTTTTCCTCGATGTGTGTGTGTTAGAGTGCTCTCATGCCAGCCAAGCTGATCTTCAAGGCTGAGGATGGAGCCATGTACCCGGTGATCTTTAAACATGGAGACGACCTGAGACAGGATCAGCTCATCCTTCAGATCATCTCACTCATGGACAAAGTAAGCCGGTTGATGGACGAGTTGCTGCATCCTCTGTCTGTTTTTATATGTTTTTCTAATTAAAACTTGTGCTTTGTTTTTGGGCGTATAGCTGTTGAGAAAAGAGAATTTGGACCTGAAGTTGACACCTTACAAAGTATTAGCCACCAGCACCAAGCACGGTAAGAAACTGTGACCACCTATCGCTCTGTTTGGTCAGAACTGAATGAATACACAAGTACAGGCTTTATTTGCTAGTCACAATGAAATCAAAAATCAAAAATCTGTATTTTTATGGTAGAAAAGTTGCTTTAAAAGTATGTAAAATAATCTTCCAGTCTAATCCAAAGTCTGTCCTGGTTTCAGGTTTCATGCAGTTTGTTCAGTCTGTTCCTGTCGCTGAAGTCCTGGCGACTGAAGGAAACATCCAGGTAAGCAGAAACAGTCCGGGCGCTGATGACATGCAGGTCTGTCTGACAAACAACGTAACCCGACTACATCCTTTTCATTTCAACAGAGCTTCTTCAGGAAGCACGCACCCAGTGAAAAAGGACCTTACGGTATCAGCTCTGAGGTTATGGACACCTACGTCAAGAGCTGCGGTGAGTCAGATGATCCTTTATGTTGTAGCTGCAGCGATCACAGCAGTCTAACCAATGTCTCTCTCACTGTGTCCGTCCAGCCGGTTACTGCGTCATCACATACATCCTCGGAGTAGGAGACAGACACTTGGACAATCTGCTGCTGACAAAAACCGGTGAGGCACTCGTGTTTCGGTTAATTAACACGTTTTATGTAAGAGGGTTTTTTTGAATATCTAATATCCTGTCCATACAGGGAAGTTGTTCCACATCGACTTCGGCTACATCCTGGGTCGAGACCCCAAACCGCTGCCTCCACCCATGAAGCTGAGCAAAGAGATGGTGGAGGGGATGGGAGGCATGCAGAGCGAGCAGTACCAGGAGTTCAGAAAGCAGTGCTACACCGCCTTCCTGCACCTCAGGAGGTAAGAGACCGGATATATTATATATACGACTGCAGTTTCTTGTAGAAAAGAGTTATGAATGGCAGAGGGCAGAGAGAGGGGGAGTGATGCCGTGCGATGTGGGATTCGAACCGGGGCCAGCTACAGCGAGGACTACAGCCTCCACACACGGGGCGGCCGCTTAAGCCACTACGCTACCGACCGTCTATCTTCAGCTGTCCTATCAATAAAGGCATAAAAAAAGGCCCAAAAAATAATCTTTAAAAAAAAAAGAAAAGGGTTATGAACGTGCCTCCACTGAGAAACGAATCTTTCTACCAGGTTTTCAGTTACAAATCATGTCTATTTACATTCTTGCAGACTATACTCGATTGATTTCCTACCTCTTATGTCACTATTGGTATCAAATGATGTCAGTGGATCATGAAAATAAATGTGCACAGACTTTAAACTTACTTAAAATAGATAATTAGTCACAGCACAGCTTCAGTTTTTATTCGTTTCACTTTATTTGTTATGTTAAGCAGCAGCATGTAGAAACTTCGGAGCTTTTAAAGTAGCAGAAACCTGGACAAAGAATCAATGTTGCTGTAATGAATTATTTGCATTCGATGCTTGACGAACTTAAACTCTAAAACCTGGTGATACTGGACTTGTCATCACCCACATGTGATCGTTTTATCTGTTTTTAGGGAGACACACGAGGATTATCAATATAATCCATATTAAACCACTAAAGTAAAATCTTGTCCTTCCGTCTTTCTTCAGATACTCCAACCTGATCCTGAATCTGTTCTCTCTCATGGTGGATGCCAATATTCCTGACATCGCCCTCGAGCCTGACAAAACCGTTAAGAAGGTAAGTTTGTTATTATCATGGAGCAACCTTTAATTAATCCAGGCACTTTAGATGGAGTCTAGAAGTAATAACTTGCTTAATAACACTAATAATGTTGTGTACTTACCTTTTCTTTTCTCCTCCAGGTGCAGGACAAGTTCCGACTGGACCTCTCGGACGAGGAGGCGGTCCATTACATGCAGAGTCTGATTGACGAGAGCGTGGGCGCTCTGTTTGCTGCTGTGGTGGAGCAGATACACAAGTTTGCTCAGGTATGTAAACACAACACATATTTACACGTTCCTGGAAACCACAGCGCCGATAACCGTAAACCGGCTGCGCCAAATGATTCGTGCACCGCTGCCTGTCCAAAATATAAATCAGTCATAAGACGATCACGGAGATCGGAAAGAAAAGCCTCGAATTCTTTTTTATCTTCGTGAAATACAAGATTTTAAGAACATCTGAAACTCTGACAAAGAAGATACAACTCGCCATTTCTTTATTTCACAGCAAAAAAGTGACTTTTGTATTTATTTATTTACATTTCACCTTTTAAAATAAGACTTTACTGATCCGACACTGTGGGCATTACACCTGGACAAGTCATAGGACGGACACAGAGACATCTGCATGTCTTTGGACTTATAGTCAGGGTACCGGGAGATAACCCGCTCAGACTCAGGTAGAACATGCAAACTCGACATAGAAAGGCCCTAGTCAGGGTTTAAAGCAGGAACCTTCTTCTCTGTGAGGCGACAGTGCCAACAGTTGCACAATAATGTTGATTTTGGAACGAAAACGTGCAACACTTGCTCTGGCAGCATGTTAACTAAGTGTCTGTTCCTGTCTCTGTTCAGTACTGGCGCAGATGAGCAGAGCATGGACTGCTACGACGACGCTGAACTGGATTTCTGCAGCAGGACCACACGATCATACGGACTGACGCCGTGTGTGTGTGTGTGTGTGAGAGCGAGAGGATGACAGAAAGAAAGAAACCCAATGACACTGTTAAACAGGCCAAGAATGCACTGCCAACCTTTACTGCAAGATGGCGAAACAAGGACACGGACGTCTTTGTTTGCTTATGTATATATATATAATGTTTATTAATTATTGAATGAAATGTATGGCCAAATAAAAGACTGTTGATACAAGTGAACCTTTTTGTATTTCTAGAGCAGTGTGTATTTTTTTTTAAAAATCATTTATTGCCGCCATGCAGCGTTTATGGCGCGCAACGTGTTTCTAAATTGAGCATCGCTGACCATCTGTGGACGGTCGTACGGTCGACGCTGGGGGTAGAAACAAGTCGAACCCCCGGAGGGTGGCTGAGTCACCGAGCGAGTGACTAAGCATTTCCTGCAGAAAGACATGGAAGACGAGTCAGGTCATGTTGAAGCACGAGCTATACATTTCTTTTTTCTTTAACGTCTTCAATTAAAAATCCAGTTAACACATGAATAAATAGGTTCTTGAACTAGTGGAATATCATTTCTACAGCCATGTAAGGGTATCGCCTATTATTTCTCTTAAAGCAACGATGGATAGAAATGCTGCAGTCGTAAATATGTGTGTTTGTTCTGATGATTATATCACTTATAATCAAAAACTAGTGAGTCAGCGACATTGTGCAACAACACGAGACATAGCAGCCATCTAATATTATCAGTCCAACAGCGAGAAGCCTTTTATTTCACCAACGACTAAAAGTCAGTCCCAGGTTTCCTCTGCCGAGCTGCAGTGAAAGAGGTTGTTTATCGTATAAACACTGACGATTTGAAGACACCCACTTCAATTTAATAAATTCTAGAATACTAAAGCCTCAGCGCAGTAGCCTAGTCCATGGGGACTTGGCTTGAGAACCGGAGGGTGGGTCGAGGGTTCAAGTCCCACATGGACCAAAAATATGGAAGGTGGACTGGTAGCTGGCACTGCTGGGGTGTCCTTGAGCAAGGCACCGACTCTACCCAACTGGGCGCTGGTCTGGCTGGCTGCCCATCACTCCACCATGTCTCTCCACATTTGCATGTTTATGCCCTTGTACTGCATGTGTGTGTGTCCGGGTTAAAAAATGCATGTATAAAATAGAGTGAAAAAAGAGATTCTCCATCGAGGGATTAATAAAGTATATCTTCTTCTTCTTCTTTTGGCTCTGGCTGAACTGAAGTAGTCATGTGAGGAAAGAGGGGCCAATATGAAGAGGAGCAATTATCACTGCATATGAAAGACTTAAAAAGAGCAACATAAAAAGTCAAACAGATTATAAAGTCTGATAACTCTGCTATGACAAATATAGCGTTCATTTTGCCACTGAAGTTTGATAATCGATCGATTTTTATCATCAACTGTAAAATTTGTGATTACAAAAAGCACTGGAATAAATCTTGTCCCTCCAAACATGGACGAGTTTTAAGTGCAGAAATCATGATAAAGACAAAAAAACAACCCTAACACGGTGAGCGATAACCACAAGCCAAAATACACAAAGCGCCCGAGGATATTTTCTGAAAAGTGACTGCGGATAGCAGGAAATGTGTACCACTTCTGGACACTGGAAGGAACAGCAGCTCGGCTGCTTGTGTAGTCAGGTGCTCAATCACACAAGCCAGATTCTTTCTTCATACATCCATCATCGCTCCACAATGTAAGCACTGTGCTTATTAATAAAAGCCATGTTGTACGAGCTTTGGATAACCCCCCAGGTCTCTGTGGACTCTGGAAAAGGGAGAAAAGGAAACAAACAATGCTGGACGGCCAAACCCCCAAGGCTCCCCAATGTTGCGGAAAGAATGCAACACCAGCAAAACAGAAGGCGAGATGTCAAGCTGGTCCTTGTTTTCGTGCAGGAGGCAGAAGGAGGCGTCAGTCACGGGTACGAGGCAGCGATGGGGCAACTGTGAGTCAGAAACATTTCGGAGCAATGAACGATATAAAAAAAAAAAAGTACCCTCTGTTATCACTGTTGGGGGGGAGGGCGGAGGAGCTGCATGTGGGGGGTCAGACGTTCTCTTCGTTCTTGTTTATGAAGTTCATGGTTTGGACTGAACTGTTGAGTGTTACTGGACCTCAGCACAAAAGGCAGAGAGGGAAGAACCGCAACCAGATTTAGATTTTTCACTGAATCAGGGTCAGATACACAGGAAAAACAGCTCGTTTTGGACACGCCCGATAAACTATCTCTGCTTCATTGGTAATTCTCACTCATCAGCTCTTCGTGCAGCACTCGGACTCATATTAGAGCCAGGGGAATGTGCTTATATGTTGAAAATTTGGGAGCCACGTCACATTTCCATCACTTGACAACAGCCTTTAATGTTAGAGGTCATCTGGCGGCTTTTCAATAAGGAATTCAACCTGACCTCTGTCACACATCATCTTCCTAACAACGGACTTCATTCAAATCCAAGGTCCAAAAAAGAAAAATCGGAGGTCGGAATAACATCTTCAGAGCTCGATGCATAATTGCTCAAAGACATTTCATGCATGGCATCATGATCTTCTGACTTTAAGGGGTTGTTATTTTCATAATCAACTTTGCTACAAAGCCAAATTCTAAAAATGGATGGGACGCCGTGTAAAAAAACAAACTCCTCTGTGATACTAACAACCCAAAATAGTTGGGACAGCCACTCTGTTGTCAGCTTTTCTTTTTCAAAACTAAATATATGTTTGCGATCTGCGGACACTAATTGGTAAATTCTTTCCCATTCTTCCTCGCCTGTCGTGTTTTGTCCCATAACCAGCTACGCATTTTCAATGGGAGACAAGTGTAGCAACGTGATGTCACAGTGCACTAATTTGATGTCAGTGTACCAACGTGATGGCACAGTGTACCAGTGTCACATTTTCTGGGTTTTGGACGTGGTGGAAAGTCGTCACGGTAACGCTAATAAACATGTCACAGTGCACCAACGTGATGTCACAGTGTACCAACGTGATGTCACAGTGCACCAACGTGATGTCACGCCGTACCAACATGATGTCACAGTGTACCAGCATTACGTTTTTTGAGCTTTGGACGTGGTGGAAAGTCGTCACGGTAACGCTAAGAAACACGTGGATGCAGGCCTCCAGGTTACGATTAGCGTCCTCCTTTAATAAAGTGCAGAAAGTCTGGAGGAAGACTGATCCGAGGGGGTGCATGAACGCTCCGTACCCTGAGGAGAGGACTGAAGCACAGAAGAAGACGAGTGCACAATAACGCTGATCACAGCGACATCCATCTTTCTTACTATAAAGCCACGTTGTTGTAACATTGAGAATGTTTGTTGGCATTGTCTTGAAATCATCAGGGACGTCCCAGAAAAAGACTGGATGGCAGCACATGTTGCATAACATAAAACTGTTGCCTTTCAGCCTTCACAGATCTGCACTGGTAACAATCTGAATGGTGCTTGGATTTTGAATAAACAGTGTCACACGTCCTCCTCCTCCATGCTTCACAGTGGGAACCACACATGCAGATACCAGCCGTTTACCTTCACTGTGTCGCACGACACACTTTTGTTGGATCTCATTTCCACTGGTCTAATGTACATTCATTGCGTTTTTTCTTTAATACAAGGTAAAGTTGCATCCAGACATTTCATGTAGGTCACAGAGGTATAGAGCATAGTGATGTGCCGATCCTGGATCTATAGACCCCTTCGACACCTACCTTTATAGAGCAATACTTGCAATAAGATGGCTCTCAGTTTTTTAGTCTTTCAAGCTCCATTTGTTCCATATCTCTGCTCACAAGAGTGAATCAGAGTTAGGATTGCTGGTTTAAGTGTTTCCCGAAGTCTGATCCTGGTTGAAAGGGACACTATGGGAGGACTCAGTGGAGATTTGGTCATCAGGGAATTCCACATGAATGTCACAAGGATCAACAGGGGCCAGTGAAAGAGGGGCCAAAAAGACCGGATCGTGAACGGTCGCCTTAATGAAAGAAAAATGAGTTTAGTCGTTTGTCAGGGAGAAATCAGAACAAATAAACACAGAAAGTAAGTGTAAGAAGATAAATCATACAAGAGTCTTGGGTTGGTTTTCAGTGATTGGCGCAGGTTGTCTTGGTCTACACAGAAACACAGTGAGAAGTGGAACAAGGAGCAGAGACGTCAGCCCAAATCCGACGCACAACACAGTTAGCTGCCCTGAAGGAAAAAGCACATGGTGGTTGGTTAACCTGTCTAAACAAAACACTGCTCCTGCAAACATAGAAGTTACACAGTCAGATTAGTGGATGAGGTTCTGGTAATCAAAAGCAGTCCTGGAAGTTTCCGAGCATCAACAATGGACAATGACCTCGAGCGGTTCCCAACCTTTTCACCTTTTAAAAGAAGGAAATGCTTCTTTGCAACCCTTTGTCACATGTTGCACCATCATTTAAGAACCAAGATTATTAAATTAAAATTATTATCAGACAGAAACTTTGTATTGTAAGTATTTAAGAAAGGACGCTAAGATGAACCCAACTGGTTTCAAAGATTTTGAATATTTTGTTATGTCTTTAATTTAATCTTTCTAGCAGAATGTAATTTATGTTTATTCCAAGCAAAACATACCATAATCCAATGTTGGAAAACTGGCAGATAAACAGATTTACATTGGCATTCTTTGACAACAGCCTCAATTACACACATTTTCATGCCCCTCGCTGAATGAGTCATGATGATTCATCACATTCACTATGCTCGTTACCATAGTTACATTCTGAGCACATTTAAGGTCACGTCAGGTAGATAGGTAAACATCAGGACAGCAAGCAGTCTTCTTCTCACCTGATTTAGAAACTGTCCTAACACACTGAGGCTCAGATTTCGGGGAAGCAGCCATGGAGAAGGTCGGGAAGGAGAAGTTAGCCACGGCGCAGTAGTTCAGACCTGGAGCCAAGCCAGAGAAATCCACGTAGGACGTCACCTCCTGGGTCCAAACTGTACGGCTCTGCAAAGAAACAAATGATGGTCACACTAAGCACAAACCAGATGGTTTGAATTTTTAAATCACCAACAGTGTCATAAACAAAGCTTCTGTTCCACACTTCACGGTGGGAACCACACATGCAGATACGATCCGTTCGCTTTCTCTGCATCTCACAAAGAGCATGTCATACCTGGTAATCGGAGTGATTGAGGTTGTTGTACACAGTCACTGTGGTCCATGGGTCAATCAGTTCAGAGATGGGACAGCACCTCTCCACAGAGCACCTCCTGTTGGCAGCACAGGGGAACTGCACCGTCACCAACAGCCGGTCGTCTTTCAGAGTGACGGAGACGGAGGGAGGGCTGAAGGCTGGAGTGGGCAAAGAGCAACTGAATTATCTTAAAGCTCAACACTCTTTATTACAGATAACACATCGAGGAGAGACACTGCAGGTGAATTGTTATTCGGGAAATATGTTTAAATATGCAAATGATTTATTAGTTCATTAAAAATTTGCTCATTTACAAGTTCATAATTCTTCATTTTGTTGACGTATTGGATTCAAGAAGAACAGGGAGAATCTTCCCAAGCTGATTTCTTTTTGCTTCAGGTTTTCTGAAAATGTTTTATGTTACATTATCTAATGGTAACTTTGGATGAAATCTACAGGTGCAAATAGACTAAATGTAGTAAAATAAAACTAAATGTTTTTTTTTTATGTTTTGTTTATCTGAAGTCTTGAAATTAACCAGTGCATGAAAAACATTTGTGTCTGTCCTTATAGAAGTTTATTACTTTTAAAAGTTACTAAAGAGCAACTGTCATTTCAAACCTAAAGAAAAAAACCTGCAGGCTCTCTTTACTCAGGTAACTGTGTTACAGTAATTGCAGACGGTCACTGACTGAAGTCACTGTAGTCGAACTTGCGAGGCTCGATCCACACGGTGGAGCCGGGGCTGAGGTGGACGCCAAGACGGATCATGTTGTACAGCTCAAAGTTTGAAAAGGCCTGAGAGACGTCACAGCTCTGGGACGAGATCCAAATGCACCACGACACATCCTGCCAGGGGTCCCTGCAACCAGAGTACACAAATAACAAAATAAACTAAATATGTTTTAGCTTAATATCATGTTTTTCTTCCTGGCATCTAAATCACTGTTGCCGCGGTTATTATGCACTTTATGGTCTAATTATGGTAATTTATTTATCCTCCTGTACAGAAAAAAACATTGTTTTTGCTATAACCAGACAGATGAGATATCTGTTATTCAAGTACAAGAAATACAGCATTCAGGAAAAAAATAGGCACAAATAAAGTGGAAAGTTTCACTCAAATGTAAGAGAATAAAATGCCATATCTGTAAATAATTACAGTAATTACAATTGTGGTTTCAAAAAGAGTGTGAAGTAACAAGCACGGCACAAACGCACAGAGGCTCAGGACTTACCCCTGAGTCTTTGTCTGCACGGTATAGGTAGTATTAGGACTGGCATGAGGACAATCCCACCGCAGGAGGCAGCCTAAATCCAGCGTTTCCACAGCAGTGTAGCAGACTAACCCAGTCGACCCTGGGAAGTTCACACGAAACCCGCACGCCTGAAATAGCACGCTCAAACAGACACTCATTGATCTGTTAAGTCTGATTGTGATGTTAAGACATCTACAGCCTTCAAACTGCAGGATGAAGCTTCAGTACTCACCTTTGATGAGCAGGGCGACCATGGCACACAACCTCACCACTGCTCTGGTGGTGGTGGTTACACCTGGTGTCTCCATTGTAACCGAATCAAACGAGCAAGACTTATGACTTACTTACAGCCTGCACACCGACCGCCTCTGAAGTGAGACATTCTTGAAAGGCGTGCACCTACAAAAGACGCGCCGAGGAGGAGGAGGAGATGGAATAAGCCGCGTGGACGGGGTGGCGAGGTAAGGATTTAATCGAAGGTCGGTGATTTTGTTAGCGAGAGTAAAGGCTGTAATCTGCTTAGAGGAGGACGAGAAGTTTGATCGACTGAGACGGAGACAGAAGATGAACTCATGGTTTTAATTAGGAAAAAATAAATAAAGTGATGTTTTCTTCTTCTTTTCTTCTCTTCTAAACAACCTTCTAAAAGTAGTATATAAAAGGCAAATAGTTGCTTTGTTGCATATACTGTAGGTTTGGTCATAAAACTGAAATGTTACCATGATAAATGCCACTAGACGAGAAGTTAAGGGGTCACCAAAGTTATTAAAATTCAATCCTGAGAGGAACATTGACGTCGTAACAAAATGTCACGGCATACGTCGAGACATTTAACTCAAAAATCATAGAGGTCAATCTCACGGTGTGGAAATAGTCAGAGAACCACCAACGTTATTGGAATAAACTCTGCGGGTACAATGAATGTTTGTGAAAGACCAAAGTGACAGATCACGTCTTTAGAAGTTTAAAAAAAGCAGGAGAACATCGCTGCATTCTATCTTTTTATTCAATGCCATCTTTAAATAATAATAATAATAATCTGTACATCTCTTAAGCAGGTCTTCGACCGTTCATTCCCAAAAGGTAATAATGACATCAATAGCTTCCTTATTAACAGTAATACAGTTGAAGTGCTTAAACCAGGCAACCAGAGGGGCCGATAGAGATCATACAGCAACAAAAGAACGGTGTACAGTCCACGCTCTCACGCACAAACACACCCAGCCTCTCACACTAAATCCACCATACACCTCATGTCAACACACACACACACACACACACACACACACACACACAGTCCTGCAGTGCACCATACACCTCTTGATAATTAAAGACATTAAAGCAAAACTGCCGGTTCATTCAGAAACAGCACCAAACATCAAAAAAATCATTGCAGCAGTAATAATACTAAGCTTAACATTCCTCATTTCAGCATCATCATCATCATCATCAGTCATAAGAATCTTTACATCTGCGAATATACAGGATCTAACCAACAGAGGGGGGGCCCCCTAAACTGGAGCGTTTACATGCTGAACAGTGCTTGACGTTCGCCGATCATCAGTCAGATCCAACGCTGACATCTCGAGTTGTGTCACCCTCAGCCCAGCAGAGGGCGACATGCAACAAGTTGCCAGCAAGAGACGCCAGTTTCTCGTCCCGCAGCTTTCGCAAAGGAAAGTCATCCTGGAGGAGTGTGTTTCAGTAAACCAGTCTGGAAACTCAGAGCCCGCTCTGCACCAAAAAGTGTGTCTGGAAAGTAAGCAGGGTATTGCTGAGTTAAAATCTGTGCAAATTCTAAGAAGACCCACTTAATTTCCAGGGAAGAACTTTTAGTGCAGAGTTTCTACACGTCTCCTCTGTGTGTATTTGGTGTTGAGAGGCTGGAGTTTATGTCTGTGCCCCTGGCAAGGAGAGTCCCGGCTCCAGGCTAGTGGTGGTGGTCGTTGGGGTAGGTGAGGGCGGCAGGCCCTTGGGTCCAGGACAAAGCAGCCCACGTGAGGCTGCGTGGTCCCCGTTCAAGTTCTTATAGGGGTTTCTGCGTGGTGGAGCTCTGAGACACATTGAAGGGAAGCGAAGGCCAGCAAGGCAGCAGCCGGGACAGGAGATCACCTCCTCCTGGTCCAGAGAGTGTCCGCTGCCGGAGCCAAACGGGGACAGACCAGCAGGGTCGCTGGAAGGGGAGTGGTAGCCGTTGTTGTTGGTTGTGGTGGGAGGACTGGCAGCGGTCCACCCCAACGGTCGACTCACGACCATGTTGTTGTTGTCCAAATGAGAAAGGGGAGGCAGGCACGGGGGCCCGTTGGAGATGGCCGACCGCCAACCGTTTGAGAATGGGGGTGGCGGGTTGGAGGGGAGTTGAGGACTGGGACGGATGGGGAGACAGTTTGGAGTAAGGAGATGAAGTGCTGTCTTGTGTGTCCGGGGAGCTGGTGCAGTCCATGGGCTCCTCCTCCCCATTGTCCTCCTCCTTATCCAGCAGGTCCAGTGAAAGGGGTTCGAAGGACAAAGGAAGACCTGAATCACTGCCATCCTTGACCTCCTTCTCTTGTTCTAACAGTCTATCTTGTTCACTCATTTCAGCGTTTACAGCGTCTACCGCAGACGGTGACTCCTCCTCGGAAAGGACGGTGTTCGGCGCCGACGTGAGGTTCGGAGGAGGCGTGCATGGCAGCGAGTGGCAGCGCCTGTGCCTCCTGGGCTGGTCACCGCCGTCTGTCTCAGATGCAGAGGGGTCGTCGCAGTCCGGTGGAGGAGGCAGGGTGAAGGTCAGGGAGATGACGGACTTGCTCGGAGTGTCGAATAACTTGATCTTGCCGCCCTTGAGGTCCTCCCTTCGGGAGAAGGGGTTGACCCGAGCGGGAGTCGCCAAGGTAACAGAGGAGGGCGTGTCTGGGGGGTGGAGCATGTCGGATTTGCTGCGGGACATGCGGGGATCCGACAGGAGGCAAAGGGATCGCCTTCGTTGAGAGCCAATCGCTGGAGAAACAGCTTTAATGGGAGAAGAAAGAATGATGCTTAATATTACGCTGTGGGAACAAACACGTTGACCATTTGTGGAGTGTTCGATGACTCACCTTTGACCATTGCCTCGTCCTTCTGTTTCCTCTCAGCCTGTCTCCTCTCCAGTTGCACTACGATTTGTGCAAAGGATGGACGGACCTTTGCATTCATCTGGAAGGAGAGAGAAACCAACAGATTGATAAACAACAGGAAGGAAAGGTTGGCTTGGATGTTATAGAAGGGATCTGTATCAATCCCAGCTTCTTCCATCTTCTAGCAGCTTTCATGCATTTAAATATAGGTTATAGGAATAAGCATCAACGGACCACACAAGGTGTCTTCATCTCCCAAGTAATTCTCCATCACACCTTGCTAAAAGACATGCAGTCCTGCAGTAAACGCTTGTGAGCTGTCGTTGGGTTGTGCTTTAGTCAACTGTAGACGCCGAGAACCTGAGGGGTGGGTAAACTCTAGTTTTCACCTCATTGATTGATAAAGTTGATCTGAAAATAAGTGAGTCAACTCTCACACCAGAATTCAAAGAGGTGGGTATATTTCTTTTAGTACTTCCTCACTATCACGAAATCACCAAAAACAGGCTAAAGTGACCCTGCAGCAGACAACACAAATTGTAGACGAAACAGTGAAAGCAGGGAGAAACGTAATCGGAAACCGAGGACCGTGTGTAAGTATCAGGTGAGTGTTTCTTACATTACAGCAGGCGATAGCCAGTTCCAGGAATTCTGCAGGACAGTCTCCCACCATCTGCTGGAAGGCCTCCACATCCAGACCAAAGTCCTGCACAACAAACACACATAGGAAATCACTCATGAGGGTTTACATTCATGCTTGTGCGTGAGCCAAAATAATATATGGCATAAAGAAATTAAATAATATTATTTAGTGCTGCTGTACCACAAACAGCCACAAGGGGGTGTAATGCTTTTATAATTTTCAGTGTGGGTTAAACATTGACTGTGTCCTAATCTACACTACATACTGTGAGAAGACCGCCTAGACCAGGGGTCTCCAAACTGTTACAAAGGGCCGGTGTGGACTAGACTCATTTAATAAACTGTCCCAGTCTTCAGTGAGTTGATTGGTCAAACTGTGTGCTCTTGGTTGGTTGAAACAAAAACATGCAGGCCCTTTGTGGGACAGTTTGGAGACCCCTGGCTTAGACTTTCACCTGTCTCAGGTTAGACTCAACCAAAAATATAAAGATGCACTGTTATTGGTATTTCTGGTTATGATTTAATGATCACAAGTCAAACTTCCCGTTTTTTCTCGGACTCCGATCCAAAGAGCACTCCACGTATCTCCAATCTACTGACATTTGCTCCCACACTACACAGTGACCGTTTACAGTGTGAAATGTATTATTCTGTATGCCATTATTGTAGAGATATAAGAATATCTGTGCAAAGAGATTTCTAATGTGGGACAACGGCAAACATTGACACATCCATTCTGACTGTTTTAAGTTGCTTTTCTAGTTTGACACGGCATACTTAATAATTAATACGCATGCAATGATATGCTTAGCAAATACACTGTTTTACACACCTTTTATACACACACTGATGTCACTGCAAACTTTACCCAGCGGTGTGAACTGTGATTTACAATATTGTCACAAGCGGCACAGATTGAGAGAGACGAGGCAGCTCTCAGCAACGTCAACTAGAACGGCTTAATAATGTATCTGAGATTTTCACGAGGAGGCTTCAATTAACAGCGGGGGAATTCACTCGTCACAGCAGCTCAAATATACACAAGGTGGCTAAGAAATTAATCATGAACAAGAAATGTGTGAAACTATTTCACTCAAATACTCTTTAATAAAGTTATATTATCATGCGACATGTATTTTGAACCTTTTAGCAGTAACATTTTCTTGGACATGAATGTGCTGCCGATGGTGTTGATGATAAGAAAGTCGTCTTCCCGTTTGACCCCGTGATGACAATCAGCAGTTTTTGATTCCAAAATTAGAAATCTGCCATATTCTTTAAAATCATCTCGGACATGGTGAAACTTTGGTTGCTTAACGCCGTGAGTCATTTTGACATTGAGTCTTGCACAAGAGTCAACAGCGGAGGAGCTTTAGAAATACTGATTAAAAAAAAAAAAAGGAACCGTCCTAGTAGACTTGCATATCATCAATTATAGTTTTATCATATCCCCTGTTCCCCTCTTTACTGTTCGTGTAATTACGTATAATGGCGCTCTATGATGAGTATGTGATGATAAGGCAACGGGGGATTTGTCGATGACGTAAAAAAAACGCTGTCAACGCTACCTCAGTGCGTGGCAGGATGTCGGGGTCGGCCTGTATCCTCGCGATGATCTCGCACAGGATGATCCCGTACGCAAACACGTCCACCTGCGGAGAGAGGAAGTCGGTCAGATTCAAATATGAGTTGACAGGTAGAGACGAGATGAGATGAGACTGCTGATGTTGTGTTCACTGGATTCATCAACTTTAATTGAACTAAACTAGTTTTTAACACCTTGATAAACAGTCAGGCTACAGCTGCATGTGCTTTATGTATTTTATTGTGGACATGAAGGTCTGAAAATCTGATTAAGTGAATTATGTTGATTTGTGTCATTTTCTTGCAACACAATCTAAAAACCGTGCACTACATCGTCATCATCATCATCCCTTAAATCATCTCTAACGAGCAGTCAGGGTTTCCACTCGGCAACACAGAAAAATAATTGGAGCACAAGCCATCAGGTGCAGCTCTTACATAACCAAACCCCTGCTTGCCGTTGACGTAATAACTGATTTATTAAATATTTATTGCTTTACTTCACCGCCATGGTTTGTTTGACCGGCTTTCATCACACCCACTGTGGACCTTGAACTCTTTGCTACAACCTGCAGGTGGAGGGTAATGAGGAAAGCCATCAGTCAGTCAGTACCTTCTCATTATACACCTCTCCTCTGAGCACCTCCGGGGCCATCCAGTAGGGGGAGCCGACGACAGCGAGCGGATCCTGGTCTTCTTCCTCACTGCAGGAAAGAGGAGAGGATGGAGCTTCACGTTTATTTCACAATGTCGGAGTTTTTTAAAAGTGATCTTGTGATCATTTGGGGAACTTTGGCTGAAAAAAAATAATAATCACACCACAGGATAAAAAAAAGAAAAAAAAAGAGGGATGCTGCACGTTCACATTCCCTGCACGACCTACCGCTCAAACAACAGTTACCAGTTTATGAAAATAAAGAGATTAAACCAATAGTTTCTTTAAGAACTTAAATCTGTAGAGTTGAAGAACTATTCAAGGGCACAAATGGACAGAACAGTTGTGATGTTATTTCTAGGATTAGTCCTGAACATCTTTGTTTAGTCCACTGACAAACACACAAAGAGTGGATCCAACCTGTCAATCAAAGCGTCCACACTGTTAATTCTGCAAAGTTACTAAGACGAACTTTTGCTTATTTACACATCGAGTAGTTATGGAGCAGCATTAGTGTTAAATTAATTAATAGTATTCACCTTTTTTAGCTCAGTTTTTGGTCTCTACCACCGACAGTATAAAAAAATGGATGAATCCGTGGTATCCGCCTCTGCCACCTCTCGGCTAATCTAAAAATTGGCAAAGACGTGGATCATCAGCGGAGCTGAGGCGGGCTGAATGACGCCTCGATGCTCAAACAAGCCACCTGCCAATCAACGCATCCACGCTCTTAATCCTGCATAACTTTAAGCCTTAATATAATGTGAACAGGTGAGTTGTATATAAATTCACCCTCAGTACAGTTGTCATGAACGGGGAAATTAGCTACAGAGACCAAAACTGTTTTTTGTACCAGGCTGTAAACATGTTTATTTCTGCTGTGAAACATGGGGACTTATGGAGACTGACTCACTTCTGGAGCCAGCCTCAAGTGGACGTTTGAGGAACTGCAGTTTTTGGCACTTGCACATTGGCTTCACTTCACAGCCTTGCAAAACTTGCAGAAATGGTCTTCGTCTGGAGCAACGTGTCGGACTCACTTGTTCAAAACAATGATGAAAACATCCAGTAGCTGCTCCCTAGTAAAAAAAGACTCAACACAACTATGTCAAATATACAGATGTGTGCGCAACAGAAGAGAATAATACAAGTTTGTTCAGTTGGAGGAATGACGGAAACATATTTTCCCTTCAGGAGATCTGAAAGGGACGACAGATAAACAAATGGACAGAGTGAACAGTGATGCGAGCGGACATCACGCTCCATTTCATTAACGCGGGACCCAGTTTTTTTAATAATGGGGTGAAACCTGCTCTGTCCTCATCCTCACTTCCTCTGTATCTAAGAAACCGCAGTGTTTTCAGTTAAGTGGAGATATTGTGCAATTTTAGCCGAATAAAAAAGGAAGGAAATCAAGAATGTGCAAGGACAACGTGCATGCACACATGTACACACAGACGCTGCTGGCAGATACTTCCTCTCTGTGCTATTTCCATCTGCTACTGTCGACTATGATAGTGCAAAAAAAATAAAAAATGAAGAGAGGGTCGTGGCTTCCAAGGTCAACAACGTTTGGAGAAGTGGACCGAGACGACAGAACTTGTTACGAGTTGCAGAGAGAGAGATCCAGTAAGAGCAAAAGCAGGAGGACTGGAATAGTTTGACCTTATTTGGCTTGCTTTTCCTGAACCCCCTTCATCTCCTCTCCTTCTCCTCCATCCATCCTTCCCTCCCCTCCTTCCCTTCATGCCACAGGCACAGTGGTAGCGCTCCAACACAAACACACACACACACACACTTTGGAGAAGGGCTGTCATGATCGCACACAGTCTCTTCATGAACGCTCAGCTACAGGATACAAACGGTGTTTGACTAAAAAGATAGAGCAAACATGCCCTTGAAAACAACGGAAACACAATTCACCAGCTGCTATTGAAACGAGAGGCCGGAGCAAACAGAGGCTGCGTGTTCGATAGCTGCAGGTATGCAAAAAATAAACACACACACACGACACATACTGTAGATCCAGTGGGAAGCCATGCATGTGTTAAATATCCACTTGTTTTGAAATTTTCAGCTTATTTGCACAACAAAGTATGAAAAATCACCTAAATTACCACGAGCTTTCCCCCCTGACAGCGACACACACTTGTGCAAACACAAAAAAAGTGACAGACACACGCAGAAAAGGGCAGGCCGGGTTACAGCGGCAGCTGTGTCATCTCTGCTCAGAGTCGCGTGTTTACTAAATTACTGCAGACGGCGACGAGGGGAGGACGAGGAGCTCCGACAGAACCGGCAGCTGCCTCTCTCACAGCCTCCAACAACCCAGCTGATGCTCCATACTGTTATCAATCCACTTCCTGGACTGTTGGTCCGTTTAACCGTTTGACCCTTTTGAGACATGGACTTATATGGAGAGGTGATGTGGAGGTGTAGCACGATACTCTGGAACAAGAAAAACTTATTTTGATCAACTGGTATGTAACGGGAATATTTCCATCCTGGAAAACTTTGTTGCCATAAATATAAAAGAGAAGTGGCTATAATAAATATCTTATCTGTACGTGTGTCGGTTATCTCATAGTGATGAACCTGCACATCTATTGCCCTTTAAGCTCCACAGAGCTTTATAGCATCTCTGTTGAGGTTTAATGGAGCGCAGCTTTAATGCTTTGTCTCAGTCTCGCTGCCTTCACAGTGTCAGCAGCAGCTGCAAAAAACAAACAAAAAAAAACATCTGCAAAAGTGATTAGCTGGAAGACGGTGACGTGTTTAAAAGCTAAAGCGACAGATATTTCCTCCAGGAGTCAGGAGAGAAGCAGCAACCAAGTGCCCAAAAACTGCAGTTCCTCTAACGTCCACTTGAGGCTGGCTCCAGAAGTGAGTCAGTCTCCATAAGTCCCCATGTTTCACAGCAGAAATAAACATGTTTACAGCCTGGTACAAAAAACAGTTTTGGTCTCTGTAGCTAATTTCCCCGTTCATGACAACTGTACTGAGGGTGAATTTATATACAACTCACCTGTTCACATTATATTAAGGCTTAAAGTTATAAATAATTAAGAGCGTGGACGCTTTGATTGACAGGTGGCTTGTTTGAGCATCGAGGTGTCATTCAGGTCCGCAGATGATCCACGTCTTTGCCAATTTTTAGATTAGCCGGGAGGTGGCAGAGGCAGACACCACGGATACATCCATTCTTTATACTGTCGGTGGTAGAGACCAAAAACGGAGCTAAAAATTAATATAACACTAATGCTGCTGCATAACTACTCGATGTGTAAATAAGCAAATGTTTGCTAACAAGTTCTTCATAGTAACTTTCAGCCTGGACTCAAATAACATGTCAGTTTGTAGATAATCACCTCTGGGCTCTCTCTGTACTTGAGATAAGAGTGCTGTCAAGCACATTTCCTCAAATGTCAAAACTACTCCTTCAATATTTTTACTGTTTTAATCTGTTGGCTGTAATTATTACTTTGCAGATTTAGATTTACGCCTGTCATGTAAAAAGCTAAATCTCTATTGTCACCTTTAAAACAGCTGTTGACACATTTCATTTTAGTCTCAGCAGAGTTTAAACAGGAGAGTTTCTCCCTGAACAAAGCTAATAAAACATATTTTCCATTTTTTTTTTATATCTTTCTGATTTCTACATGTTCATTTTTGGAGATTTTCAACATCTAGTACTGCTATTTTTTTATGCACGGGTATTTTTTTTTTTACAGCCAACACGTCACATTTTTCCTTCTTCGCTGTGGACTTTTTTTTTTTTCCTCCCATTGTGGTATTACTACTTTTATTACATGATGTCAGCGGAGAACCAGCTAAAGAAAATAAAAGCGTGGATGGCTGTAACTCCGCCGGTCATTTATGCTCGGTAAAATTTACGGCAGTGAATAAAACATGCCGCATAAATGTCACTGCATATTTGGAGAGCTGTGGAAACGCTGCAGGTCCGTGGTGCATCGCGGCGGTTTAGATTAGATATGGACACCGTTCTCCGAGTCGAGCCGCCGTCGGCGGCTGCCGCTCCCTCTTGAAACGACGCTTCACAATATTAATAAAATGTTCCTCAAACAGTCAGTGATGGCGGAGAGAGGAGGGGGTTAACCACAACATTCGAGGGCAGGCAGCATAAAATGCATACTCTGGAAAAAACACAGTCACTGTGCTTTTGTGTGAGTAACTGGTCCCATTTTGTGCGTCGCGTCTGACAAAAGAGAAGCTGTCGGAGACATTTGTGAACACTCAGCTCAGACAGATAGGGCAGAAAAGAGAAAATAGGACATAGAGAGGAGTGGAGGAATGTAAATTTATTGAGCGTGGCTTATCTAATCACAGTTTTTTAAATGAATGCACCATCATGGACTGACCTGTAATCTGGGATTTTCTCCGCCAGCCCAAAGTCTCCCACCACGGCCGAGCAGACGCAGCCTTCCCACCGCACCAGGCAGTTCTGCACAGAGCGGAGGTCAGAGGTCACAAACACGTGTCACCATTACTGCTGTAGGGGTGCATTTGCAGAGCTCTGCGTGTGCTATAAAAGATCGTTTAGGCGATTTGCAGATAGATATATATCTTCATGGATGGAGCAGGCTGAGAACTGCTGATGTATCCAAACTTACAAGACAAAAAAGCTGATTTCTGAGCCATCTATAAAGCCCCCGAGGGTCTGCGGCCCTCAAGACTCCAGGTTAGATTAAATATTAATTAATTTCCATGCACTACTACATCACAATATAAACCAAAATAATAAGGGCCTGAAGGAGCATTATATCTTAATCCTAAGGCCCAGTCTTGTTAGGGGACAAGACTTTATATCTTAGCCTTTTTGGGGCCATACTCGCTTCCTGTCACTATCAAAATAAAGGTTCGAAAAGGCGCAAAAAACGATCTTGTCCTTTGTTTTTGGTGTTTACATGTAGTTTACTAACTAAAATGATGCCTACTCAGTCACCACAGTTAAAGTTCTCATAAACTTACAGACACAATGCACAGACGGTGGAAGAAATGGTTATAAAGGGGTGTTGTTATCTGACCCTGGGTGCATAGAATATCAAAATAAATCTCTGATCATGCTTTTTAGAACTTATTTTGTGGTTTGTAAACTCTCTATAGTTTAAATTATTGTCCCTTTTCTCATTTAAACTACATTCATAATGTGTGCCTGCTGCTTTTTTTAGAAGTCTGCTGCTAAAGCCAGCTGCTAGTTAAGGACATTTAAGCTGGAGGCTGTTTAAAGATTGGTCCGTTTCCTGTTTCTGTAGAAAAATTGTATATTTATTTTCCAAGATTTTCCTGATTTGACCTCCCGACGTTTCCCACAGTAACGGTTTTTGTTGGTCCGTGACGCAAACCTGCAAAGCCTCTAAAATCTACATTAAAAACAAAAAGCTGGCAGGTGCAGGACTCTCGTGTTTGAACAGATCTCTGTGGGTTCACTTCATCTTCATGTGGATCATGCATATGATAAAGCATGCTGCATGTAAATACACATGTATTCAGGAGCAGAGTCCCCTGTGGAGGATCAGTCTGTGCCGATGCTCAGTGATGTGTGTGTTCTGGTGCTGTGCGCTGATGCGTGCGTGTTTGTGTGTCGTCACCTTGGAGGTGAGGTCCCTGTGGAAGATGCCTTTGCTGTGCAGGTACTGCAGCCCCCGGGCGATGTCCAGGGCCAGGCTGAGCCGAACGCTCCACGACAGGTACACGTCGCTGCCCAACAGCTGCTCCAAGTTACCGCCGTTGATGTACTGGATCACGGAGGGTTAAAAAAAAAAGTTAGATTGAAGTTAATCAGAGTCGAATGAGTTAATTCAGGTTTGAAATGACTTGTTGATATGAAAGCAGCTTCCTTTATTGTTCTGGGACATTGGGGCCTGAATGTGTCACTGATGAACGCTGCTGCCAGTCGGTGAATAAACATTAAATTAATAAACATTCACTTTGTTATCAGTGCTCTGCTTCAGTGAACAGCCCGGAGTTTATTTTACTCCTGTGTTTGACTTTTTCCACTTTTAAAAAAGTGACGTACTAATGTAGAAATGTGAAGATTTACTGCTTCATAACACCGTAACCTGAATATTTTTAGCGCTTGGAGCGAGACGTTGAAGGTTTTGCCTTGAGTTATGGGAAATTCTGACCATTTTTCATATTTTTCTAACATTTTGTGTGCTTGTTATTTTACTTTTTCTGGAAGAGGAAAATCCACTCCGTGTTAAGAGCGCTATGACACATCTTAAACGTACCACGAGGAGATTTTAAACTCACTTTAATACAGATGCTTCGATATTATCTGCATAAATAAGACTATTATAAAGTTCTATAGTTATTCCTAATGCCTGCCATCGTGTCAGATTTGGTCGGTTTACCTTTGGATTCAATAAAATGAGGCACTACTGCTGCTTTTGTCAACAGAAGCTGCCATAATCAACAAAAAACTAAAAGTTCCCTGCAGAACATTTAACGGAAAAGCCGAAAGACTTTCAAATCAATTAGTTGCCCTGACGACAGGTTTTCTGGAACATAAAGTGATTTCACCGTCATCATCTAAACATTTATCAATTCATTATTTCTGATCCCTGTACGTCTGAAACACGCCGACCTTTTTAAAATCAATACCACATGAGACGTCACACCGACACCACATCAGAGCACCAAATCCTCTCTTCATCCCCGCGACCTTTCTGTCCCCCCCCACTGTTGAGCAGCTCGGTCGCCACGGCAACGCCAGATAAACCCCGTCGCACGTTAAGAAAAAGAGGTGAAATGTCACGAACCGCCTGACCTCGAGTCGGTGTGATACAGTCAGCCGGGAGTTCACATGCTGCCGATTTCTAAACGATCTCGCTAATCTGAGACAATTAATTTGTTTTCTTCATCAAGGTCTTAACGAGTAGGAAGAGGGGGAAGTTTACGTCGGTGTTGTCAGTTTTACTGGCTGACGTCATATATACAACTAACAAGGCAGAGAGAGCAAAGGAAACGTCTATGGACCAGAGGCCGGAGTCGGAACCGGGTCGTTGCAGGAAGGACTCTCGTATGTGGGGAGCCCACGAGCCAACGAGGTGCCTCCATTTATAAGTAAAGTCTATTGTGACTTGGTGTGGGATCAGTTAAGTCTGTCTTATCTTAACGTGTAAGCTCATCACTATTTTAATGTGATTAAAACTCATTACTACATAATTAGTGCTACAAAAATGGGAATAAAGCAACCACTCAGCTGCAAATGAACGGGCGTCTTACCTCTGTGAGGGCGTGGAGCTGCCCCTCGTGGACACACACTCCGATAAACCTGGAGGCAGAGCAGACAAACACTTTAACAGAAGAGTCAGGCAAACCAGACCGAGACTTTACAAAGAGGGACCATGATCCGAGCGTAGGCCAGCGCTAAAGGACGGGGGCGGTTACCTGAGGATGTTGGGGTGCGATAGTCGGTTCATGAGCTGGACCTCCCTGAGCATGTTGGCTCTGTTACTGGCCAGGATGTTCATCTTCAGAGCCATCACCTGACCCGACACGCGGTGCTGCACCTGGATCAAAACAACAGCAAAAGATAAATAAATAAATCAATCAATAACATGATTTCCAAACTGACACTGTGTAGAAATCAGGAAATTTTGAAATTACATTAGCACCGGAAAAAAAACACAAAAACAAAGTTTGGTCCGACTCCATGGAGCAACGCTTGTTCCACTTTTCAGAGAAAAATGACAGATCATGTCAAAAACACCTTGCAGAGCCGCACACACACACACACACACACACACACACACACGAGTAGATATAACGCATGTAGATAGGCCTGCAGCAGCATTCACAGAGGAAAATCTATTATAAATACATAAATCACATCAGTCAACACGACCTGAAGCAATAAAACGAATCGACGACACAGCACTGAGTGACATGAGCGCTCGAGTGCTCTTGGAAACCGGCCATGAAACATTAGCAGCTCAGCTGGGTTTCTTCATTTGTTTTGGCTGCTGCTCTGCCCCAACCGGCTGCTATGGCAATGGCTCCGTCTGGTATGGTTACCATGGTGACGTGACATGCTTCCAGCCCCCACCCCACACCCCGCCCCGCCCCCCCCGCCTCCGCCCGTTGGGCTCCATGCTGCTGCATATTTGGTTGGCGAGTAGTTTGACTTCCAAAAAGAAAAGCACACAGGCAGCAGACGAGAGTGTGTGTGTGTGTGTGTGTGTCTCAAGTTGTGTGTGTTTTTACACAGTGTGTGTGTGTGAGAGTGGAGTGAGAAAGGCCAGCACTGTGAGTGTAATTAGCGGTGTTACTTACTGTAAAAGCAAGTGAAGGCGAGAACGCTGGGACTGTGCAACGAGAGAACAAACTGCTGATTTATTTATTTTTTTGCGGAAATATTTGTGCATATTTTACTAAAATTGGTCCGTTATAAATTTCAGGTTTATTTGCACATAGAACTGAAATCGAAGGCAGCTGTGTTTGCATCAAAACATCCACTATACGCATCACAGATACAGCTGGGTATTTGGAAATCAATACACCTGGGTCAGGTGTCTGCAGCACAGCTCACAGCTCGCCGTGAGTTATATCAGCTTCACTAATATACTCACGACGACGATGCTGACGTGCCAATGACATGACATTTTTCACCTTTAGTGAATGCACTCTGTTTCTCCATGTATCAGCCATGTTTAGCACGTCAGCGTGCTGAGTTTAAGCACAGCTGAAGTTGTAGTAGTCCGTCCTAAACCTCATGCCAATCCATCCAATAAGAGACGGCGCTGGAAGAAAAGTCAGAGGATCAACACTCTGTGGGGGTTCGTCCTCTTAGGACCATGAATGTTCTGATGGTTGTTGGTTTGCTTGCGTTTAAGAGACATTTAACGCCTGAGAACTTTGGCTTCTTCGATTAAACAAAAATAAATAAATACAGGGTGTAGCGAGGACGCTAAGAAGCAGGACAGTCAACAGGAAATATTCTAGTCGAACTCTCCCTCTTTGTTTAGTGAACAGATAAACTAACACACAACCATGTGCCATGTACCAGAAATGATCGAGCTCCAGAGATGATGAGCAATCTGAACAAACAAAACAGATTTTGGCTCCTACTTTGTTAAAATCTTAAAGTATCAAGGAAGATTGTTTTGGTATCTCTACTGAAACTTCACGGCACTAGTTTTGAACATTTTCAAACAAATCCTACTTTGTTGTGATCTTCTCTTTTGGATTTTGTTTTGGATTTATGATCAGGATTCAGGATTTTAATGCCAGACCACAAACCGAATCCCCTTTGGGCTAAATATAAGGATGAACTGGTTTGAGGTCGTGTCTTCATGTCTGACGTGAGAGTGTAAAGGAAACACAGCGAGGAGGAGGAGGAGGAGGGGAGTGTGTGAGGGGTCAAAGTCTGGATCTGAAGTCAGAGCGACAACCCTGGCCTGGATCTCAGCTGGGCTCTGGATCAGGGTGGCGATGGAAAAACTGCAAAGCCTATTAGAGGCCAGACTAGAGTGCAGCTAGTAATGCTATTAATACACACACACACACACACACACACACACACACACGGCTAAGGCTCTTCATCTTAAACAGCCAGTCAATGACTGCCAATCTCTGCTGCACTAAATCCTTTCTCCACCGAGCCACTTGAGGACTCGTAGCAGAGCACCGCACGCATGCATGGACGCACACATGTAAATCACACACACACACACAACTGTGTGTACAGTAGGAGCTTCCTCTTGCAGAGGGGAAACTTAAAATCATGCAGCAGACGTGTGGAGGGAGCGCGGGACTAATCTCTTCTTCTCTTTATGTATTTACAGCTCTCAGACGATGACGTAGACGGCGCAGATTTATCGGGCATCTGCATGGCTGTGCGCTTACATCACGCTCGTCTGCTTTTTCACATCTGCCCTCTCGCTTAATCGAAGAAACTCTTAACATGACCGTCTGGCATCCTGTGACTCCAACAGCCACACACACACACACAAACACACAGGTTATGTGCAAACGTGAGCCAACTGCTGATGCAGCAGCGGTTGGAATTGCAACGCTCTTTTTTTTAAGCCTCCAAATAAACAGCCTCTCACTCCTCATCATTACAGACTGTCTGGCTCTCAGCCTAACATTTCCTCAGGTGTGTGTGTGTGTGTGTGTGTGTGTGTGTGTGTGTGTGTGTGTGTGTGTGTTTGTCATCCGAGAGGCTTAACCCTGCAAAGCCACCACGAGGCATGTGTGGTAGTTTTTGCTTCATGCCACTTTACTGGTCATCTCCACTGGAATGCACATGTCCACGCCTACGTCAAGATTACCCCACGATATGGAGCAATTACACGCACACACAGCCACGACTCCTACTCGCATGCATGCGCCCGGACACACCCTAAAGCTCCTTCAAACACGCTCGGCCTTGTAAAGTGCCGCTGTCAGCAGAGGAAAGGTCACGGGCATCTCTCACTCTCGCTCCGTGCAGCCAACATGTGCAGCGATGTCTGTCATTAGCCGGCAGGGCGGATGCACAGAGAGTGAGACAGAGGAGGTGGAGACTGCAGATGGAGGATGCACATAAAAGAGGAGGGTTCGACTTTTAAAAGTTAAATATGAAGGCGGCAGATAAACTGCAGGATGATGCGTTTCCGTTCGGCGGTTTGATGGATTGAACTGGGAATTTCTTGCAACGTCAGAGTTTTATTACTCGGTGTCGGAATGTTTTATCAGAGCGCAAAGGAATTTTCTGCCTAAGCCACCCATAAATTAATACCGCTCAGATACATATCTGGGGATTTTCACGCTTAAATGCTGCGTCAAAGAATTTCCGACAACGCCGGAGAAATAGCACATCCTGCTATTTTTATCCTGACGGTCAAATTTAAGATCTGAACCGAAGCGCTCCCATGCTGCCCTCGGCGGCAGCTACGAGCCCGCGTCTCCTCCATGTATGTGATTGTTTTGTCTACGCCTCATGGCCAAACATGGTGCCCCAGACAGAAAGAGAGAGAAACCCCATCTGCAAAACAAATCACATGTGGCAGTGTTGCAGAGGTGGAGTGTGGCTGAGTGTGACCACATGACCCGACTACACCACACACACACAGCTGAATGACTTTGCCTTTGGATAGTGGGTCAACTGGAAGGCCGCTTTTCCCTTGTGGATTTCATGATTACTCTGTAACTTCCCAGCGGCAGCCGGAGAGCAACAACAACAACAAAATGTTCAGGATTTTGTGGTTTTTACATAATGAACCAGAATCTACCGCTCAACACCAAAGCTGAATTTCCCTTGGAATCAGCTTCAACCGATTTGACAAGCGAGCTCTGAGCTGAAAGTGTGAAGGGGCTGTGAGGGGGGTGGGTGAACTCCTCACACTCTGAGAAAGTTGGCGTCTCCTTCTGCAAAACGACCCGAGGCTTAAGTCGTCGCCCGAGGCTCTGCTCTCAGTCACGGCACGAAGCGGCAAGAAAACGAGAGAGTGGCATGTGTGCGGGCGACTGAAAGGAGGCACCCAAGATATAAGCCGAGTCCATCAGCGAGCGAGGACGGGAGGTCCATCCAAACCCGTCCACACACACACTGTGTGGTCGAGCCGGGCTCAGAACCTGATCTAGGTAGAGAACAGTCCAGGTAGCAGACGGGCTGACAGGTGACGGTATATTGCACAACAGCAACACCGGGCTCACCTCTTCCACATACACGAGCCTAAACATGGCAGGGTTCCCACACCTTTGTCAACAAATTCAAATTCAAGCACTTTTCAAGCACCTTCAAGCACCAGTTTTTCCATTTTTCCAGCACCTTTAAATAGGTAGCCTACTAGTTGTGTTTGCCATGATGGTCATGGGAAGCGCAGCGGTGCCACTGTATGGCATAATAATATGGGTCTAATTAGCATTATTTCATATGGTGGTAGATTGACTGTTTTGATTTTTAACTAATTGTGAAATTTCAAGCATTTTCACAACCTTGAAAACACTGAATTGAAATTCAAGCGTTTTCAAGGAATTCAAGCACCCGTGGGAACCCTGCATGGGGAAGAAGACCACAAGGTCTGTTGGGAAATATCTGCTCCAGGGATGCAGCAGCACTAATAGCAACATAAAAGTGATTCAGATTAATTAAAGAGTTACAGGGACTGCAGCATCGGATCAGGACTCGAGTATCCGCATCCCTCTGTCTTTGCAATACCCCAAACTTTTTGAACGTACAACACTAAATCAGTGGAGTGCCGGTTGTAACTTTTAGGCAGAAATTAAATATAACATGCATAACTATGTTTCCAGTGATACACAAACGCATAACATCGAGGATCACACTCATTACTCGGCTCACAAAAAGCAAAAGGAAGCAAGAATCTTTGCATCCAGGAAGAGAAAACACAAAGAAGCAAAACAAAAAATTGGGACAGACGACAACGTAACACCTTCAGGATTCAGATTTTTTTAATTCCAGGTTTTGGTTGAACACATGTCGGTGGTAGAAAGTAGTTCCAATGAAAGGTTTTGGATGATGAGCGCCGCTGCGCCACAAAAACATTTCACCATTTCTCCGATACATGTAAACACGGAGATATTTGTTGACTCTCTCGCAGGGAGTGTCCTTCCTCCAGGTTTAGCTGAAGTCTACCGCACTGCCAACATGCGGACGGGAGGAAACGCTCACTGTGTGCTGATGTAAACACTCACGCGAGGTTTCTTGAGATGAATTTATGAAAACATTGGTGGAAGAGAGGAGGGATCTGAAAACATAATTGTGCAACTCCTGGGCTTTAAATCATCGGTCCAGTTGAAATATCTCAAGCGACAAACACGGCGGTTCAAGTGAAGACATGAAGGCATAGCACATGTTCAGCGCTTTCGTGTTTGTGCGGCTGTGCAGAACATAAACAAAGATAAATACTTGTGCGGCGGAGCAGGTCCGGACTGGAGTGACGGAGCAGACGGATAATAAAGGGAATAAGCCGCGGGTGTTCAAGTCTGCACTGGCTCTGCCGTACAAACACCACCGTCCAATAGCAACACACACCCAGAGCCTCCTAATCTCCAGCGCTGACACCGCTCACAAGCACACGGATGACAGCTGATGATGGATGCTCGCTTGTCTCTATTCAACTCTTTTTTTTTTTAATCCTCCACACCCTCCTTTGTTGTCGTTTCATTTTTCCAGAGATGTTCCAGCAGCCAGGGTTTCTCAACAAATGGTCACATCCCAACATGTCCTGATGGGAGAGGCGGCAGGATTTGGCTTTGGGAGCAAAAGTCGACCAAAGTGTAGAGGGTGGACTGGAGAGGAACCGAACCCCTGAACTGATCCAAGGGTGCCGCCATGTGTGGCTGCCCATCTCTCCAGCATCTCTCCACATTTGAACCCTTTGTATGTATTTCGTAAAACACATGTAAAAACTTGAGTGAAAAAAGAATTTCCCCTTGAGGGATCAATAAAGCATCCATTCCTTTATCTATTCCCACAATCAGAATCTCTTAATTAACCTCAAACCGATGACATGAAGACAAACAGTCACGTTTAAGAAGCTGGAAGAAGTGAACGTTTCATATTTTTGTTCAGTTAACGACTTCTTTAATCCATTTTTTCAAATATATTTTCTTCTGATCGATTATTCCACAAATTATTTCAGCACCTAAGACAGAAACTGTTGACCGGGATGGGTTAAATGGCTGAAATCAGCGTCATAGCTGTATGAACATGCATACGCAGCAATAACGGATTCAAACATAAGACCTTTTTTTTTGATAATCAAATAATAATTAAACAAAAATGGTCAAACTGTGACAATTTGCTGGTTGTTTTTTCAATGAGAACAAGAGAAATTATTTTATTTTTCACTATATTCTGGACCGTTGTCGATCCATACTACCAATAAATCAAGAAATAATTATCATGATATGATCAAGTATGTAGTAATATATCAAACAATCAAATCAAAACATCCCAGGAGTGCCTGTCATTATAAAATAATTCCCAGTGTATCAAAACACAGAAAATAAAGTCCTGAGCTTTGTGTTGTAGATAGTTTAAGTTGTCGTCAACAACCAGCACCAGAAATATCATTACACAGATATCTATGATTTATTTTAACCGGTTCCTTATTAAAATTTCAGTGAGCAGCGGGACCTGCACGGCTCTCACGGCTGTAGACGGAGGTCGTTTTCTGGGGGATAGTTCGCCGAAGAGTCGCCAGGGAGGACCGAGTGGGTCGTGGTGACTTCTGCATGTAAACCGGGTGTTTTGTTCTCAAAAAGGAAATATCTATTCACAACAGTTTAAGTGCCATTTGTGCTAAAACAAACTCGACTTACAAAGCTACAAACAACACATGTTTGGTGCCAAATTAAAAAGAGGAAATTGTGTTTTTTTAAATGCAAACAACCTTTTCTTTTAGTTTTTGAGACAGCTGTTTCTAAATCGGGTAAGAAAATCCTATAGAGGGTTAAAACATGGTTATTTTGTCTATAAATCAGTTTAAAGCAATTTGTACATAATAATACAATCATATCACAACAGTTGCTGACAACACGCGTACACACAGATTCACAGCGGTGTTTGGAAACCCATTTTCCTTCACATTACCGCTCTGTCACGAGCAGCTGCCACACACACGCTCACACACTGTATACACAAGCATGTACACCCATCAAGCCGTCATTCACGCTGACAGTATTTGTCCTGCGGAGACCTGCAGTCCGTCTTAAACCCCCTCTTTATCCAATTACTCCCTCCTTCAGCTTATTGTCATCGTGTGTGAGCATAAAACAACCTTTTCACAACCACAGCAGAACTCCGTCGCTCTAATGGAGCCAAATCACAGCCCGTATCATAATTACCAATCAGGAGCGCTTTTGTTACGGAGAAATTCTCACTGTGTGACTCACGGAAATACATTTGAATTTCACTTTAACCTCCCACTTTTCACAACCGTTACCAAGACAAACATTTATATCAGCCCTGATATTATCAAGACAATCAACCTGTGAACCAAGGTGTGACCGGGCGGACATACTTTAAGAATGAAGCAGCAGACTCAAACACTAAAAACTCACCCTGCTAAGATGAAATACCTTTGAATTTAACTCCTGTCTGCAGCATTTTGGCAGGTCACGATTCAAAATATAACGTACATACAATATTTTACAGGGGAATATGTTTTATAGCTTTCGTTTTACGGACGTCAAGATTGGTAAATATGAAGCTAAAGTAAAATGTAAGAAAATCTGGCACCAACGTTACAACTTTTTTCATACAGATTAAACAAACATGATATAATGTTTTAATTAGTGAGCTTCAGAGGTGCTGGTATGAAGAATGACTGCTGGCTGTAGCTTCAGATTTAGTATACAAACATCATTTTTTGTACCAGGCTGTAAACATGTTTATTTCTGCTGTGAAGTTGTGACATTTCTACATGGGGACTTATGGAGACTGCCTCAAGTGGACGTTTGAGGAACTGCAGTTGTCGGCACTTCCACGGAGGTTGCTGCTTGTTTTTTTCCCATATCCATGACAAAAATCACTTTGTTGTGATACAACATTAGCGGTTAGTAACACTGACTTCGAGCTACCCGATTGCTGCAGAAGAACCAAAACAGATCAAGACTTCTACAAGAGTAATATGCACTTTCAACCAGACTTGGGAAGCTGTGAAGCTTTTAAAAACAATGTGAGATTTCCATGTTTTATGGAAATTATGGAGGAGGGGCAGATGAAAACCAAATCTGAGGAGAAGCCTGGTCTATTTCCTTCGACTTCAGGTGATCATCGGTACAAAAATAGCTAGAAAATGATGCAGCAACACAAATCAGGAAATCAATCCAAGCCGATTTCCACAGTCACTTGGGGATGGGGCACTTTATTTGAGATTTAAGGATTTTATCGCTTACAAGCTTTTCAGGTTTTCAGGTGGAGTTTGAGGAGAACAGAAACAAAAGCAGGAGTCTTGCACAAGGCCCAAGCTGCCACACACACACACACTACAAACTTTCCTTTGAAGAATATATAAAAAGGAAGATGAAAAACAGCACCTGAAGGATTTGTCTCGACACGTGTGCTCCCCTTCCTTTCTCCCTTTTTTTTTGTCACTCTCGTTTTTTTTTCCTCTCTCTCGGGTTGCACAATCGCACACTGGAGAGGTGAATGGCTGCCTGTCCGCCTGCCGCCAGCCTCCATTGATCTGCACTGAGGACCGAAGCTCGACAGCACAAACATGGCAGGAGGCCAGAGGCTTTGAAGGCAAGTGCAGGACATCCATTCCCAAAGCCTGAATGTAAAGTAAAGGCACCATATACATTTTAGTGACTGCTGAAGTTAAACAAAACATCTGAGTGGGGTTTTTTTTCTCCTTCTGCAGAACAGTCGGGCCTTTTCCAGGATGCAGGAAACAATTGTTCAGTCAGCAAACTTTTTAAATGTGACTGATAGCCACGGTAACAATTTTGCATTTATATAGCGCACTCGAAAAGGGCAAGCCGATCCAAACTAAAGTGCCAAGCTTGACAAGCCGGCAGTAAACGCGGTGACATTTGCATGCTCATTGGACATTCAAAAGGGCAGAGCTGAGCGAGTGGCTTCAGAGGGACGAGGACTGGAAGAGGCTGTTCTCACAAAGCACCGGGAGTGAAGACACAACATTTAAAAAAGTCTTATCTACAGGGTTCCCACACCTTTTTCATGGACAAATTCAAGCACTTTTCAAGCACCTTCAAGCACCAGTTTTTCCATTTTTCCAGCACCTTTAAATAGGTAGCCTACTAGTTGTGTTTGCCATGATGGTCATGGGAAGCGCAGCGGTGCCACTGTATGGCATAATAATATGGGTCTAATTAGCATTATTTCATATGGTGGTAGATTGACTGTTTTGATTTTTAACTCATTGTGAAATTTCAAGCATTTTCAAGCACTTCACAAAAAATTCAAGTGTTTTCACAACCTTGAAAACACTGAATTGAAATTCAAGCATTTTCAAGGGATTCAAGCACCCGTGGGAACCCTGTATCTAACGAGGTGAGGGTCGACGTGGCTCAATTTCATCTGAACGACATCACACATTTACTCGTCATGCCAACATTTGGCTCGTCCCATGTGACAATACACCGCTATGTCAGATCATACGGACAGCAGGGAACCTTCTTGTCACTTATATACAAAAATAAAGCTGAAACAATCACTCAATTTATAATTAGTTGGTCATTAGGTAGTTTTTTTTAAGCAAAAATTTAAAAAAAATAGCTGTTCCAGCCTCTAAAATGTAAAGTGTCCCTGCTTTTATTTTTTTTTTGTGGTAATAAATTCAATATTTAGATTTTTTTTAACCGTTCGGACATAAATAAGCAGATGTCCGTGTTCTCTCTGTAAACTTGTGATGAGCATTTTTTATGATATTTCATAGACCACACACACACAGAATTCATAAAGTCTTCCACAGATTAATCTATAATGTAAATAATAATTAGCTGCAGCCCTAACACAAAGCCAAAAGGAGAAACAAACAGAAATCATATGTGCATACATCACATGTTTACATGTCACGTCTTTATGTACACGTATTTAAATTATTGTACACAAACTAGGGAAGGAAAGAAGGAAACATGTTTGCTATAAGAGTAATCTTAATCCCGATAAATCCTCATGTCTCTGCTTTTGTCCAGAGTCAAACTTTGTGTTCAGCCTGTAAACAAGCCACAACACTTGATTTCTTTGGGACGCGCACACACACACACACACACACACTCATCATGCATTCAACTACAGGGCCAAAGATTAAACAAGTGCCTCGATCGAGGAAGCAGGAAAGGTGTTAGCATACAAACCACTCCTACTCCAGCAGCGAGCCTCTGGCAGCACTCCAACACTGGTCCTAATAATCTGTTAACAGCCGGGCATTATCTAAGGCAGTCGTACCTCTTCCTTATTATTGTTAAAAGTCCAGACACACAACATCTCTGATTACTTACACAAGCGATTATTATAATACAAAGGGAGCTGAGCTTTGGTAGAAGTGTTGAAGGAGTGACTGAAATGTCAAGTGTCTGCTCTGGGATGTTTTGAAACTGTTTCAAAGTTTCCTAAAAAGACGTGAACCCTTGAACTACACACTGAAACATGAACTCTGCATAACATACCGACACCTTTGTTGGAAGCGGGCCTGATAGCAGGTGAAGGATCCAGTTACACTCGACATAACGTAGGAATAATTTCACCTGAAATAAATGCTAAGTCACTGAACACACAGAGATGAAGCCGTCACACATACTGCAGCATCACTGAGGAATCCTGATTACACGGGTTTGAGATCTAAAGACAGTATGAAAGAAAAATGAGCCACTGTGACGTCTCTATTAATAATAGTTTGTTTTTTTACAATCAACGATCCGAACACAGAACAGGAAATGTTTTTGCAGTTTTCTTTGCACACCTTTAAGAGTAGACTGAAGATTTTTTTTTTGATGGAGCTCATAGTTAGTGCTGGCTCAGGTCATCCCTTAGTTATGCTGCCATAGGTCTCCCCCTCTTTCAGGGTTATGCCTAGTCTGGCACGGTATTGGATGAAGATGCAGTCACATCTCCCTTTACTGAAAACTCTCTCTCTGTAAGCACACACGTTTCACTAACTGAACTTCTTCTCGTGGATCGTGGCTGCTGCTGTGATCCTGCACGACGTCCACTACACATATTACTCCTGTCATTACTGCTGCCATATCTCCGTTACAGTTTGTAGTTAGTTGATTATTTGCTGCTGCTGTGCATCTGTGTCTATCTCCATCACTGCTACTGTAATCATTAATAATCATTAATGTAATCATTATATCAGTCATTGTACAATATGTTTGTGTTGATTTGTTCTGTACACGTGACATCCTGGGAGAGGGATCCCTCCTCTGTGGCTCTTCCTGAGCTTTCTTCCACCTTTATTTCCCTGTTAAAAGGTTTTTAATTTTTTGTGGGCAAGTTTTTCCTCACTGGAACCAAGGGTCTAAGGACAGAGGGTGTCACTCCCTGTACAGATTGTAAAGCACTTCGAGGCAAATGTACTTTGTGACTTTGGGCTATACAAATAAAATCTGATTTTCATATATGCTTGAGTTTTTACCCAAAACAATGAACTGATAATAAAAATAATCTCTTATTGCAGCCCTGAAGCTCAGTCTACACAAACGTGTTGATCCTGATCCCTGAACTTCCCGGCTTTCCCCCACTAAATATTTCATCCTAATTAGCATGCACGTTGACCTCTCAGTTGGTAATGATGCAGTTTGCATTGTTCCATCTCTCACACCGTCACACCGGACTGACCGTGTGTTGCATTATACGCCTGCATGCATGCAGGTGACCAGCGGCGTGACAGAAGCCAGGAAGGCAAGCTGCTTCTGAGCAGAGAGCCGAGGACGGACGGGGTGTAGGGTTACCTACACGTGTGCCAGATCTACCTGTCCTGACCGGATCCACTTACACACCAAAACACACAGCGTCCATCTTACACAACATGTGGGTCACTGCAAACACACAGACACACACATGTATGGACAGCAGAGGACCAACACATCTTTGCTTCTTCTCTGTGTTTGGGTTCAGGATGCATGGTTGTCACAGATACCAATGTTTTCATAGTTAACAGGAAGTCAACAACTCACACAAGGCTGTCAAGAAGTTCTCACTCTCTGTCTAATCATCCTTCATAATCAAAGACAAACTCTGATTATGTGTAACCATGGAGACCAAGAGGATGTGGCTATCAAACTCACAACTTGTGCAAAACTTAATGAGAAAATAACTCATGTCATCACACACACTCTCTCTCTCACCTTGAACACCTCCGAGAAGAAGCCGGCACCGATCTTCTCACAGCTGAAGTCATCTAAGCGGGCCAGGCTGGACACCGCGCTGCGCAGGGCCCGGTAGGAGGACGGTCTGATCCGGTTGGTTCCGTGGACGCTGTGCATGGGCGCCTCTGCGTCTCCCTCCTGCTCCAGCTCGACCCTCTCCGTCTCCATCTCCATCTCTGACGGAGGAGGAGGAGGAGGACGTGGGACGTGTGCGTAGTTTAAAATCCAGCCCGACTACTGTTTACATTTCCCATGTCCGTTACAAGGCCACAGCGCACGGGCTCCGTGTGAGTCTCTCTCTCTCTGGAGGGGGAGTGATGATCCAACTCTCAGCGGGGAGAAAACCAAATGTCGCAGCTGTTATAGGCCTGATTCCTTGTCAGGATTCCTGCACGGGCCCGGAACATGCGTCTTAACAAACTACGCAGCTGCAGCAGCGTGGCATCCTGCAGAGTCAGTGCGCAGTTTGGGTGAAGTCCCTCATGCCGTGCAGCAGAGGAGGCTGTGCCGATTTCGAAAGTGCGCAGGCTGCTGCTGCTGCTGCTTCTGCTGCTGTCTTGGCAGCTCTCTCTCTCTCTCTCTGTCGGTTTCCTTAACTCTGCTCCTCCTGCAGTGGAAGGAGGCCGGGGCGCCCCTCCTGGTTCCACCAATTGAATGCCGGGTTTCCAGTGCGCACGGAGATGCCTCGGTGACGCTGCAGCCTATTAAAACTGAAGAGGGAGAGTGAAGAGAGAGGGGGGCGGAAACAGGGGGCGTTAATAATAAAAAAATCAAGTGTGTGCATCTGATGTGACACAAAAAAAAAAATACTTTGCACATTCATGCGCAAAACTGCAGTTTATTACGCATATTTAGATTTTTTGTTGTGCATGCACCAAATCTGATTTTTAAACTAGAAGAGTTATTGGCACCATCCTAAACTGTTTTATCTGCGTGACTGTGGAGACAGATGATATAAAAAAGCGGTAATGTGATTAGGAATAAATGCATCAGCGTGGATCGTAAATGTTATCTGCTCTCCGGTCATATCAGCCGTGGATGCGGTGAGATATCGCCTCTCATTGTGACTGCGTGCACTTTGCACACACTGATCCAATCACTCGGATGTAGGATCCTCTCTGCACGCTCGGTCACATTGAGGGGTCGCTCTGCAGGGAGCCCCCCCTCATGTTGCTCTGCAGGATCCGTGTGGTTTACTGCGGCTTGTTGGGTGCCAAGTTTGTGGGCTCGTCCGTTACGCACGCACACACGCACGCATATATATATATATATATATATATTTATATCAGCTTCATGGTTCAAACAAGAGAAAAAACGCTGACGCACAACTGAACCGAGCGAGCAGAGGACAGCAGAGGAGAGGAGGATCTGACTTACCTGGCCTGGTTTATAAAACATAACCTCCACATGGGCCGGTGTCCTCTGGAGATCCCCGAGCTCAGATCAGCTGCGGCGTCCTGTTACCGAGAGCTTGATTTTACTAATTCATCATCAGCCTTCACACACTCTCTCTCTCACACACACACACACTGGCTTCAGTGGTTTCGTTTTACGGTCCCCGGTTGCCTGCCGCCACAGCTCCTCTGCGGGGTTGGGTAGGTTGCATGAAGGAAGAAGAGCGTTTGACTTTTTTTTTTTTTTTTTTTTTTTGTGCTGTGCTTTATTGGAGGCGGTGAGGGCGGGGCGGGTCAAACACGTGATCACCGCAAAAATGCACCTGTGGGGGCGCATGAACCGGCCCAGTTCTCACCTACATGTCTGGCTATGCCACAGTGTTTCAAATGAAACGAGCCCGCAGGATGAATGTAACTGGAAATCTGTCAGATCAGTGCCACAGAAAACGAAAGAAGCCCTCACAGATATTATAACATGAATATTTATTATAAATATTAACTGTAAATGATGTTTCTCAGTGGCAAACCAACATTTTTCTAGTTTTAAACACCTGCATTGTGACTTTGAGGGCCTCAACTTACAAATTAATCATTTAGATATTGTGCTCACTTTCCTAAATAAACCTGTGCTCCATCAAAATACAACAAATATTGATCTCTGGACGTATTTTGATAAGAAAATAGTGCAGATGTTCTTCCTATAGTCTTGAACAGTCCCAGTTCTCACCTACATGTCTGGCTGTGCTACTGTATTTCAAATCAAATGAGGCTGCATCATGTGTTTAACTAGAAAACTGAGAGAGCTCTCACAGTTATTGTATCTGGATCTTATTAATATTAATAAAGTCTGGATCAGGAGGCTGTAAATGATGTTTCAGTGGCAAACCACCATATTTATAATTACAATAAAGTCTTAACTATCAAGCACCCTCAAATATGCTCATACAATAAGCGTCTGTACTATTTTCTCTAACAAATGTATGATTAATAAAAAATTATGTGAGATTTTGGGGTTTTGCCCTGAGGGGGTGACTGCCGCGGTCTAGCCATTTGTTCGGTCTTGTTTGGGGGGTTGAGATGCTTCATTTTGACCACAGAAGAAATCAGAGAGGTCACAAGATGATTTACGCGGCATTAAAGAGGAAGTAAAACACTTCCTCTAAGCTAAAATGTTGTTTATTTGCTCAGAAGTCAGAGAGTTTGACCTCTGAAGGTCAGAATGAAGCAATCCGAGCGCCAAAGAAGCCAAAGAAGGTTGCGGACTAGATGATGTCTACAGCTAATGTGGCATTAATTTGAAGACTGAGACCAAAAACATGATTAATGCAGTGAAAGTGCACATGTAATAAAAAAAACATTTTTGCACAGAAGAAAAACTGACACTGCTAAAAAAAATAATAATGCATTCAAATCAATGTTGTTGTCAATTATTGACATATCCAAGGGTCTAATAGTCCTGCCTAAAAAAATACAGTTTGCACTTAGTGTATAGAAGATTCTCAAATGTTGTGATTTTTTATCATGTGGGTTCATGTTCCCAAAATGACATTAAAGGGTTAAAATTATTAAGAAATACATGAAAATTTGATAGTTATGAATAGGACTGAAGTTGGTCAAAAGATTTAATGCAGTGAAAGTGAAAAAAAATATGCACATGTAATATTTTTATAGCACTTTTTGGAAAAAAAACATTTTTTTGCACAGAAGGGTTGTTGGCACAAACTTTTTTTAGGGGAGCACAAGGGTTAAAGCTATAAAGCTGTCCACCTGACTGTCTATGAAGCTGCCGAGTGGACTGAAAAACAGCCCAGTGGGAAACATTTAAATGCTTAAATAAAGGTGTAAACTTCACATTTAGTCATTATGTGTTGGCTAGAATTAGTCCACATTGCTCTTTTCTGCACTTCAGCTTCTAATAAAGACAGTTCAAGTAAAACTCTCATGTTAAACAATGTTTTTCTACGTTGGAGAGATTTCTAGCTCCTTGTTTTGGACATTAATGTTCTTTACAGCTGATTGTGAACATTGTGCGGGACACCCTGAGCTGCTGGATGCCAAAGAAACCATAAAAAAAAGTGTCATACAGCAGAGCAGCCATCTCACACCTCTCAGCCACATACTGACACACCGTTAACACATTCATCCCGAGGTGTGTGATTCTCTCCGAGCCGCTCGGCAGAGAGCTTCACGTCCTCCCGTTGAACAGAACCGTGGCCCCTCGCTGCATTATTCATTAATCGAGTTATTGGGAAGGAAAAACACTGAAGTCACACACACACATTGTCGCCGATGATAATATGTACAATTTATTATTTAGTGCTGCTGATCACTTATTCATCACGCGGTCTGTTATATTTGTTTTGGACTGTGCGTGGGGATTATGTGCAAGCATTCATGCATGTGTGTGTGACGGGACTACGTTGACCCCGGCTGACCTTTCGGACTTTCGGTATCAGGGGTTACTTTATCAAACTGCAGCGGCTTTATACTGTTGAGCAGAGATTTTCCTGTGACGACTCTCTGTTGTGTTTATCGACGGATCACTCAAATAAGTGAACTATCAGTGTGAAGAGCAAACGAGGCGACACACTTACGAAATCCTCCAGACTTTGCTTAGCTAGTAGATGTTCTCTGTGGACGAGGATGTCTTAATGTTGTTTTTTAATTCTATATTTATTGATATCTGCGTCTGGAAGAATGTCATAAATCCATGATATGATGTGACTGTAGGGGCTGTCTAAAGACGGGAAAATGTTCTAACTTCTAGACGTGCTGGCCACTAACTAACATCCATCATGACCCTTTATTGTGTTGGCTCTAACATAGATCACCAATGAAGCTTATAAAGTACTTAAAGAGGGGGTGAATCTTCCTGATATGAAAGCCACTAACTTACTTCAAACATCTACTGGAAAACCTGCAAGAAAATGTGACTCACTCTGGAAATCTTTAACTTATTTATTAATCTTTACGTCATGTCTCAATGTGTCAATATCTCTGTTATGCTATTATTAAACTAACATGGTGAACATGGTAGCATGTAGCCTCGGGGGTGTTTGCAAACTCTGTCTTTGTTTTGTTTACTTTTTGAACATGTGTGCCTCAGATGATGTCACCTGAGGCTTACTGGATCTCTGTATCCGACTGCTCATCTCTGCTCGAGGCTGCTTACATGGCAAACCTGAATCTCTGAGCAAACAGCCAGCGGCACAGGTCTGAACAAGGAACAAGCTTGACAGATATTTCTGGTGCCACTCACCTGATTTCACTGTTTTTTATATAGGACCCTACCTTCACCTAACTGTAACCGTGTTAAACAAACTGTTAACAGTCGGGTCGGGTGTTTGCTGCATTGATTTCGATCATTAACAGTCTTGTCTTTATTTCACCTTGATAAATGGTACTTTTAAAAACACCAGGGACAATGATGGACTAACTGATGTGCTGCATTTGATCAATATATTCAAATATTGTCAATAAATGGATCCAAAAACCTGAAAAACCCCTCACAGATCATTGACCAACCCGGATCAATATATGATTATCTCGACACAATAGATAACTATTTATTTATTTAAGCCAGCAGATTCAAGAAAACAATAGTTGGTTATCTTAACGTCAAACTCCTCTGTCTCTTTCTCTACACGCAAGGTTTCAAATCAGAGTCCAACTTTCTTATGGTCTCAGGAGGGACAGAAAAAATGTATTTTAATGAGGCGGGCTCATTCACATCCCCTGCTGAAAAGTTTTAACAACAGACACAAGGAAAGGAATCAATAGCAAGCTAACACCAAACACCTGAGCTGTTCAGATATCCCTCACAAGACAGATCAGTTACTGCAGAGAACAATAGTACACACGCTGAATGCTGAGACGTCTCTCTTACTTCAGATTTTGTTTATTTACACAGAAACAAGGAAGCTCTGCCTCATTAAAATGACTCAGTAACACATGGTTGTATCTCACCCCCTCAAATCTGCCCGGTCAGGACCTCGGCTCTCAACAGTGCACAATGTAAATAAAACATCAAAAACGAGCCTCTCTCCTGCATCTGAAATCCCAATTTTCACCTACACATCCAGGTCTGGACAGGGTGGATCTATATCCTGATCCTGCTGTGACTCCCATCTGACCATGGCCCCTCGTTAGGACTCATCTGCGGCCGCTAATGATCACACTCTCTCCTGCCCGGCCTTACAGGGAACCAGGCAGGGGTCCGGGGGCCTCTGTAATTGGTTTTTGGAGCACACCAGCTGTTTCATGTGTCCCACACACGCCAGTCCCCAAAGGAGGAGCAGCAGCAGCAGCAGAGGGGTGCTCCCCCCATCTCCCACTTCAACCTCCCCCTCCTCCCACACATGGATAAAAGACGACTGCCAAGGAGACAAATAGACATGTGGAGACGGTGCTGATGGGGGAAGCCACATGTAACTCACATAATATATAAATAATGCATAACATAGCACATGTTGTGTTTTTAAATTGACCCCAATAAAACCATTTTTAAACATTGTCCTCCTAAATAATAAGCTGCATTTTGTCTTTTACTCTGCTTATTTTTCTAATAAAAACACAAGAAAGATACATTTATTTCTTTTATATTTTAAATTCTGCACATGCAGCATTATATTTTGTAAAGCAGGAAAATAAACGCTGAGAAGTCTTTATCATCTTCTAACAGCCAATATCAAAAGAATTATTTTATTTTATATTTTATATTGGGCTGCTCCGGGACCAGGGGAAACCAATTTCATTTCATCCCATGTTTACATGTGTTGTAATGACAAATAAAACTCCATGAATCCTTGAATCCTTGAAATCCACAGAGTGATGAGAAATTACAGTTTGTCATCATATTTCCTGGTTTCAAATCTCAGGTGACAGGTTTTATTCCACACTAACAAACAAAAAAGCAAAAACAAAACAAAAACCGGCAGCTAATTTTTACAATTTTCTTTTTTACCATAATAAATACAGTATAACTTTCCCTAATATTACAGTAAAATGACAACATGTAATGATTTATTTCATATTTTAGCATACAAATACATGTTTTTTTCCATCAAAAGAAATATTGACATAAAAAACACCATATGAAAGCCGTATATAAAAAACAACTGTACAATTTACAGTCCCTATTATAAGATGCTGCTCTAGTCTGTAGAAATTCCCTTAAATCGCCGTATAAATTCAAGTTTTGTTGTGAAATTCGACCGTGTTTTTGTGAAATGTGGAACAAAAAAAAAGCAAAATATGAAAAACAAAAATCAAGACAAAAACAAAACAGACATATCAAAGGGTCAAAGTGTCACTTTCACATCCACCGGGAAGTGAAAATGTTTAAGTGAAAGTGTTTACACATGGAAACCACGTCCCGACTTCCAATACAGCAACGAAAAAGAGAAGAAGAGAGAAAAATACAGTAGATATGGAGACTAGTTGAATATTATATACGCAAAACAAACAACAGATGGATGGTTCTTATTTGTAAAGAATATTTGTGTGATTCAGCATCTTAAAAATGCAAATGACTAAAGACATTGAACTAAAACTAAAAACCTTTCCTTGGGTTAAAGACTGAAGGACCATGCATTGTTAAAAACATGATTAATCGTTGACTCCCGTGACGTCTGACGAGCGTTTTCCTCCCTGTCAAGAACAATCTGGGTAGCATTTGTAATTTTAAGTAATGAAAACGGTCTCTCAGGCACAAACACAGACACACACAGTCAGCATTTTAAGCCCAGGGGGCAGACGTATCAGCCCACGCCGGTCTCCAGGGTGAAATGGAGGTGCTGGAAAGTGGATCAGAGTGAAGTGCTGCTTCATCCGAGGGGAACAGTAAAGTAAATTACTGTCCACTCAGAGATGACAGGGACCAGACGGGAGGGTTTCCTCTGTTATCTCATTAGGAAAATTGAATGGACACTGCGTGTGCTTGAGTTTTTTATCTTCTACAATATAAGAGTCAAATGATGAGCTATAGAGGGCATGTATCCTGTGACAGAGACAGGAAAAAGGATGGAAATCAATACAAAAGAGCCCAAAGCCGTCCTCAAACCCCGTCTCGTTTTACCCTGAAGGCCTGCATGCACTGAGGATTTACATTTCCCATAAAAGCACATGCTAAAGTCACCACATACTCTGAATTATCACTCTCCCAGACTGCAGCGCTCAGACAGAAATGCTGTCAATCGTGTGTTTTCTCTAGTTTCCCCTCTTGTCTCTACATGCCCGGTAGTTTTCCGAGCCCCAGGTTTCAACTTACATGTAAAGAATGGTCTGTTTTTCTCCACTGGGTCGGGATCATGAGACGTTTGTGTGACGTGGGCGTTCCCCTCTGAGGGGGTTATCTTTATCTTTTAATTCTGCGACTGTCGCTTCATTTTGTCAACAGCAAAAAATGCAGATTATTTGCCTCCGGGCTACGTGTTGATGGGTTAACAGGCCGCAGGTCAACGTCTGTGTGTGAGAGGTTGCAACATCTCAGAGTGTGCAAAACATCCACTTCCTTCAGTTGACAGAATTTAAAGTCCGTCTGCATGTCTTAATCTCAAACCTGGGCGTGAAATCAGGTCCCTCCTGAAATATCAGGATCAATAAGTGGCTCAGCGGGGTGTGTGCCATTCTGTGCATCTTATTGATTTTGCATTTATTTTATTCACACAGTCAAATGTGATGATTTAAGACCCACAGACCACGTGTCATGGCACAAGTCAAGGATTAATCACTTGACTTGACATACAGGGTTAATATGCTCCAGGAGATTTTTAGTTTTAACCTAAAAATATGTTGTTTTATCAGACAAATCACATTTATGCAAGTGACAGCAGTGGTTTAACAGTTAATTCAGATGGTTTACTTCAGTAAAAGTATCAATACAACAGGACAAACCCAGTTTTTACCTTTCAAAATAAAGCAAAAGTAGAAAAATGCTAGTAGTTGTTTTGCAGAGCAGCCTCAGAGATTGTTATATCGCCATGTACAACAGCTTATTATGGTTTATTGTTATAAAATAGGATATTTATATACGACATGTTCCTTATATGTTACATTTCTAAAGAACTACAGGCGTTAGATAAATGTAGTGGAGTAGAATTGAGGAGGAACTATATAAATTCAAGTAAATGTACCTCAGAGTAAATGAGTTACTTTCCACCACTGACTTTAAACCAACCTTTTGAATTTGGTTTAACAGCGACAAAACAAAAAGAAGAAGAAGAGAGAAACATTGAGATAAAATACAACATGCAGTGTGACCTAACACTGATAAGATGTTATCAAAGGCTGCGTTCAATAAAAGCTTCACATGCAGCTTTAGTGTTTGGAGCATGATTTATAAAGCCTGGTGGTGACCGTGCTGCTGCTGCAGTGTGAGCTGACTGTAACCAACACTCATATGGATTCTCCACTAACCCACTGACCTGCATTGCAGAGGCACATTTCTCTGTGCTACGTGCTCTGTATGTACAATTAGACATGAGAGAGGCTTCAGCAGTGCTGCCCTCTAGTGTTCACAGACAGTCAGGACAGTTTGCCACTGCTGAAATGTAACTAAGTACATTTACTCAAGTACATGAGAGGTATATCTCTTCTTCCCACCTCAGACTTGTACCTCAGAGGCAAATACTGTCTTGAAAGCTTCAGTTACTTTACAAATAAATACTTCACAAACAAGATTATGAGATATGATGATTTGTTAGAAACGATTCACGATTCAGTCAATTTACAAAAGAATAGTTTGAGTAACTAAACATTTAACCCAATTCTCACGTGAAATGTCAGCCTCTCTGTCTCTGCCACTTTTCATTTAAACTAGCTCATTAATTTATTTATTATTTATTATTTTTAAACCAAACAATCAACTGATCAATGGACAATAACAATTATTAGTTTAAAATGAGCTCCACCTCAGCCTATGATAACAATAAATCCTGCATTAATGCATGAATAATAACTATATAATATATAATAGTAGTAGTTAGTATTTTTCTGTTTTGAGTCCTTAAAGTAAATTTTCCTGATCATATATTTACATAAAAGTAACTTTAGTTACATTTAGTAATATGATGAGCTGAAAGGCCAAATGGCCCACTAAAAAAATGATGTAGGTCCATATTATATTATGGATTATACTTAAATAAATAAAATCATTTATGTTGTAACTGCTAAACATAAAAACAACTACGGGATAAAGGGCAGAAAATATTCCAAAGTGTGTTTTTATTTGTTACTAAACCACTAACAAGATAACTGTGCAATTCATCTGCGTTACCATGGCAATAAAGGAGGAGCAATAAAACATGCAGTCTGTTATGCACTGTGTGTGTGTGTCAGTGATCGTGTGGCTCCCTCTAGCGGCTGTGGCTGGAAATAACCGGCAGTCACATGACCGTCACTTTAAACCATGTTCCTCCTCGGTGTGTGATGAATATATGTATGTTTTATTTAATTTTATTCACATGCACTGTTCTTCACTCATCCCGCCATGAGGACATGATCTTATAATAAAGATTTTTCATATTTAAATCATTTAAATATAAACTGATTCAAGCCTGTACCGGTCTGTGTGGTTTCAGTCTTATCTCTAAATTTACAACTTAAACACACACAGTAAAACCGTCGAGGCCAATGGGTGTACAAAGTGCACAGGTTAAACTTTACCTTCTGTTAAAGGCTGATTATGGGTCATTGTCAAGCCACCCAGGATAAATCATCTGTGTTCTGCTCTTACCTTTCAAAATAAAAGAGGAACTCTATTGTATCGCTTAGGCTGAGTCATGCATGCATTTTTTTTTTTTTTTTAGATTTAGCATGAAGTTTGAGAAGTGATGTGAAACAGCTGGGGGAGGGATTTAAAACGTGGATGTGAATGGTTGTTTGTCTCTTTGTGTCAGCCCTGTGAATGAATTGGTTATTTGTCCAGAGTGTACCCTGCCTTTGACCTCATGCCTGCTGGGATAGGCTCCAATCCCTCGAGACCCTGATAAGGATAAGTGGAAATGGAAAATGGGGGTCTGGATGTGCAACATACCACACGTACCAGCCAAAGATTTGAACAAAGTCTACCTCTGTTGCTTCATACTGGCTGGTTGTTCCCTATAACACACAAATTTTGCCTTTTTTGGACCAATGAAATTAGTTTTTTTTAAACAAATATGTAAGCAAATACACTGGTGTTAATTGACAATCATCACAATTAAACAATCAGATAAAAACCCTAAGTACTGCAAGACACATACTGCTGGACTTACTACTTTTTAGTGTTACGGGAACTTTAAAGAAAACCCTTGAATAAGGAGGACTGGATTCAAAGTATCAAAGTTTAAGTTGAATTTATTGTTCTCGTACAAGAAGGAGCGTTTAACAGTGCGACACACTAAACAGGTTACAGAGAAAAGGCTCCTCGAGGAGCTCTAACTGTTCCTATACAATCAATAACGGGCTGTCTTAGACCTCTGCGAATTGTTAACAGGCAATTTTTATAGCATCTAAACGGTTTTCTTTTCCCTTAATCACTAGTCAGCATATCCCCAATCTAGATGTCACCTCTCTGACCTGTCTTTGGCCCTTGATCCTCTATTCATACATTACCTGAACTTTACCTTACCCTGCCAGCCTCAGCCAAACATTAATAAAGGGAAGTGTCCTCAAGTTAATAAATAGGAACACACATGATTTAAAACACCTGAATAGCAGCGTAATCTAAATTCTTTTAGCACTTTGCAATGCATGATGGGTGGAAATTTGGAATATTCATCCATTAAAAAACTGTATAGTAATGTAGAATTACAATATGACATTGTAATAATCATTAGTAGTTACAGCAATGTGCTGTTTTGTTTCGTTTTCACTGTAACTTTGTGTCTGGTTACGGAAAAAACACAGTACAATACTATGATTTTTATTATTTTATTACTATGATTATTATTATTATTTTATTTTATTTTATTTCTAAATATTACTGTGAATTTACTAGCTTACTACTAGTTTACCATAAAAGCACAATTAAATATCTTACAGTGCAGAAATACTTTTACAGAGTAGTTTTTGAGTCAGTTTATCCAATGTCAAAGTCAGACACAATATTACTGTAAAAAACAGTATTTTAATGTAAAATTACAATAGAATAATAAAATAAAATTATTTAAATGATATATTTTACAGCATATTATCTGCTTTTACTGAGTAATTTTTAGAGTAATCTAATCCAGGTACTATTTCTGTGTAGTTTTGGAGAAATCCAATGTCAAAGTCCCTTTCAGAAATGCTTTTATTTTGAAGGCAGCACACACTGGTACTGGTTCCTCCCTCAGCATCGCAAGCCCTGTGCAAACACCATCACGTATATGAGTGTTTGCACAGGGTGTACGTCCAGCACTGGGAGCTCTGGTCCGCTGGAGCATCCTCGGTGTGAGCCCCACATCTCAGCCTGACCTTCAACATGGCGCTGACCCTCCTGGAGAAGATTAAAGTATGGCTCTTCAAGGCGGTCATGGGAGTGTTTTACGGGCTGTTTTTGCTTCTCTCGCCTCGGAGAGACGCCGCTCTGTCCGGGAAGAAGCTCCCTCCCGTCACCAACCCTCTGCTGCTGGTGTCAGCGGCGCAGCTGGCTAAGATGATCCGGCGTAAGGAGGTGGGTACCCGGGCAAACCAGAGTGACGGCTGCCGCTGGGCAAACGAGGTGGTGGAGCTCAAATTGAACTGGTTCAATTAGGAAGTTATAGTAGTTATATATATATATATATATATATATATATATATATATATATATATATATATATATATATATATTTTTTTTTTTTTTTTTTAAAGAGACCTCATTATTATAGCTCCACTCTCCAGGGGTCTGTTATTCCCTGCAGTATTATGTCATCCATCAGCGTTCAAGCTGTAAGATTAGCCAGCAGCACCTGTGTGCACACATGTTGCTGCATACTAAGCATGCAGCCTTTTATGAGCAAAAGGGAAAGTTATGTGTGGCTGTGCACAAAGAGAAAAGGGGAGGGGTCTTTTGTATAAGTTCTTATATAAGTCCTTTGAGTCTATACATTATGTTCCTAAACATTACAGTAGATTCCGTCTTGTATCCCTCCTTAAATAAACTATTTTAATTTCTATGTTTATATATGTACAAGTTGTTATATCCGTTGTTTTTTTTCCACTTTATTTGTTAGGTTTGGTTTGTTTTGATTAAAGGTCCAGTGTGTTAGATATATATACAGAATGTGGCAGGAAGGTAGTGTAACTATATTTTCATTGGTGCATAATCAGCAGAAAATAAGAATTATTTACTTTTGTTATCTAAGAGTGAGACTCTTTGTGGCCACCATCGTTTCTACTTCATGCTCGGAAGACGTGGGTTAGGCGAGGTGGTTGCAATCAGCAAATTCACTGACTAAATGCCACTTACTGCCACACACTGGTCGGTCCTTTGGATATGTATTTTTGTGATGGTGTGCTGTGTTTTATGTTTGCACGTCTACTCATTGGTGCTGGGTTTGATTGTGCGAAGACGTTGGGTGTGCCTTGATAACTCCTTTAAACAACCCTAAACAGCAATGTGAAGATAAACAAAACATAGTTGTGGTTTGTTATCTGTCCGGCATAGGTCATTAGCAGCCTATCTTGCAAGGGGAGTATTTAATCCACTCTGCCTGTACATAAAAACAGGTTACCAGCTTGTAACCTCTCACATGAGTGGATATTCAGAAGCTTCCCAACAACACAGCAGCCAAAAAACGCTTCGTTCACAACCTTTTGTTTTGGTAATGAATCATTCATTGAATCCAGTTTTACAGAACGCGCCTTTGAGCGACTGGAAAGAGACGGAGATCTAAAATGCTTTCCATTCTTAATATATCATGAATAATGTCAATGCATTCATCGACTGTGGGGATTTCTAGTAATGGTCCAAATAAAGGAATTCTAGTTTGGATGTCTACCTGGAATAATTTTGGTTTTAAACTCGTATTTACTGTAGGGACTCTTGTATTGCATTGCAGAATATTCTGCAGGTGTTATAAATAATATCCAAGCTGAGGTGAGTTGTCCGACTTGTCTTTCTTGTCTGTGAGGTATTTAACAGGCTAAATGTTGTTCCTCTGCAGGTGTCAAGTGTGGAGGTGGTGCAGGCTTACATCGACAGGATCCAAGAAGTCAACCCTCTTCTCAATGCTGTTATAAAAGACAGGCAAGAAAACTGCAGTACTTCCGCTTTGGCTTCATGTCAAACTATGATGCATGATCAGGAATTAAACAGAACTGGATCAAATTGTCCCTCTGTCCAGGTTCGATGACGCTCTCCAGGAGGCCGCCCAGGCTGATAAGCTAATTGAGCAGGAGACTGGAGGAGAGGATGTGCTGGAGGACCGACTGCCTCTACTGGGAGTTCCAATCTCCATCAAAGAGTCCCTTTCACTCCAGGGTATATTTCAGACACTTCTAAAAAAAAATCTCCTGCCACCCATCGTCTTCTGTTTTGAGTTCATTTCATGCAGCAGTTGAGGATTTCACTTTTGTTTTTTGTTTTTCAGGTATGCCCAACGCTGTAGGCGTGGTCTCAAGGCGAAACATCCTGTCCACCACTGATTCACCAGTGGTGGCCTATCTGAAGAGAGCAGGGGCCATCCCGATGGGCGTCACCAACACCCCTGAGCTGTGCATGTGGTACGAGTCCAACAACCACCTCTACGGCATCAGCAACAACCCGTACAACCTGGAGAGGATCGTGGGAGGAAGTTCAGGTTTGAAGCCGTTGGCTTAACTTTTAAGGAGGGACTGTTGACTTAAGGTTCAAGCAGCCTATACTCAAAACCGCTTATTGTTTGAGTGCATCTCTTTGTCTGCAAGTAAAGTGCCCTGGTTTTGTCTGATAATTATATTACACTGCAGACACACAAGCAGAGAGTCTGACTCTGGCCCCTTAAAGGGGGAGGGGAAATCTATTTGCAGGGCTCCCCAGAGAAACAGTATAGAAAGCCTTTTGTGGCTCCAGGGTGAGATGCATGAACTTTGAGAAGTCGATGCAAATGACGCGGGTGTGGCGTTAGAAAAACAAACCACACATTCCTGTCCATAGTTTGGACTGGTCTGCGGTCCACCAGAGGCTAAATCTGTCATGCAGTTGTTAGATAATAGCACTTAAAGAACTCAATCCATCACTTAAATTTGTTTTCTTTACATACCCGTTGATCATAATCATCGTAGCTGTTTGGTGTTAATTACATTTAAAGTCCTCTCAAGCCTTCTGGAAGAGCATTCGACCAACAACCAACGGAAAATATCCTCAGTAGAAGTTTTCTCTTGAAATATTTGATCAGCACACTAAGACTGAAGTTAGAAGCTCGGACGCATACAATTCAGATGAATCAGACAATTTGCAACCGGTTCTGAATTACCATCCTACCTGTGTCTGTATTTGTCTCCTCTTTCTGTTTCAGGTGGGGAGGGCGCGATTCTGGCAGGAGCCGGAGCGGTCATCGGCGTAGGCTCCGACATCGCCGGCAGCATCCGTATGCCCGCTTTCTTCAACGGAATATTTGGCCATAAGACATCAACTGGTGAGAGAAACTTCACATTATGAGACAAAAATTGTTGTAAATTTGCACGTACATACGATAATTTGGAAAGATCTGTGTCATCACAAAGTGGAATTGCTTCAATCTTAACTGTGACGTGTATCTGCAGGTATCGTGTCCTCTGAGGGAGAGTTCCCTCCTTGCTCTGGCAGACAGGAAGAGTACGAAAGCGTCGGTCCAATGTGCCGCTACGCTGAGGACTTGCTGCCGATGCTCAAGATCATGGCTGGACCCAATGCTCAAAAGTAAGAGTTTTGCTTACTTACAGCGGGTTTCTATAAATAGTAGAGCACGCTCTCATTGCTTGAGCGCATATTACAGTTCCTCCTTCGTGAGGTTTGTTTATACAAGCGGACGTATCAAACCTCACTTAACTGGACAAACTGGTAAATCTCTCGTCACCTGTTCACGAGCAGAGATTCATCCTGTTCTGCTGGGTTTGTTTGTTTGGGGAAAGATTTGTTTACAAAATCAGCACACTGTACACAAGGGTTTTAAATTAAAATGTCCCTTAATTACTCTAATTTGCGGCGTTTGCTTACACGCAGGTTGTCCTTGGACACAAAGGTTGACTTAAAGAAGCTGCGGTTCTTCACCATCCCCCACGACGGTGGCTCTTTCATGGTGTCCCCCGTCAGCAAAGAACTTCTGGAGATTCAGAGAAAGGTGCGTTCAATCCACCACTCATGTAACTGTCTGGAGTCTGCAAACAGCAGAAGCACGCCATAATTCACAATCATGCGTCGTTCTCCAGGTGGTGCAGCATCTGGAGGCTGACCTCGGTGTCAAAGTCCAAGAAGTGCGCTTCCCTGAGCTCCGCTACAGCGCCGAGATCTGGATAGCGTGCATGGGTCTTCCTGACAAGGACGGCAAGGTAGGTCCTGCTGACAACCTGATCCGGAGCACTGTGTTCCTGCGTGTGCAGAACAGTGACTGGGCATCGAGAGCTCGGTATCAGTTTTCCTGGAATAAGAATAAAGATAAACATTGTCTAATAAAGTTGCGGCCGCGTATTAGTCACAGTACTTATTATAGTCTGCTGCCCAGAAATGTTTCACTAATCTGTTTAGTTGCCAGGGGACAGCATACCGCATACTACACGCAGTTGTAGTGGTAGGACAATAGCAGTATTTGTAGTACAGTTTACAGTACTTGTACTTACTGAGCATTTCTTTTTTATGCTTTTAACATTTCTGAGGAAACTGTGTTTTTTCCATTTCCCAAAAATCTGGCACGCTTGGCACAAAATGTGGCGATATACAAACATTAAAACCCCATATTTAATTGAAAATAGCACAAAGGCAACTTATCAAATGTTAAAACTGAGAAATGTTCTGGTCATGAAATGCGGTGGAACATCTCACAATGAATGAGCTTAACTGGAAACAGTTGGGTAACATGATCGGGTATAAAAAGAGCATCCCAGAGTCTTTGTGACATGACGACGAGGATCATGATAATCAGAACATCTCTGTAAACAAGGGATAAGGCTGAAAACCAACAGTTGGATGCATGCATGCATCCTCCAGGCTGAAGAGGAAGCGACCATCATGCATCACAGTTAAAAAAACAGCATCATTAGTGTAACGATGGTTTTCTGGAGAGATGAAGTTCATCTGTAAAACATTAGGGGCTACCTCTCTCCCTGCCCTGAAGAGAAACTAAAAACAAATACGTTCATCACCAAAGAAAAACATACTAACACTTAGTGCACGTGAAGGCACTGTTAATACTGTTTGCCTCATTATGTAACGTATAGGACGAAGGAGACCCTGAACTGTTGAGCAACTGCAATCCTAAAAGAAAACATTCCACTCTCCAGATTACCGTCAGCATTTATTGTAGCGAGCAGTCGGTTTCCTCAGTTCTCGGACGCTCTGTTTACATTTTAGTGTGCATGCTCCCGTTACAAAGAGGCCGCAGCCTGGAGAAGTAATGCTGTGTGTGTAGTCGACGTTCATCGTGTTTCCTTCCGTCTCTTAGCACCCTCAGCCATTCGCCGAGCTGATGGGGGAACCGGGGCGACCCATGAGGCCCTTTTGGGAGCTGATGAAATGGATGGTGGGGAAATCAGACCACACCATGGCTGCGATCGGTAAGATGACAGTTTTACACGTAAAACATCAAGCAAGGTCAACAACACAAGATAATATTACCGACAAGTCCAACAGCAAGAAGCCCAGCTCGGCGTCTTTCAGCCTTTTATTTCACCAAGCTCTAGCAAACAACTAAAAGTCAGTCCCGACTTCCTCCTACAAAGTCCTCTTCACCTCTGCTATTATGTCCATAGAGGCTGGTTACGTTGCCTGCTCATCCAGCTCTGGTTCTGGCACGACGCCGGCTCTGTTCCCCACACCTCAGGCCTAATTCATTAACTAACAGCAGCTACAGTTTGCAGCAATTTACTTTACTGTCCATCAGAGAGACTCTCTCAATCAAACCTGTTTTATGGTTGGAAAGTTACACGATGTTCCTCTTAATCGAGCTTCTATGATCCGTTAAACTCTTTAAAGGATACTATCATAGACGGCTTTTGGTTTACAGATACTAAAATCGTTAATGTTAATCTTTCTATTGGTACAGGGTTAAACAACTTAACACATACAGGTTCTACATTAAAGTCACCTTAAATAGGTTTAGTGGCGAGTTCAGGTTTGGGATTTCCTGGAAGGAAGGGTGTCCATGAACTGTGTGTGTGTGACATCTTTAGGTCTGACCATATTTGAGGCGCTTCAACCGTTCAAACCCTCGACTTCAAGCTTTGACATCGAGCAGAAGGAAAGTCTGCAGAGGAAGATGGAGGAGCTGTTGGGAAATGACGGCGTGTTTCTTTACCCCACGCACCCCAGAGTGGCTCCCAAACACCACTACACACTCTTCACACCGTTTGACTGCTCCTACACAGGTCAGCCCCGACTCGAGCGTTGTAGCTATCTTCTATTTGTTTGTAAGATTTAAAGAAGCGGAGAGGCTGTGAAGTACATCTGTCCTTTTTTGTTTCCAGGTATATTCAACATCCTCGGGATGCCAGTCACCCAGTGTCCTCTGGGTCTGGGTAAGGAGGGTCTGCCTCTAGGAGTCCAGGTCGGTGCTTGGAGGCTGCAGGACCATCTGACCCTCGAGGTGGCTCTCTACTTGGAGAAGGCATTCGGAGGCTGGAGGGACCCCGGAGCAAGCTGAAACACCCGATCCCCAAACTGGAACTGAATAATGTCGCCGGCTATCGTACTAATATCCAAAGCTACACTTAAATTGTTGAATGTTCAAGCGGAGGAGATTGACTTTTGCACTGACACAGAATTCCAGCAAGTCTTGATTGTATAATTTGTCGTGTTCGGTGATGTCATGTTGTGTCATCAGCACAAGCTATAACAAAAATATGTATCCAAAATGAGGCTTCTGCGTACTGTTGCGTGTCTGTTACTAGGACTAGGTCGGCACATGGCGGGTTTAAAGGTTTTAAATGTCCTGCGCTCCCACACAGGTGTTTCTGCTGACCTAAACTAAATGACTTCTGTGTGTAGCTTGAGTCCATATACACATTAAAGAATCATAAAGATGTAATATGACCTGCGTGTACAGGTGCAACTAACCTAGAGAGATGACAATGAAGCGTGGTCGCGGACATGCTCATGTGTCACGTCGGTCAGAATAATGAAGCACCTGTGTGAATGTGTTTTTAACTCTTTGCTGGACGGTCAGCGACACACAGCCACCAAAATAAAAGCCTAACCTTTGCTGTGTGGTAATGTGAATGTTGCGTAGTTGCATTAAGTCGATTAAAGTTTCAGTTATTAAAGAAGTCGTGGACACTCCCGATTTAACTGGTTGTTATTGGCTTGTGGCTCAACAAGGTGTAAATAAGATGGACTTTAACGCTCATATACACAAGGCGGATAAGAAACTACTCATAAATAGGAAATATATAGAAAATAAATGAAGTCACGCTGCTGGAAAAGAGTCTGACCGCTGTGGTAGAGCTGCTCGGGCTGTAGCAGCCAACATTAAATTCAAATCTCTAACGCTCGACTGCAAAGTAGTCCGATTCTGCACCCACCTACTCGACTCCTCCAATGAACGACGCCTGGTTCCGCGACCCGTTTGCTTTTTTTCTCGCCTGTTGTTCCCCGTTGTTGGAACGTCCTACCAGATCACAGCATCCCTCTCTGAAGACCTCCAGCTCTTCAGAGGACCTCCTCTCCAACACTACCAACAACTGGACATGATGAATCTACCCCCCTCTACAACTGTCACGTCATTCTATGAGCACTAACACTGCAGCTTTTGTGGGTCGCTTTGGATAAAAGCTTCAGCTGAATCACTAAATATAAACGTAACAGTGTCACACAGGGGGTTTCGATACCATTTGTGTGGTAAATGTGAAGCTACATAAAGGCCAGAGGAGAGACAAATCCACCTGCCAGCAAAATGTTTAACCCGTACAAAAGAAGAGTGTCAGGCTGCGGTTTAACCCGGGGTTATTATTTTGACCGAAGTATTAGTTTAAACCCACAGAGGTGAAAGGATACAGTGACCGGCTCAGCTGTGAAGCACAAACTGGAAATAAAAAAGATGAGTAATAAAGTTGAGAAACAACCCCTGGAGTCTGTCGTCACTTTATTTTCTTCCCTTCTTTTGGAAAAAAAAAAGGATGAAAAATTATTAAACGTTTAACCAGAAGGCTTCAAACAGAACTTGGCGGCGTTGGGAACTATTCGCCGCCACACTTTTGGTCACCTCTACGTCATTCTCTCTCTCTCTTTAATTTTTTTGAACATTTTTTTTTGTCGTCACAATTGATGATTCTGTCCCGAAAGGCCGAAGATAAGCTGCGAATGTCACATTCATACAGAAAAATACAGACAGCTTCGTCTTTCCTTTCGTCCTAGACACGTTGACATGCTTGTATCTCTGGGGGTACAAATGCTGAAAGGTGTCTGCCGTGAGAATAATTCTTCTGTTCGGACTCTCTCACCCCTCCTGACCACAGAGTCGTCCAGGAATCGGTGGGGGGAGGGGGGTGACTTAAAAACAGAAACAATAAAAAGGGGTGAGGGGGAAACAACCGAAACAAAAAGTACAGAAATATTCTTCAGAGTCCTGCATTTTGGCGGTGCAGGAAAGGGAGGACCTTTCTCTCCTTGATGATCTTCTCTCCCACCCAGTGCTTGATTTGGCCCAAATATGTATGCAAATACTTGTATGTATGTGTGTAAACATGTTTGTTTTTTTTCTCTCTCTCTCTCTCTCTCTCTCTCTCTCTCTTTTTGAAGTGGATAAGAAATTTCGAGCGCGTGACTCAGGAGGTGTTTGTGATGGGTTTGTATTTCTTGAGGCGCGTCCACTGCCCCGTGGAGTAGTTCATTTCGAAGACTGTGTCCACCAGCATGGTGGTGCTGCCGGTGCCGTCGGCTTTGGGCAGGACCTCCGTGTGTTCGCTCAGCTTGATCTGGATGATGTCCCCCTGCTCCGGGCACGGGTTCTCTGCAACGACGGACAAGGAGATGAGAGAGTTATCGGTCCGACCTGGTTTGTGTGTGTGTTAAAAACACACATGACATAGCGGGGACTAAGCTTAAATACTGAGATTTCCCAGAAAAGGCCGCTGAGTCGCTCCTCCAAATGTCATTATGCTACACAGATATAATTGCATCACATTTTCCTTCCATGCAGGAAGTACTAACTTAGCTACTGGAAAGCGTGCCGGTGTAATTAGGCCTTTAGAGCTTTTACTAAGAAACAAAGGATCAACTCTGCCATGAACTCCAAAGTGCAGCTGAAGGCAGACAGGGAAGCTACGACTGCAAGTTGTAATGGAAATGTGCAAGTCACTGAACAAAAGATGAGATGACAGTTTGTTTCATGAATAAACGGATGCTTAGGTAAGTGTAAAAAGACGCTCTACCTCTGGATCCAGCCATGAAACCCAAGATGAGGGCCTTCTCTGGTCTGGTGACCTTGTTGGCCGTCTTGAACATCTCCTGGGCGGCGTACATCTGGTCTCTCTGAGGAGCACAGACAGCAGAGATGTTAACTGGCTGAGGAAAACACTCAAACATCGAAGAGGAGTTCATGTGTCGCTCTTCGTCTCTGCCTTACCGTGAGGGACAGGTTCTTTTTGGGCTGGGGCTGCGGTGCTGTAGGGGTCGGTGTCGGGGTTGGGGTCTGAGGTGTGCTGGGAGGCTGGGTGGGGGTCTCCGGCTGGCTCGCGGTCGCAGCCGCCGGGGGGCCGTTGCTGGCGGGGGTGGAGACGGGCGTGCTGGGCGACGTCGGGGTCGCCGGATTCGCCGTGTTGCTCGCGTTGTACATTGGCGTCCTCTGTTTGTACTGGCCCGGTAAGGTGGCCGTGGCGCCGGCGCCCGCTGTTGCCGACTCCTCCGGTTGGCGAGCCGACTGCAGCGTGTCCCGTCCCGAACCGCCGGCGTTCGCTTTAGAGGAGTTCAGAGAAGGAGAGACACTGTGAGATGGGGTTTCTTTTTGCCTGCTTGAACTATTAAAAGTATGAAAACATGACACTGCGCCCTTTGAGTTAACAACACAATGCGTGTCTGACCTGGCTGCGCCTCCGAGCTGGGAATGTAAGAGGAGGAGGGAACCATGCTGGGTGTGGCTGGTAGGTAGCTGGTTGACGGCAGAGGATTCTCGTTCAATGCTCCCAGTTTCTGAAAAGGGAAAAAAAAACAAAGGAGAGTTTGTTATGACTAGAAACTAGAGTAAGATGGATGGAATAGGGAGGGGAGGTAACACGAGACAAAGGAGGAGACGTCGGGAACGTTTGAGTGATGTGACCACGAGCACCTGTGCAGAAACGAGGCCCGCAGCGTAGTCGGGAGTCGTGTTTTCCACCACGGCTTCTTCTTTGGCCGCCTTCTCTCCGGCCTCCGTTTCTACGACAGAAGAAAACATGACATGAGCATCGGCGGCTCGAGGTGCAGCTCTAACACCTGAGACTGATGGACGGCTGGAAATAATAATAATCACCCAAAGTCTTTCTTCTCCTCTTCGCTTCTCGTCCGGCTCCGACCATATCCAACTCTGAAATATCTAACAGCTGAAAAGAACAAAAAAAAAAAACTGTGACACCACGCCACGCTGAGTTTTAAGATTTCTGGTAGAATTTTATTTTAGGTCATTACCTTGACCCCCCTCTCCTTGCGCAGGGGCGTCCGTGCAGGGGCGATAGGTGTGCGGTTACTGGGAGGGCTGAACATACTGGGGGCTGTGGGGCTGCGGAACGGGGCCTTGGGAATCCCCTTGAGAGGAGCTGCGAAACAAGAACAGTGACAGAGGAGGCTGTTGAACACTTTGAAGTGCTCAACGATGACAATAAACTTATTTATTGGCCTTCAACTCACTAGTAGTGTCAATCTTTTTGACCAGTCCTCTCCCTTTGGCGTGAAAAGGCACTCCGGCTGTCTTTTTCAGTTGCTGGGCTGTTTCTGTGGCTGAAATAGAAAAGAGAATAATAACTAGAGGCAGTAAAAGTGCAGACAGACGCCACATTCACACCGACAGTTTGTATTAAACTTACATTTCTGTAGCAGCTCTGCTCTGAGGGTTGCACTCTTGGGTTTCCTCTTCAGCTGGAAATGTTTGACGGGGGGCGTGAGGGGTCCGACCAAGGTGGTTAACGCACTCTTGTTCAGGTACTGGCACTCCAGGGGAAGCATGGCAGACGCCTCGCACTCGCTCACTGTAGAGGAGGAGGAGGAGAGGGGAAGAGGTGAACTGGTGATTCACTGCAGGATGGAAACTTGTAGATCTCTGTCTGTTGTTGCAGATTCAGAGTTTCGGAAAAATGCAACCAAGCTGGCAAAATAAAAATAAACATACTCGCCGAGCCTCCCACTTTGAAAACCTCTGACCTAAAAAGTCTCAAGAGTATTTTAAGTCTTCTCCTCTTTAGCCTCGAGCGATACAGGGTTAGGGTTAATCTATCAATCCCAACGTCAGTCTGTGTTTTTACAGTAAAGGGAAATCTGCTTTACGTGCTGACAGAGATGTGGCGACACATTCCCGGAGAGAAAACATTCGATGGGAACAGTCACCGTCGGGTGTGTAACTTCTTTACAGAGCGACGGGGTGAGTCATGGGTCAGCCATGGTGTGTGGTGTTTGAATTAATTTATCACTTCACACATGTAGTAGAAATCCTGGCAGAGAAATAAAGGAGTGTTCCTTCTGATGCTAATGGTGTCTGTGGTCTCCTTGTCAGCTCAAGGTTAACGTGTCGTCTGTTGCGACAGCTAAATGGAGACACGGGTCACGTGTTCTCTACCTTTCTCCCGGAGCTCTCCGAGAATATCCTGCACGTTGGGATTCTGCTCCTCCAAGTCCAGATTGAGAGAGCCGGTCTCCGGGAAGGACTTGAGGATGTCTGCAACCATCAGCACCCAGGGCTCCGAATCCACCGTGGCCAGCTGGATTATCTCCGACAGGGCCTCCTTCATCTGGCGAGAGAGAGGAAACAAAAGGGCGTTCATAACGAACTTTCATGATTTATATTACTCATTGAAAAATGCTGATCAGAGGCAAACAAATAAAAGAAGAGGAAACATTTGTTTTGCTTCATCTCCTGTTGCTCAAGCTTTTTATTTTGACATCGTTAGTGTTGCTATGTGGCATGAAAGCAGATATCTGGCAGCAATCAAACAAACATTCTCAGATCATTCGAGTTTCGAGTACTGACTTGTAAGAAGGGACATGAAGCCACCTGCTGACGGGTCGAGAAATACTTTCTTTACTTTGCAGATTACAAAAAGACTCTGGGCAGTGTTTATAGATATGCAAAGTTCTCTAACGTCTTAGTGTAGGCAAATGAATGAAACAGAAACCAGGACTGACTCTGTGGTAAATGTTTCACTTCACTACATTTACTGACTTTGAACAGCAATGCACACGGTCAGCCTATAAAATCCACTTTCGATGACTGAACAATCATTTATTGAGCCAGGATTTACTCAATGATGATGGTTTAATAATCTTACATAATAATCTTAATCTTGTTTACTAGTGGTGGGCCGTTATCTGTGTTAACGTGACAATTATTGAGCAATTTAAAAAAATATTGCCATCAATCTAATCTCAAAGTTGGGTTGGACACTATGCAAACTATGATGACTTTCACCTTTCACATGGATGCAGCTACGAAGCCTCCGGGTTTGCTTCAGGAAAAATTAATTTTTTAAGAAGCTTCCCAATGGAAACCTCGACAGGACTAAGGTTGTGTGCACCTTGTGCAATGCAGAGTTAGTTCACTGTAGGAGTTCTTCCAGTCTCAAGTACCAACCTGAACGCAATGCCGGGTCAAGCACTGATGTAACGAATGATTGACACAAAGCTACTGACTGTAAACAGTTCATCACGACCTCTTATGTAGGCTTACAGTTTAAAATTCATGTAACGATGCATCGTGACACGATTAAAAATCGGTACAAATGCGTGCTGATTCGCACCGGTTGACAAAAAAAAAACGAGTCGCGATTCTTGGCGAATGTGAGAGAAGTAGGATATGTTCTTTTTCTTACGTTATCTTAAAAAAGAGTCACTGGTTGGTGATTCATTTGTTTAACGTCAGACGTCAAGTCATGTGACTTCACGTCACTACGTAGGAACGGAGCGCAGAACGAGGGAAGACGTGGCGACGGTAGAAAACAGCTTTGATGCACCGAGCAGTTTGAAATCACCTGTGTGGCGGCGTTTTGGATTTCCTATATACACAAATACAACCGGTGAGAAATGGACAGACAAAACCAAAACAGCATGTAAATATTGCAAGAGACTGCAACATATAGCGGCAACACGAACAACATGCAGCAGCAGATCAGCCACCAAAGTAACGTTACGCCACCCTGAGAGCGAGTGTTTGAGAGTTTCTGTAAAGAGAAAGATTTTTTTCCTACAAATAAAAAGATAATTTTATTTGGTCATAATTTGTCTGTAGCTCATTTTGATTTTAAAAAATTGTATAGTGAACAAAAAATCGTGACTCGATTCGAGGCTATCCGGGAAAGAGCTTCTGCACGTGGCGTTAATGAATCCATGGTGAGACGTGTTACAGGCACTGTTCGGAAACAGTCAGTTCAGGTGTATAAATAAACATTTGCAGTACAAAATCTTTCTGTGTATCCGGTAAATATCTAATTTCTCAACCTGGATATTGGCAGCTTATATATGTAAAAGTGGGTGTGGCTTATATTCAGGTGCGCCATATAGTCCGGAAAATACGGTAAAAAATTAATCGATTCTTTGGGGGGGGGGCCCTGTCAGTCATGGGCCCTTGGAAGTGTCCTAACCCCCCCCTCACCTAATCTAATCTGTCTGAATATGCAACACACCCCGATGACGGCTGTGTAACGTTTTGGGCAGCTACAGAAGTGATATGCGGGGCTGCATGCTGGCACCGCCCTCCTCTGCTGCGCCCATCCCACCGTCATGTCTGCATGAGCACCGCCAGACTAAGGTTACCCGCCGTGAGCTGGTGAACCCGCACGCAGGAGAAACGCGGTGTTGCTTTGTGTTTGTGTTGCTTTGGTCAGGTCGTGCAGCTCAGACAGAAGTGGACGTGAAGTGGCCTCGATGTTGTTGTTGGAGGTTTAAAAACATGAACAGGATGAGCCGCGGGAAAACCGTCCCTGCGTTTCTTACGTTAGCTGAAGATTAACGGACGCTGCTGATTGAAGATAGCGAGCTGACGCGGGTTAAATAGGATTAATAGCAAAGTTAGAAAATCAGCAGTGAGTTTAAAACACTCATAGGATCGTGCCTGGTTTGACTTAAACCAACTAACCGCGGTTTAAATTCATTTTTAAACAGTTTAACAGCCGCGCTAACAGCGAGCTAACGCACCTCGTCCACGGTCCGCCGCGGAAGATGCAGCATCCCCAGCAGCAGCTTCAGCTTCACCGGCGGCGACAGACTCGAGAAGCACAGCCGTATGTTGTCGATCACGGACACGGTGAGCAGAGACGCGATGCTCGGCGGGGTCCAGAGTTCGTCCGTGGAGCCCAGCTTGTTGTGAAGCCACAGGCCGGTGTCGCTGTCCTTCATCGACGCCATCTTGGAAAAAGAAGTGTTTTGAGTTCGGGCATTTTAACAGGCTACCTAAAGAAAACAGTCAGGACCCCGCCCACAGCGGGGAGGGGGGCATTTATTTACAGTGAACCACCAACATATAAACACACATATATAAACACATAAATAAACATATATAAACTATATATATATATATATAAACATACATATAAATAAACATATATAAACACACACACATATAAACACATAAATATATAAACACATATAACACAAATAAACATATATATAAATATATATATATATATTATATATATATAAATTTTATATATATAAACATAAATAAACACATATAATCATAAACATATAATAACATGTATAAACACATGTAAAACATATATAATGGCATATAAACACATATATAAACATATATAATGACACATATAAAACATATAAAAGCGAATACAAATCATCATAATAAAACATAAAAACATCTAAAAGTAATCATAATAAAACATCTAAAAATAACCATAACAAAACACATAAAATCACATAAAACATAAAAATAAAAACATAAAAATCATAAGGAACAGATAAAATCACATAAAAATCACCATAATACAAGATATACAAATCATGTTTATCTTTAATTGTTTGTCTACACGTTATATGTTTTTTTAATGAACATAGTTATGGATATTAGATTCCATGTCTGCCTTATTCTGTAAATAAGGGCCCCAAATCTTACACACTGCACGTTTAATTCTTAAAAAAAATACATTTTATGTAGGAAAAGATATCTAATAAAAAATGTATATTTTAATATATTAGTATAAGTATGGTAGATGTACTTCATTGGTGACAGTGCTGTATACAAAGTTTCTCAGTGCTTTTATTTTGAATGCTGTCACCGGAAGTCCTCCCGCCCCCCTCCAAAGTAATTTATTTTATATATTTATATATATGAGCCACGCGCATGCGCGCTTCCTGAATCCACATAAAACAATCCTCGGTTGCATCTTCTGCTGATCTGCAAAATATCATCGACCGATTCACGGTAGGTCAACACACAAAACACTAATTATTGTCTCGGACTGTGATTTAAAAATATATATATAATCAAATATTTACGGATGAAACTGGACCATTCTCCAAACAAAGCCCAGCATTGTGTTGTTTTATGTACCGACGGCCGTGTTGGACGTGTATCGTTGCTGTATTTCTGCACACACCTGCACGCTTTAATCTGAACCGCACAGATCATCAGGATGGCGCACAGCGGGTTTCTGCAGGCGGCCGTGCTCCTGTTGGGGGTCCAGCTCCTCTGTCTCGGTGCAGCTGATGCGGATCAGGAGACTGGGACTGTCATCCCTGCCGAAAGTAGGTGGATTTAAATTCCCCCTCACTGTTCATTGGAGGTTTTTAAAGATTTGTTAGGTCTAAATCTGGGATGTTATTTATTTATTTATTTATAGTCTGCACTGGTCCCCACAGGTTTCCTACTGGGGATTGTAGGTCATCCTAACTGGTGTATACATCACAATATGAAAGTAGGCCCGCATTGCTGCTTTAACACCCCTACTATGAACAATATAGAGGTTTCAAGCAGGGATCAAGCCTTCTAATTATTTAGATTAGATTAGATTTTATTTATCCCACAATGGGGACATTCACTTGTCACAGCAGCAGAAAGTGTAATATACACCACAGAAGTAGAATCAAATAAAAGGGCAAAAACCCACAGAAATTAAACAGAAATATCTATAACCTACACAATAAATACAAAAAACAATCAACCTTCAAAACAGACAAGTACTGGGGATGGAAGTGGCATGATACGTAAAAGTATTGTAATGTAAAGTGACCATAATATAAATAATATTACAAAAGTAAGTGACCATGATATAAATAATAATCGCAGGGTATGAATGAAATAAAAAAATGACACCAAGAAAGTAAAAATTGAACGCCAAATTAATAAAATCAGCATAATTAGCTCCTTAAAGTAAAACAATCATCCTTGTTACAAATGAAATAAATCACAACCTCACTTTGATCAATACACTTACTTACTTATTAGAAAGTGTCAGCCTCCGTGGCTGGGAAGTGAAACCAATGCGAAAGTGCCAAAAACTGCAGTTCCTCAAACGTCCACTTGAGGCTGGCTCTAGAAGTCGGTCAGTCTCCATAAGTCCCCATGTTTCACAGCAGAAATAAACATGTTTACAGCCTGGTACAAAAAACAGTTTTGGTCTCTGTAGCTAATTTCCCCGTTCATGACAACTGTACTGAGGGTGAATTTATATACAACTCACCTGCACAGATTTTGAGCTCTTCAGAAACCTTAGCTTAGTGACGACTTTGACTTTCTACTTCTCTTATACACCGTGTTCTACCATCATCCTGTGATATTTACTTAAAATGACAACAAAACAACATATGAATGTCTTTATTTTCTTCTTATTTCCAGGTCGTCCATGTGTGGATTGTCATGCATTTGAGTTCATGCAGAGGGCGCTGCAAGACCTAAAGAAGACCGCCTTCAACCTCGACGCCAGGGTGAGCGAAGTCCGACAAAAGTGTTACAATTATGATTCACAAGCTGGTTGTATATACTGGAGGTTTGTATGTGTTATTTTATTCAACAAGACAAATCAATTCAACACCGTCGTTTCTGATTTCATCCATCGTCTTAAAACTTAAAACATGAGATTAAAGGCCGTGTCCATTCTGTTTAACCTGCATCAAACTGTCTGTTCACACAGCTGAATAAATTAATTATATATTCAAAATAATGATTTTGTGATACCTAAACAAACTATAACTATCTCATCAGTTAAATAAATAATCCAGCACTTTATTTGATGCACTAACCCAACAATCATCTAAAGATTTATTTGATAGACACCTGATACTTGATAAATATTATGTCATATAAAAATATTTTGAACCAACAATCAACGCTGAAGCTTTAAACTCAACAAATAATGTTTAACTTACTACTACTGCTGCATTATCTTTGATTAATGATTGGTTCTGGCTCCTTTTGGCTTTAAATAAAACACCTAAATGGGTCGGAGGACGTTTTTTTTAGCCGTGTTCCTCACAAGCTGCAGAAGTTCAGGGCAGGAGAAGTAAACCACGCGCTGTGCAGGGGTGTTAGAGCGAACGAAGCAAACCGAAACAGTAAAAGTGAGACAGCAGAGCTGAGTTACATGTTGTTTTGTCCGTTGCAGACAGAGACGCTGGTGCTGAGGGCAGAGAGGAGGGCTCTGTGCGACTGCATGCCCACCAACTCACTGCGCTGAACCCTGCACGAGTTACACCCGAGGGCGCTTCCTTCCACCTGCCATCACACCCCGACACTGAAAACAACTCTGTTCTCAAACCTCTAACGCATCTTAACTTATTCACACGATAGGCACTTTATTTTATTTATTTCTCTCATGTCACCGTTGAGTTGAAGCTTTGTTTTTAAATCACACAATCATTAGGGAAGTTATAGTTCTGCCTTATTTGGGACACTGATGTTTTACACGGTGAAACACACCCCGTCATCTTCGTAGGATTTAAATCCTGATCTCATCCGTCTCCTGAAGCATAAACTATTTTTTGTACTTTTTAGTATTTGTATACCTGTATAATAGATACAGTGGAATGCATCACTTGTTGAATGTGTTGTACGAGATTAATGTTTACGACCATTATACACATTAAACTGTAGCATCACGTGGAACTTATTTAACTGCTCAAATTCAGTTTTAATTAGTGGATTAAATTACCTTTAGGAACCAGGAAAGTTTCACTGATTAAAATGATTTGCAGCCTGGTGGGCTGACTTTTTAAAGTCTTTGTAAGAACTATGAGGATTTTTTTTGTTTTTTGTAAAGAATTGGTCAACAGAAAGAACTTTTTTTTTTGTTGTCGTATTTCAGGCAGTACAAACGTACGTGTAGATCTTGATTTAGCACAGCACTGTAGCATGAATTTACAGCACTTTTTGTTCCTCTACTGTTAATATAGATTTGTATGTATAGATTCTGTACATGTACATGGGTACGTGTATCTATGGACTGTCTTCTCTGTCTGACAAAAGTGTATGCAAGAGTACTGATAGTTAAAATGAATTGCAATACCGGCAGGGGAAGGGAGGACGTATAGAGGAATCGCCATAGCGATAGAAGAGAGATTGTCTTATTGTTGCTTGTTCATGGACAGTGTACGTTGAACACATTGTGTCACAAGACCCCCATTTATTGTCTTAATGTTGTACCTATCAATAAAAACAACGAATGATCTTCCCTGTTTTTATTATTTCCTCTGGCTCCTACCGCCGATCATCAGTGTGGGTTTGCGCCGGCATCAACACAGACTAATTCATTCAGTCATTTATTCATCGTGGTCTCTGCTAAGTCTTGCAGCTCAGTCGTAGGTGTAGCGCTGCGATGACTGTGTTAGAAATGTGTTAAAGGTATTCCCACTTCCACTACAGACGAGGAACAGCAAACACTCGATTTAATCGACTGAGCTATGATTTTTCTCGATTGTCTCAATATGTGAGACAATGCTTAGACGTACACAACGCAGAGGCCTTTGTGTTAAAGGTCACATTTATACTAGACAAACAGTAAATGAATCAACATCAATTTTTAACATCAACCAGTTAAAAATGTTTTACGGAAAGGAAGATCCTCCGATACAAACCTCCACCAAGCACCAAACCTGGGGAACTCTGGAACTCTCTCCACCTTCAAATCCCAAAACAAAAACACACCTTTAATATGTGTCTTGAAGAAAATACAATATACAATCAGGGTTCCCACGGGTGCTTGAATTCCTTGAAAATGCTTGAATTTCAATTCAGTGTTTTCAAGGTTGTGAAAACGCTTGAATTTTTTGTGAAGTGCTTGAAAATGCTTGAATTTTGTGTGATGTCTATCTCAATAAACCAAGAGAAAACAAAAATGTTTCCTAAGCGGCTACGCGCTTGATCCGATGCCTTTACATGCAGAACTCAGTTATCATACTCGCTTGGTGTTCTGCAGAGAAATAACAGTAGACTACTATCCACACCTGTTGGTCACTGTTATTGCGCTATGGTAGTTACACAATACACCGCTCACAAGCTGAGAATACAAGCCAATTCACAATTAGTTAAAAATCAAAACAGTCAATCTACCACCATATGAAATAATGCTAATTAGACCCATATTATTATGCCATACAGTGGCACCGCTGCGCTTCCCATGACCATCATGGCAAACACAACTAGTAGGCTACCTATTTAAAGATGCTGGAAAAATGGAAAAAGTGGTGCTTGAAGGTGCTTGAATTTGTTCATGAGGTGTGGGAACCCTGTACAATACAATTTTATATAACTGCACGTGGAAAATCTTTGAGTTTCCAGCTCATGCAGACGAAACAAAACATCTAAAGCCGTCACACAGCTGATCTTTGAACAGTTTGTTTTGTTTTCTCCATCATTTACTTCTCACATTACATACAGAAAGAGATTTGATGTTGAATGATTTGTCCATCTCGATTTGTTGACCGCATTAGGAGTTCTTTGGGGCCCCACAAATGAAATCTTGCTTAGGGCCCTTTAAATGCCCAGGGCCGGCCCTGCTGGGGTCACACATTGAGCTTCAGGAAACTGTGATGATTTTTCACACACTGTCATTGACATTTTAGAATAAATGATTCACCCACTGATCATATTCACAGACAGTGACACGTACATTTAGTTGTTAACATAGAGTTTTTTTTATCTAACCCTGGCTGTCTAAGAGCAACACCTTGAATCACAGCAGCACTTTGCCTCTGTGTTCATTGATCCAAGGGAGCTGCTCTGCAGAGCCTCAAGCCTGTCACAGCAGTGTGTGTGTGTGTGTGGGCTACCAGACACAGAAGCCATGCTATAAGGTCCTGCTGTTTTAGCTGACCTCATCCCCTCCCACACACACACACACACCTCTTTATTTATTTACAGAAAACCTGAAATACCTCAATCCACACCAGCAGGAGGAGCTCTTAGTAAAGGCAAGCAGCCAGATGTGTCGCAGCGATGCAGCACTCTCTGCTTCGCCCCGTGGCTATAAATGCAGACGGGATGAAACTCTGTAAACAGAGACAAAAAGAGGAAACTGAGGCACTACACTGGACACTGAAGTACCTGCAGTGACCAGGCAGGAATCTCAGCCAAGAAGCACCAGCATGTGGTAGCTTATCGAGGGCCCTTATACTGCACCACAGAACACAAGCGACCTTATTGCACAGGTCCAAGACACAGAGACACTCCATCCACTTCAACAAAGTATGGATAAACAAAAACCGACAGTTAGTTTGAAACAAGTTTTACAAAAGAACAACCTCCTTTAGCTGCCTCCCTTGGGTTTTGGGTTTTATTATTACATTCCTGCAGACAAACTCTAAAAATCCTCTGGATGAAAAAATAAACAAGGATTTTAAGACATTAGTTTTTCTAGGATTTGTTGCTGGAAGAAAAAAATGCATTCTTGTGCTGAATGAAGAGAAAAGTAGCATGGCATCATTCTATGATCTGCTTTTCCAAGCCAAACACGCCCTGAGAATGTTAAGATACAAATTATCTGTTCATCTGCCACATCTGAGTTTGTTGTATTGTTTGTTTCGTATTGTAAATAATATATGGACACCACAATGACACTTTAGATTACCTGTCTTATTATAAACGTGTCCTAAACATACTGACATCCTAAAAATGTTATTATCCTTTATGCTTTCAGTATTTTTTTCCATTTTGAGATGACCCGGTATGACCTGGGTTGGTAGTTGCAACATTAAGTCTATTAACAGTCAGCACTGTCTTTCCAAGAAGGGCAGCTGTTGATGAGCAAGTTGGGGGTGGGTGTCATTCTTTGTTTTGAGGAAGTTTCCAATATATTTTCTGTGTTGAACCCATGAATCTTTGAACATTTACTGAACCACAGTTCTGTGAGTTGTTCCCTTGCTGCAAGTTACTATTAAATGATCTATCTTAAAAAGTCTGACAGCGTCCTGAGGGTTATTGAATAATTTTGCAGCAACTTGATTATCCATGTAAATGTGAAGGCAGGGGGTCCAAGAACAGATCCCTGTGGTACTACACAAAGTTGCACCATTTCAAATGTTCATCCATTTACATTTCAAGAACATGATTTAAAGTGTTCATCTGATCTGTTGCTGATTATAAATTGTTTTGGATGTCAGACAGTAGATTAGGTAAGAGCTATGTGGGTTAACATGTGAGGAGAATTTACAGAAGTTGCCAACACTTTAATCCTTGCACGTATCATTAATTATGAACTGTCATGTAGCAGTGTTTGAACCCAACCTCAGTGATGGGTTTGTTTTAAATACATTTTTATTATCCAGTGTTGCAAAACTACTTCTGTCTGACATATTTATTTTATCATGCAGCTCTAACATCCTGTAACAGCGGTGAGTTCATGGTGATATTTTGGCTGATACATACGTGACAAAACCTGTTAAAGGACCTACAAGTCAAAGTGGGAAATGATCTTTTACTCATGAAAAGACGAAAGCAGCTCAAGAAGATTCAAAATATAAAACAACATAAAACAGGAGTCACACAATGAGCTCCAGGAAACTGTGACGAGCATTTTCTTTGACAGTTTAGAATAAACTCCTCTGTTGATCAAATTTATTATGAGACGAAGGCACCATAACATTAGGAAACTGTAAAACTCTTTCTAACCCACACCTCTTTATTTATTTAAAACAGGGATTGCATGATGGAAAAAAAGAAAATCTGCAATACCTCAATCCGCACCACAAGGAGGAGCTCTAAGAAAAGGCAAGCAGCCAGATGTGTCGCAGCGATGCAGCACTATGCACACTCTCTGCTTCCCCCATGGTTATAAATGCAGATGGGATGAAACCCAGTAAACAAAGACAAAAAGAGGAAACTGTACTACACTGGACACCAGCAAGTTCCTGCAGTGACCAGGCAGGAACCCTAGCCAAGAGATACCACCATGTAGTGTACTGCCAGCACTATTGACGCAAATCCCTTTACACTGCACCACAAACAACCTTGTTTCACAGGATACTCCAGTCCTGCTGCTGAGGCACCTTTAACCTACCAGGTTTTTTATTGCAAAGAGTGACTGAGAGGTTTGAGTATGCAGAGACCCCAAGAATACGCTGAATCACAGCAGCCTCCACTTTCTTTCTCCCACTCGCTCATTGGCTTCTTCTCTCTGTAACAGCCTTTCAACTTTCCCTGGAAAGAGCTGAGTGAGTCGTTTCCAGCTGTTTGACATTCTCAGCTGGGGGCAAACGAGCGAAATCATCTTTTTTTCTTCTCCTTTTATCCCTCTATATTAATTGGGCATTAGTTGACCTTGCCACAAAAGTTTGCTCGCCTCACGTAACCGTGTTACCACCCAGCCAGCCTGATGTAAAAGTTAATATTGTTAAAATAACTTTTTCATACAATTGAACGCTTAATGTTTAGGTTGTTTGATCAAGTTTGTATTCATACTACATACCACTTGGACTGGCAGAGGATGGGTGTTTCAAGCATTTATCCATTACTTTTAGCTATTTTAACTTATAGCCTGTGTAAAGTAAGTAAGTAATAAATATGTGAGTTTGTAAGACCAAAGAAGAAAGTGTTATTAACCACCCAGTCAAATCTGAATGACTAAAAATAGCGACAAGTTTATGAAATTACTAGTCAAAATCAGGTAAAAATAAGCAGCTCAGCTCCAGGGCTGTGGGGGCGTGTCCACTGAATGTGCTGAAGCCACGCCCCCTAATCGGAGCAGTCAAGCAGCCGTTATGAAGCGACTGAAACGTGTCAGATGAGTTTAGACTAACTTTGAAACACTCTGATCGAGATGAATTCATCGCTATATCTCTGCTAGGGGTGCAGGGGTATGCTCAGGGTGGCCTCAGCGTGTCATCGAGCCACCCTTTAAGGACCGCCCACAAAAGCCTATAGGCAATCGCATGGCTTGCGTCTTTGCTTTTACACACGTAGTGTATAAAAGCTTCAATTCCTCAATTGAACTCTTTAAATCATTATTCAGTACATATTGGCATCACGCTGCAGCTCCATACTGCCGCTTTGGTTTAAGCCACAGGGACAGCAGGAGGCCGGAGGATGTGCCAATGTTAGCAGGACACCATAAATAAGTGATACGCGTGATAATGCATTAATTATACATATGCATATTTTTGCTGGGCCACCATGAATTACTCATTATGTGAGGATCTTGGAAAAAACGTCCGCAGAAAAATGCATGACTGAGGAATTATGAAGAAGAAAATAAATCGTGAAATGATGAAGTAAGCATCGTAGTACGTAGTAAGCACAGATGCAGCTGGTTGCCATGACAGCCTGAGTAGTTTTCTCTCTCAGTTATATTACATTTAGCCATACAGTGTTGTTAATGTAACACTATACAACAGTTAACGCTCCATGAGTGCTGATATAGAGCACAACACTTTTAACAACATATATTACTCCGCTTCACAGGTGTTCTTAATTTGTTTCGTTAATGGTCGTTATCTACCTTAAATTTTAACGAACTTTGCCCCACGAAGATGAACATTTTTCCACGAATAACATTTGACTTCAGCTATGAATGCTCGTCAGAAGGAGACGAAGGGAAGGAAAGAAGCCTGGACACAAACTTCCAGGTGTGATCATGACATCACACAATATTAGAGATGAGCAAAAACGAAGCTAACGCCGTGAGGCAAACAACAACGGGCTTGAACTGTTTTCAAAGTCTCAAAAATAATTAATATTTTATATATATTTTATTATATAAGCTGCACATATGCTGTAACATAGATCATATACGTCATAATCTGTTGTCACTCGAGGAACACTTGAGGTTGTGATGTTGTACTGAATATCAGGACGCTGTCTGCAGTTTTGTGCCTGACATTCAGTACAACACGAAATAATCGATGATAACACTCATCATAACCTCAACTTATCTGCTTCAACTGCGTAAGATGTGATTTGATAAGATTTGATTGACACTGGGAACTAGAAGCAACAACACACACGTCATTAGATTTTGTTTCAGATGTTGCTAAATCCTGATTGGTGCACAGAAATCACCTTTTTCTCATTTGATATTTTGTTGTTGGTGGGGGTAACCGTCTAACACATTAGTCCAACATCTCCCATAGGTGTTCAAGGATCAAGTATTCAGGCATCTGTAGCAGATTTTAATGATGTCTGTCATTCCCACTCCCAGTACGTCTGTTTCTGAACTAGGTCAACTTTGTGCTCCACGTTCGATATCTAGCACCACCAACACTCAAACTTATTTTGGTGAAATATGGATCATATGTTCTAGAGAAAATGTTTTCCCTCCGATGTCCTAACATCAACTCTTTGAGCGTTTCTGCTAGGTCTTGTGTTGTTGCACCCTTAGCATTTCCTATGTTTTGATCACAAGTATTATAATCATAATACCCAGTAGTCCATATTTCAACAGTGGTTTTACCCTCGGTGTAATAAATCTCAAAAATACCTGATTCTAAGTATTAATAACATTGTAACAGACACATTTTATAATACACTTTGATGATTAAATTTATCTTTTTCGGCTTCAAAATACGGCCATGATACAGAAAATTATTATTAATAATTATTAATAAAATATTTGGGACATCCACACACACAAAAAAAAAAGAATAAAAAGCATGTTGACAAACAAACGTTTTATTACATGTTGTCAAAGGCCTGCACTTGATACTGTGATGATCATAACAATATCTGTGTTGCTGAAGATCAGGTGTATTGAAAAAGTAGCATCAATGGAAAAGTACCATCTGCACACTAACGTTAAGCCACAAAATGTATGTATTTATTCTTATCCTAATTTCAGTAGTATTATTATTTATCCTATACTAAATTGATTGATTCTTCATGACTTTGTTCACAAGTGTCCATCTTGGGCTTTTTATCTTCACCTAGGTCCTCTTCAGCAGTACCATCTTTGCCTTATTCAAGCTTTAGCTCTTTTGCTGCTTTCTCTAGCTCTGCCTCTTCTGCAGGATCAAGCTTTGGTTCTTCCGCTGCGGCGGCATCAAGCTTCATATCTTCCAGTGCTTTCTCTAGCTCTGCCTCTTCTGCAGGATCAAGCTTTGGTTCTTCCTCTGCGGCGGCATCAAGCTTCATATCTTCCAGTGCTTTCTTTAACTCTGCCTCTGTGGCAGCGTCAAGCTTTGGGTCTTCGCTTGCAGAGGCATCAAACAGAAACAGCAGTGCCCATTCTAACAATTGCCCTCCGGAAAGCTCCACGGCTTCCTTTGCGGCGGCATCAAGCTTCACATTCTCCAGTGCTTTCTTGAACTCTGCCTTTTCTGCAACATTAAGCTTCACATCTTCCAGTGCTTTCTTTAACTCTGCCTCTGTGGCAGCGTCAAGCTTTGGGTCTTCGCTTGCAGAGGCATCAAACAGACTATTCAGTGCCCATTCTACCAATTTCTGTCCGGTAAAAATCGCCACATCTTTCAGTATATTTGCTTTCATATTGGCAGCGGCAAGCTCCATGGTTTGCTTTGCGGCGGCATCAAGCTTCACATCTTCCAGTGCTTTCTCTAGCTCTGCCTCTTCTGCAGGATCAAGCTTTGGTTCTTCCTCTGCGGCGGCATCAAGCTTCATATCTTCCAGTGCTTTCTTTAACTTTGCCTCTGTGGCAGCGTCAAGCTTTGGGTCTTCGCTTGCAGAGGCATCAAACAGAAACCGCAGTGCCCATTCTAACAATTGCCCTCCGGAAAGCTCCACGGCTTCCTTTGCGGCGGCATCAAGCTTCACATTTTCCAGTGCTTTCTTTAACTCTGCCTCTTCTGCAGCATCAAGCTTTACATCTTCCAGTGCTTTCTTTAACTTTGCCTCTGTGGCAGCGTCAAGCTTTGGGTCTTCGCTTGCAGAGGCATCAAACAGAATATTCAGTGCCCATTCTACCAATTTCCCTCCGGCAAAATTCAACACATCTTTCAGTACTTTCTCTTCCATATTGGCAGCGGCAAGCTCCACGGTTTCCTTTGCGGCGGCATCAAGCTTCACATCTTCCAGTGCTTTCTTTAACTCTGCCTCTTCTGCAGGATCAAGCTTTGGTTCTTCCTCTGCGGCGGCATCAAGCTTCATATCTTCCAGTGCTTTCTCTAGCTCTGCCTCTTCTGCAGGATCAAGCTTTGGTTCTTCCTCTGCGGCGGCATCAAGCTTCATATCTTCCAGTGCTTTCTCTAGCTCTGCCTCTTCTGCAGGATCAAGCTTTGGTTCTTCCTCTGCAGAGGCATTAAACTTCATATCTTCTAGTGCTTTCTTTAACTCTGCCTCTTCTGCAGGATTAAGCTTTGGTTCTTCCTCTGCGGCGGCATCAAGCTTCATATCTTCCAGTGCTTTCTCTAGCTCTGCCTCTTCTGCAGGATCAAGCTTTGGTTCTTCCTCTGCGGCGGCATCAAGCTTCATATCTTCCAGTGCTTTCTTTAACTCTGCCTCTGTGGCAGCGTCAAGCTTTGGGTCTTCGCTGGCAGAGGCATCAAACAGAAAATAATCCACTGCCCATTCTATCATTGTCTCCGCCACAGCTTTCTCTACTTTCTCTGTAGTATTGGCAGCGGCAAGCTCCACGGCTTCCACTGCTTTCTTTAACTCTGTTTCTTCTGCAGGATCAAGCTTCACATCTTCCAGTGCTGAAGTTAGAAAGACATGTAATTGCATCCATTAATAAAAGGACACATACTGAAACAATTAATCGTTTTCAAGAATTTAAAAAAAGAAACATAAATAAAAAATATTCAAGACACTGACATCCTAACATGTACATACAAAGGTATGACATTGCATCAACAGATACACATTTCTTTAAATATTATGACAGCAACGTTAGCTCCATGTGTTGGTTTTAAACACTTTAAAACTAGAACCATGTAAAATAAAGTCTTCAATATGAATGTTATTGCTGTCATGCTAAATAATGAGACTAAAACTGAACGGCAACAACATATCACGTAAGATTTTATTATCTCGTTACCTTGGTGTGGTGCTGCACTGATCACAGCCACAAATGCAAAGACCAGCAACGCAATTTGGATCCTCATTTTCTGAAAGAAAACAGACATTAGAAAAAACACTTCCAAATGGTCGGTGAGTATTTACTGATTCTGTAATGTCTGTGCAGAGTAGAGTCAAATAAAGAGTCAAATAGAGGCACCGCACTCACCTTTAGTTTGCAGCAGTATAAAAGGACTTCAACTCGAATCAGGAGTATTGTGACTCGTGAACCGATGCCCCTTAAATATACATGCTCCTGCAGCTACACTTATTTGTTCAGTGATGCCAGGTGAGAACGGTAATCCAATGAAAAGTTTCCGCATGTTCCGCTTGTTTGTGACAAACAATGCTCCAAGGCGTATATGACGTAATGTACAGCTCAGACACATGCCAAGTTTGCTAATGAACCAATTGTTTGAAATGACGATGCAGAAACCGCGGTGTGTTTGTGGAACAATTATTTTCCTTAGTGACACTCTCAAATGATCATTAGTTACTTAATATGAAAACAGACATTTTTGTGGTGATTGCTATCTGTAAAATTGATGAGATTGAAACAAAGTGCACTTTTAGATTTAGCAACTGATGATGTACTAAGCCCCACCCCCCTTAGTTGCGGTTGCCATACCTGTAATTTTCCATTCTGACATGGCACAGTTTACAGTGATACCTATGGAGGAATTACCTTTGAAAATCTTAAACAATTGAGTGCTTCTTACAACCTTAGCTCCATGTGTTGGCTGTAAAATAGAATCCTAAATATGAATGCTATTGCTACAAATGTCTAATATCTAAAAGAGTAAATAAACTGCACAATAAATCGATTTGCGTATATTCAAACAGTATGTTTTTACTTTTAATGTTTCAATAGAACTTTGAGGAATTGATGTGTTTGGCATGACATGACAGTATTGTCATTGTTGTTCATTGCTTGGTGCTGGGGGTTCTTCTATTTTCTATCTACACCACCTCCTTGGGTCCGATTATCCGCTCACATGGCTTTTCCCATCGCTGCTATGCAGATGACACTCAGCTCTTTCTGTCATTTCCTCCTGGGTCTCTGAATGCCTCTCAGATATATCCACATGGATGAAGGCACACCATCTTCAACTGAACTACTATACACAATGACATCAACATCAAAATCGATATATCTCCCTATGTCTTGCTCCAACCAGGGTGGCGAGAAACTTAAGGGGTCATGATTGATGACTAACTAACTGTTTCTAATCATGTCGCCTCAGTTGCCCGGCCATGTGGCTTTGCACTTCACAACATCAAATGAAATGAAATCATTACATCGATACATCATGGAATATATGTCATTACGAATGTTTAAGGTTTTCAAAAAAAAAAAAAGTGATGTTGCACTGCCACAAGCTTTACGCTCGTCATAACGTCTTTATTTATTGATTCAGACCTTCAGAGAAGAAGTGAGAAATCTTTGTTGGTTTTTGCCATCTTTATTTTTATATTCTTTTATCCTGACATAATGTTATAACATGACAAATGTCCTCATTTGAATTTTTCTGAAATTTGTTTTTTAACTGTCGCCTTTGGGCCCTGAGGGTTAGGTAAACTGACTGACGTGTTTTTATTTTCCTTCAGTTTCTGCTAAGCGTATTATGTCTGTGTTTGTGTTTGACTAGACCATGTTGCAAATCATTTAACAAACAATGCTCCGAGGCATCGGAAAACAGTGTGGATGATCAGGATGATCTCTAAGAAAGCCTATGTGAATGTGTAACACTGTTAAATGAGAATGAATTGGCTCATCCACATATAATGAGTTACCAGTCAGTTTTGTGAAAAGTTGCTGTGTTTTGTGAAAAGTTGCTGTGTTTTGTGAAAGATTGCTGCGTTTTGTGAAAGATTGCTGCGTTTTGTGAAAGATTGCTGTGTTTTGTCAAAGACAGTCACAAGCAGCTAATTTATTTATTTGCTTGTGACTTTTATGAAAAGTTGATATATTTTGTGAAAGATTGCTGCGTTTTGTGAAAGATTGCTGTGTTTTGTGAAAGGTTGCTGTGTTTTGTGAAATATTGCTGTGTTTTGTGAAAAGTTGATATATTTTGTGAAAGATTGCTGCGTTTTGTGAAAGATTGCTGTGTTTTGTGAAAGGTTGCTGTGTTTTGTGAAATATTGCTGTGTTTTGTGAAAGGTTGCTGTGTTTTGTGAAAAGTTGATATATTTTGTGAAAAGTTGATTTGTGAAAAGTTGATATATTTTGTGAAAGATCGCTGTGTTATGTGAAAGATCGCTGCGTTTGGTGAAAGATTGCTGTGTTTTGTGAAAGATTGCTGTGTTTTGTGAAAGGTTGCTGTGTTTTGTGAAAGATCGCTGTGTTTTGTGAAAGATTGCTGTGTTTTGTGAAAAGTTGATATATTTTGTGAAAGATTGCTGTGTTTTGTGAAAAGTTGATATATTTTGTGAAAGATTGCTGTGTTTTGTGAAAAGTTGATATATTTTGTGAAAGGTTGCCGTGTTTTGTGAAAGGTTGCTGTGTTTTGTGAAAGGTTGCTGTGTTTTGTGAAAGGTTGCTGTGTTTTGTGAAAAGTTGATATATTTTGTGAAAGGTTGCTGTGTTTTGTGAAAGGTTGCTGTGTTTTGTGAAAGATTGCTGTGTTTTGTGAAAGGTTGCTGTGTTTTGTGAAAGGTTGCTGTGTTTTGTGAAAGATTGCTGTGTTTTGTGAAAGGTTGCTGTGTTTTGTGAAAGGTTGCTGTGTTTTGTGAAAGGTTGCTGTGTTTTGTGAAAAGTTGCCGTGTTTTGTGAAAGGTTGCCGTGTTTTGTGAAAGGTTGCCGTGTTTTGTGAAAGGTTGCCGTGTTTTGTGAAAGATTGCTGTGTTTTGTGAAAAGTTGATATATTTTGTGAAAGATTGCTGTTTTGTGAAAAGTTGATATATTTTGTGAAAGGTTGCCGTGTTTTGTGAAAGATTGCTGTGTTTTGTGAAAGATTTCTGTGTTTTGTATAAGATTGCTGTGTTTTGTGAAAGGTTGCTGTGTTTTGTGAAAGGTTACTGTGTTTTGTGAAAGGTTGCTGTGTTTTGTGAAAGATTGCTGTGTTTTGTGAAAGGTTGCTGTGTTTTGTGAAAAGTTGATATATTTTGTGAAAGGTTGCTGTGTTTTGTGAAAGATTGCTGTGTTATGTGAAAGATTGCTGTGTTTTGTGAAAGGTTGCTGTGTTTTGTGAAAGATTGCTGTGTTTTGTGAAAGATTGCTGTGTTTTGTGAAAGATTGCTGTGTTTTGTGAAAGATTGCTGTGTTTTGTGAAAGATTGCTGTGTTTTGTGAAAGGTTGCTGTGTTTTGTGAAAGGTTGCTGTGTTTTGTGAAAAGTTGATATATTTTGTGAAAGATTGCTGTGTTTTGTGAAAAGTTGATATATTTTGTGAAAGATTGCTGTGTTTTGTGAAAGATTGCTGTGTTTTGTGAAAGGTTGCTGTGTTTTGTGAAAGGTTGCTGTGTTTTGTGAAAGATTGCTGTGTTTTGTGAAAGATTGCTGTGTTTTGTGAGATGGCGTGTTCTGTAATGTTGCCTTCAGATATTTGTTTTCTTACTGTTGTCTTAGGGCCCTGAGGGTTAGGTAAACTGGCTGATGAGTTTTTATTATGCCTGTGTTTGTGTTTGACTAGAACACATGTTGCAAAGTCATTTAACAAACAATGCTCCGAGGCATCGGTGTGCAACAGTGTGTGGTTACTTACCTGAAATCGTGTTTGATCAGGTGTGTCATCATCTCAAATAAAAGTTTAAAGTTTCTGAACATTGTTGCACATTCACAGTTTTGTAGGCTGAAACCATCCAGTACCATTATAATAAATTCTCATCATGAAGCTTATACTGAGTTGTTAACTTAATCTTATTCTTATATTTACCTATATAAGCTCCATAACTAGCTAAATGTTTTAAAGATAGGATTTATAGCAGGGACACTGTATTGAATTGCTTATTTTTTTTGCACCTACCTAATTTTCATGGTGTCCAACAATAACTTAAAAATAAAATCCCACTTAGCTTTACATGATTCAAGTATTTTATCTTCGTATATCTTCATATATGTTTGCCTCTGTGGCTGGATTGTTTCTCACAGTCACTTCAGTGGATCCTGTAGGACATACAATCAACTTTAAAATTAATTATTCAACATTTGCTTTGTTCATGTTTTCTATCTGAAGGAAGGGAAACTGTGCGGCTGGCTTTATCTCAGGACGGACATGATCCATAGTGATGAGGTCAGAGGGAGTTCTGCCCATTCTTTCCCATCATCATGAAGCCCGAAGGGCAAAAAAAATTTAATACACGACAGGACAACATTTCAGTTCTGTGAAATGTTTTTGTGTTTTCTAAAATCTCTCAAAAAACCACTAGGTGGGGCTACATGATCCGTGGCACTTTCTGTGTTGCTCCTTTTTTAGTGGAGAGTAACAGTACATTCAAATCTATATGTATGGAGAATAAAAGTGCTTTTCACACTTCCATACTCAGAGGTCAACATCCTCAGGACAACAATAATAATTAGTGATACGATAAAGCCCTTAAAGATGCCTCAGAAACAGTTTCAAAGTGTAGTATGGCTTTGTACCTCTGACCTGTTACCACGAGAGGGAGACAGACCTCTGCTAAGTCAGAACACACACACACACACACACACACACACACACACACACACACACACACACACACACACACACACGTCCAATACATTTTAGAGATACATTTTCTGCTGCCTTATGAGACATTTATATGACACCTATGGTTACTTAGAATAATAATAAATAATATTTTACATACACAATAAATATAAGACAATATATAACACACATAGTAATGTATATTTTTTTTTATTTATTGTAGTTTTAATTTATCTTCTGATATTCTCTGCTTGTTTAGAGAGTACTCTCATATACAGGGTTCCCACACCTTTTTCATGAACAAATTCAAGCACTTTTCAAGCACCTTCAAGCACCAGTTTTTCCATTTTTCCAGCACCTTTAAATAGGTAGCCTACTAGTTGTGTTTGCCATGATGGTCATGGGAAGCGCAGCAGTGCCACTGTATGGCATAATAATATGGGTCTAATTAGCATTATTTCATACGGTGGTAGATTGACTGTTTTGATTTTTAACTAATTGTGAAATTTCAAGCATTTTCAAGCACTTCACAAAAAATTCAAGCATTTTCACAACCTTGAAAACACTGAATTGAAATTCAAGCATTTTCAAGGAATTCAAGCACCCGTGGGAACCCTGCATATAGGCTAATGTAGAGTTTGGACATACCTTAATATTTAATGTTTTTCTTTGTTTTTTAAAATAATTTTCTTCATTGCAATAAAGAGTGCAAGTGCAAAGCAAAAGATGCCATCTCCTCTTTACAGCTGATGTTGAGATGTGTCTGTTGAACTCTGTGAAGCGTGCTCCTTGATAGTTTCCTTCGTGTCTTAAAGTAATGATGGACTGTGGTTTCACTTTACATAGCTGAGTGGCTGTTGCCGTAATATGGATTACTACAGTAGGAGCCGAAACGTCTGCACATAGTTTGAGTTGTTTATTCGTGTAGATCACACACGTTTTCTAGATCACCTTTACATGATCGGAACAGGAGATGCGGTTGTGGTTTCACCTCATTTAAAATGTTAAAAAAGTAGGCCATATATATTTTAAATACAAAACCCTATAGATGCTCCTTAAGCCAGAGCGTCTGAAATTAAGATTTTAACTCTTATTTTAACCCATTGATATCGCAGATTTGCTTACTAAGTAAGAGGAAATATGTTTTTATTCTATTTCTGTTGTTGTTGTTTTGCGAGTGTAATCTGCGTTACAGGTTTGCCTTGATGTTTTATGTTGTGTGCTCGCTGAAAAAAGAAACCCTAAGATCAACAGGAGAACTTTAGAGGTCAGGCCGACTTGCAAAAACGCCACAGGAAGAGATAAAAAAATGTCTGTGTGGGGGTGGGGATGCTCTGGTCGATAGGAAGGGGCCTAGGGGACTAGTGTTTCATAATCTGTTTACATATGCTTCTGATTATTAATCATATCATCGTGCTATACAAGTAAACACACAGTTGCTTAGTAAAACATGGAGAAAAACGCTGAGGGGAAAAGCAGCAAACGAGCCGCCCGGTCGAAGTAAAGATTCAGGAGGTCACGGCAAGAGCGGAGGCCTCAACTGCAGGGAAACACGAAGTGTCAGAGGTCACGTTTAAGATTATTGGAACAACATGTGGGGCTCTGTGTGGGGACGGACAGGTCTGTCAATATGGAGGCTAACAACACTCTCACACTATTGAGGGGACATATTAGTTTGTAGTTTATTTACGAGCACGCTTTGATGCAGAGGGGAATATCTCGACGGACATTGGACGGATTGCTAACGTGGCGGGTAAACAAGACTTGTACACATGACTGTTACGTAATTGTTTTCTTCAGTTGAGGATATATAACCATGAACTCAGGACACGCTGGAGTAATTCCTTCTTGCTTCTCGGCCACGGCACGCTGTGGTCCGGATAGTACAGGTATTGTTTGTAAAAGCGTCACACCATTTTAAAAAAGAAACACACACACTGAAGATCTGACACTTAAATAAATGCTGTCCTTATATTCCAGCTTATGTATGCGTCTTACTCGACCGGGTGGCTGATCCATTGCAAGCACACATTTGGTTACAAATAGAGATTTTGTGATGAGTGACAGAGGAAGAACCTAAACTATCCACTGACTGTAAAACTGTTGCGGTTAAACATATTCTGCAAAGCTTTATTTCTTAGAAAAAGGGTCTTTGAAACAATATACTTTAGAAGTTTAGCACCATCGCCTCACAGCAGAAAGGTTACTGGTTCAAACCTCAGCTGGGGCCTTCCAGTGTGAAGTAATCAGTTAGTCTTAATCGCCTGTGGGTTCGTAAATAGTTGTCTCTATGTGTCAGGCCTGTGATTGAATTTGAATCAGCAGATATTTATAATAATGCAAACAAAAACACAAGCTGATCTGTCTGTTTGTCGCTGTTAACTGGACTCCAGTCTGCACTGATCATCCACAGAACTGTAGAGGATCAAATATCACTTGAGCTCTTTCTTTAACTCTGCCAAAGCTGATGGCCAAATGGTGTGTCGCTTTTTTTGTTGTTGCTGGGACGCATTATCTCCTTTTCCTTTCGTAAAGTATGGTGCAGTGTGTCCTCTGCTGGAGGAGATAGGAAAGGAAGCACTGAAGCACCTCTTTCCTTAACATTTGGAGAATTCAAACAGCCACATAAAGACTCCAGGGTTGTTTCTTTGAGTTAGGAAGACTGTTTGACAGGAGCCACATGATGGCTGGATTTGGGATTTGTCTGGAGTCCGTTGAGTCAAAGTCAAAGTCAGAAGTTTGTCATTGTTAATTCTGACATTACGATGGGACCAATGGATTTCATTATAAGATGAGAAGATGGATGAGTCATGTATCACTTTCTCACCCAAACATGACTTTGTTATTTGGCATCTGCAAACCAGACGTGACCAATCGATGGAAACCCCCCTCAGGCTGTCAGATGTACAGTGATGTAAACAACAGCGGTCTGCATTCATACACAAGCTGGAGGCAGCCTCACGCTGAGGTGACTTCAATCTTACTGACATACACATTCTTCAAAATCACAGCACACCTCCAAAACAAACATCAGCTGCTGAAAAGCACAATTTGAACTCATACGGCCGAATCACGTCTACGTTTCTTTTCCTGTGATGTATATATTTTTGTATTTCACTGAATTTGTCTTTCTTCATCGTGACGTGGGGATGTTTCAGACGACAGAAAGCAGACTACTGCACAGACAATGTTTTTTTTTGGTGGATGTCCAAACCGGTGGCGTAGACTAAATACTGCAGCAACTTACGAACATGTGGATGTATGATAAATAAGTGTTTTTATTATGGTTTATCGAGGAATCTTGATAAAAAAAAGTTGGATGCAGTCTTTGAAACGTTGCCATGTATATGCGCTTATTTAATGATTGCGACATTACCGACAGCACTTGAAGGCAACACTGCCAGGAGTCCAAAAAAAAAAAGAGTAAGCACTGCGCATGCTCAGAGCATCTTCCACCCGGTCGGCAGAGAACCGCTGCAGAGCAGATGCTGATGGGTAGAAAAGCATCTTTGTACCGCATTCGTGTGGAGAAAATCTCCTCACAAGAGAATGTTTGGACTTTTTCTGCTTTTTTCCCAACTCTGCAGGTTATCTGCCTCCTCCTCCTCATCTTCCTCCCCCGGCAGCTCCACGGCTGGGAGGAGGGGGGATGGGGATACCTTAAAAGGAGGAGGGGGGGTTGATGCAGCCTTATCAATAGCAGATTGCCTCTGATGATCCAGTTCAAACTAGTTCTGCTTTACATATGCGACCGTGAAGGGTGCACACACACTTCCACAAAGAAGCTGCAGCTTTTCATGCGTCCCTCCGGGGCTCTAAATGAAAATATGAACAGAGGAGAGAGAGAGGGGAAAACTTTAACAGCATCGTATTCATGCGCGCAATATGCAGCATCTTTACATTATGATTGTCAAAATAAAAGCACAGGGCTGCACTTTACAGTAAAACAGTCACGGTTAATTATAGGGAGTGTCTGAAATGAGGGAGGGGGGGCAACAACAAAGAGCCGGACCGAGCGTCGTCACCATCACCACAGTCGTGCGTAAAAAACCGGTACGATCCTCGCTGGTGCTTTAGTGTATACGGTGCAAATGAGAGGGTTTTAAAAGCTGCGCAGTGAGAGCGAGATATAATCCCCCCGTGTTCAGGCCTGATGTCTGACAGGAGCAGGGTGACAAAGCGAAGGGAAGCCGTGGAGGAATCACTGCAGTGCAGCAGAGCTGTCAGTCAACAGGCGGAGAGGAGGCTGCAACCAGTGCCCAGACATAACATAAGGGCTGATTTAAAAGGCTTTATATATAGATATATATAGTGTCAGGATATGAATCTGTGTCTTATATGAAGAGCTCATTATCATGCGCAACAGCCGAGATGTCCGTCGATATTCAGGAGCTCTGACAGTCCGGACAATCACCTCGGATTTGATCATAAACCCACTTCAAACTATAATTATAATGTGCGCCATAACTGGGGTTTCTCAGGGTTTCCTCCTGTTTGACGCATCGCCCTCCGCTTTTACCTTTGCGCCTCTTTGTGCCGCGTTATCTCATCCTCTATGGCCATCTCAACAAACAGTGTGGGGGGGAGATCCTCCTCATTCAAAGACATAATGAAGACAAACCTGTTAAGAAACAACCTCCCCTACGCAATCTCATCCCACCATCACCTCCTCCACCCACCCTTTCTCCTCATGAGCCCACATCCTCAAAATACACAGTGCGCCTGCACACATAAGCCTGGTCAGATGCAGAGAGAGGGAGAGAGGGAGAGAGGGAGAGAGGAGAGAGAGAGAGAGAGAGAGAGAGAGAGAGGAGGGGGGCTGTGTCTGCCCGTCTCTCTCCCTCCTCCTCCTCCCTCGTCCATCAGCATTTAACGGCGCACCGCTTCCACCAATCTGTGCAGCGAGAAGACCACCCCAACCCCTGAACCCGAATCTACCCGCCCTGCCCGTTTATAAATACGGCTTGAATCACACCGGCAAATCTTGGTCGTCAGAAACGCTCAGGGTTGCAGCAGAACATCCCCCTTCGTCTTATCCCCCCCTCATCGTTTCTCTGTTTTTTAAGAAAGCCCCTTTACGCATCATCCATTCTCCACTCTCATTCTTCCTCCTCGTTCTTTTTTTCTGATTTCCCCCGAACTTGTGCTCTTTGGTTTTTTTGTCCTCGCGGCCAGTTGCATGCATTTTTCGTCTCCCAAAATGGTTTGCGAGACTAAAATCGTTGCGGACGAACACGATGCTATACCTGGGACCAAAAAAGAGTCAATCATGTGGAGCTCTCCTCCTTCTCCTCCGTCCAGCGCGGCTCTGAACCCGGCCGAAGCCAAGGATGTGAGGAAAGATGCGGTTTTTATCCGCGAGTTCGAGCGCGGGGATCAGGAGGAGGTGCGGCGCATCTTTTACGAGGGTATTATGGAGAGGATACCCAACACGGCGTTCAGGGGGCTCAGGCAGCAGCCCAAGACTCAGTTTTTATACGCTCTTCTGACAGGTAAGTGCCTTGCATCATCTATCCAGACGTGGATCATGTGTCACTCGGCTCGCAGGACGCTTTTTTTGGATATAATGTGATTTATTTGAGGATGTTGCGTTAAATCACGCGTTCAAATCTGTTGCAGCAGCCACACGGTTGCCCCAAAAAAGAAAAAAAGGATTTTTCTCCGCCGGCGCACACGCACGCACACACACACACACCGGCATGTTGCTCATCATGCAACAAAAGGCATGGCCATGCGCATGGTGCACGTGTATAACCGGGGCCCCGGCTGCTGATGTGATGACATGCCGGTGCCGTGTATGAATGAGTGAATGAATTTGAGGATTGGCCCATAGGGTGCGCGCGCACGTACCCAAAAGCACCCCCCCACACCTTCCAACACACACAACCTCTCTCCAGCGGCGCGCACACACGCACACATGCACACGCACTCCCCTTCCCTGCCTCCATCACCTCCCCTCCTCCGCCTCTGCACGGCAGCCAATGCGACAGTCATGCACTGATCTTGTTTGGCTTTTTTGTTGTTGTTGATGTTTTTAAAAACTCATGCGTCGTGACCGGTGCCATTACGCACGTCGAAATCCAAACGTTACATGCAGTCGTTTTTAATAAATCACAAAAATCTCTTTCACTGCGGTCTGGATGCGTCTTATAAGACTGATATTAGATTAATCCGGTATGAAGCTCCTTCTGCATGTCAGCGTTGATGTTTCCACGCTGGGGTGCAGTGGGGTAAATAACTACTAGGTGATTGCATGCCACGCAGCAACATGCTATGCAGCATCCAGCCCTGCTTGTTTGTTTCCCCTTTGCGCCCCCTAGCGTCAAATCCGACTAATAACTCCAACTAGACTGAAATGTTTTTTGGTGATTTCAACACTAACATGTCCTCTACTGTCAAATTCTGTGCTTAACGTGCCTTACTTCACAGTTTGATGAACTTCCCGATGCGCTCTTGTTTTAAAATGTTCATATTTGTGCCCGTGATGACAGAATTTATTTTGATGTTTCACATTTGCCTCTTTTTTTGCATCTTCTGTGTCTGTGTGGGGTCATATTCCGCCAAAATCAAACATGTGATTCTCTTTTCTGACAGGTTTCGTTTATTTTTCTTCCATTTCTCCATAGTAATGTGCTTTTTCGTGACCAAATCCGTCACGCTGACCTGCTGTGCGCCCATCATTCTCATGGGCGCGCGCTACTACTACAGCAGGAAAGTTATCCAGAGTTATCTGGACTGTGCTCTGCACACGGACATGGCTGACATAGAGGCTTATTACATGACCCCCACAGGTAAGATGAGGTCGAAAACCGTCGTTGACTAATGAGTATGAATGTGCATTGTGTTTTGGTTTTTGTGTCAGTTGGGAATGCTCCACCACCAGAGGAACCAGGATAAAGATTTAAGGTTTAAAAATACATCCACGCTTTGAAAAGTTAGAAACTTTGACGCAGCAGGAGGGATAAAAGACGAAGAAAGGCAGAGAGACGAAGTTATACATGAAACTGTCTCAGTCTTGAGAGTCTTCAGGCAATCCAGAGGCAACTCATCAAATATGCAGGTCGTCTCTCTCTCTGCTTTCCTTCTCCTCCACCCTTCTTTCCCACCCCTCCTCCCTGCCTCTTTATCCACTCCTTCCCCCACTTGCTTCCTCTCTGAGCTCCACTGGGCTGGGCAGGAGGGAGGGAGGGAGGGAGGTAGGGGAGGGGAGGGTTTGCTGTATCACAGGGCCATTGATCACATGGAGAAAAAACTGCTGATACACTTTCTGCAGTACACTCGGTGTCGGCGAGGCTCATTCCCTCCACTAACGCTCCTAATCGGAAAAATCAATCCGCCTCCAGTGTCAACTCCAACTATTCATTCTCGGGCCAACCCGCAAAACACACAACACATTTCCATACATACGTTCCACATGTCCCGTAACTTCCCGGCCACATTTATCCCCCGTTAACCCGAACCACGTGGCCAATATAAAAAGCAGGTGTTGGTTGAGCCAGTCAATTGCCCCCCCCCCATTGTCTCTTTCTGTCCGACATTGTTCCCTCTGGCCTGGTAATCCACTGCATGCACAATTGCAATTTAGCATTCCCATTATTGCTGCAGGGCCGTGATGGTTTAGAGGGGGTCAGGCACCACTGCTCTCGGACAATGCTAATGATTACATCCAAGCAAACTGAATGGGCCCAGAGGGGGACGGAGCACCTGGGCACCAACGTGCGGTCCCGATGGAGAGGCACCTCTCACGTTACTGTCATTTGTTGTGGTGTGTGTGGTTTTGTTTGAGGAAGGCATGACAGGTAGCACGTAGGAGTGTGTGATTATGTGGAAAATACAAACTGGTTGAACTTTGAAGGCCCTGAAAACATGTGTGGAGTGATGGGAACCAACATGAACCTGCATGAACACGATTTCTTTTTACCAAAGATAGAACGTTTTTGTCGATTTCTATTTTTTCTTCTTCACTGGTTTAAAGTTGAAGGTGGTGTCAACCAATCAAAATCTGATGAGTCTTGAATATTTGATGTTACAGAGAAAACCTTTCAAACCAAGTACTCAAGGCCTTTAAGCTTATTTTTCCAAGTGTCGACCTCTTCCAATCCTTCTACCATATTCTTGCTTGAATAAGAACAAGACCGATTGACGGTGACATACCTCAGCACAGGGATCAGCTCTGGAATAAAATATGAGAGCTGCAATGAGTGTGCAGATGTCCCTTATTTTGACTGAATCTACTAAACTGCACTGAAAGAGTACAAAACACAAAGCTCACGACAAACACTCGATAGGCGAATTCAAGATTCAGCCACGCTGATGACGATGACGATGGTAAATTCAAGGTGTGTGCTGCAGGACTTTGCTGTAACACAAGGCTTGACTGTGTGTGTGTGTGTGTTTGTTCGAGGGCATGAAACTTCATCTGTCAGAGCCTAAAATGTTATTTTTAATCAGCAAAACCAATTAATACAGTGGATTATCAAACGTTTTTTTGCTACAATTAATCAGACTTAATGGAGAAATGCTACTTTAAATGAAAGTAGTGGAAGAATTAGAAAGAAAATGAGAGATGAATGAACTCTAAGGAAGCGAACAATGGCCAATGGCTGGAGTCACATGTCCCTGTACACATGGAACGACTACACCAATCAATACCTTTATCTCGTGTGTGTGTGTGTGTGTGTGTGTGTGTGTGTGTGTTGTGATCACTCACTCCGTTGCCACTTAAGGCCAGCTGTCACCTCTTTCATTTGCCACATAATAATGTGTGTGTGTGTGTGTGTGTGTGTGTAGGCAGGGAGGTTGTAAAGCAAATTGAAGGAACAATGGTGAAGAGTATAAATGTATATGGTTGTACTAAAAAAAAAAAAAAAGCTTCGTTTGGTTACACAAAAACAGATGTACGGAAATTTTTTAGTTCGAAAGCTCTGTTTGAAACGAACGTGGCCGACTTAAAGAGAACGCTGAGCGACGATAAACGTTTTTGACACGACTCTCGACCTCTAAAAATCCATTCTGTGACTCAGCAGCTCAATAAGAGTCCATAAGATAACCGAAGCTCAATGAGAATTCAAATAGATGCAATTAAAACACAACATCTGCTGACACAAATGTCTTTTGTGTCCCCTCCGACTCCTCCTCCTCTTTCCATCCGTCTTTGTCTGTCCTCGTTGATCAATACGCCCGTCGATGGCGTGTTAACGACTGCGATGCATCGGCTAAATGAAAACCGCAAATTAAGACGTAAAATATATTTATCTTACAAAATGTCGCTGGACTGAAAAGCGCAAAACAGGGTCATGAAACTGTCGCAGGAGTCGAGTGTTTTATTTGCCAAATAAAACACTCGACTCCATCTCCATGCAAACATGACTTGTTTTGTGTTTTGCTTTGTACAGAAATCTATAGTTAACAAGCGTGTACACCTACAATTAACATCTCTCAGTATATTTTTTGGATATTGCAAATGCAAGCTAGCAAAATATTTAACACTTTCCAGGCAGCAAACATCAGCTTTCGGGAAAGTGATTATTCATGGTGCCTTTAACATTTTTCCAGCGTTTCTCATTGTGTCACGGGGCGATGCCACCACCTATCTCATCAAATAGTGCTCACACACACGCTTGTTCGCTCCTCTCACAGGAAATGAAAGCCTGAGTCACCGTTACTACGACTCTCCATCATTTAATCCCACAGGGCCCAAAAAAAAGGCAGGTTTCTTCCAGTTTTTAAATACAGAAAGACGGAGGCTTCCCTTCGTGTTCGAGCTCACACCCTTCCCTTACACTTGCTTAATCACGACAGGTCACCGCGAAGAAGCTTAATGTCTAAAAAAGTGAATATGTTTTAATGAGGGCGACAGAGTCAAATCCTTCCCCGGCTTAATGTGATACCAGCTCGGTAATACTGGCTGTTTAATGAGGCGTCATGACCACCGCGGGGATCCATCAATGCAGGAGACTTTATAATACCTGCCGGTCAGTCTTGGGTAGCTGTGTGTGTGTGTGTGTGTGTGTGTGTGTGTGTGTGTGTGTGCGGGGGATGAGTTTGATCTCTCTCTGGTCCAGGGGAGAAAGCAGCTTCCTCCACCGGTACCTGCTGTGCTTATTTTAGCTCTGAACGACAGAGAGAGGGAGACAGACAGAGAGAGAGAGAGAAAGAGAGAGAGAGGGAGGGATGGAAGGAGGTGAGTGCCAGATAGAAAAATGGGGGCATCTGGGGGAGGCGTGTGCTGCTCAATTATAAGACGTGTTTTGTGTTTGCAAGCGAAAGGGAAAGAGAAAATAAACAGTTTGCTGGGAGGCACACAGACAAAGGGATCTCCTGGGTATATTTGTGACAGCTCAGATTAATAAGGATTTCTTCCAGCCCTCACTTTTTTTTTAAGCTACAGCTTTAACTCTCACCTCTATCGCCTCTCCTCTTCCTCTTTGTCTCTCATCGACACTGAAGGTGCAGAGGAGGAGGAGGCGCTGCGGTGGCCGACTGGGTTATCCATCATCCTGGCACGGAGGAAGTGATATTTCCACCGAGCCAAGGAAATAACCTTCAGTCTTTCTTTGAATTAAAAAGAAAAACAGAAAAATGTAACTTACTATTAATTCAGCCAATCGAAGCAGACACTTGACTTGAGCTCATTTTTAAGGTAGAAAAGTTAAATTAACATTCACAGAAATCTAAAACACTTAGTCACTTAGACTCAGGATCTACTTTTGGACGACTCTTTAAGAAAAACAGTCAATTTTGGTTGTTTCTCACCTTTAAATGTGAGGATTTGCTGCTTTTCGTTAGTTTTATATTTATATTTAATTTTAGAGACCAAACAATGTCCTAAAAATCATAAAACAGCCCATGTACAAGGACAATGTCACCGGAATAGTTGAACTTTTATTCTTTTTCTGTTAGCTTAGCTTAGCATAAACACTGGAAACGGGGGTAAAAGCTAGCCTAACCCTAAAACCTTCATATCCGTCAAATTCTCTGCCAGCTTTGTTGCGCCTCGACTCTCCTGTGACCAACAGATGAGCAATTTTTAAAGCCTGTTATCGATTCACGAGTGATTATTGGACAGATTGAAGGGATTTCTGCCGGTTTGAGTCAAAGCAGCTTGGTTGACGCAGGAGGAGTTACATTTTTGCGTGTCGGTGTGAAGCCCAGCCTGATGGCCTTTGACCCTGGAGATGAAGGGGAGGGGGCTGTGGCAGTAGCAGCCATGTGAATAATGGCATGCACACAGTAAAGTGGAGCGTGTGTTCGAAATAGGGATGCTTACAAACAAACAACACAGGCTGATGGGCAGGAAGGCAGTAAAACCAACAGTAAAGGGCCAGATAATGAGTTCCTCCGAGCTAATGGAGGTGTAACAGGGGTAGGGTGCACGAGTCTCTGTAAAGTGTGACAGCACACAGGGTCAATGCATGCTTAGCATGTATTGGTTTTGGGCAAAAGGTCAAGTTAAAGGCTTCAGTACGCATAGATTATTCATTTTCTGTAAGTGCACTCTTACGTGATAGTGTAAACATCTGGAAAGTGTGTGTGTGTGTGTGTGTGTGTGTGTGTGTCTGACGGTCACCTCCTCTCTCGCTCTCATTTGTCTGTGACGGAGGAAGAAACTGCTGATGCAGGGTTATACGTGACAGGTTAATCAATACTGCCAGCGTGCACTCTGACCTAAGTGTGTGTGTGTGTGTGTGTGTGTGTGTGTGTGTGTGTGTGTGTGTGTGTGTTTGTATGGAAGGACATTAGAAGGATACGTGTGCTGTATAAGACAGTAGGGAGGAAACGGTAGGGAGGAAAAAAACTACTTTTAGACGCATCTTAAACATTACTTCTTATTAAAATAAGAATATGAAGTTATAAAGTACATGAAAATAAGAATATGAAGACATAAAGTACATTAAAATAAGAATATAAAGATATAAAGTACATTAAAATAAACTGAATTGATGGGTTTTTTTGCAGCTTGCTAGATCACTCGAAGCTTTTGAGTAGAAATGTTAAAAAACGAAGCACGACAAAAGTCTTTTTTGCGACGCAGGACACAAAAACGTGGTCAGGACTGATTGTTAGGACATAAAACAGCGATTTAACATAGTATGACACTGTACCACATGCATACTATGCGGAGATATCAACGTCAGCAGCCTACAACTTTGCCATTTAATGCCTGGCAGGTCACATAAATCAACTTCGGAAGCACTCCTGCCTGAAACTCCTTAACGTGCCCTACGACGATGACACGAATAAATGGAAACAATACGCAGAGAATAGAGTCAAGCCACTTATGAGCTTTTGTCACGGCTTACACCCACAGAGTGCCTCAGGACGGCGTTTGGGGGAAACTGTGCGGCACCGTCTAGACTGAACGCTTATCAGCTAAAGCAGCCCCCTCCGGGCTTTGATCTGAAGGAGGAGGAGAATCATTTTGTCAGACACCATGAAAACTATTCCTGTTTTACGCGCTCGTGTGTGTGTGTGTTTTTGCCGCATCATCAGCCAGTGTTTAACACTCCCACACACGTGCACTGAGGCATATTAATATCCCCGTAAAAAGCAGTTAAAGGAATTAGATCTGTCGCATCGAGAACACAATAATCAGATCTTCGAGGATCGCTACGGACGCTTGAGGCTCGCTTGATTTATTTCTTGTCTTGAGATCATCTGTTTTCTTCAGGTTCAGATCTTCCCTTCCTCCTCCTCCTCGTCGCCATGCCCGTCGTGCAATAATGGATCCTTTCAGGCTCATCACTATTACTGTTAACGCAGATGCCTCGCCTCCCCTTCTCCTCCTCCTCTGCTCACCCTTTCTGTCAGCTGAATGACTTCTTTTTCCACTGTCCTCTTTCTAACCGCTTCTGCTGAGTGAGTAAGCTCATTCATAACAACTTTCGGGGCCTTCCGTTACGCACACTAAAAACACAATCGGCGCGCTGTATTAGTAAGTGTTTTAAGCCCTATTCTTAAGCAATGAGCTGCTGTACCGGAGAGTGTCTTGCTCGAAAAGCACAACAGGAGGACTTGTCAAGGCCTTCTGTTGGATTTTTGGGGAAGTTCTTTCCAATCGATCTTGTGGTGACATGCAGGAATAATTGTAATTACAGTATTTAGCAGGAACAAGGGAAGTTAGAGCTCTTGTTGTTGACTTTTATCTCGATGTCTGTCCACTTGGCGACTCCGCCAACAAACAGACACAATAATGTCTTCATTGTTTTCCTCGCCAAACAACACCCAATCTCGGACACCGGATCTACAGACTCCATGAGAGTATCAACTGCATAACGTTCCTCCACACGCCCTCCTCTAACTTTCTCCTCTCTCCCTTGTGCTCTTTTCATTTCTCTCTCTATCTCCAGGAGGTGCGGCTCCCAGCCGAAATAATGATAGCTAAACTAAACCCACACGGCTTAATAGTAGCAGTGTCAGACGCAGCAGATGTGACGGTCCTCGAGCCGCGACGTCAGGCGGCTTAGAGGTCAATACACGCTGCTCAGCTTGGAGTTTTCTTTTTTTTTAATCGTCTCGTGTTGATCTAAGTGATGTGTTTGAGATGCACTGTGAGGTAATACACATCTTCTGATAGGCAGGGAGGTGGTTGGTGTCGGTGTGTGTGTGTGTGCTCTCCTGTGCTGCCCTCATTACTGGCACAGGCTCAGTTCAGACAGATGGTCAGAAGGGCTTTATGGTGGCGTATCCCCCCCTCCTATGCTTCCAACACACACACACACACACACACACACACACACACACACACACACACACATGCACAAGCATAATAATACCGCAGGAGTTGACACTGCAGCTTTGACATCTGCTTATAATGAAACATCATTCTGTAGTGTCGGTTGAAGGCCGCGAGACACTTACAACTTTGTTTAAAAACCGGTCATGGCTTTGCCGGCACTCAAACGGCAGCTTGTTATTTAAACGTTAAAGGAATTTAATATCTGAGAAATGTAATGTCAGTAAAGTGCAAAGTCATCCCGGCCTACATTTCTTCACTTCTGTCTTTGATCGGTAACAGATTTCTCCTGCCAGTCTCTCCATCGACATCTGATTTGTCCGGGCGGGGTGAATTTTAGTCAAGGAGCTTAAATCTGATTCAAAATTACAACTCCCCTCAGAGATCAGTCAGATTAAGCAGCCTCCCCGTGTTGCCGCACCACCCTGTCTAGCTATCAGGGGAGTACTCGGGTTTTTCCTGTTGCCGCCGCAACCTACATACGACAGTCGTTTGATTCTGTAACAGAAGCCTCCGGATCAGCTTAACACGAGGCCTGCAGGGGCATCAAATCCCCTCCGAACACATAGGATTCCAGCAGGAGCATGATGTTAGCGTCTTCGTCTGTTTATGTGTGTGTGTGGAAGAGTGGAGGTGGCGTGTGTGAAGGCAAGGAAAGGAGGGAGTGGGAACATTAGGATTCAGAGCTCACAGAGACGGGATGGTTAGATTTATCTATAACAAGCAGATGGCGTTTTAGCGTATGACCATGTAAGCGCTGACAACACATGCCGTAAATACTGCTGACATTGATGGGAAGGCTCTTTGAACATGGTTACGCAATAAAAAAACAAGAGATTTTCCTCTCTGAGACATTATGATCAGCACCTGGTGAAGATTTAGAGATTTTCTCTGCAGTTTGTTGGTTTTTTAAGATCCTGTGAACTAGATTCTCTTTTCTTTTGCTCTGAGGCTAAACACAAAATAAATGCAGGTTATTTTTGGGGGATGTTGTCTGCAGCTGGCGACACAGTAGAAATTTCAGGTTATAGCAAAAAAATAAAAGTTCTGTAGTTACTTTTTATCACACAAACCGAAACTTATCCCTGGAAATGCTGCAAAAGGAAAATAATTCAAGAGGTGAGAGACTCTGCGTCACGAACGTAGATCGATATTAAAACCGATTGATGTTGAAGCTCTTAGCGGTTCTCTGGTGGAGGAGCATTGTCTGCTGACATTTTCTATCTGTATCGGTCTAACCTTATTTACCTGTCTGTATGTGTATCGGTCTTTCTTGTCTGTCTGATGTATCAACTCTTGTGTACAGCAACTTCTGTAAAAATTGGAAAATCCCAAATTCTCTATCTATTCCCCCCAAAAAATCTTCACGTCCCATGAGATCAGCGTCTCTGCTGCACTACGCCGTGAGCCTGACCGCTCCGTCATGCCTACGCTTTTAATCATCGGCGTCTAACTGAGTGGCTAATGTCATTAAGCAGCAGTCAGACACTGGTCTCTGCCCTCCTCATTCATCTACTCCCTTCTTCTACTCTCTCCACTTACTGTAAGCCATCACCTCACGCTGCTAATGAGACATTCTCGTTGATCCAAATTATTCCTTTTTTGAGTTTTTTGAGGCCATTCATGATGAAATTTGTTAAATAACTTCTCAAGGTTCACAGTAAATTGGAGCAGCTGAGCTCTACCTTTAAATATTCTCCATCGATCTCAGACTAAATAATGCACCGATAAAAACTACTAGACTTTAGCTCGAAGGCCTTTTTTAACCTTTATGAATTAAAGAAATTGCCAGATATTTTGGGAATGTGGTGAGACATAGATCTGATTGAAGTGTTTTTATGGCAAGTAGTTAGCTTAGCTTAGCACAAACACTGGAAACAGAGGGGAACTGCTAGCCTGGTCTGTTCGGATTCCATCAACCAGACCAAATCTAAAGCTCACTAATTAAAAAACCTATTAGACGTGTCAGCTAAACCACAATTTAAGTATAATTTGTGGGGTTTACAGTTTTACAGGTGCAGGTAGAGCCAGGCTATCAGTTTCCCTTTGTTTCCAGTGTTTGTGCTAAGCTATGCTAACATCTATCTCTCACCACATTCCCAAAATATATCTGACAATTTCTTTAATTCATAAAGGTTCAGAAGGGCCTTCGAGCTAAAGTCTAGTAGTTTTTAATCGGTGCATTATTTAGTCTGAGATCGATGGAGAATGTTTAAAGGTAGAGCTCAGCTGCTCCAATATACTGTGAAGTCTTATTTAACAAATTTGATCATGAATGACCTAAAAAAACTCATATATGGACGGATGAAAGGAATAATTTGAATGAACGAGAATGTTCAGCAACTAGAATCTCATTAGCAGCTATGTATTTATCGCATAGACGCGAGATTGCTGTCGATCTTCTCGTTTAACTCCCCAATACTTCCCCAGAAATGTTGAACTATTCCTAGAGATGTTCATTAGTCATGCTCACACTAATTTTCTCCAACTGTATTGTCTTGTGTCTATCTAGGCTCCTGTTTCTGGGTGGCAGTGCTCGATGGACGCGTTGTGGGCATAGTGGCAGCGCAAGGCCGCGAGGATGACAACACGGTCGAGCTGAGGCGCATGTCGGTGGACTCTCGCTACCGTGGCAAGGGCATCGCGAAGACACTGGGTCGTCGTGTTCTGGAGTTCGCCGTGCGCAACAACTACGCCGCTGTGGTCCTCGGCACGACGGCTGTCAAGCTGGCCGCCCACAAGCTGTACGAGTCGCTGGGCTTCCGCCGAACGGGCCAGAGCGAGGACTACCGGCTCCCCGGGATGAGCCGCTCGCCGCTGGAGAGGCTCTTCTTCCAGATCCGCTACAGCCGCTACCGCCTGCAGCTCCGTGAGGAGTGAGAGGTGACAGGGAGAGGGAGAGAGAGAGATGGAGAGGGGGAGATGGAGAAAGAGAGGGACAGAGAGAGAGAGAGAGAGAGCAACGACCCTCCTTCACCTGAGAGCCCCGACCGCATCCTCTCCTCTGACAGCTTTTTATTTATTTTGTGTCATTAGAGATAACTTCAAGTATTACTTAACTACTACTTACTACTTCATCTTTAAAAGGTCACTAACGTTTTCATTACTATTATTATGCTTTTTGTTGCTGTTGTTTTTGTATTATACTTTTTTTTTGCATTTTTAAATAAGAGTTTGTTTCTTTTCCTCTATTTTATTAAGCTATTTTTTTTGTACCTTACCCCTCCCCTTTCCATTGTGGGAGTAAAAAAAATAAATAAATTGGCTTTTATCGAAGGCGACTAACTGGCACCCCAACTAGGCACGTTCCCCTGCCCCCTCCTTTTTTTTTGTTTTTTGGTTTAAAGATCATATGACTCTGATCAATACCCCCCCTTCATTACAATGCGCTCTTTACCCCTCCCCCACATTACCTCAACCCTCCCCTTCCCTCCCACATCTCCCCACAGCAAAATTCAATAGAGGGGTTTTTAGACAGGAGAGTGCAATTTGCATTCTTCTTTCATTGGGGGGTGGACAGAGCGGTGGATGGGTTGGGAGGGGCAGATATGGCTTCACACAAAGTGGTGAGGAGAGAGGAGGCGGGGGTTTGTGGTACACACTCTCTTTTTGTTTACAAAAGCTCTGCAGTGTGTGTAGATGTTGTGTGTGTGCATTGTGGACACACACACACAAACCAAGTCATTTGGCTTTTAGCCAGTCTTTCAAGACACCATATTGAAGCACAGCGAGAGTGTGTTACTGACCCCCATAGTGAGAGAGAAGCATGACAGGATGGTTTTACCGGAATATTCGCTGTGAATCCTGCGTGGATTTTGAATCAACACAGCGCATCTTCCTCACACACAAACACACACACGTCCTCCTCTTCTATATCCTCGCTGATTATTTTTGATTGGATCTCTCTCCTTCCTTTCTATTGTTTCATCAGTTTTAATCGCTGCTTTTCTCACCCAAGCTGTGGAGAGGGTCTCTGATTGGTTGAGGTGACAGGAGGGTGGAACTTTCTCCCTGCAGTGTCAGACTGACAAGATACCCAAGATACAATATAGCTGCATGTCAGAGCTATGAGTATGTGAGTGTGTGAGTGTGTGCATGTCTGTATGTTTGAGCGTGTGTGTGTGTGATGAGGCGACGGTCGGACATTAGACCGCGCCTCGACTGCGTACGAGAAACAATTATTTTCATTTTGCGTGAACAGACGCGCACCTTTCTTGCTACGAGTCAAGTGTTATCTAACTAAACATTACTACTTTCTACGTGTACGTATAAATTGTTTACGGATTGAAGACGGATAAATTCTAACATTTTGAATATGTTTAGTATTTGACTGATAATTAGTAATTTTATATATCTTTAAAAAAAAAACATATTACCACATTGTAATATGCAAATTTTGCTGTCAAAACTACGACAATTACAAAGTAGCTGCAGTCTACACTCCGGATAATCCAGGTTATTGGGGTACAACTTGGGTAAGACATGACTACTAGCAATACTTGCAAACCTACAGTACATAACTGAGCACAAATAGCAAATAATGATTTAAACCAACATATTGGCATTAGTCCCCCCCCATGTATTTATATTGTGTATACAGTTGAAAAAACTCATGTAGCGAACAAAAATGTTTTTTTCCCCCCATGACACCTCTCTCCATCTCCATCCTCTGACCATACAACCAGCAGTAGATTCAGCCATCCACGACTCTGAGCCTCAGTTGTCATCGTACCATTTGTAAAAAGTTAAAATATAAAGAAAAATACAACCAAAAAAAAAAAAAACATAAGATTAAAAAAAAAAAAAATTTAATACAAATGTAATCGTCATGAAGTTAGCACTGACCCTCCTTGCCTTGCCACCCTTTCTCCCCCAAACTCTCCCCCCTTATTCCTCCCATTCATGAATCTGTCTGCAACCCTGGGCTAGACCCCAGACCTTCCATTTGAACCCTGCATACCCCTCCACTGACCTTTGACCTTCTCTGTCCCAGACCACACCCACCCCCCTCTCCCATCTCTGCATGCGCCACAGAGCCTTGCTGCACTGCTTTTATTATTCCATTTGAAGCTTGTTGGACCAATCCTAAGACCCCCCGTCGCCCCTACTCTGATGTCATCTAGGCAGTGGGACAAAGTTGCAAGGATGATGTACAGTTGTATGAGTGTAGAAAGTAAAAGAAGGAGGTGTGTGTGTGTGTGTGGTTACTCACCAACTGCAGCACTGCCTGGATGACACCATGCCTGCCAGCCAACCAACTGTAGAATGCAAAAAGCAATGCAAGTGTGGCATGCCTCTGTACCCGGTGTGTGTACGGTGCCTGCCCTGGAAAAGTGTAGAAAATTTTTTTACCTGATTTATATATATATATATATATATATAAATATATATATATAAAAGAAAATAAGTTTCTTTTTTAGATGAACATATAAAAGAAATGTGTGTTTCTTTGTTTGGAAAAAAAAAAGACAAATTGTACCATTTGCATGAAATGTGTCTTTGAATGCAAATATAACTTTTAGGGGAGAAACTCCTAGCACATGGCATACAGTGGAACCATAGACCTGTAATTTTTTTGTTTTTGTAATATTTTATTTGAAATGATCTCTTCTCTGTAATCAGGACAAGGGTGTGAAATTAATTACCAGCCACAAGCCAGTGCTTATAAATCTGCAGGAGGTTACTTTGATCAGAAGTTAGATCCCACGTCGTTAAATCTGAAAGCAGCTCTCGATATGTTTAGATTTATTTGTCACTGGCTGGAGGACAGAAGAAGTTAGTTTCCTTCCTTGATCACAGTGGGAGTAAGGGCATCATAGCTCTTCTTCTATTAAACCAGCTCGTGGTAAGGTTTCCCAAAACTCTTTGCAGATCATCAACGGGCATTCGACATGTAAAAGAAAAAATGTATTCCCTTAGTGCACGATCTTGTGCCTCTTTAATGAGCAACAAGTTAAAATATCTGTCATCCGTCAAGTCCTTTGCCAAGATTATCATATGCAAATAACGGAAACACAGGCAGTGAGATAGTTTGCAGTGACAGTCAAATGTTTAAACTTTGTTCCAGATAATCTGGTTCCTGTTAAAAGTGTCCTCAAACACCACAACAAGCCTCCAATTGTGTTAGCCAAATTCCTAAAAATATACAGTACATACTGGATTCTTTTGCATCTAAGTTTGGATTATACTTTCCGCAATATATATATATATATGTATTTTTTATTTAGGGATGTACATAAATAAATAACCCCCACAATGGACAAGAGATTTTTTGACCAAGCCGTTGAGACGCCTACAGTATGTATGTCAGGTCCCGTGAAACTAAAGCTTCTTCCCCTTCCCTCCGTTTGTTCAAGCCACGACTAAAGGAGGCTTCAGCTACTGAGTTCTTTGTATTTTTTATTTTTTTTAAATTGGAGCCAATCTAAGGTTTCTACAAAGTCGAAAAGCAAGGCACAAATGCACTGAAAGCATCAAACAACAGTATTGTTTAAAAAAAAAATTAATAAAAGATGCACCAGATGTTTCATCGGGCCAACATGTGGAGGGTGCCTCACACCACTTTTGATGCATCTGCTTTGAACTTGGTTGTTGCTGGAGAGTCAAAAAAAAAGAAAAAAGAAAAAGAAAAAAGGGCCGGGCTGTGTTTTGTGACGTTTCTGGGGCAACAGCTACCACTGACCTTCATACAGTACTTACAAATGTCCTACTAAGCTGAGCAGGAAATTAGGTAACTGCAGGGTGAACACTAGATATGAAAATCTTCCCAGTTTGTGTCCATGCAGACTTCATCAAAAATCATCACAAATTTACTTAAAATCTGAGAGCAGAGTTGTGAAATGTCGGTGTCAGTGGTGCTGAAGCTTTAGATTTCCTCACGGAAACACCACGGCAGCGTTAACGATAACTTTTGTTAGTTATCGCTGCCGGTGTTGTTTCGGTCGTTACTGTATGACTCAACCGATTTCTTTTTTCTTTAAGACTTGGGTGAGGTCCGAAGGTTGAGAGTGGAGAAGTGGGCTTTGTTGAGGTGGTTTGTCAAATAAACTGTGGTCTGGATCTTGTGGAAGAATGTGAAGTCTGTCAATTCTGAGCCATTTCTGCTGCTGCCAATCTCAGTTTCATGCCTGATGAAATTTAAAATAACACTCCATATATGTATTTTTGGGAGGAACGATTATCCACACTGGTACATATTCTGAACAAAGGTAATATCATTCAAAGCGCCTTTGCTAAGGCCTTATGCACTGGAATCAAACGCTGGAATTCAAATATCTCGTGGACTGCATGGCTTAAGGTAATTAAACGGGGATTTTTTTTGAATTGTAAAGATGAAGTGCACTGACTAGAATGCATTTATTTCAAGTCTGAGCAATGTCTGTTTTCTACTTCATGTGAATGCTATGCCCTGTGAAGTCTCACCTCCCATTTAAAACTGGTAGCGCATACTTAATGTTAGAATGTAGTGATTAAAAAAACTGTATGCAACTTCTACCAGAGTGTAAATCGAGTTACAAACCATCCCCCCCTGAAAATGTTCTGCTGATGTACAATCCAAAAACAATCTCACACTTTTATTTTATCTATTTTTTATTATTTGGTTTTCTGTGATTTGTTTAAGTGCGAGTGTGCTGTCCTATCGGTTGAGGTTTGAGAAGGTATGCTGCATAAAGAACCGTCTCTCTATCCGGAGACGGTTCTTTTAGTTTAGAGTGCTTTAGAACCCAAAAAACAAAATAAAAAAAGATCATCTCATGCTCTCTGATGGCTACTGAAGCCAAAGTTTCAACTTTAAATCCTAAAACATGGCTGCATGAAGTACCACGGTGAAATAAAAAATATCAGTATTTGTCATGATCGGTTTATCTAGTGGCGAAGGAGCATAGAATTCAAAACTGCACAAATGTACAGATCCTGTGGGTGTGTTGTGTTACTCTGATGATGTGTGTCAATGCTCAACAGCCTTGGGGACGAACACTCACAGGCATGAATGTAAACTGCCAACATTTTTATGTTTTTAATCTTTCCTGGTTGCTTTTTCTTTTTCATTTTATGAATGAGAAGAGCAGTGGTGGTGGAGAGAAGAGGTGGAAAGCAGCTATTGGTTCTTTCATCGAGTGATTAAAACCACTACATTTAGATGTTAGACATTCTTGTGTGATTGTAAATAGCCCGTATCTTTATTACCTGATTGTTATTGTATTATTTACTGCAACCTGTCATCTTTGCTGGTTTTTAACCGATCCTGAGTTTGACTTTTGTCTCAGAAGATGGCTGTCGCCTGGAATGTTCCACCTAACGAGGAGGGTGAGGGGTGAGGGAGGAATGTGCCACATTGGCAGTTAAAAAAATTGTGGGGGGTGGGCGGTGTGGGTGTGGTGGCGGGAGGAGGTCCGCAGCAACAGAGCTCCACAGCATGGACTCCCTCTCTCTCTCTACCTCTGGCGAGGATTTTGCTCCACTGTGGCAAATACAGAAGGACTCACTTTGGACTGAGGCCACAGGTGCCAAGAACACATAAGCACTTGTAGCACAACTGTGTCTTGTTTTGCTATTACAGTACAAATAGTTTTGATTTTTTACATTTCCTATGAAGATTATGGATAAAGTTTCTCTTTCTCCTGTATTATCGACTGTATGTATCACATGCATATATACAAGACGTGATACACGATGTATAATTCGTACTACAAACAAACCCACGGCTATTTTTGGAGGTGAAAATTTGCCAAAGGTGACAGTGATCGCTGCATTTTTATTCCTTATGTGGCTACTTTTTGTTTCATCACAATCCTGTTACTTATTTATTTGGCGAGAAGTCCTGCCCACGTGCCATCTAATCAAGCAATAAATACAAAGACAAAACAGACGGGGGAAAAAAAATTGCAAAATACTGACATACTATCAAGGATGATTTTATTAAATACATGAAATGCTGCATTGATGTTATATCCCTTACTGTACCAATTAGTGGCAGTGATGCCGTCACAGTTTTTTGGCATTGCGACATTACCGCTCATTATATCGAAGCCTGAAGGGGTGTTTGATTGTAAAATGTTTCTGTTTTTTTGTATTTTTCTTTACAAAAGATGTGTTTTTTTGTTTTGTTTTTAAACTCAAAGTCGAAGTACACAGGTGTACCTCTGCGTATTTGTACAGATGTCAATAGGAAATGGGGGGAAATGACAAGAGGGGGATTAATGGATGCTAAAATGAATGAGCAGTTCAAGCAGACAGGAAAACAAACAAAACAAAAGATAGCGTAGCCACACTCTGAAAGTGCAATCTGCTGTTAGTCCCTTAACTGAGCTTTTATCTAAACCACAAAGACTTCCGGTTAACTTGTACCACTGAGACATGCACTGCAACTCTACTACCACCAACCACTCTGTTAGTATGATTGAAAAGTATCAATTAAAAAAAAAACATGCTGCGGCTGCCAGAATTGCAAACTCTCAAACCGTGTTGACTTTTCTTACAAGTGAGATTCAAAGTCTTTCTTCTTCTTCTTTTGGAATCTGCAAGTTAGTAACTGTAAAGTTGTAAAATATATTTTACTGTAAATAGCATCTAGGGGTCATTTTTACTCCTTTTGTAACAGAAACTGTGGATTTAAAATATATAAAAAATATATTTTAAAGATATTTACAGCACTAATAAAGAGATTCTACAGTAGTGCAGGTGTCTTCATCTGTATTACCTCATGACAATCCCATACTGACTAACGGCTGCCACTTTCAGGGGCTATAGTGCACGCCATCTTAACCTCTGTGTCTCCGTCGGACACAACCCTGTCTGCTTGAACTCTCAAGTCGTCAGAGAGAGCCTGAAACGCTGCAACAGCAGCAGCTCTGTTAACCCACAGCCATGGCTATGAATATTAGCAGCTTTGGGCTGAGCTGCTGCTGCTGCAAAAAAAAAAAAAAAAAAAAGCAAAGAGGCTCTCTCTGCCCTGGAGCCCTGTCATGGCTGTTGTCTGTTGCCAGGAAACCGACCCCGCACAAAGCACAGCAGGGGGACTGATATGCAGCCACACTGTGGGGAGGCAGGCAGGTCAACCAGTCGGCCATGATGGAGGAATGGAAAGAGAGGGACTGATAGATAGATGGAGGAGATGGATGGAGTCAGAGACGGGGGGTGGGGAGGGTGAATTAAATTGCAACTGAGGGAACTTTGGAAACCAGAGGGGGGTTAGGGGACCTGTAAGGGAACGGACGGGTGCTTTGGCTACGGTGAGGAATTTGACAAAAGAGGCCCTTAGGCATGTAAAGTAGAGCAGTGAGTAAATAGTGTCTGGGGACTGTTGGGTTAGAGAGGTTACTGGAAAAGAGAGAGAGAGAGCGGGAAAAGCAGGGTTGAAATCATTGACAGATGTGGCGTGGGGGGCAAGAACCTCATGTACGGTAATAAGCTTAAACATGATGTGGCGATTGAGCAGATTTAGACGAAGACGCTGTTGGTACAACCGGTCTGCCCGACCTCAGTGAGCCTGCAGTGACAACCTGGTTTTAATTGAGTGGGGGGGGGGGTCTATTAGCTTTCAGTTCCCTTTTTGCCATTCCTTTGGAAGACTGCTGTATTACCACACCGGGATTACTATTATTATTATTGTGATTATTAACCCTTTCTTTTATACTGACAACAACTGGAACACTGTATAGATGTAAAGATGGCATTTCCTGCATTATGACGATGATTGAAACATGGATGTACATATATTGTATCAATTAAAAATGATGATGCATTAAGCTTTTATATGTTGCAACAGCAAGCAGATTTTTTTTTGAGAGAGAGAGAGATACATAATTTGAGATTTGAAGTGATATGAATGTGCCGCGGGGTCTACTTACACATCCCGCCGTCGTCATGGCAGCTAGGGGAAGCTCATGCTGTTGCCCATGACAACAGAGGGACCCCTCAGGCGGCCTTGGCTCCTGCGAATGGCACAGGTCATTAAAGTGAAGGCGGCAACTCGTGCCAAACGAACATAACCTCGTTCACATCTTTTAAAATTGAGCAGAGCAGGAGATAAGACGCTCCAACAGAGGGCGGAGCAAATCTGGAGCTAGTACGGTGTTGGACACAAACAAAAGAGCACAGCTTTATTAATATTTGTTATACCTACTATAAACACTCCTACTCCAAAAGTGCAGAGTGCCCTCTAGAATTTGCACATACCGGTCTCACGCTCTGCTCGCAGAGGGGGGAAGGCCGTGCACCCTTAAACCACAGAACAATGAGAGAATAGAGGGGCAGATTTCCATAACACTGTCTACTGCGCCGGCTCTGAACTGCTCATACTGACCCGATGGTGAGAAAAGCCGCTCTCACATCAGCGCACGGAGAGCACATTCCTGTCAGCGGGGTTCAAGAAGCAAAGTGAAGGGCTGCTTCTGGTTAAAAAAAGAAAAGAAAGAAAGAAAAGTAGAGGAATGTAAATACATGACGAGACAGAACTGGATATCCCACATGCCACCTTTGTACCGGCTTAAAAAGTGACAGCTCCTATAATTAGCAGACAACATGAGGTGACATTTCAAATAGGTAATGGGGGTCAGGCTTTGTAAAAATGTCACATGGCATACGGTTCTGCCTGGACTCATTTTGTGGGCTTAAAGGGTCTTAATTGGAGGACGGTATAAAAGGGGCAAAAAGAGCCACGGTGCCAGGAAGCAGAAAATCTCGGTCAGTGTGCCTGGAAGCCGGTGACTGTGTATGTGTGTGTGCATTCATGGTGGTTGCATGGATAAAAAGAGAGCCTGTGAGTGTTTTTCTTAAGTGTGTATGCTTGTGTACGAGCATTTGTGGAATGTGTGTGTGTGTCAGAGGCACGACAAGACAAAAGGGGAGAGTGGGCTAGAGCCAAGTGTGCGGATAAAAGATGAGCCGGAGAGAGAGAGAGAGCGAGCGAGGCGCTGAGCGAAAATTAGATCATCTGCTTTAAATCAGCTGAATGCAACCGACAAAAAGGTGAAGGCTGTTGGAGAAAGCGTCCCTGAAAATAACAGAAGAGCTTTTAAATACATCTGACTCTTAATTGCTCTTTTTCCCAGCAATTCCTCTCTAAAGACATTCACTAGAAAATTGACTCATTTGTTGAAATCCAAGGTTATTATGCTAAAAAAAAACTCTAAATGTAACCTGCAAATGAGCTTAAAGTATTAATTAAGGATTAGTGCTTAATGTACACAGAGAACAATCTGCAGGAGGAACTTGAAACGGGTGAAAGAAGTCGCTGAGTTTATCGAGTGGGAACCGGTCACAGATGTTTGTGAATCAATGCAAGCTTTATTCAGCATGAAAAGGAATAAATACAGAACACATCTACAGGAGATTTCAGATACACAACCGTCTAAAAATCATCCAGCACGAACCAATAAATATCAAGCAGCCTCCTCAAACGTGTAGCTTCACCTTGGCAACAAGGCGGAGAAAACAGCGTTGGTCTTAACAAGAGAGTGTGAAAACTGAGGAGGAGGACAAGGAATCTTTTTTTTTTGCAGGATAGAGAGAGAGAAAGAGAAAAAAAAGAAGAACTGGCGCGATCCAGTCTGTGGCTCTTGCCGTTGCCCCCGGATACGGATGGAGTGAAAGCAAGAACTGGGAGCTGGAGGGAGCTGCAGCTGCCTGGTTTCCATAGCAATGTAGATGCAGGACAAGTGAAGAGAAAGAGAGAGAGACAGAGAGAGAGAGGGAGAAACGGAACGAGAAACTAGGAAGAGGTAGAGAGAGATGAGAGCGGAGAAAATGTCTGAAGGCTGTGAAAGGAGCGAATGTATTCAGTGCAGAGGCGAAGGTGGAGAGAGCGATGGAGGGATGTGAAGCTCAGACATGGATCCCCAAGACTTGCCACTGGAGACCGCCACCTTCAGAGGGACCTGGGAAGCGCACACACACACACACACACACACACACACACACACACACACACACACACACACACACACACACACCAGAGAAGGAAAAGGTGTCAGTGTGTCAGCGTACATGTGTAAACGTCATTCACAGTGACCTACATTGATTTTCTCTCACCTAACTGTTGCTCAAAGAAGAGCAGCCACAAAACCGAGGATGATTTCAAATCTCTACGAGATCTTGATCGTTTGAAGATTAAAGTAAATACTTCATAAAAGGAGATGAGAATGATGGATCTATGGTTGAAATATCTGCATAATCTTAAGCACTTAAAATTAAATAAGCCACGCGCCTGTTTCTTGTGCTATAACACTGCACAGTTTTTATTCTTCACATCTCCATTAACCTCGGCCCCATAGCAACAAAAGAATCCCTGCATCCACTGACTGACTGACGAGTGTAGAAACCCTCTGAACACGGACAACTGGCACTATTACGACGCTGGATCATTTGAATTACAGGTCACGTATACTCACCTTAAGATGAACCCCGAGGTGGTCGATGTGTTGAAGAGACTCCATGGTGCTCTTTACAAGAGCTGCACACATAAAGTACATGAACACACGGGATAAAGATCATACCTTTGGACCGTAGTCATCATTTAAAGACACTACGAGCAGATCACACCTGAAACTGTAACTGAACAGTCGGTGGTCGAGGAAGAAGAACGTGCAGTACTCTTCAGCATAGAACCATTTAGAGTACGGTACATTAGTGTTAAGAAATGATGATCGGATGTAGTGAATTTACCTGCAAACCGCTCCACCTGAGAGTCCTCCACTTCGTACAGCAGCTCGTCGTGGAGCTGCGCTATCAGCCTGCAAACATCCAGAGAGACATGACACACAAACTACTGCTAGATTACTACCGATACTACCTCTAATGATGTGGCATTCGGCTCATTTTCAACCATAATGGCTTCAGCCAAGTCCCCTCCCCAGTACTTTGTATTAGGGATCGACCGATACGGGTTTTTTGATGGCCGATGCGATACCGATTTTTTCCCCATGGCCCATGGCCGATACCCGATTTCCGATACCCGATTTCCGATACCGATATGGGTTAAAAAAAGTTTAAAAAATGACAAATATTCCAGGTCTCAAGTTAAAAATAAATAGCCATTTATTTATAATAACATGAATAACAGGAAAATGACAATCATGTCTGAAGCCCATTGAGCATTTTTTTTTAAGTGTCTGCTTAATGCTTATACAGTATTATATCCACTTAAAAAGGAATAGCCCACATACTTCGGTGCTTTTATTCATTTTTATTTATTTAAAAAATATATATTAGTTTGGCTTGACACATTCAAAGGACTGTGGCTTGACAGTGGCAACAGAGCTTGACTGCACATTTGAGAAATGTTGGGAATGACACAAAGATTATTTAGAGTAAATGTTTAGGCCTATTTTACAACTGTAGGCCTATATTGTACTTGATATACCATTGCCTTTGAAGCAGGCAGTGACAGTAAATAGCCTGACTTGATCATCATCCGCATTGCAAAGTGAGTGAATGAATTGTAGATTTGTCACTTTTTAAAAAAATAAAAAATGGGCACACCATAATTTGTTTTAGTTGTGGAGAAACAAAACCTCGCTGCTTGCCCCCTGCTTTGTTTCAGGAAGAGGGGAGAGGGGCGGGACAAATCACAACAATCTCCCTTTAGGTTTGACGCATCAAACTTTATCCATTTCGACATTGTCTTAGTTATTATCAAATCCCACGCCACCTCTAACTCTAACGAAGTGTACCCTTATATTGCACACAATATGCGTGGCGAGTTACGTTTAGGAGGGATTTAGAAGTTTATTCAGTGATAATCACTCGCATGCCATTATTGCTCCCGCGGTGTCGACATGCACTGACACGGCGCTACCCCATGTGTTCAAAAATATCCCCGTACGTAAGCTAAAGTAGTCTATGGCTTAGCAAGCCTCTTCTCGAAACCCCAAAACGTTTCATTAGGTCCTGGACTGTTGGGTTCGTTGTGCAGTTATCTGATTACAGCAACTGTTCCGCTCCGCGCTGATCACTTTTTCTCGCTCCATCTGTCTCTCCCTCACGTGCGTGCACACTCACTCTCACTCACACACACACACACACACACACACTGGGCTGCTTCACCGGTGTTCGCCGGTTTAACTCCTGCAAACGCCGAATTGACAGTGACTGATAACAACACCGACTTCATTTGAACTTTAAACTGCGGGTGATTGCATCATAGCCTACTCTTAGTGTTACAGCTCCCTAGTTTAGGTTGGCAGTTTAAATGCGACGCACTTAAACAGCATTCCCGTTTTTTTCGACTCACTTAATGACTTTCAGGCACACGCATGCTACTGTATGCAGTGCAATGCCATGTGCATACTATGCTGCGGGGGCTGCAGCAGCGTGCATAGCGGGTCTTCACAGAGCTGCCCTTGAACGCCTGTCTGTAAATGACGCTGGATGCGTATCGGCCGTATCGGCCATGTGTATCGGCCGATGCCGATACACCTAAACAACGCTAATATCGGCCCGATATATCGGCCGGCCGATATATCGGTCGACCCTTACTTTGTATCCCACTCTCTGAACATAAGCATCTAATTTCGGTATGTTTCAGCGATTGGCTTCAAGTGTGTTTACTCCAGCAGAATGTTGTTGCAGCCATTTGAGAAAAACTCATCAGCTCTACGGATTTAGCTGGCTGCAAAAATAGTGAATGTTGTTTATGTGTTTTGGCATGAAAGAATACAGATTATATTCATACAAATAGTCAAGTAGCAAAGGGAGCAGTGGCTCGTAATAAGGGCGTGTTCAGTCGGTGGCGCTGTGATTAGTGGTTGTACCTGGCAGAGAGCGAGCCGGAGGAAGAGACCAGGTTAAAGATTCGGATCATGGCCGTCTTACAGAGATCAGCAGCAGAACCTGCACGCACAAAATCCCACACAGCTTAGCAAGCTACACGAGTAAGTAAAATAATTAGTTTTCATCATACAGACCAGAAAACAACCGACCTTGGACCACAAAGTTGACAGCCTGCCTCGCAGCCTGCATGCGGACGCCCCAGTTGGGAGAGTTGATGTTGGGGAGGGTCCGTCGGCGACCCATGATGGAGAGCACATAACCTAAAAAAAAGCAAATTCATTTTATGCTCGGTGTGAACATCCTCAGTCGAGTAATTGTCCTCAAGGCAAGGCTCATCCTCCTGTACAATGAGTATTTATAGTATTCAATATAGCAGCTATGCTGGAAACACAAATCAGCAGTGGTGTAGCACACTGTGAAGTAGAGAGCATACTGTAACTTGAAATGTGATGATCTAACACGGTTCTGTTTGCTGATAATGTATTTGGTGGCTTGCTTACTAGCCGAATGAATATACACTCTTGTCGATTATGTTTTCATACATTTTTCTATTTATCCACACGTGGTTTAATTAATAATTAATTTAAAAAATCACACAGTCACATTTAAAACATTTTATTCCAACAGTGTGCATTCACAATCCTAAAAACAACGTGAGATATCGTCCTTTTTATTCCACTTATTCTACTTTATTGTCAAAATCACGTCTTTGCCGATATTTAAATAAACCGGGAGGCTGAAGAAGCAGTACATGCAACATGACGTTGGCCAGCGTACCTCGAAACCTCGAGGTAACATCACTCGGGCTCTGTCCATTCTTTATACTGTAGGTCCCTGTAAGCTCACTTCTTTCGAACTCCACAGCTCTGGTTTATTTTCATTTTTAAACTTGTAGTTTTCAGCCCCACCAGATGCCGACTCCCACAAATCAAGAAACACTCTGCTTCTTTTTTTGAACCGTCTCACTCCTTTTCAGTCAGGTGAGTCATCCACGACTAGACGCCGAGCTTGTGAGGCCAAGAGAACAGTTTCCTGAAAAGTCATTTGTTGATACAGCATTATAGGTGATTATGGTCACACACACACACACACACACACACACACACACACACACACACACACACACACACACACACACACACACACACACACACACACTCTTTTACAATTCCTGGCATTCGCATTATTCTCCCACAAAAGCAGAGAGGAACACACAGATTCCCAGTACAGTTGCACAAACACACACTGGAAAGGCAACACAAGAATGTGCGGTGACGTGATACACACAAACACACATTATCAAACGCAGGTATGCAACACACACACACACAACACATGCACAAAGTGGACCAGTACATTCCACCAGCTGGACAATGGAGCAGGCTTAGCAGCTAAATCCCTTTAGTATCCCTTACTATGAGGAAAGCCAACTGGGGCTCCAAACCTGAATGACACACACAATCGCTCGCATGCGCACACACACAAACCAGCATAAATGCATAGGAAATGAGCGCGCAACAGATAGTAACGAACACAAAAAAACCTTCGACTCCACTACTGTGAATTGACGCATGACATGTGTGTGACCTCTCTGCCGGGAATGTGACATTTGTTCGGGGGCCCGATGACGGGGATGTGCGGTCCATGCATCACATGGACGGACAGGTGTGAGCATGAAACACACACACACACACACAAAGTGGTCGTACGTTTGATGAGCAGCGATAGAAAGAACTGAAAAGTATCGTGTAACAACTTCTGTTGTTACCAAATTAATAATTACATCAAATCCTAATTAGAAATGAACTAAATGAGAATCAAAAGCCATGAAAATATATTTTCTGCATCAGCTTTTTACTCACAGATGATGCCGTTTTCTACCAAAGTCGTACCTTCCACGCTTAAATTGGTATTTTACATTATTTGAATCAAAGTTTCGATCAAGGACAGTCGATGTGTTGCTTATTTTCTGTGTAGTATTGCAGCTAAACTGCAAATCTGTCTCATTACAGACTGAGTTGAAATATCCGCACGTGTGTGTGCGCATGAACAATCTGACAGTGCGTCTGAGCCAGCGTGTGGTTTACATATCTATGCAGATCTAGGCTTCCCTGATGTCTGCTGTGGCCTTCAAAGCCTTGGCTGGTTTTCATCTCTGTGATTCCCCGTGTTGTTTGTCTCAGCATCTTTTCATCTCCGGAGGTCTTTCCAAGTGAAGGTACAGGATTCATCCCAGGAGTGCGAATGAAACATGTGACAACACAGAGTGACGGCAAACATCTTTGGCTACTGAGTAATTTATTCATTTGTTACATTCCTGTTCTTCTTCCTTCATTACAACCACAGCCTGTTTCTCGTTTTCCACTCTCTGCTGCTACACCCACACTGTGGTGCTGACCTCACCTTCACTTTGCCCTTTCCGGTAACAAATAAAACAGCCTGCACTGCTCACCTCACCTCATCTCTGTCAGCCTGCCAGTACCCAGCAGCTTCTGAAGAAGATGTCGCTGTATCGGATACCAATCAACTATAAAGTGAGTGGACAAGGAGCCCGGGTACTGAGTGCTGAATCACACCGCGACAGCTCACACAGCTAGCGAGTCTGGTGTGATACTGTACGTCTACCCCCAGACAGCATGGATTACAGAGGACTATATTATCGATCAGAATTTAAAAATTTATGTCGCGAAGGAGGTGTGGGGTGAGGGAAAGACATACGTGAAAGAGAAAACGGTGGCGTGGGTTCGTAAAGAGAGACAGACAGGGATATGGAAATGAGGAGAGACAGACAGGAGAGTGTGGGACGAGCAGGGAAGATAGTCTCCGATGGGAGGATCACCATGGTGATGAGCTGAATTAAAGCGGGCTGTTTAGCGCAAGAACGGGAAGGCTTCCACGGTGAACCGTGAGTCCATTGTGTCGCTTCGATTACCGACACCGGAGGAAAAGCGAGGTGTGTCACCCTTGTGATAGGTTGCCGTGGGTGATAGGAGCACCTGGTTAGGGCAGCGTTTGTCAGGATGTTTTCATGTGTCTGTGGCATGAATAAACATCTACATGCCCTGACCTAATTCTTGATGTTTACCACAAAACAAGGTTGTTTTTCAGTGCATGCTACACAAGATAAGAATGACTAAGGACCTAGTTCCCCATGCCTGAGGGAGTAGCTAAAGTTTGGGCATTTAATAGTCCCCGGCACAAGTGGCTCTTTCTCTCCTGATTTTGACTAATTTGATCGGGGTGTAATTGGTTTACGCTGATCTGTTTTGATGCAGGCTGACCTCATCCCTCTCCTGCCCGTCAATAGTGGGCTCATGTACCGTGTGCAATGAGGGTTAAAGTGCAGACTTTACACTATTCCGTGTGTGTGAGCGCGTTTCAGTCTCAGGTGTGCTGTGTTGGCAGTTCGTTCAGAATATAAATAGTGTCCCATCTGATCTGTCAGCCCCTCATCCGCCCACCCTCCTCCGTCCACCTCAAGTATTGACCTAGGGCAGTTTGTCTTTTTCCTGCCAATGCAAGCACATCTTCTTTTTCCTCAGCCGCACACACACACACACATTAATCCATGCAGAGCGTGGGCGTATGTGTGTGCACACCTAAGAAATTGAAGCTACACAGTGGGCTATAACCCAGATACACACACACATTCATTTTGTTGTAGGTTCTGCTGACTTCTTCTACTTGTAAACATTGACCTTTAATTTCCCATAGTTTAACTGTGACTCCGATCCTATAAATAAACATTTTGCTGTCGAATTCTGGGACAGAACTGTTTTTATACGGTACGTGGCACCATTTGCTTCCAACATTTAGACTCAAGATAAACTGGAAGTAAGTCACGCTGAGGATTTAAATGTGCACAGACCTTGGTTGTGGCACTTCTGGACGGTCCTCTGAATGAAGGCCTGGACTTCTCTGTAGGTCTGGAGGAAGCTGTCCTGGAATCGGCTGGCCTGCTCCCCACTCACCCCAAGAATCCCCGACAGACGCTCACGACCTGCGACGCAAACAACAGAACACTAACTCACAACGCTGAGAGAAGCTATCAGCAGATATAACATAACTAGTATGACTAAGCATGATTTTTTTAGGCACAGTGATTAACTGTGGCTTTCACCACATCTGCAGTATGCGGAATGAGTAGACGTTTTGAGAAATACACTTCTTGGCTTTCGTCCTGTGAAGTTATTGCCCCTGGCCATGAAATGGTCTGGAACATAATTCCCCGTAACACCACGCTTAGTCACTCTTGCACTTCAGTTTTTGTATGGACACAAATGAGACATAATGGGTTTATTTTTTATTCTTTTTAACAGTCAAGCTCTCTCTCTCGCCTTTTCAATTCTTTCCAGCAGTGGGTTCATATTTACTGTACGAATATGAGAGTGGCATCAATTTTCATGACAATTCTCTGATTTTAAATGTTGCGAAACTATCGCTATCATGACCGATTGAAGTGTTAGGCAAGGTGAGTGGAAGAGAAAAGAGAGTTGAAAGGGGCAGAGTGAGCAGAGGGCAGATTGGACCAGAGGGCAAAAGAACAGAAGAGAAAAAGTATAGCCTCGAGAAAGGTGAAAGATAGAGGAGGACATGATAAAAAGAAAGGGGGCAGGGATCAGGTCTGCAAGACCACAAGGCCTGTGTCTGCATGTAGTGATGATGAAGTGAAGAACACAAAAGCTCAGTGTATGTGTGTTCACAGGAAGTGTTAAAGGCGTACAGCCTGTAGCAGGAGTAGAGGATTGGGCTATAAGGTTAGGAACAGATCGATGGCGGAGTGTAGAGGGTGAGCTAATGGGTGCTGCAGTTACTGTGTGTGTGTGTGTGTTTGTGGATTTGAGCTATGAGGCGTGTGTGTTCATGTGTGGTTGGTGATGAGTAATATCATGCCAAACAGCCCCGAGAGCTGGTAGGAGGGTTAGCAGGGGGGAGACAGAAGTTTCTGCAGATTAAAAATCACCACCGCCGTTCAACACACACACACACACACACACACACACACACACACACACACACACACACACACACACATTCTCGTATTTGTTACCTTCTTGAGACCTCCGATTAAATACTACCATACCAGGACCACCCTTTCTAGACCTGATAGGAACACATGAAAGACATCCCTGAACTTGGAAAAAAATCTATTTTAATAATATCACCTCAGATTTAAGATAAACACACACACAAAAAAAGTTATTTCCCAGATATTTTACTATACTTGTAAGGACCGCCTCAATTTTTTTTTTCCTAAAGTAACCCTACTGCATTGGCTTTTATGAGTTCAGTCAAGTACACAGAGTAAAGTTTTAAATATCCTGGATGTGTCAGTACTCTGATACTCAGTACTCGAAAACAGCTTATTTGTTACAAAGCAACAAGCACTAACTATTAATTATAAACATGATTGTATTTATCCCATCCTTCTGATGAGCTGTTCTGTCCTGACAGAAGTGAAAAAAAAAACAGATTAAAGTAAAAAATGTCAAATATGTTTTGTCAGACAGCATAAAGCATGGTATAAAGCATCTCGTGTGCTCCTTTCTCTCTCAATTTGTGCTGTGGGCATAGTGGTGTTGTGGTGCTCCCTCTCACTGTCCTGGATCCCCTTGCTTGACTGTTCAGGTTCATAGGCCACTTAAAAGTTCCGGTCATTTTAGAGACTGTTTTGTTTCTGTGTTTTATAATTGTGACCTGGGACTCTTTCCAACCTGCCTGCGGTCCCTGCACCTCTCCAGCGAGCTATACTCAGTCCTCAGCCTCTGTCAGCCATCATCTCCTCTCCACTTCACTTCTCTGGTAGCCTGCAATAAATCTCCATAATTTCACCTCACCTCTGTGCCCTGTATTTGTGTCCACAACACCACCACAACAGTGTTGTTTAATGAAGATGATTTAGACAATAATTATACAACATGTTGAGCTTGTGCTATAGTCTAAAGCTGTTACATTTCAAACAACCACGTCTTTCCCATCCCAAAGTGTCTAAGTGAGAGCAAAGACCACAGTCAACTAAAAGAAGACTTAATGAAATCAAGGATACTTCTGCCAGAACATTAGCATTTAATGTTGCTTTTTTAGAGCAACCAGCTCCAATACAAAACCATTGTACAAAACAATTTTAAATCCAATGTACTATTTGTACAAATAACATCATTGTATTTGTGCAACACAGCTTTTTTTTTAACCTGAATTCCAAGAAAAGTGGTAAAAGTGCATTTTAAGAACAAAACATGCAAACATTCGTAAAATGCCTTAAAATATCTTTCAAAATAAAAGCAGCATTTGAAAAAAACAAAACCCTCACTACTCAAAGGGTTAGAACAGGTATGACATACAGATCACATGTCAGAGCCATAACAGTACCTTCTCAGACAGAACACATACATATCAAAAGGTACAGTAGAAAATATGAACCAGGAAGTTGTTGCATTGTATTGCATTGCATTATAAGTGAAAGGCCCTTGAACCGGTGGGGTGCTTTAATCAAACCCTGTAACAATTATTTAAGTAACTTTTTTTGTCACAATCCACTCCGGTCCCCTGCCTGCTTTTCCCCTGGGTGCAGGTAAGAGGGAAAAGCAGGCAGGGGACCGGAGTGGATTGTGACATTTTTGGGGTTTTTTCAACAGACGAACAGTTTCAGCCTCACTATGTGTGCAGCTAAGATACAATAGATATATGTGACTAAAGTGTTCCTATGGAAACAGAAGGCCTACTGTCATGGTGTGGAAGGTGTAGGCCTACCTTTGTAAACATAGTCCATGTCTACAGCTTCTGATCTGACACGATTCTATTGTAAACATAGAATTTCACACCTCTCCAGTCCCTGTGAGCGAGGGCTCTAGGTGAAGCAGCGATGCACCTCTCACAGTCTTGTTTTCCAGGGGTCTTGCCGATACGAATGAAAACCATCAGAGTCTTTTCAACTGCTTTCACCTCCTCTGTTGACCACTTTTGTTTTGCCTTTTTACCACCTTGGAAAGGAGATTGTAAAGAACATTTATTACACAGGAAATTTAATACATGCACAGGTGTATGCGCTTGTTGTGTATGTAAGAGGTCATTGACTAAATAACATGGATTGGGTTGAGAGCCTACCTATGTTTTACCTGGACAAGTTGCCCGTATATAAAATTGTTAATTTAATTTCATGTTCATATTCAATTCATTGTTAAGGAACTATGTGTCTGGTAATTTCACTGCTGTTTACTTAGCTACCAGGCCAGTGGTTTGGCATATGTATATTAGTGTTCAACCTGAGGGGTATTCCAGAAAGGAGGTTCAACAAACTCTGAGCCTAACCCTGAGCTAAACCTGTAAAGTGAAACTTCTCTTCAGAGTTTTCAGTACCAGAACAGTTGATCTCAGTTAGTTCAGTCAACTCTAGTTTGTTAATTCTGAGTTTTCACATAAATACGTAATGACAACACATAATGACAACACCACATTCTTACCTCCCGAGCCTCTCTTCTGTCCAAGCTGCTGCTTTGACATGCTTTTCTTACGTCGAGTCACAGGTTCCTCTCCTGGAAAACATTTATTGGAAACAAAGTTAAGTACGTGGCGTGACTAGCCTACTGCCACAGATTCTGCAGAAATCTTCACAACATGCAGAGAAAACATAGCAGTAACTAGTAATATAATTATTAAATTTCAGCCAGTTGGACAACCTCTAAAAACGATCAAGAGGATATTTTCACTTCACACCACTTGTGAAGCAAAGGCATTGTGATGACAAAGTAAATATTCCAGCCAAGCAGAGAGACTGGACAGACTAGCTGTTGTCTGGCAAGAAAAGGGTCAATCAGCCTTTGATTTTCCTCTTATTTCAGTTACAGTGCATAGAAACTGCTGCTGACACAAATGTACATCATAGTGGGAAAAGAAAGAGCCATGTGTCACACTTACCTTCTGAGCTTTGCTCTTCTGCAGACTGCTGTTTGTGTTGAGTCACTGAAGCTCCTCCTAGAAAACATTCATAGAAAATCAACTCATAAACAGGACATGAATGAGCCTCTGCATGTTGTTTAATGTGTACAAATGTCCAGAGTTACTGTGTATAGATGCTCTGACCAAACACAGCTACAAGAATAATTTATCATACATGTGAATATAAGGACACATAATGACAACACCACATTCTTACCTCCCGAGCCTCTCTTTTGTCCAAGCTGCTGCTTTGACGTGCTTTTCTTACGTCGAGTCACAGGTTCCTCTCCTGGAAAACATTCATAGGAAACAAAGTTAAGTTCGTGGCGTGACTAGCCATCTATACAGTCTGACTGTATGATGTCCAGAACTACTGTGTATAGACTGATGTTGGCATTAATACAAAAAAGGGTAATGTTATTATGATCTAGCACACCAGTCAGAAGCATAGACATACCTGCTGGAGCAGCTGGATGATCTTCACATTTAGATGACACCTCTGAGCTTTCTTCCATTATTTCAGATTGGTCTGCATGATGGCAAACAAAGGCGAATTGAATCAAATTAAATATGTGTGAATTGAAATTATACAGGTGCACAGTCAACATTGCTCTTATAATAAGTGATGTGTTACCATTGGGGCTGATTGAGATTTGGTCAAGACCTTTCCCCTTGAACTCTGCCAGTCTGCCCTGATCACAGGCCATCAGTACCTTACTAATCTTTGCCAACTGCAAAGTTCCTTCAGAGTCAGCTTCTACTCGAGAACTTGTGCTTGTCTTAATACTCTTTTTGTATCTTGATTCACCTGATTCCTCTTCTTCACTAGAACTGTCACTTCTGTTGTATCGTTTCTTTGTTTTCAGTCTTGGTTCATCTGATTCCTCTTCTCTGAAATGCACACTGGCTTTCTTACCTTGCTTCTTTTTCGATTTTAAAGTGCTTGGTCTTTGCTTCGGACTATTTTGTTCTGAGCATTCATCTGAACTGGCCTCTGATGACGCTAGGACATACTCCTCTTCACTGATGCTGTTAGTGGAAAGTGAACAATCTTCGTGGCACTCAAGCATTTCTTTGGTCAGCTACAATAGAACAGAGACATTTAATTTATGTTAGAATCAAAAGTGAGCAACGTCATAATGCAAAAATAGCTGCAAGCAGCAATGACGGGCCCATGCAGATCAGGCGATCATGTAATGTAATAATAGTAAGCGTTAGCATACATGTACGACACTGTACAACACTGTACAACAGTGTACTGTACGACACTGTACAACACTGTACTGCACTGTACAGCGCTGTACAACACTGTACAACACTGTACAGCACTGTACTGCACTGTACGACACTGTACGGCACTGTACAACACTGTACAACACTGCACGGCACTGCACGGCACTGCACTGTACAACACTGTACTGCACTGTACAACACTGTACAACACTGTACTGCACTGTACAACACTGTACAACACTGTACTGCACTGTACGACACTGTACTGCACTGTACGACACTGTACGACACTGTACTGCACTGTACTGCACTGTACTGCACTGTACTGCACTGTACGACACTGTACTGCACTGTACAACACTGTACAACACTGTACTGCACTGTACTGCACTGTACTGCACTGCACTGTACTGCACTGTACTGCACTGTACAACACTGTACTGCACTGCACTGTACAACACTGTACTGCACTGTACTGCACTGTACAACACTGTACGACACTGTACTGCACTGTACAACACTGTACTGCACTGCACTGTACTGCACTGTACAACACTGTACTGCACTGCACTGTACAACACTGTACTGCACTGTACTGCACTGTACTGCACTGTACAACACTGTACGACACTGTACGACACTGTACGACACTGTACAACACTGTACAGCACTGTACTGCACTGTACAACACTGTACAACACTGTACAACACTGTACTGCACTGTACAGCACTGTACAGCACTGTACGACACTGTACTACACTGTACTACACTGTACTACACTGTACTGCCCTGTACTGCCCTGTACTGCCCTGTACTGCCCTGTACAACACTGTACAGCACTGTACTGCACTGTACTGCACTGTACTGCACTGCACTGCACTGGACTGCACTGGACTGCACTGTACTGTACTGCACTGTACAACACTGTACTACACTGTACTGCACTGTACTACACTGTACTACACTGTACTACACTGTACTGCATTTACTTACAAATACGCTGTCTGTTCTTGTTAAGGGTGGAACCTCAATGTCATCTTCTATCTGCAAAAATTGTAAAGGGAAATTTGTAAAATTTAAATAGAAGCATTTTGAAAATATCACAGGCAAGATTAATTACAGGTTTGTATTAATAAAACCTAGGGTCTGCAGGCTAACTTGTGGAACAATAGATAAACTTCAGTTATATAGCTCTATAAGCTCTGAGCCTCACTATGACAGCAACTGATGAAATGTTATATTTGCTGCAAAATCAAGTAGTTACAACTTATGCTTACAATCAGTATAATTGAATTTTTTATGCATGTTAGTGACAGAAAGAGGTCAGGTGGCTTTTTGCTATGTAAGTATAGTGGAGTCATGGAACCCTGAGCAGAGAGAAGTCACACTCTCAATGTTTTAGTCTGTGGATGCAGGTTAGTCCCTCTTCTCATATTATATATATATTATATAGCTAAACAGTACACTACAATATGTTTCTGAAAACATGTTCAGCAAGAAACAGGCTGCAGTAACAAGATCTTGAGTCATGTTTGATCAAAACTACTTAATTTTAATTAAAATAACTGATTATGATTTTTGCCTTAATTGAGCAGCCCTACATGTCTTGATGTCTTTAATAGTTTCTCAGTGTACATCATAATACAGTTTAATATTCATTTTTAATCACAGCAGTGTCTATAATAGGTATAAATGCATGTACCATCATAACTGGTCAGCATTTTGATGACAGGCATTACAAATTCCTCTTTCAGCTCAGACTACTGCAGTGACTTTCAAAGAGGTCACTGAAACTGAAGACATACATGTATATGTATGTATATAAATATCCCTGTCATTATGTGTTTTTGTTGGTCACTCTAAAGTACATTATAAAAAGGGGTCATCCAACTAACCGCTTTGTTCAGGCTATGGTGGAAGTACAAGGTTCTCTCTCTCTCATCATTTAATGTTTTTGTGTGCGCCTGCTTATAGCGCCTCTCACACACATTGTGATGTGCTTTGAGTTTCTGAAGGCGACTTAAGTAACAAACCCCGCAAAACACAGAAAACAATACAATACAATGTTCATCACTGTTAAGCCATTGTTTTTGGGACGTTTATGCTTTCTCAGATAGGACCATATTTTCATTTCCACTATCGATTTTAAGAACCCAACGAAGATAACATATCTTACCTCTGTCGTCCGTTTAACGTGGAAGCTATCCGTCAAATCAGCAACTTCAACTAAATTATAGAAGAAGAAAGAAAAATGTTTTAGGTTCAAGATGAGCGAACAACACCTGTAGTTACACAGAAATCAACATAACATGACTTATATTTTCATGTAACCATAAAATTATTCATACTTGACAGAACTAAAAATAAACACTGTGCTGCCAGTGACAGCAGTGTGACCACTGAACCTGATGTTGAACAGGACAAGATGTAGGGATCTGCACTGATAATTACATAGAGCCTTTATCTGCTGATGTGAGGCTGTGCAGAGATCATCGTGTATCCCTAAATAAATCTAAGGTTTTATGAAATATGCATTTTCACTAAAGGCAGCAGATATAAATATATTTAATTTCTCTAAAGTTAAAATCTTTAGCTTTAAGAATTATTGTTCAGTCACACTGTACACTACCACAAACTGCTTAATATAAACTTTATATTGAGACCTCATTACGTCTCCTCATCTCACCTGTGCAGTCAGAAGAGGAACCTGAGCTTTCCTCCTGTAAACACAGTGACACATCAGTCAGACTTCAACAGATCACAGCACTCTGCATTTCAAGCTGCAGTCTCACAATTTGGCAGTTTATGGATGTAATTAACATCGTGACATGAATCTAAACATCATCTCAATGTTGATATTTGGTGTGTGAATGACTCATAAATGCATCAAACATACAAACACATCAGAGGGTCTACCACTGTCCTCTGTCCTCACACTCCTAGGCCCTCTGTCCTCACACCCTCTGTCCTCACACCCTCTGTCCTCACACCCTCTGTCCTCACACCCTTAGGCCCTCTGTCCTCACACCCTTAGGCCCTCTGTCCTCACACCCTTAGGCCCTCTGTCCTCACACCCTTAGGCCCTCTGTCCTCACACTCTTAGGCCCTCTGTCCTCACACCCTTAGGCCCTCTGTCCTCACACCCTTAGGCCCTCTGTCCTCACACCCTCTGTCCTCACACCATCTGTCCTCACACCCTCGGTTCGAGTGAGGAAAAACATGCCCAAAACTATTCATGTGGCAGTGACACAGTATATTACTTTGATAAAACAACGGAAGCTCATTGTTCATGAAAAACGGAGGATGAAGTCATCATCATCATCATCATCATCTGTCCTCCTCACTCAACATACATCCTATTTTACTACGACAGAAACAAGCTGCTTCATCATAAAGTGTTTTAACAACAGGAAAACTCAGTGTGCACAGACGTTAGTTTTAATTTCTATCAGAAGTTTCTCTGTCTCTGTTCACAGGCCGCTAATTGGCCATAGCTGTTAGCTAACGTTAGCTAACTGCGTTAGCCATTAGCTGCCACATGGGCAGCTAATGGCTAACGCAGTTAGCCGTTTTTACGTTGCTTTAACGTGTGGAAACAAATGCAAATGTAAAATAAACAGCGCACTTATTTCACAGGGAGCAACACAACTCAAAACTTACCTTATTCATTAGAAGTCCTGCAGTAGTCCGTGTATGTGTGGCTCGCATGGTGTCGAGTCGAGCTGGTCTGAGGAGTCCGAGGGCTCACGTGCAGAGACGGAAAAGGAGCGCTGGATTTACGACACAGCGCACACCTAAGTAATGACGCACATTTAAGTAACGACGCACATTTAAGTAACGACGCACATTTAAGTGACGCACACATTTAAGTAACGACGCACATTTATGTAACGACGCACATAGTAATATGAAGAGCGAAAAAGACACACTGACGGTTCGCCTCGGGGTGGGGGTGGGGCGCTGACATCGACACGTGATCAGAGCAGGTGCAGGAGGGGAGACATTTAGATAGTTCTTATTAGGACCGCGGTGTGTTACAGCCCACAGTCTGTGGATACATGATCAGACAGAGGCGTCTTATGTTTTTAGATAGTTCTTATTAGGACCGCGGTGTGTTACAGCCCACAGTCTGTGGATACATGATCAGACAGAGGCGTCTTATGTTTTTAGATAGTTCTTATTAGGACCGCGGTGTGTTACAGCCCACAGTCTGTGGATACATGATCAGACAGAGGCGTCTTATGTTTTTAGATAGTTCTTATTAGGACCGCGGTGTGTAACAGCCCACAGTCTGTGGATACATGATCAGACAGAGGGGTCTAATGTTTTTAGATAGTTCTTATTAGGACCGCGGTGTGTTACAGCCCACAGTCTGTGGATACATGATCAGACAGAGGGGTCCAATGTTTTTAGATAGTTCTTATTAGGACCGCGGTGTGTTACAGCCCACAGTCTGTGGATACATGATCAGACAGGGGGGTCTTATGAAGATCACAGTTGCATTGCTTTGGGTGATAGAAACAGTAGAGACATTAACATATATGCATACATCCAACATGCTGCATTCCCATTCACACACAAATATTAAAGTAGGCTACAGTAAGCATTAATGCTCTGCATAATGGAAAGAAGGACTGTGTGACGGCCTTACTAACATTCTCCTTTCTCTATCTCCATAGCATTTAAGCATCCTCCAGGCCATCAGTTGGTTGGCTGCACCTCAAACGGCCAGGGCTGGCAGGTATAAATAGGGTGGCCATTTTATGATCTCAGGAGGTCTGCTACATGGTAAATTTAATTTGTTCTTGTGGTTTGATTATTTAGTTATGTAGGAGTGGTCAGTAAATCAACGCTTTCGTAGTGTCACAAAATACGTTCCTTTTATTGGTATCAGTAACGACAATATACATTAAACTTGTAATTAAACAGAAATACTTGCTTTGTCTCTCAAAATGCGGTTGAAAATTGTTTGCCTTTCTGCTCTCTAGCCAAACACACCCCCTTACCTATGCTCAGGTGACATCTACATATACACTAACCACCCCCTGACATCATCATTGCTTCTGCATCATCATAATCATTTAAAAAATATTGCAAAAATATGATCAATGGTATTTCATTGTAATCAGCATAAATTGATATACAGGCAGGGTTATGTTCACTCACATGGATATTATATAAGTAAAACGCAGATCAGTGTAATGGCGTCAACAAGTTATATCACCCACAGTTCAGGTTGTGTTGGTATGTTTAGTTTAATAAATATCTTTTTCTTCCTACATTTTTGTGTGGACCCTGCTCCTGTTGCCTTTAAGCGTCTGGAGCATCGGGTGGAGGCTGACCTACCAACGGCTACACGAACTGCAACATCCCTTTCGACCTTTAAAAAACTTCTAAAAACCTTTCTGTTTCGAGAATGCTTTCCTGCCTAACAAAACTAACAAAACTAACAAACTACTCTGTGCTCCTTTACACCTTTCTCAGCTTATGTCCTCCTCCTGTAAGTCGCTTTGGATAAAAGCGTCTGCTAAATGCAATGTAATGTAATATGAAAACTACAACTAAAAAATCCTACCGTCATAAAGGGCGAAAATAAAAACAGCTCTAAAAACTAAAGGAAAAAAACTACAATTAGGAACAAAAACAATCTCCTACTGAGAGGAACGAGACTTAAATGATCTAAGACTAAACTATGAAACTAGAAAAAACAGAACAAATTCTAAAGGGACTCGACTATTGACTATTGACTTAACCTTTACTGGTACTATTGACAGCACACATTCAGGTTCTCTGGCCCCTGTGAGGCTACAGGATTCTTGAGTGATAGAAACTTGAGCACATGATATTTCTTCTTTGTGAGCATCATAAGCCCTCTCAGATGAAACAGAACTTTCTTTATTTCCGTGGCTACCATCACTCGTCAGGTAAGACAGAAACTTCCCTTTTTGCTGTGTGTAGAATGTCTGGGTGCTTTAATGCACATTCTCTACAGTCTATTCCTCTTTTGCAGAATTTGCTGAGATGGCTAGGGGTCAAGCATCCAAAACAGGCAAGAACTCCATGCGTTCTTTGTGTGGCTGCATTTTGATTTGGCTACATGTAGCTAGGGTGTGAGATTGCTAAAAGTACAAACATAGCTTCTCAAAGGCAATCTCTGTCTTGCTCGAGTTTGCTGGTTTTACATATGATCCTGGAGGCTGTTTGTTTTCAGCTGAAATGTTTGTGGCAAAACTGCTTCCACGGATCTCTCTCTTTGCAGTATTTCTTTGAGCTCAGTTTTTCCAGTTGTGACTCAGCGGCTGTCTGGTATATTACCAAAGAGGGGATCAAGCATTACTTTAGCCTGGCGATCTATGTAGCTCACTAAAGCAGCAAACCTCGCTCTTCTGTCTCTTCGCTCTTTGATATCAAAAGCTTCAGTACGACAGCGTTCTTTCATTTTGTAAGGCAGTTTAGACACCACCATTCGTAGGTTGGTAGGATTGTCCATCTCGTCTAAGTCTATCTCCTCCATAGAGTTGCGACATCCAACAAGAAACATTGCATAAGCACTCAATGACTTCCCGTCGTCTGACTTGATATGTGGCCACTTTAATGCCTTATTGATGTATGCACTGGCGATCTGTAGTTCATCCCCATAGTGTTTATGAAGAAGACGCTTCGCTTCATAGTAGCCTTTGCTGGGTGGCATGTAAGCACAGCTGCGGACTAACTCTTGGGGCTGTAAACTGTTCCAAAAAATACAATCTGTCTTGATCATTATCTGTCTTTTGTTCTACTGAATGCTCAAATGCTCTACTGAACGATTTGTACTGCAGTGCATCACCTCTGAAGACAGAAATATCCTTCACTGGTAGCTGAGATTGCTTTTGTTGTTTAACTTGCATATCAGTAATCACATTCTGATTTTGCATGACTTTTATTATGTCCTCACCTCTGTTGGTTGGTGCGTTATAGCTCAAATCCTGTGGAGCCACATTGTGCAGCGTTTGTGGTGGTGCATAAAAGTTCATGCTGCCTGGTTGGAGAGGAAAGCTGGTTCTTTCTTGCTTCGCGTTCCCACCTTGAAGCTTTTGTGCTAGTCTGTGGCTACTCAAACCATCCTCTGAGTTCTCATACTATTTGAGCACCTTTATTTGTGTACTGTTTTCAGCTAATGCAGTCTCTAGCTCAAGTTCCTCTCTTGCAACTTTAAGTCTGGTCATTTCAAGCTCAAGCTGCTGCCTTTTCTTCTGTGCAGCCACACGTTCAAGCAGGGCTGCATGTTCAGCTTCTTGTTTAATGCGTGTTGATGAGACTCATGTTGTGACTGACGTGCAACTAACCTGAGATCCACCTGGGCAGGGTACCCTGCATCATTGACATCAATCTGAGAAACACTGTCACTTGGTTTGACAGTATCTTGGGGATATACATTCTTGTATATCTGCAATCCATTTTTTAGTTTTTTTTTCATAAATCTTGTTATGGATGTCATTTTGGGTTCAAGCCATATTTTCTGGTCATATATTTTTTCATCTTCAGCCAAAAGATTTGCAACTTCATCGATGAGGCGACTAAACTCCTGTAGGTTAAGTGCAAAATCATTTTCCATCACTTCTATCACTCTTTGTAAGTTTTGAGCATCACTCCTCATTGTCTCCACGTCCCTTATTTTACTCGTCAGAGTTCCTAAGTTGTGTCTCCTCAGTGCTATGTGCCTTTGTAATGTCTCCTGTAGTGCTTTTTCTGTCAGCTTGTGTGACCTTCCCTGTTTCACTGCATCCTCGAGATATCTTGGCTCCTTTTTCTTAGCAATCTTATACTGCAGAGTTAAGGCTCAAGTAGTATGCAAACGTTTAAAAGTACTTTGCCTCAAAGTCACTTTTCTTCATAAAAACAAGTGCAATACAACTTCTCCAAATTATGCCAAACTTCACGTCTTTTGTAGTTTAGACATTTTAGGTCATTTAGACGATGGTGTCTGTGACAGTTATATGTTAAAAATGTCAGTAAGAACATTAAAAAGCTGACTGGCACAAGTTTGTGTAGAGTAGTGTTCAGGTGTCAAAGTAATTGATTTTTTTGGTTGATTTAGAACAGTACAGTATTGATAGTCTTGTTTAAAACAGTCACCATTGTTGTGTTCTTGCCTTTCCCCCGCTGTTCTGATGTGCAGCTTGGTGCTTCACAACAGTACAATAGCATTGGTCCTGCCGATGGTGAAATGCACTTAGACACACTAAATTTCATTTGAAAAATAGAAGCATAGTTTGTTTTGCAAAATGCAAAAAGCTCATGTTAAGCTCAAGCCATCCCTCAAACCACTTGTTTAGCCTTTTGCTAGCTAGTCGTTGTGATAGACTTGTGGAGTCGAGGCAGAGAGGACCCAGTAAGTGAACCCGGAGTGTTGGGGATTCCTAATAAATACTTCCAGTAGGCTAACAGGTTCTAAGCGCTGTGGCATTGGGTAGCATAATTACCTTTAAGCAAACAGGTTCACAATGACCAAAAATCAAAAGGTTTTAAAATCACTTAAACCTATGCAGACCTGCCAACATGTACGCATGTAGCGGGCACGCATTTTCACCTCCCTGTACGCTTGTACGATTTGTTGTTCTAAAATACGCATATTTCCCGCGTTTCGTCCGTTTCAATTTTTTTTTTTTTAACCTTGTTTCAGTCAAGTTGCCACTGATATTGAATGCCGCTGAACCACAGATTCAGAGGTCTGCTTTCGACCAATCCCTCCCAACTACCCCGCCCTGCCTCACTCTAAGCGGCGCAACAATTCAGTTCAGAGCAGAGTCGGGGCTGCAAGGCAGTCAGAGCCATTCAATAAACACTGGAGCCGCCGCGCGTTCACAGAGACATGGCTGAACCGCCCGAAAGGTAACGAACGAACGAACACAGTTCCACACACACAAATACCCCACTTCCACAATGTCAGTGTCACACCGTCATCTATAAGACAGTTGGGTGAAATGGGTAACGTTTTATCGTAATCGTGTTTGTTAGGGGGGGGGGGGCAATCTCAGTCGAGGAATCAGTACTCATAAAATTCTTTCAGGGTTGGCAGGTCTGCCTATGTCATGAAACAAAGTAGACATCATGTAACATCATCTCCTGGTGTATTAAACCTTTAACTTGACAAAGGGAGCCAGTGAAAAATGTAGTATTATTATATTACTGGGAACATGAGTACAGAGCTACACTTTGCCTGAAATTTAATTATGTATCAAACATTATAAATATGAAAATATTTTAAAAAATATATGATAAAATATAAATTAAATATGTACATTATTTTTACAAAAATATAAAATATGTAATCATACTTTATTTATTTTTGTGGTCCTAAATTTGTTTTTATTAACTATATAAATAATGTATACATAATACACAAATATGTGCTTTGTTTTCCCCCCAAATGTAAGCCATTTACAAAACTTGTTATTACATATGTTGACCAGAGGGGGCGCACCTCTTAAAACTGATACACACACACTTACCTACATTTCCCAAAAATACCCCCTTCTTGGGACCGTACTGTTTTTTTTAGATTTCACCACTAGGTGTACTAAAAACTCATTTTCTATCCAATGCAATGGTTTTCCCTTATCAGGTCCAGGTTTTTGGTCCTAACTTGTCCATCGGTCCTAATATGGAAGGTACTTTTACCGGTTGATGTCCTAAGAAGGATAGAAATGCAAGCACACACACACACACACACACACACACACACACACACACACACACACACACACACACACACACACACACACACACACACACACTTTAGTGTTGTTTTAAGTCCTCCTCTACTTCAGTTGGATGTCTGATCTACACTGTGCAGTGCGTGTGTGTGTGAGATCTAAACTAAATGGCTGTTTACATTTATGTTCCTACAAACAGTTTTAAAATGAGAACTAGTGAGGGAGAAGTAGTAAATTAGTAAAAGTAGTAAAGTAATTTCAAGCTGTTTTAATTAGGTAAATATTATTGTTATTCTTAATAATGATAAAAACCTGTCTCAGAGGTGATCTTGTGATCTTTAATGGGCGGCGGCAGGATACTAACAATGCGGAATCAAAAACGTACAGTGGAAATTCAACTGAGAAAACGTAACAAAACATGTACAGATTAAATTATTATGTTGTTGATCAAATTCATTGATCAGGGAAATCAAGTTTTACTCCTAATATCAACCTAATACCAGTTAGATTTGGTGACAGGTTGAACTCTAATTCTTCCTAAAATAATAAATACCTGTCGTCTTATTTTAGCATTTGTTAATATCCTAGAGAACGTTATACAGTGTTGGAGTTCATAGGATCAGTGAAGGGTATAATTTGTAGGTTTGTAGGAGTGGTGACATGGATGGAGGGTGCTTGATGAAAATGATGTTCAGTTAAATATTTAGAGCTCCTCGAATGTAGAGAGGAATTGGTCACATGACCGGAGTTTGGTTGAGCGTGTGAATGTGGCATTGTGGCTGCAGAGGGAAGACCTACAGCTTCGGTTATGGTCCAAGAGGCACAAACGGTAGTTACATTTCAGATGTTTATGTTGTGTATGATGTAAATGTTGACGTGTTTGGATGTTGACAATGTGACACGTTTCAGTAATTTTGTTTTAAGTCACTTTTCTGTCATATTTCAAGCCCGTTTGGTGACAGATGTACAGTTTGTTTTTTATTCTTTTTACAGTTTTCATGGTGTATGATGACCAGAGAGGTAGAGAGAGTTCAAATAAAATGACAAAAGACATGTGCTGTGTGTGTATATGTATTAGGAACAATAATAAAAAGACAAAAAATGAAATGGGTTCCATTTTTGGAAAATCATTTGAGTCGGCGTGTTTGTCTGTGTGGCTTGTGTCTTTCTGTGTCACTGAAACGTGTCACACCCAAAGCTCACACAGACTGGTTATGTGTTTTTTTTTTTGTGTGCGTGTCGAGGCAGAAACCACCGAGTCTGACGTGCATATATTTCATGTAACATCGACAAAGAATGAGACCAAAGTTGCCTTTTCCCCATTTTTTCATCTCCGCTTGCGTAATCCTCCAATTAGCTCTGCCCTCTTTACGTAACATTTCTCTGTTTAATCAGGTGTAATGAATGAATGAATCATTTCTCTGTCTCACCTCTTCATCCTTTTTATCTGTTGACCCATTTGTACACACACACACACACACACAGACACACACACATATATATATATATATGTGTGTGTGTGAGTCCATAGCAGTGCTGCTGCTGCGCCCCTCCTCCCCGGCCTGATTATTGTCTTGCCGAGAAAGCTTCCTCTTAGTATTTGGTATCCATGGCAACACATCCTTCCATGAAGAGCTGTCTGTCTGTGATGATCAGGAGCTCCTCATCCCCTCCCGCTCTTCCCCTTTCCCCCACATTACTCTCTCCTCCCCCGATTTTTTTTTGCCTTTAGCCTACATTTCCTGCAGCTCCCTTGCTATTCCCCGCTCCTTTTTTTTTTTTTTTAAACATATGACACACTCCATATTTTCTCTGCTTTTTTAGCACCGGCTGTGTGAATGGTCCTTGCATGCATCCCCCCCTCCCTCTAATAGCTTTTACACATTTACCTCGCGGGCCATTACTGTTGAGGTTTTATTGAGTTTTATCTAGAGCAGACTCATTCATCGGTGTGTTTGTGTGCGTGCCTCTGGTTTTCTCACGCTGAGCTTTAAACTTATTCAGAACTTATTTATAGTTAGAGCAAATAGTAGAAACAGAAATAGACAACAATGAATAGAATTCTGTAAAAATAAATAAATAAATAAATACCTCCTGTTTTGACTCAAGCTAAAGTAATGTACTCACTGTACACTGGCCCAGTTCCCTTCATGCAGGTTCTGATGCAAAGCATGCGCTTTAGGGTCGCTGCTAATCTGTTAACTGAATCAAACATATTTTCGGGTTTTGTCATGACGTCGTCTTTGGACAAAACAGGACATTTACTGTTCTACCAACAGTAAATGTCCTGTTTTGATGATATATCTGGGTCACAACACATGAAACTGATGAATCCACAGAGGCAGGGTGAGTGTTTGCATGTAGAGTGTTTGATTAAACTACAACATACAAGGGTGCATTTATTTCTTACATAGATATTATGCTGAGTTTCACATATTGGCGCAGCACACGTAGAGGCTACTGATCATTCGCTTCTGATGTAAGTCAACCCGCTCTGTATGAGTGAGAAACTCTCTCACTGCACTGAGCTGCTCGCCATATGGTGCTTCAGTCTTTATGCAAAAAATACTGCCAACAAGTCGCTTCTCAAAGTGTGATATGACGCTGAGCAAGCATTTTATTTATTTCTGATTTTTAAAATAAACGTAGCAGATCGGTTTAACTCATCGTATGTCCTCATCCGTCCAAAGGTTCTTGTCTTCCTGCTGCAAGACGAAGCTGATCATCATCATTTAAACGGAGAAATTTGATTTATTTTCTACATATATTAAAAAATAATGAGCCCTCCGTGCCCGACAGAAGCCACGCAGACATTTCTGTCTCATTAATTATGTATGATTGATTGTATTTTCAACACTTGCTGTCTGGCAAAACCGGCAGTTTCGACAACAGGCTCTAAAGTTAAATAATTGTTCTAATAGCAGACTACAGGCCTTTTCCACGTCAAGTTCATGTCACCTCAGCGGCTGTTTCACCTCAGGGACTGTAGCAGAAAGCTGTTGGAAAAAACCTGAAACTCTATAGAAGCGTTTAAGTAGGCCACTGGCAATAAAACCTGATGAAGAGTGCAGACTGCCCATAAAAGCTCAACACAGGTGAAAGCACAAAGGTAAAACATGGTCACGTTCTGTATACAGACAGATGCACAAACACACATCGGGTCCATATGCTGTGACACACACACACACACAGCTCAGATATCTACCACATGTCTCCCACCGACTTGTATCACCCTGATCATGTGTGGGCAATATGTGTGTGCATCCATGCGAGCACGCACATGTGTGTGTGTGTGTGTCTGTGTGAACCAGAAATGGGTCACAAGTGACACTGACAAGTCTCTTTATGGGCCACAAGGGTGTATTATACATTCATCTTTCTCCCTCTATTTTTATCTTCTCCTGCCCCTCCACCCTCCATCCCCTCATTCCCGTGTCGGCCCTGTGGAATCAGGAATGTGATCCGCAACATGAAGGAAACGGCGTTGAAAATCGCTGGGCATTTTTGTGTTAAATGATCACGCTGTCCTCTCTCTCTCTCTCGGCCTGTGTTTTATCTCTGAATGATCTCCTCTGCTAATACATTTACCCACCTCACACAATGAACCGCTAAATGACACTTGTTCACTCATTGTGTCAATTTGAAACAATACACGTCGATCGTCCGGTTGGCTGATGGATCAGTATCGTAATTATCTCCAATTATTGCCGGCTCTTACTCTGAGAGTCAGCCTGTGTGTGTGTTTGTGTGTGTTTGCACTCACCTGCTCCGTACACAACAGAGTAGACAACACGTTTGGCATGTTCCCGATCCTCAGAAGTCACCTCGACCTCACTCACCCCTTTCCTGAGTGACAAGGATAGAGAGTGTGATGGTACGATCCAAAGTTAAGGGAAATATGCAAATGAAGTGATATTTTTGACACTGATTGATGACCCTTAGATGGAAATTCCCACACAAAACAAAGAGAGCAGAGAACAGTTCAAATTTTCTTCTGTGCATGTATGAGACAGACAAAGTACAAGACAGAAAAGTGTTGCAGGAAGAAAGAAGACGGGGAAGGAAACAGAAATAGAAAAACAATGTGAGATGTGCAGGTTAAAAGGACACGGAGTACAGCGAGACTACACAAAAGAACAGAGACAGAGGCAGGGACGGACAGACACAGACAGTTATGTAATGTGACTTGTAGACAGCGGTGAGCACCGGGTGGATCAGAACGGGCGGGATGACACATCTGCAAAGTGGCATTTCTGGAGGGGGGATGATGGGGAGCTGCCACTGCTGATCAGTGTTGAGAGCGGTCAACAAACACACACACACACACAAATGCACAGAAAAATTACAAACATGTCTGGTGTGCTTCAAGACTCCACGTCAAGCCCCTAATGACGGGTCGAGGTAAACGATGGGTAACCTATAACCCCCAAAGTGCCCTCCAGCGTACATCTGGATGAGCTGATGAGCTGTACTGGATTTCTGCTGCCCCCTGCTGGATAGGTAATAATCTTGCATGCTGTTTTACTTTATCAGTGTGTCACACTTCTGAACTAAAACAAACCTTTTGTCTCAAATTTTTTACATGTTAGGTCTACAGCTTCAAAAGAGAATTCTCTTTCCCATGAAGAAAAATAGAAATAATATCAAAGTAACAAGGTATTTATCTTGTAACTAAAAGATGATACCCTCTGATCTATATTTAGAGGTGGTTCCCACCAGAGCAGCTGACAGATCAGTGGCATGACTGATGGGAGAGCAATTAAACGTTGGGAGAGGAGGAAAATGGGATAGAAAATGAGTTGAAGTGGGATTAAGAGGGAAGAAATCATTTCCAAAGGAAGGACAGAGGGACAGACGACTTGGAAAAAGTGAAAGCGACAGAGGAGAGTGAGGCGTGGAGGAGTAATCCCAGCGGACAGAGGGACAGAAGACTTTAGGAAAGTGAAAGCAACAGAGGAGAGTGAGGCGTGGAGGAGTAATCCCAGCAAGGCTGCAGTGACACCAGTTCATTTGTTTAAAGGTGAAAGAGAGATAATGAAAGAGACGCACTGTAAAGTCTCAGTAGAGCTGCTGATGTGGTTTGTGTGACCAGGTAATCTGTTTAACACGCCGCCCTCTGCCACACACATGACCGAGATGGATGACAGGAGTAAAGGTAGAACACCGGAGCACACACACACACACACACTCGCATATGTTACACACACATACTCATACAGCATTGGAAGGACGGGATGCACCTGTGTGTAAACACCGACACACACCGTCAGCAAGAGAGAGATGCACTCGCTAGAAAGTGTTTCAAAAAACATGACTGGTGTAATCACCAGGGCGACCAGCCCAGGGGTGTCCTGGCCGTGGAAAAGGGAGAGCGAACAAGGCACGGTAACCATGGCAACAAGGTTATTAGCGTTTGAAGTAAAGGGAGCTGGTTGTCTGAGGGAAGAGACTAGAAGAGAGAGAGAGAGACAGAGGGAAGGAGAGAAACCCTGTGGAGCATCAACACTCACCTTGGCAAGAAAATCAGGGGGAGTGTGTGTGTGTGTGTGTGTGTGTGTGTGTGTGTGTGTGTGTGTGTGTGTGTAGGTGTGTGGGACCTACCACTGAGAGGCCAGCATGGTAAAGACATCTGCCTGCGGGTGGGTGAAGATGCGGAGCAGCTCAGGGTCAGCGGAGAGGTGAGCCAGCAGACGCAGCTCCACCTGGCAGAAGTCTGACACACATATACACACACCTTGTTATATAAATTAGAATTATACTCGGATATATATATATAGGTAGTGTTTGTATCCTGTCTTTACCATGTCTCGCAAACTTCCCTTAGTTGGCCTCTGATTTACTGAGGCTGGCAGGGAGAGACAATTATAAATTAGTAGTACAAGGACAGTAGAGACAGGCTAGGGGTGTACCATGTGGATATAAAATATAATGCTCATTCTTGAGCAGTAAACCAAAAAAAGGAATGTTATGATATTATCTGTAACAGTGGGGAGGTGTCAGAGACAGCCCATTTTTTAAAAAAATGTATAAGAACCAAATGTTAGAGCTCCTCGAGGAGCCTTTTCTCTGTAACCCTGTTTGGGTGTTGCACTGTTAAACGCCCTTCTTCAGGGTTCCCACACCTTTTTCATGAACAGATTCAAGCACTTTTTCAAGCACCTTCAAGCACCAGTTTTTCCATTTTTACAGCACCTTTAAATGGGTAGCCTACTAGTTGTGTTTGCCATGATGGTCATGGGAAGCGCAGTGGTGCCACTGTATGGCATAATAATATGGGTCTAATTAGCATTATTTCATATGGTGGTAGATTGACTGTTTTGATTTTTAACTAATTGTGAATTGGCTTGTATTCTCAGCTTGTGAGCGGTGTATTGTGTAACTACCATAGCGCAATAACACTGACCAACAGGTGTGGATAGTAGTCTACTGTTATTTCTCGGCAGAACACCAAGCGAGTATGATAACTGAGTTCTGCATGTAAAGGCATCGGATCAAGCGCGTAGCCGCTTAGGAAACATTTTTGTTTTCTCTTGGTTTATTGAGATAGACATCACACAAATTTCAAGCATTTTCAAGCACTTCACAAAAAATTTAAGCATTTTCACAACCTTGAAAACACTGAATTGAAATTCAAGCATTTTCAAGGAATTCAAGCACCCGTGGGAACCCTGCTTCTTGTACAAGAATAATACATTCAACTTTCATACTTTGAATCCAGTCTTCTTTAATTCAAGGTTTTTTTTTTCTCCTAACACTACTGTTTCCAGTCTTCGTGCTAAGCTAAGCTCCACGATGGCTCATTGGATGAAGCAAATACATGCAGTATGTCTAATATGTGCCACATATATGTTTGGTATGTAAGAAGTGAAGCTTTGAAGGAAGATTTAGGGCTGGAGAAGTTCAAAGGATTCCTTGAACCCTTCGATATACCAACACTGTAATTCATGCGAGACATGTGGTACATGTGGAAGCTGTTATTTGTGCAGCTACAATTGTGTTGCACTCCTGTCATCTTCACTTCATTTAGTGACTTCCAACATTTCCCGAAATAACTTTGAATAACCCGACGGAGAGTGGGTGTGAATTACGGTAGCCGTGTTCGGTTGTAAAGTCGTACATGAAAAGTGAAGACAGCGAGAGCGAAAGAGCGAGAGCATCGAGGAGAGAAAGAAAGGTCACCGTCTGTGGAGAAATTGGTGTCTCTGCCTCCTACACGCTTCTCCCTTTGTTACCGTTGATGGCGGTGCCAAATAGTGAGTCTGGAAAGAAACTATCCCTTTTTTCATGCCGTCGCCAAAAAGCATTCTGTTGACGTTCGAGATGGCAGGAACAATTTTGTGCTATCAAACTCGATAAGTGCATAAGCCGAATGAAAAAGCTGACAATTTTCCAGCAGTGGACAAAAGACACGCACAGGCAAAGAAACACTTTTGGTACACACATGCTCAAAAAGTGCTGCCAATCACTTGTTGTGTATCATGATCATCGTCAGAGGCCGCTTTCCTTTCATCCCCTTCCCTGTTTACTTGCATTTAATAGAGATCAGAGAGTATCTTGCATAGCTTGGTTTGATTACATTGGATCAGAAGCTCCAACAGAAGCTGAACCTGTGTATTCTAACTCTGCATTAACATACGGTGTGATTACATTACTGCATGTTCTCTCTCTTGCGGCAGCATCTTCCGTGAATGCATCAACGAGATCTGACAAAATGTTCTGACCTTTTTTTCCTCCTCTTTACTGTGATGTTGAAAATTGCCGTGATTCGGATCTAATCTTACTAACATCCGTCTCACAGTAAGCCAGTGAACGCTGCGTTCACGTAATTCCATGTAAAGCTGGGTCATTAGGGAAAAGTCACGTAACTTAGAACCACATGAAAGCTGCCCGTTAAACCTTGATGTGAGTATTCACAGTGACCCGAGGATTGTGCGGATGTAAATGTTGCACCGAGGGGCTAAACCTTGAGGAATGGTTCACTAAAAGGTGACAAAACTTAAAAGCATTTTTTTTTTGGTGTACTGTATTTTTCTTCAAATTCTCTTTACATCCCTACAGCGATCTATTAATCAAATGCTCTGGGGAAAAAACACACAAACAAAAAAAACCTTGCCTGTGGCCGGTAAAAATCACAACCTATCATGTCATTTGGCCAGAATGACATTGCGCTCATTGCACTTGAAATTTAGTTTTGGGGAGTGACTTTGGCAAGAGGCTGAAGGCAGGGGGTTCATTTGTTTTTATTTGGATACTTTCATAATCTGTCTGTTTTCTTCCTATATCCCTATATTATTTAGTGTAATGCACTCTACAATATACACATTAATAATGAACGACAGATAAGATTGAGTTTAGGTACTATTAACGCTTAGTTAGCAATTACATGTGTAGGATGGATTAAAGATCAAGTTGCCATGCATCATGCATGATATTTTGTTTTTAATAAATTGTTAATCGATGTATTTAAAGCCAAAAGAGATCAGTTGATTCATTTTTGTCAAATATTTTCTAAACTAAAATTGATGCATCTTTTGTTTTTTGTTTTTAAGAGTTAAAACATTAAGAGGCCAGTTTGGAGAAAAGTCAGATACAGTTTCAAGACGACACAAACACCTCGTCGAAAGAGACCAGAGACCAAATCAACCCTGAGATTTGCCCAGGGCACTTACATAAGCAGAGAGATATCCGGAGGCAGAAATGAAATGCACACATACACACACACACAGGAAGCCTAACTACACACTGTAATGTAGCGCTTACAGATGCACACAACAAGCGGACAACTCTGTAAACAAAAACATGCACAGTCAAACAGAGACACACACACAGACAGGACTCTTTGTGGCAGGTGACAGTGTGTTAGTGCAGCATGTCCTGTACTGACAAGTCTGCGGCTCTCTTGTCAGTTTGGCAGATCTAAATAAAAAAAAATCTCTTACACACATAGTCACACACACAGACACACACACACACACACACACACACACACACACACACGCACAGACACAGACACACACAGACACACACACACACACACACAGACACAGACACACACACACACACACACACACACACACAGTACATTCCATTACTGCCATTTTACTCGGCTGCTTCAAAATCAAATTAAACTCGACCAAATGCGGGAAAAAAAACGTTTCAAAACGGACGGGGCGGAAATTTGAGAGACTTTCTAGATGAAGCAACCGACTGTAACAGGTTTCTGCTAATGTGGGAGGAGAAAGGATGATGAGGAAACGATGTATGGGGTTGTGAGGGGGAAATATCAGGCGATACATGTTTTTTTTTACAGTAAGCCCTAGTGAAAAGGGGGAAGAAATTCCCACTGCAGGCTGAAATGAACACCATCTACCATTTAACCTATCAGCCATGCAATGCAGGAGAAGAAGTGTCTGGATTTGGTTGTGATGAGGTGAAGAAGAAGAAGGGCTGTTTCTAAAGATATCCTCCCATCAATGTTTCATGAGTCAGATCACATTTCCTCCAAGCATGGCCGGCAGCTTCAGGAAACATACTGCTGACTAGGATCTGTGTGTGTGTGTGTGTGTGTGTGTGTGTGTGTGTTTGTATTCGTGTGAGAGAGTTTTCCTTCGTGCATGTGTGTGTGTGTGACAGGAATAGAAAGGAAGAGATATAAAAATATAATGTGTGTATGAATCAGAGAGTAAGACTCTCTCATACACTACGTATACGAATGTGCAATCATGAGTCAGTATGTGTATCTGTGTGTGTGTGTGTGTGTCCTCCAAGGCCTGCTTCTAACAGATATAGACTGTAATAAAAAAAATAAAAAAAACACAATCAAGAGTCCTTGTATTGATCCATACAGGAATAACTCTGACCTACAGGAAGTGTTTCTATAAATTAAGCTATAAAACTGGATCAGTGCAGCGCCATTCATGACCTTAAGCTGAAAATATGGATTTAGACGCTAGGTCGGGTTACTTAGGACGTTATTTAATGGAATATTCAGCATTGGTTTCCAAGTACAAGAAATTAAAACAATTTGATGATTGAAAGACCGATAAAATAAATAAATGGTCATTTTATCAAAGCAGCACTTTGAGTATTGATCACAAAAATATAATGTCTGTGTTTAGTCGACGTTTAAGTTTTATGGCCTCTGGAAACTTATGGTGGCCGTTTGTCATTTTTAAAATGAGCAATAATGATCATTAATATGGAAAACACTCATTAGTTGTAGCTTTGCAAAACTCCATTAGTCAGAACAGGCTCATGTATTACTTACTATAAATATTAAAAACAATAAATGAGGCAGCGATAGCTCCCGTAGTTTCTTGGACAACATACACAGATACCGAAGGGACTGAGCCATGCCTCATACATTTTTAATGCCACCACCCACAGTACCCTGAGCAGCCCTCAGTGATGCTTTGCGGTACAGTGCGGAGTATTAAGGTTATGGATAAAAGCTTTAGAGCTCAACTAAAACCTGCACATTGAGAATATGAAATGTCCCCTGTGGGTTGTGATGGCTCTAGAGAAGAATGAGTCGACCATAGCACGCAAACCAGGGCACTCTGAGGATATAGTTTGTACCATGTGTGTTACCTGTACTTCATACCTAAAGCCCAGGAGGACCAGAGGGGGGGCATAGATCAAAATTCAAACTAGGATTTATTCCAGAAAAACATCTGTCGGTCTCAACCCGGTAAACGTCTACTCTGTGAGAGCAGTGAGAGTCATAGTGGTGACAAAGCTAGGATGAGTCAGTTTTACTTTTTGAACATTGATCTCAAGGTTGTAAGCAAAGTGCTGAAAACTGCAGTTCCTCTAACGTCCACTTGAGGCTGGCTCCAGAACGAGTAAGTCCCTATGTTCAAATGACTTCACAGCAGAAATAAACATGTTTACAGCCTGGTACAAAAAACTGTTTTGGTCTCTATAGCTAATTTCCCCTGTTTTAAAATTCTAAATGATATCTGTAAAGTAGCACAGTTGTACAGTAAAAACATTATTGGTATGAAAACCTTACTGTTTTAATACTAATTATAATGTATGTCGCTCAGTCATTGTATCTATTTTCCCCAAACTTATATATTTTTTTCTATTTTGGACTAGAATTTGAAAAAAAATGTACTGAAATTAGAAAACTGAACTAAAACCAACAGCGCTGATGAGGGAATGAGGTCTGCCTTTGTTCTCATTTTGGCTCGCATTTGTTTGTTTTTTCTCTCTCGGCTCCAGCGACCACACACAAGCAGACATCTCCCAATAGAAAATAACAGAGTTGACAATTGCAAGATATAAACAAACACACACGCAGACACAGACACATCAGGCGCACGCAGATTGCCTGAGGACAGACTTGATAGCAATGATTTTTTTTTGTTAAGCTAAGATTTGGATTCTGCTGAGGGTGGGATCGATGAAATGAACACTACACACACACACTCAAGATAAAGCCTCCATCATACCCACACACACACACGCCCACAATGCTTTTAAACATTCCAATACATAATACCTTCTGACGTGCCTCTTGGTTGAACTTTTTCAGGGACACTGAAAGGCGCTGCTGGTTGAAACACACACAGCAGTTGTTCCAGTTTGGGAAGGACATCGTAGGTGACTGAGCGAGGGCTCCCTAGGAGGGGTTGTTACCATAGCAACCTGGCCTGAGTACATGTGCGTGTGTTTGTGCCATGTTGTGCGTATATGTAGGTTTCCTCGCTCTGATCCTGCTGCTGTCCTCCTGCTAACCCTGGTTCATCCGTCTGGTTATGTAAGTGTGCGACACACTGTCAGGGCCAGCAGACACCCGGCGTTCCCCCGCAAAGCTCTCCCAGGCTGACAGTGTTCCAACTCTCCCCTCGGTCTGCACAGCATGGGGACCAGCATCACATCCTGAAGTGACCTTATGATGCCAGCTGAGGTTGTGTCAGTGCAGGAGGTTTTTTTTTAAGTTAACAGCGACAAACTCGGAAAGACAAATATAGCCGAGGGAAAACATTCGTGCTGATTTGGGACTGCAAATATGAAGCAGAAGTACAATTCAAACTAAAACTCAACCAATTTCAGAGACTTGTTGAATTAGCCCCGTTTCATATTGACGTATCCATTTTTCAGACATACTGCTGTTAAAACAGACGCTCACACTTTTACAAAGATAAACCAGAAAAATGGTTGCTGCTCAGTGTCGCCTTTACTTGTTGTTTTAAATTGAAAGACATGATGATTTTGCGTCACTTGTCGTCTTACCTGCAGCGAGAAAAGTCCATCCTTCCTGAGGAATGAACATTGCCCGAGGATGCACAGTCACCACCTCCTCTTCCTTTCCTGTGGGGGCCAAACACAGATCTCTGAGGAACGCCTCCACAAATCATCCCGTCACTGCAAAGTGCATGCTTCTTTTAATGTACAGACTATTTTATAAAATTCTCTTGTAACCCGTTTGCAAGTTTAACCAAAGCCTGTTCTCCCGGAGCAAATGTGTTTCCAGTTTGAAAGAAGCCAAAAATTCCTATTTGCAGTGATGAAAACAGTTTTCGGGTCCAATTTACAACTGTTACAAAACTATTGATTATTTTATCTTAGGACAAGGACTCCACAAGTTTGGACTGCCTGGTTAACGAAACTCTGAAGCAAGAGCAGGACACCCCAACATCCACTGACCCTGTGATTAGGAGTAATGGCATCATCTCCCCAAGTCTGGGCTGCCTGGTTGACGAAACTCTAAAGCAAGAGCAGGACGGCCAAGCATGCATTGACTCTGTGGTTCATAAGGACATTGAACCCACAAGTTTGGACTGCCTGCCCAGGTGGACTTTGATTCGAATAATACTTATTTGTTTGTTCTCCCTGGTTCTAAAGATCCTTTATGAGTTTTTCCACTGGTGCTATGTAAAACTTATCATTTATCATTATTGTAAACTGCTGCTGCTGCCTTAACATGCTGTCAGAATTCTGGCCACCCGACGTGATGACGTGTACATCTGCCTTAAAAGCGTGAGTGTGTTTTTTTTTATCACTTTATAAATATTAATGATTTTATTCGCGAATTTTCGATACCGCTCATTAAGTTAAGCGGAGCGGGCGCCCCCGGGAGCGGGGGGTTGACAAGGTAGAGGGGGCGCCGGACAGACTGATCGGGGCGCACGGCGCATCCAGAGGCGCAGGGGCGGCCGTGAAGGCGCACACGAAAATCTTCGTCTCGGGGGGGCTGAGGTCACCACATCTCTAGGACCTAACTATCCCATCAGAAGCTTCACAGAACTCTAATTAAAGCCGGTGATTTGTACATGCATACAGTCTGCAGTGCAGCAAGATTAAAAGCCACCACAGAAATGTGCTAAAGGCCATTTTTATTTAACTTGTACTGCACCAGAACACGTAAAAACAAAGAGATGATTCATTTCATTATTATATTTGAAATATATAAACTCAATGATGATGGTTTAATCATTTTATTTTATTGGTGTTTATCTTTTTTTTGGGGCCCTCGTCAGTCACCTGAGACCTGCTTCATTTTAAAGAGTTTTTATCTCAGTTTAAAGTTCAGATTATTAGTTAAGATAGACTCTGATAGGACTCTGTCTGACCTGTAAATTACAAGTTATTATTCTCACTGTTTACATTTATTTTTTCTTCTTTTAATATGTAAATATCACACACACACACACACTCATCCTTTGATCAGTTTCGACTCCTCCCACGCACCCTTTGATCTCTGCCCCCCCCCCCGATCTGCTATGGCTCCTCCCACTTGTCATTTGATCTGCTCTGACTCCTCCCACTTGTCCGTTGATCTGCTCTGGCTCCTCCCACTTGTCCTTTGATCTGCTCTGGCTCCTCCCACTTGTCCTTTGATGTTTGGCAGGTAGATGATGTTTAGTAGATGTAAGACATGTGTAAGACAGCTTCAAGCAGCACTGATCTTAGTACAAGTTACTAATACTTTGAGAATCGTCTTGAAAACCCTCAACAATAGCTGGATATTTGAAGAAATTATCTTCATATAACTTCTATCTACAGAAATGTTACTTCTGGGTTGGGTCATTTTGCCTTGGGTGGCCAAAAAAATAAGTCACATCATCAAGTCTGGATTGGAACTTAATCAACCCAGTTCAAAGGACAATGACTCCCCAAGTCTGGACTCTCTGGTTAATAAAACTCTAAAGCAAGAGCAGGATGGCCAGGCATGCATTGACTCTGTGATTCATAAGGACAATGACTCCAGAAGTTTGGACTGCCTGGTTAATAAAACTTTAAAGCAAGAGCAGGTCGCCCCAACATGCATTGTCCCTGCGATTAGCAGTAATGACATCTCCCTAAGTCTGGACTCTCTGGTTAACGAAAATCTGAAGCAAGAGCAGGACGGCGAGGCATGCATTGCCTCTGCGGTGGCTGGATATCTGAATAAATCATCTACATATAACTCCCTTCTATGTACAGAAATGCCAATATTAAATCAGGGTCAATCTGTTTTTTCTTCGGTGGCCAAAAAAACAAGTCACTTCCCCATGTCTAGATGGGAACTTAATCAACCCAGTTCAAAGGACAATGACTCCCCAAGTTTGGACTCTCTGGTTAATAAAACTCTAAAGCAAGAGCAGGATGGCCAGACATGCATTGACTCTGTGATTCATACCGACAATGACTCCAGAAGTTTGGACTGCCTGGTTAATAAAACTTTAAAGCAAGAGCAGGACACCCCAACATCCACTGACCCTGTGATTAGGAGTAATGATATCATCTCCCCAAGTCTGGACTCTCTGGTTAATGAAACTCTAAAGCAAGAGCAGGACAGCCAGGCATGCATTGACTCTGTGGTTCATAAGGACAATGACTCCACAAGTTTGGACTCTCTGGTTAATGAAACTCTGAACCAAGAGCAGGACACCCCAACATCCACTGACCCTGTGATTAGGAGTAATGACATCATCTCCCCAAGTCTGGACTCTCTGGTTAACGAAACTCTGAAGCAAGAGCAGGATGGCCAGCCATGCATTGACTCTGTGATTCATACCGACAATGACTCCAGAAGTTTGGACTGCCTGGTTAATAAAACTTTAAAGCAAGAGCAGGACACCCCAACATCCACTGACCCTGTGATTAGGAGTAATGATATCATCTCCCCAAGTCTGGACTCTCTGGTTAACGAAACTCTGAAGCAAGAGCAGGACACCTCAACATCCACTGACCTTGTGATTAGGAGTAATGACATCATCTCCCCAAGTCTGGACTCTCTGGTTAATGAAACTCTAAAGCAAGAGCAGGACAGCCAAGCATGCATTGACTCTGTGATTCATACGGACAATGACTCCAGAAGTTTGGACTGCCTGGTTAATAAAACTTTAAAGCAAGAGCAGGACACCCCAACATCCACTGACCCTGTGATTAGGAGTAATGACATCATCTCCCCAAGTCTGGACTCTCTGGTTAACGAAACTCTGAAGCAAGAGCAGGACACCCCAACATCCACTGACCCTGTGATTAGGAGTAATGACATCATCTCCCCAAGTCTGGACTCTCTGGTTAATGAAACTCTAAAGCAAGAGCAGGACAGCCAGGCATGCATTGACTCTGTGGTTCATAAGGACAATGACTCCAGAAGTTTGGACTCTCTGGTTAATGAAACTCTGAACCAAGAGCAGGACACCCCAACATCCACTGACCCTGTGATTAGGAGTAATGACATCATCTCCCCAAGTCTGGACTCTCTGGTTAATGAAACTCTAAAGCAAGAGCAGGACAGCCAGGCATGCATTGACTCTGTGGTTCATAAGGACAATGACTCCACAAGTTTGGACTCTCTGGTTAATGAAACTCTGAACCAAGAGCAGGACACCCCAACATCCACTGACCCTGTGATTAGGAGTAATGACATCATCTCCCCAAGTCTGAACTCTCTGGTTAACGAAACTCTGAAGCAAGAGCAGGATGGCCAGGCATGCATTGACTCTGTGATTCATACCGACAATGACTCCAGAAGTTTGGACTGCCTGGTTAATAAAACTTTAAAGCAAGAGCAGATCGCCCCAACATGCATTGTCCCTGCGATTAGCAGTAATGACATCTCCCTAAGTCTGGACTCTCTGGTTAACGAAAATCTGAAGCAAGAGCAGGACGGCGAGGCATGCATTGCCTCTGCGGTGGCTGGATATCTGAATAAATCATCTACATATAACTCCCTTCTATGTACAGAAATGCCAATATTAAATCAGGGTCAATCTGTTTTTTCTTCGGTGGCCAAAAAAACAAGTCACTTCCCCATGTCTAGATGGGAACTTAATCAACCCAGTTCAAAGGACAATGACTCCCCAAGTTTGGACTCTCTGGTTAATAAAACTCTAAAGCAAGAGCAGGATGGCCAGACATGCATTGACTCTGTGATTCATACCGACAATGACTCCAGAAGTTTGGACTGCCTGGTTAATAAAACTTTAAAGCAAGAGCAGGACACCCCAACATCCACTGACCCTGTGATTAGGAGTAATGGCATCATCTCCCCAAGTCCGGACTTTCTTACTGGAAAATTTCCTCTCTTTTTAAATTTTCTTTTTTTTTTTCTTTTTTATTTCTATTGCTATTGCTTGTCTTATTGAAGAAGAAGAAGAAGAAGAAGAAGAAGAAGAAGAAGAAGAAGAAGAAGAAGAAGAAGAAGATGAAAGGTTGATGTCATGTGACCATAAGGTGATTTTTTTTGTGGGTTTTCTCCAGGTGCTCTGGTTTCCCCCACAAATTAAATAAGATCTAAAAAAAAAAAAAAAACAGTTCCCCCGATCATAAATTAGTAAATGTCCTTGTGGGTTTCCTCCAGGTGCTCTGGTTTCCCCCACAAATTAAATAAGATCTAAAAAAAAAAAAAAACAGTTCCCCCGATCATAAATTAGTAAATGTCCTTGTGGGTTTCCTCCAGGTGCTCTGGTTTCCCCCACAAATTAAATAAGATCTAAAAAAAAAAAAAAAACAGTTCCACCGATCATAAATTAGTAAATGTCCTTGTGGGTTTCCTCCAGGTGCTCTGGTTTCTCCCACATACTAAATTTGACTAAACAAAAAAAACAACAACAAACAAAAAATAAACACAAACAAAAAAAAGTTATGCATGTATTTCTTTAATTTATTGGTTATGACTCCTGTGTCCTCTCTTTAATTCATTTTGTCATTCTGTTGGTAACTAGACTCTTCACATTTAAAGCAATATTATATAATTTTTCAACCAAAGAAATAACAGATTTAATTGACTTGAGTTTTCTGATGGACAGTGTAGTAAACTGCTGCCAAACGTAGCTGCTGTTGCTCAGTTTGTTAGCCAAGCTGCCCGGACTGTGAGCTCAGAGCACCGGGGTGAGTGGAAGAAGATCTCAACTCAACTTTATTTATTATAATTTTTTTGCAATATTCTGTAAACAGAGCTGCCTAAATATTACATATACTGGACCTTCAATAAAAAAATAATCTTTGGGGTTAAATTGTAGTTATACTGTATATCCTTATACAACATATCTAATAAATACTATAAACGTTAAATAAACAGACGAACATGCACACTTCTGTTCTGAGTTCTGTTATTATAAACTCTTGCTAGGGACATGCAAGATAGAATTTAAATGAACTTGTCCTTCCATAAATCAGCAGAGTTTCTTATTAAGTAACACGTGTGTCTTTCACAGTGCATTTCAAAACAAACTGACTCACCACACACGCAGCACAACACATTCATTTCTAATATCCTGTGTGTGCATCTGTGTCACTGACTGGGAGCAATAAAGAGAGAACACCGACATCTGACATGATGAGGAGTTAAGTTATGAAGCCGCATTTAGAGGCAAATCAGAAACCAATCAGGATCAGTCCATCACTGCACTCTCTGCTGCGAGGAGCTAGACTAAAGTGCTGACCTCAGTGCAGGAGGAATGATGGGTAACCACCTCAACCCGCATCAGCATGACGAGAACGCCACGACAGCAGCACATACACAAACATATATGCTGACACTCGCATACAAAATGGGACGCTGGCATCGGTTTCGATTAGAGCTTCACCTCTTACCTCAAGACACAAAGCAATAACTGATATGGGGATGATGACACAGAGAGAGGGAAGGATACGGATGGAAAGAAGGGATGATGCAGAGAGAGGATTTGATGACAAAGAGTTTTGGGAATCTAAGTGAGTGAGGAGCAGAGGTGCTGATGTTAACACCCATGAACGACAGAAACACAAAGACAGGAATAGAGCTATGAAGCTGAGTATAGCACTATGACTGACAGCACAGTCGATGCGGCCTGGCCACGCCAGCAGACTCGTTTTGATGTTTTATTCATCCGCAAATGGAGAAATTTTGTTTTGGTCACACTGTCGGACAGCTAATCCAGCACCCCTGGAGCAGAGGGGTATTAAACTGAAGCCTTCCAGATATGCTATGACCTCACAAAACCATGACCAAGCGCTCTTAATTAAGAAGCAGATCATTTGTCAAGTGGTGCCTGTGCAATGACAGCCGCAAACCCATGACATCATAGTTGGATGGACCGAGGGTTTGGCGTATGAATAATGGAAACGCTAATTAAAAAAATCGGGCAATTAATCTTCCTTCAACAAAGAATCTAAAAGTGGAATATGCAATATGTCAAAGTGAAGCAGTAAGAACTAATGTTTTTTAGCCAGTCATTTTATGTTAGTACAATTTCAACTTTTATTTCTAGGAAACGAAGAGCAGTGTTGACATCCCACTAAGATAAGCGGTCAAGGCCGAACGAGTTACTCTGAATTACAATTGTGTTATAATGTAATTACTGCGGGACTCTCGAGCAAACCGTCCTACAAAATGAAGAGTCAGGCTGTTTTCCCAGAGTGTCAGTGTGGCAGTTTTTATCAACTGATGACTGTGTGCAACTAGGGCAAGACGAGGTAATTAAAACTTTCTCCAGAGGAGAGAAGGATGAAAAGACGACGTGGTGGTGAGAATGGCGAAGGAGGCACGGGAATATAATCAAATCTAATACTGACAAGTTGCTTGTGTCCGTGGAGACAATGTTCTCAGGCTGTCTTTGGGGAAAACTTTCAACTTTTGAAAGTAAACTAAATTGATGCTGCGTATATGAGCAATTAAACACAGCAGCTCACTTTCTTCGATGTTTCAAGCAGCTCCAAAACACGGTACACAAACACAGTGATGCGACTGAAACACGTCAGATGAGTTCAGACTAACTTTGAAACACTCTGAGCGAGATTAATTCATCTGTCTCTCTCTGCTCAGGGTGACCTCAGCGTGTCATCGAGCCGCCCTTTAAGGACCGCCCACAAAATCCTGAGACTGAAAACTGTGTTTTCTGCAACTATTTTCCAACATATTTAATGTATTTTGAAAGAAATCTCAGAATTTAAATATGGGAGCTTATGGAGACTGGCTTGTACTGTAGCCAGCCTCAAGTGGCTATTTGAGGAACAACACTTTTTGGCACTTGGCTTCATTTTACAGTGTCAGAGGCTGCCGCTTGGGTACACACTATACAAGAGCCATTCTTTTTGCTTTTGTGGATTTAAAACTCCTACACGTCTTTCAAACTGACATAAATGTATACCAGAGAGAGAAACGACTCTTTTAATACAATTTTCCGTAACAGTATCACGTCTAAAAATGTTTCATTCTTCGATCCCACAGACGCGGCACAACAAACACAAATATAGGAGACGTTTTTGACACTTTTTAGTGACTTCCTCTGCTGCTGCAGACTTTTATCACCCCTCGTAAACCGTCTTTACAAGCTCCCTGCTCATCAGTTTTTGTATGCCCTGGGAGATCTCTGCCTTACACCCACACCTCAACATTTATCACTGTCTCATTCTCTCAAACGTGTGGGCGGGGTGTTTCTCCCTGTGTGCATGTGTGTGTGTGTGTTAATGAGGGTGTGTGTGGCTTACCTTGGATGTATTGCTTCTTGGTGATTTGAAGTGGCTGTCTCGGCAGAGCCTGGAAGTTCTGGATCAGGAGAACACACTTTTTTTAGCCACAGTACAGTGTGTACATAGATAGTTGTACTGTAACAGTGTCTCATTACTCTGTGGAAGTGGGTCTTCCCATTTTTAACACAGTGTTTTGTCCAGACAAATTATTCCCCACTGTGTGGAAACCTAAATAAACTTATACAGCTCTATGTGGGTGAGGAAGGTCAGCTGTATATATCTGCAGCCACTCCCAGCATGCTCCTGTGGGGCTGTAATAAAGCGATGGAAGAAGAGATGGAGCGGACATCCACTTTTTTTTGTGTCTGATGACAAAAATAAATGTAATAAAATTCCCACTTTCAAATGAGGCTGATGGATGATCGTAATAACTTTCTCTGAGTGATACAACACGCGGGTAGAGACTTCTTAACGTGAGGAAATTCAGATTTTATTTGTATAGCCCAAAGTCACAAAGTACATTTGCCTCGGAGGGCTTTACAATCTGTACAGGGAGTGACACCCTCTGTCCTTAGACCCTCGGGAGAGAGAGAGAGACAGAGAGAGAGAGAGAGAGAGAGAGAGAGAGAGAGAGAGAGAGAGAGAGAGAGAGAGAGAGAGAGAGAGATTTCAGTAAGGGAGATGTGACTGCATCTTCAACCAATACCACGCCTGACTAGGCATAACCCTGACAGAGACAGAGAGAGACAGAGAGAGAGAGAGAGAGACACAGAGAGAGAGAGAGACAGACAGACAGAGAGAGACAAAGAGAGAAAGACAGACAGAGAGACAGAGAGAGACAGAGAGAGAGAGCGACAGACAGAGATAGAGAGAGAGAGAGAGACAGACAGACAGACAGACAGACAGAGAGAGAGAGGGAGGGAGGGGGAGTCCCCCGGCAGTCTAATGCTATGGCAGCATAACTAAGGGATGACCTGAGCCAGCACTAACTATAAGCTCTATCAAAAAGGAAAGTCTTAAGTCTACTCTTAAAGGTGATCACCGTGTCTGCCTCCCGAACCCAGAATGGTAGTTTGTTCCACAGAAGAGGAGCCTGATAGCTAAAAATTGTTAATTATCCTGACATTATTTCTGCTGCAGTGACCCAGAAGATAAAACTTTGAACTTACGGACATATGAAGCTAAACGGGGTGCAAAATTAAGCTTTTTGACGAGTTAATAGTAAAATTTTAACAGCCACTCAGTGGATTACTATTAAATCTAACACTTGTATTTCAAGTTTCAGGTTCATTTTTCATGTGCAGGTTAACACAGGATCAACAATGCAATAGAAAGTGGACAAGAGAAACCGGCCAAATATTCATTAACTTTTTCTACTCTTTAATATTTTAAAGGCACCTTTATGACCTAAACAGAATATTTCACACTCAGACTTATTAAAACAACTACAAACCACCATGAGCTTTAACTGTCTGCTGTTTTTATTTGACCTCTAGTAAAAAAAAAAAAAATCAAAGCAGCCAGCAGCAGAAACCCTGTGTTTTATCTCTTCAGCGATGACTTGCTTTGCTTGGCTGAGATTAAGAAAAAAGAGAAAAGCCGTCCTGAGACTCAAGCCAGCACTACAGATCTTTGAAGTTTTCAGACACACATCTTAAAATAGGAACAGCCTGATGCTCGCTGGGCTCTTGGCCCACCCTGTATCGACTCACTGAGTAATCTAAGACGCTGCTGATACACACACACACACACACACACAAAATTACACGTATGCAGTTTTTTTCTGCTGGAAGGAGGAAAAAGAGGAAAAGTGATAAGTCACACTAGCCGACACACACACACACACACACACACACACACACACACACACACACACACACACACACACACACACACACACACACACACACTACACAAAGTAAAGCTGGTTCAGACTCAGCGGTTCCATTTTAATCCCGGTTAATCCCATTGTGTCCGCGCTCAAACAAGGTGTGTGAGCGTTTGTATAAGGAGGACGTTAATGGTCATTATCAAGGGCACATTAATCAGTGTGTACGTGGAAACACACACAGATACAAGCACAAGGAGAAGGAAGCAAGGTGAGGAAAAGAGGAAAAGGGCATAGGAATACAGAGGGTAACAGCATTTCCCATTACGGCCGGAAACTAAACGTGCACGCGGTTGGTTTGACCCTGCAGTGAGTGTTCACGGTAGTGTGTGATCCAGAGAGAGAAAACAACTCACCACTCATTCATTATTCACTAGAGGGAGGGAGGAGGGCGGAGAGAGAGAGACAGATGAAAAGACAGGACTGCAGTGGCAGGGTGTGGACGGTGGAAAGAATACATCAGGGACCACACACACACACACACACACACACACACACACACACACACACACACACACACACACACACACACACACACACACACACACACACACACACACACACACACACACACACACACACACACACACACACACACACACAGTGCTCCTATAATCCTATAACCGTGCACAGGGATACATGACCTGCAGTGTGTATTTGGAGCAGAGTGACAAAAGGTGCACGTAATTACAAATGTCTGATGTGCGGGGTGTGTGTTGTTGTTGCTGCCCTGTGATGTGACAGGCGCGGACGCTCGGCTTTCCCATCATGCACAGTGTTGCAGTGACAGCAGCATAAATCAGCACAAACACACACAGTCATATACAGGATACAGGAGAGAGGGCTGGCTCAATTCGTGGCAGCGGCAGCTAGTAGTGGCACTTCCGGTCTGAGGCAGCTGCCATTGACCTGTCACGACAGCTGCCAGTATCTAAGGCAGCTGCCATTGACCTGTCACGACAGCTGCCAGTATCTGAGGCAGCTGCCTTAGACCGGAAGTGCCACTACTAGCTGCCACGAATTGAGCCAGCCCTTGCTGGGATACAGAGCGCAGAGAATGGCCTGATAAACGGCAAACTCTCAGACACACACGAAAAAGAAAAAATTATTCAAATATATAGGACCTGCACTGATGTTTCTCAGCCAACTTGTATCAAACTGAAACTAATCTAGACTTGTTGAGGCGACGTGAGCACACAAAGCTTTAAAAAGACCACAGATAACAGAGAACACATCTCAGATCCAACCTTTTATTAATTGTTAATAGCTTTCTGTGAATTATAGTTACACAAAAGTGAGCGGTGTCCTTTGTTTCGACGATCAGAAACCTCCGGATAGTTCTAAAGAGAAAGTCGAATGTAAAAAGGCGGGATGAGAAGGAAGGCACAGAGACAATCAAAGAGAGAAAAGATCAAAAATCAGAAGAATTAAAGAGCAGAAGTGCGTCACTGCAGCTGGAGAAAAAGAAAGAGAGAGACAGAGGGAGAGAGGGAGGATGAATGAGAAATTGTAAAATATAAAACAGTCTGGGTCAGCTTGGTTTGCTTCCTGCTGACTGTACGGTTTAAAATGCACACACACACAGGCATACTGTATACAGATACACTCGCTCTCCCAAGCACTGGTCAATACACATAAAAAAACCTCTTTGCATGCACACACACCAACGCAGAGTATCAATGCCTGCCATTCTCAAGCACGCACACGCAGCAGGAACATCGCTAATAATCAATAATGAACCTATTATCACACACACAGACACTGCAGGTGCGTAAGTGCGTTTACTCCTTCAAAATAAATTAGTTATTGACCAGAAGTTTAACAACAGACTTGGGAAATGTGGCTCAATAATCTACTGTATGTATCATCACCACGGGCGATCCCAGGAATGGCATCACCTGCTGGAGATCAACGCTCACTGCATCTCCTCCTGCACTCCCACATGAGCGGCTGCAGGTCAGACCAGACCTAGAAGAGAATAGCACACCTCCATACCGTCTAACACCAATTTAAAAGACCCCCCGCACTGTGTGTGGTCTAAGTCATTATCACCCTTACTGTGTCGAGAGCAACGGAGGACCAGTTCATTAGTGGACACTGTGTGAGTCAGAATGAGGCAGCCTGCTAAAGAGCACACAAGCAAAACACACACTAAGGTTGCTCTGTTTCATTCACTCTGCCCTCTAAATGTCCAAAACTCAAACTCGCTCCTGCGAATTTAGAAACACAGGAGCACAAACACAAACAAACAGATGCACATACAGCAACCCGGCAAAGGCCGGGCTTCATGGCAGCTGATGTTGTTGTTGTTGTTGTTCCTCCCCTAATTACATCAACGTGTGTGTGAAATATACACAGCTTGCACACACACACACACACAACATAAATATTCCTAAGCTGTCAAACACACACACATGTAGGCACACCTCCTGCAAATACGCCAAACACAACAATAACAACAACAAAACGCATGCTTGTGTTTTCTACTTGAGGGCTCATTGACTCTGAATGTGCCACTTAATCATGCAGATGTGTTTGTGACCGGCGCTGTGAGCAGCATCGTTCCTTATTCGACAAAACAATCCTGTGTTTGGATTCATAGATGCCCTAGCCCGACACTTGTTGCCGAAGCATCTATTAGCACGGTTGATCTAAAGATTAGTATTCATAAAGGCTTGATTGAGGCGACTTCATTTGCAGATAACTGAACAATCACTTCAGATATTTATTGTGAACGGCCAGCGAGTGGCTCCTGCTGGTGCCGTAGTGTTTGATTACTGCATCCAATATGCATGATTATATTCCCTCTGCTCCAGACGGCCTGTGTGTGTGTTTGATGGACCAGAATGTTGGTTCAGGAGGATTTTCAGATCTAGATCCAAATTTTCACACCGCACTGAGCTTTTTCACACATGGCCTCCGATCATTTGATCACTGTGCTTTCCCCTGTTGGGTGTAAAAAGCAGCTGCACACCAACTCTGCTCATGAGGCCTTGGACGAGATATTGAAACTGTGCGAGCACGCTGACATGTACTGTAGGTTTTCTCCTGAAATAATAATATATTACTTTCATGCTACGGTTGAACTATTCACCTGTTGAGATAGAGTTCATTTGATCTGTGTGTGGCCGTCTTTCAATTTAGATTGAATTTGTGCGTCTTATTGCGTTTATTGATCAGCCCTTTGTGTATTTATTTCATTACCATTGGAGTGAACAATTCTACTGCCACATTAGTGTGTCTGCCATTAATTACACACAAGGACTGTGAGTGCAAATTGACTGAAAAGGCGCACAGCAAATTTGCCCTGCGCTTTTATGAGCGTAAATCTGGCCCGCAGAGAGCCGGAGTGGAGAGTCTCAGGGGAGTGCTGCCTTGTTAAACAGACGGGGACGACTGAATCACTGTGCTGCTGGTGGTGGTGTGGGGTAAATTCAATAACGCAGCGCCGATTTAATGACTCATCGCGGAGTGCACGCACACATGCGAGCTGTGCACGCTCAGACGCACACGCTGCTAGATTATCTCTACACACACACCACAAACAAACACATTCGCCAAAATCCATCTGCTCAGCAGGAAGAAAGAGAGCGAGAGCGAGATCAGCCACAGAAGCCACAGCCAGCCTCTACATTAGTTGTTGAGTAAGGTGACATTAAGACTCGGGATGGAAGCAGCTCCCTGACATCAGCTGCTTTCCCTTTGAACTCCTCGAGTGCTCATCATAGTTGAACAAATACAGTTTATCTAACGGGCGGCCCGGCTGAGTGCTTGATTTACTGGAGGCCAGTGAGTACTAAAATATTAGAATGTAGCCAGTAAGCTTCTGTGATCTTTACTCAAATGTCAGCATCGTTGTGAAGTCAAAATGTTTTGGCACGGGGGAGTGAGTTAGCTCAGCAGGTAAGAGTGTGCATCCCATGTAGAGAGCTCAGTCCTGGATACAGTTTCCCTCTGCTGCTGCTCCCTATCTCCCTCTCCCTCTTCAGCTGTCTCTATGTAATAAAAGCCTAAAAAAATATCCATCCATCAGGATCAAGGTGGAGCTGGAGACTCTGCCAGCTGACTTTGGGCAAGAGGCGGGGTACAACCAAAAAAAACCTTCTGATTTAACGATCATTTCATTTGTACTTTTTGGATTACTTTCAGATTTTGGTAATTATAACTCAATAATAAACATATATCTGCTTTGCTTGCACCAGATAGAGAGAACATCAGTATGAAGGTGTTTGCAGAGCGTGTTCAACAGTGTCATCAGACAACATGACACACACTTCAGTGAAGTGCTCAGATTAGCCTGGGGAAGAATTTCTCTGGGAGCAAAACATTTAATGACTGAACACAGAGCAGTCTTAAACGAACACAGACGCAATCATGAAACAAAAACACACAACTTAAGATCAATAATGCAATAAAAAGCAGTTTTCTTATATATTGCCAACACGTTGTACAATATGATTGTGACCCAGGGGATAAGTAAGTCATGATAATGTGCAGTTTAATGTGGGATGAATTACATAAAAAAAGACTATAGGGACAAACAGAGACAAAAAAAGATGAAAGATGATGTCACCACTCAGAGAATCAAACCCACCGCACTGCAGCCTTTGACACCGCAAAACAAAAACAAAAAAAATGACTTGACGTGAACCCCGGAGATGACAGCGGAACAGCGGGTTTCCATCTGTTCCCGCGTCTGTGCATGAGCGAGGGAACTTGGTGCACTTGTGGGTGGCATGAGTGTATGAACGCCACAGAGGACGCTAAACAATGCAGAGGGAAAGAAAGAAAGAGAGAAAGAGAGAGAGAGAGAACAGACGATACAGGGCGGAGTACTGCTGCATCAAGGACCCGGCAATCTGAATGTTGTTTTAGCTCTTTGGTGGTACAAACAGTCGCAGGAAGGCAAAGAAAGGAGAGAGAGAGCTCACTATTTGTCCTATTTGGTTTCACTGCTACACTATTAAGGGTGTTAACGTGAGAGAAAGAGAATAAGGACGGACAGAAATAAAGCATCATGTAGGGAAAGGGGAGAGTGAGAATGACACGAAGGGATAAGTAGGTGGAGATTAAAGACAAAGAATGAGTTCAAAGCAAAGGAGGAGAGAGAAGAAACAGACTGAGACAATAAGGAGAATTTAAAAAACAGACCCAGAGAGAGAAAAAGTGTAGACGGAGAATGGGAAGCGAAAGGATTGGAGCACATATGTTTTGGTTTTAGCAGATAAAAACAGATGAGGCAGAGACTTTTAACTCAGCCCCAGTTTGCAGCGTCCTGTTTTCAATCCAGGCCCCCTTTTGTTACTGCAGTCTGGCTTCACCTCAGTCGAACCCACAGCAGATGAAAGCCTAAACCCCTCCGCAACACTCCTCATTTGAATATGTGTGTGTGTGTGTGTGTGTGTGTATGAACGCACACGTTACACTATAAACCGAAGCTTCTTCTCCCCTTCAAAGCAGCGACATGTGACACGATCGCCGACACGTCCCACTCCACATTGTGATGAGAATAATTACAGATGAAACTTCATTGAAATGCTGGAATAGTAATAAGGAAAAGGCACTAGAGGGAGTTGACTCTTCTCCCCCCTCCTCGGCTCTGTGATGGTGAAACGATCTTCTCGTTCCAATCAATCAAGCAGCACAGTTTCTCTCCGCGCTGTCACGAAGCAAACTTTTTAAAGAAATACGTCTGACACGTCTTCCTCTGTGATTCACTTTCATTATTTCTAGGTTGTTGTTTATTTCTGTTCTCTATGTAGGATTGCTGATCCCTGACTGATCGTGAGCTGAGCGTTATTACAGCTTATTCTACTCTATATAATTACAAATATAAACAATGTTGTTTATTCATTTAATTTAACATTATGTAACAACCAATTCTACTTTATGGTATGAGGAGGAATCCCTGAAATATATTTTACAAAATGAAATAAAGTCGCTATAAAACATTATTAAAGTTTCAAATGAAATGAACTATGAGATTGCTGGGATGTTATGTAAATAAGTTTAGATATCAGCCTGCTGCACAGTTACATTGATGCACGTAGCATGTGCATCCATGATTGTGTTATTGAGTCCAAATAAGTAAACTATTAGGAAGGAAAGTGCAGATCAGGAGTTCCTCTTTTCCAGCATCAGAGGCTACTGAACACTTTCTTCCTTCCTGACCTCACCATTGACCTTTGACTTCAGCGATTTCTCCACAACAATCTTAGCTTTGGTTCTGTCATGAAATAAATTTCTTATTAGGAATAAACCTGCTACTGTATTTTAACGTCTGTCGTCATGTTACTTGGCAAACTTTTTTCTGACACAGTATCTGGGGTAAAACGTTTGAAACACTGACTTAGTATGTAAGGATTTTTACTTACTCAGCTTACTTTATTTTGCGAGACGGGGACAAAAACTGCATATGTTATGTACCAAATCAAAACAATGTGGACGGAGCTGAGTCAGCATCACTTTGTATTACAAACTAATCACAATCACAGCCCGATATACGCATCACAACACACACCAGTACAGCTACGCGCAAACAACCGACAAGCATCCACACACTTCATCGGAAGCTCGACTAAAACCCGAGCACTGGGTTAGAGCAGAGGGAACAGAGCTGTGTTAAATCACGGCTTCCCAACAGCCACATATATCATTCAGCAGCCGAGTGATCAATTCAGTGTGTGGCTCGCACCGGTTGCAAATCGCTAAGTGAGATTAAAAAAGCTCAGTGTCTCCACGGTTATATATATATATATATATATATGTGTGTGTGTGTGTGTGTCAGAGCAGTACTCAGCGACAGAACCACTGGACCCTGACAGCTGGGTAATGTCGAAATGAGCTATCGACCGTTTGTCCCATACTGAGGCGGGAAAGAGAGAGAGAAAGATGGAGGGAGAGAGGAGGGCTGATAACCAAGCTGACAAGTCGAAAAGAGACAAAGCATTTGTTTGTAGACGTGTGTGAAGTTGTGTCGGTAACATTTTAGTTTTCCTGATAATTTCATGAATTATCTAAATGATTCTTCATGCAAACAAATTCTTATTTATTCCATATCGCTGCCACCTAAGTGCTGCGGTATTGATTTTTCTGTTGTTTTAAAACATTTATTTTTAAACAACAGAAGATAAATACTCGTATTATACAGATAAAAATGTAATTTCATCTCATCTCAAGCTCCACACGCACCCCCCCGGACATCCCGCAGAAACCCGGCTTGCTGTTACATAACACTCCAAAATCTCAACATCTATATTGTAAGCAAGAACCTAAGTAGCAGTGTATTTGTGTGTGTGTGTGTGTCTTGTAATTACTATGCAGTCATCAAAGGATCTCTTTAATAAGAGAGACGTGGAGAAAGAAGAAAAGATACATGAGCAGGCAAATAAATGCAAATTATAAAAGATTTTTTGAGGTTATATAAAGATCTATATAAAGTCTCCTTCTGTTTTCTGTCATGATCTTACACACCATCGAGCAGAAGATATGCGTCCGTGGTAAACACAACTGTGTACTGATAGTTTGAAGCTTTTTCTTTTATTAGAAACCAACGCCTCACCTCAGTAAATATGAAACCGAGTTGTACGAGTTCATTAACCTACCTAACAGACCCAAAACAATCCATCAATACTAGAATGAGGATATTACAATCCAAATGGTTAATGAGGACATATATTACCCCGATTAAAGTAAATCATTGGTCCCTTGATGTCCCAGACTCATTAAGTGCTTGGATTGCCCAAAAAAGCAAAGAAGTTGTTCTGACTTTATCTGAGATGGCTGGATTCTCACCAGGCAGAAACGAGCACTTGGTATATATGCAAAGAACTTTGTCTGTCCTAAAAAGTCCGCTTTAACTGACTTTGGATGATAATCGCTTTATCTTGGAGGAAAATGGATAAAAGAAATGGCATCTTGTATTGTGATGGAGAGATTGATATTGTGATTTGTAAGAATATTGTTACCTAACATACTTATGTCCCTCTCTTTCCATTCTAGTCGTTTTAATGTGGCCTGTTGGGTCTTGTAGGCCCAGTCGGGACAACAAACAGCAGCCACAGGCTTAGCTGCAGTTCAGTACCACGGATAGCTCCAGAGATAAAGACAAAGTAATGAAGTCAGAGCGAGGTGTGTGTGCCCGGATGGCAGAATCAGACTTACTGGGTGCTTGGCTGAGATTCTCCCCGTCACCACACTTGTCTGGCACCACGTAGAGGAAATGTAGTTCTGATAGGTTGTGGGGAAAGACGGAGAGAGACAGATATGAATAAATCAGAGGCAGAAAAATTCAGCATCAACAAAATCGCACAATATCGTTTCAATGAGTCGGATACGTGATGAGAAAATGTTTCCAATTCAGCCTTGAAGACAACAGCTGCGATCCTTTTACGCCATCATCGCTCTGAATCTGGTTTTGGACTGACAATTTGACAAACTACCTCGTTTGTCAAGTTAACGTTGGGAGCGGATGATTAATCGACTTTATGCTAAAAAGGTTTCTTGAGTTGAGTAAACGTGCAATTAATACTTTGAACCATTCATTAGGACTTCGCTCACTGGCAATAATATTCAAATGCATTAATGACTAACAGTTTGTTGTATGTTGACAGAAGTAGAGCTGTGAGATATGATAAATATTGTGGTATTAGATTGAAGTTATTTGGCATAGCAGCGCTTAAATATTGACTCTTCTGGGGCGGTCGGTAGCGTAGTGAGTTAAGCGGCCGCCCCGTGTGTTGAGGATATAGTCCTCGCTGCAGCTGGCCCCGGTTCGAATCCCGCATCTAAAGGCTAATTTACTGCGCGTCACTCCCCCTCTCTCTGCCCCATGCTTCCTGTCTATCTTCAGCTGTCCTATCAATAAAGGCATAGTAGTTTAGATGTAATATTGAATGAAACTTGTACTAATACCCAAAATACCACCACATGTTGTTTTTGTCAACAGTAGCTTCCTCTAGTTGGGATTTTTGCCCACTCTGTCCGAAAGACCACCAAAATGAATCACAGAATCAGCCAAGCAGCTCTAGAGACTGCCAGGCAGACTCATTTGCAGAGTTGAGTAAGCACAGATCGACAAACACAATCTGCTGCTCCCAGACAGAGGCGAGCCGAGCCCGTGTGGAGGGAAAGTCGGACACAGAACTGCGTCTTTTATCTGCCAACTCGGTGCAGGAATGGCTGTAAACAGAACCAGCAGCTTCAAGAGAGAAGCAGAAGCATCCGGGCCTGTGAGCACCGCAGGGGTCGTATAATCACACCTTTAGAGGTTGCAGTGTGTATCTGTGCTGAATAAGTATGAATAGCATTATCCCGTGGTTTTCTATTGTAGTGCTGAGCACAGCAGTGTAATAATGGAGACATTTAAAACAGCGTCACCTTTGAAGATTAAGAGAAACAACACGGGTGTTTGTCTAGTAGCATGCAGAGCAGTAACACGATCGTGAGTCGAGAAAAAACAAAAGCTGTCGGATCTGTTTGAGTCATTACACCCTGCGGAGCCGCCTCTCGACTCTTTCTTTTACTTTGGGGTGTAGTTGTTGCAGCCTCGGGTAGAAAAGAAGAAAAAAAAAATCCATATCTCACAGTGAGAGGGGAAAAAGGGAAGTTACTCAGCTGTGAAAGGGTTTACATTTGAACCAGCTTGTACGCTCACCTTGCTCATCATGCACGAGAGAATCCCATCGACAAAAGTCGACTTGATTTTGTGGACCTGGAGGAAACAGTGCAGACAGCTGTTATACTGTCAGACTCTATTTAAGCCTTCAAAAGGCAGAGCTAAACATTGTTCCTCTTAAACAGAGTGGTTAAAACATATCTAACTCTAACCTAGATTTTTAATAAGAAAAACACTTTGCTGACAATAATAGCACGTGAAATAAAAGCAGCCGAGATCACGACTGACCTGTCTGTACTCTAGAATGATCTTTGGCAGAGGGTGCAGGTCCTGAAGCTGCAACAACTGCAAAAAAAAAACAAAAAAAACACAAGTACCAAAAACCAATGATGCTCCATCATATAAAATAAGTGTGCATGTGTGTTGGTTCCTTCTGGATCCATCTGTTGAACGTTGTCAGTGCACATATTGAGACTTCAAACGAGACTGAGCTGGTTTCTCTTCGATTAAATGAGATTAGAGGATGACATGGCACATTTCTGTGTGTGTGTGTGTGTGTGTGTGTGTCGATGTGTCTCTGCGTGACGTACTGCAGCTTCTGATGTCGACTGCTGTTGTTTGTTGACGGTCTTGGGGAGTTTCTTGTTCTCGCAGCGCTCATGGAGGCACAGTTTCTCGAACAGAACCTTAAAAACAAAGAAACATACACAAAACATAAGAAACAACACGTGTGTGCAAATATATTCACAAACACGATGAAGAAAGAGAGAACTGGCACTGCAATATTGACAGATGATATACACTGTTCATTTTTAGATGGGCAAAAAAAGGACACATATACGCTTAAAGGTACACACTGTTCGTAGCTGAGTGTTGCTGGTGACCAGGAACATCTGTCCGGCTGCTCGGTGGGCCTCCTGCTCCAACTGCTTCATCTTAGTCTGAACGAGAGTAAAATATAGAGGGGGGAAATATTATAGGTTTGTTTCAGCCAACTTACTTACATATCAGAAAGAAAACACCCTTCACCAACAAGCAATTTACAACAAATATTAGTTGCTGTATCAGCACTTACTGACCCCAAATCATAAAAATATAAAATATATATCTTTGTTGTTATGTAACATTAGTTAGTCAGCCATCAAACTAATTCAACCTGGACAACAGGTGGCATAGAGAACATGGCAGAGTCAAATTTATTGCTGACTAAGCGGTAGGCAATCCTTACTGTAAAGTCAGTGTACATGTGTAGATGCATGTGTAGCATCTGAACAAAATGCCATACGATCGTTTTTGTTATGTTGCATTACAGCAGTCGCTTCGTTTCAAAGATAAAGATTAAGAATTCCATGATTTATTTTTATACCAGGTATTATTTATCAAGAGTAAGAGACATTTAATTCAAATATCTCATTTCTTTGTCAGGCTTCTATCACTCAGCTGATATAAAGCCAATTAAAATGTTGGGAAACAGCAGTGTATTGAAGCTAATATGACAGTATACCTGGTGACTGACTGCCAGCTTACCAAATATATTTCACGAGTAACTTATCAAACACATTTTCCAGACTTGGTTACGGACCCTGCAGTGAAGATGGGAGGTTTTTTGAGGCGAGAACTGTTAATACATGTAAGATAGAGCCAGCTTGTTCCTTCATTTCAGTGGCAAAGGGCAAAACTCTCTAGCGCAACAGAATTCACATGCTCACACAGATTATGAAAAAACTAATTCATACGTACATGCAGCAACACACAAACTCGGCAAGAGGAGGGAAGTGAAAGAAGAGAGAGAGCATGATCGAAAGAGAAGCCAAGACAGAAGATTAAAAAAGAAAGAAGAAGAGAATAAAGAGGCTCTTGGGATGGATAAATAAGAGGAGGAAGCTCGGGAAGTGAAAGGTAGAGCCACGTGACATACAGTATGAGATGAGGAGAGGAGAGATAATGATGAAAAGTACAAGAGGGAAATAAAGAGGAGTAAATGAGGGGAAAAGTTTCCTGCTCATACAATATTCAAGCTCAAACATAAATAGTTTTTTTTTCACACACCAGCAACTCATTACAAGTGTGAGTGAAGTAGAAAACACTTCTTAACAACTTGACAAGAGAACAAAGGAAGATGAACAGCCTCATGAAGGGTGAGGGCGAGAAAAGGGTGATGAAACGAGACAGAAAGACACAGAAAGAGGATGTTGGAAGAGAAGTGATAAACCGAGGGTTTTCAGAGAAAGTTAAAACGAGAGGACCGGGCATCTGCAGGTGAAGCCGTGGCTGAAACTTTGGCAGAAAATGCCGTTTTGAAACAAAACAGACGTGAGTGAAAGGGAGGGAGAGACTGTTGAGGCAGACCGAACTTGACAGCATGATGGGCCGGGATGGGAGAAGCGACAGTGGCAGAGAGAGCAATAAAGGAGATGAGTGTGGAGAGAGAGGAGACAGATATAAAAAAAAAGAGACAAGATGGAAAAGTGGAGAAGCTGCCAGACAAATATCCAAAATATATACTCTCTCTTTGCCCAGAGCAGGCTCCAGACTGCCTCATCAATATTAGATGCCAGCCCCCTAGTACTGTGTTTGACACACACACACAGCTAGACCTGGCATGGCAGGAGTCTAACACCAAGGTTTGTTTGGATTAATCATTGCATTGTGTGTTTGTAGAAGGATGTCTATCTAAATCTGAATAGTGATGTCTGAGAAGAAAACGCAGACAGAATAACGCTGGCTGAAAAACACAAAGAGAACGCGAGCGGTGTTTGTGAGATGCAGGCCTGACGGACAGGACGACGTGAGTTTGACAGCTTCGATTAAATGAAATCCAACAGGACAGACCGGGGCACACGGGTGGCTGCAGTCGTGGGCACACACACATAACTCTGCAGCCGTCGGCAAAAACTTCGGTTCCTCATTGTGTGTGTGTGTGTGTGTGTTGGCAGAGGCAGACAGTGATTCTTCTTCCTGCAGCACAGCCTCTTGAAGGAAAAAGACAGACTCTCCGTCCTATTTATAGCAACACGGCAAGACACCTTCTCTACAACAACGCCTCTGCGGTTTTAAGTGGGTTTAAGAGTGTGTGTTTGTCTTTATGTACGCACACAGCATCTATGCATGTGTCTATGATCTTTGGTTTTTATCAGCATGTAAACAGGAAAGGTCCCCCGAGGATGTCCACCCACCACGGTGCTAATCCTACCCAGGAGAAGGAAAAGAGAAATTTTATTTTCCTTTCTCTCTCAGGTCCTCCGTGTGTTTCTTCTCCTGCTCATATCCTCCCACTCTTTCTCTCACATTTGTATTAATACAGCAGCTGTCGACTGCGCTGTGGTTTGGCAGCCGGTCCAAAATGCAATCAGCTAAAGTGTGATGCGGTGCAAACCTCAGATGCCCCCGAGCATCATACCTACGTGCGGGCTGGCCAACACTAACTTTCCAAAGGGAGCGTTTACATTAAGTTTGATCTCTCGTTATGTAAGGACCATGTCTGACTCACTGCTGCTTTACAGTATCAACAATTCATATTATCTGTGCTGTCGGATGAAAGGGCAGCAGAAATTGGAGTAATTCAACAATAATAACATTTATGAATGACTTTGTTTGAGGGTTGATAAATTAATAATTTGTAAATTGGTTTAAGGGAGCGGTACAAATAGTAGAACTCACTTTTTATTGATTAATTGTCAGAATTGTGAATTGTTTGTATTTAATGAGTTAAAAAATGTTAAATACAAACAGATGGAAGCTGTTATACAAGACCCCAACACATAATCTGACACAAACATGGTCAATCCGTTTTTTTTGTTGTTGCACATTATTTAACTGTAAATTTGATTTTTATATTTATATTTTGTTCTTAATAGATGGTTGTTTACATATGTTGTTTTTGTTTGGTGTATACCTGGAGTACTGTAACAAAAATAATTCCCCCTGGGATTATTAAAGTATTTCTGCTTCTGATATTCCTCTTTGAAACACGGGTCAGCATAAAGATTTTTATTCCATAACAGCTATTCTTGTCCATGTCCAGTTTGCTATATGTTTATGCTTATATGACTGGGTATTAGTTATTAAGTAATTAGTAAGACACTGAGCCACCTCTATCTAAAAATCTCTGTCAACATTGAAGTAACACGTTTGTCTGTGAGTCATTCAGCCCTATGCTGCAGTGAAATGAGGGTAAACTACATTACTCAGCTGTTTACCCTAAATGATATGAACACAATATGGCAGAAACAAAAATATAATATCCATCCGTTACATTCACACCTGCATGTCCTTGGACTATGGGAGGAAGCTAGAGAACCTGCTCCACTGGCACCATGAGGCAGATGTTGATAAACTCCTGGCTGTGTGAGATAGATACTATTCGTTCACATTCACTTTAAAACAGCCCTAACATTTAGTCTCTTACCCCCAGCAGGTCTGAAGTTCTCTTAAGAGCGTCTTTGTCCACATGGATACGATGGCTCTCCATGGCTGAAACAACACAAGTGTTTACTGATCCACAGGACCTGATGGAGTAAGTCTGTCTCTACGAATAGAGGCTCAGAAAGCTGATTTGAACGTTAACTGTGAAACTGAACGGAACAGCAGCTTGTCAAGCTTCGTTAACTCTTTTAATTTGTCGAGTTAGAGCATTTACGAGTCTCAACAAGCGTCAAGTTCAACGCAGCCGAATAAAAACATGTTTCATGCAGTATTTCGAAATATGTCCTCAGTGTCTGCTGGAACAAAACAAGCATTGTGGTCCTTACCTGCTAGAACAGAGATCATGCTCAGCTCCATGTCCGAGTACAGCTCCCACAGCCCCTGGCTCTTCACACACAAACAGTCACGCGAAATCATGTTAGGTGTAAGTACAAGACGTACAAGTTTGTGTATGTCTGTGCATATTAACTAACCTGTAGTTTGGAGCATAGCTCCATGTTCAGCCAGAAGAGAGAACAGAGACCTGAGATGACCCGAGAAACCTGAGAGAGCGAGACAGACGGACAAACAGAAAGAAAGATGAATATGTTGTTGTGGATTTATTTTAGTCCAGGTAGCAGCAGGTAATGGGCACTTACAAAGTATGAAGTGTATGAAGTGTCTTTGAGAGCTCTCTCTATCTTTTTGAGGAAGATTTTTGAAGGTACATTTCAGCCACTGTTTATAAACTCAACCAAATGTCCTGTGCTTACATCACTGCATCCCAGCCTTCATTGTGCCGCCCCTCAAGACCTTGAAACCCTTCCAGCTTCAAGGATTTGTTCTGCAGGAAACCCTGATGTCTTTAAGGGAAATTGAACTAACCTTCTTGACACCCAGGGCAGAAGTCGTAGGGGGTCTTTTGCTGTGTTTATTGAGAAGGTCCTGGTAACAAGAGGAGGGATTTGCAGGATCTAGTAGCCACCCCGACACCTGCGGGTCCTGGATGAGGCAGCCAGCCACTGGAGAGAGAGAGAAAAGCTCTTTTTGATATTGTGCAGTATTCAATATGCCTTACTGTACAACACATCGGAGATTACAGCACATTGCAATTACTAAAAATCCATTGTAATCAACACAATTCGAGCTGTCTGCAGCTGCTGCTGGTCGTGCAAGATGGGGAATACAAACATCTCTCTGCATCCCTCACTGCACGTATTTCTGCTGTGTGTGTGTATGTGCATTTAATTATGTGTGCTCTGCCTCGTTTCCAGCTGAGGTCTCGTCTGTAAAACTGCAGAGCTGTTCGAAGAAAATCCTTGGCTTTATAGCACACCACCGGTTGAGATCTTGACAGCACTTGTAGCAGCACATCTCTGTGGGACACAGACACACGTGCACACCTGAGCGGTCCTGATTTAAAAACACACATAGATTAGCTCTTTCAATTCACTTTCAAACGCATACATATGCAAACACAGACCTAGTAAAGTGCTCCTGACTCGTGTGTGCGTGTTGCTGGGCCCATGCAGGTGTGTGCTCTAATTTTAAGTAGACCAGACTGTCGTTCGGCCCGAGCGGGTCCTCTGGCGTGCTGCAGTCGAGATCGTTCTTCATCAGCGCGAGGAGGCCACACACTGGCGGACCGAGCTTCTATATCAAGGATCAGAGAGGGGAATTAACATGAGCAACCGGTTAATGAAGCGGTGAGCCACAGGAGTGAAATGTTTAATCCTGTAAGAACTGGGATAGCTCCGGTCTTCTCTTCCTTTTCCGGATGCAAAGGGAAACCAAAATTATTTTTAATTTTTACATATAACAAACTAGCTGTTTCATCTCATTTCAATCATGTAAAAGCTCCACATCCAAGCTCTGCTCACCTGCTCTGGGTCTAACTGAGTTGTTCCGTCTTGGTACACCAAGGTTAGCACCAGCGCTTTGGCCTTTCCAGCCTTCTCAAGCATTTGCATCTTCTCATCTGGGTTCAGTTTCCCAGAATCCTTTATTCTGGCATCGGATGTCAGGGTTGCACTCAGACAGCTAGCTTTGGGTTGGTTCTGGGGCTCACTACCATCAGTTTCTGGCCCACTTGTTCCCTGGCCAGCCTCACATTTGGCCCGCTTGTGCTTGAATGGCTTACCGACCACAGAACATTTCGAAGACCTTTCTTCCAACTTACTCTGCCGGATTTGTGGAGTTTGCTTTGGGGCATTTGGGTCTTTTTGCACCCCTAACACGTCTCCTGTTTTATGTGAAGGACTGACTTTAGTCTGAGGTTCTGGGGGTACAGCTGGGAGTTCAGCGATTGATGCTCTCTCCAGCTCGTTAATTCCCCTTTCCCCTGTCTTATCTTGTGAGTAATGAGGTGGCTCCCATTTTGGAGGACGTCTGGCGAGGTAGATTTTAGGAGGGGGGTAAGCATTTAGGTGCTGATGAATTTCAAGCTTCCTCTTTAAGGGGAAGGAGGGGATGAGGCGAGGATGATGTGGATTACTTATGGAAATAAGGTGGGGTGATGTTTTCCTGTTTTTTGCTTGCTTTTATGACATTTGGGGATGACTCCTGTGCAGAGGAGGAGTGTTGTCCGGCAGCAGGAGTGCTTATCGGGGCCAGTGCCACGCTTGAGCTGCTCCCTCTGATACTTCCATTAGCAGTCTGCAGAACAGAAAAGAAGAAGGGCGTGCAGTCAGACAGGGACGTAGGAAACCGAGAGAACAAGAGACGCGAGAATACATTTAAAAGGATTCATCCTGCAACATCAGAAGCACTTGAAAACAGACTTTAGCAGTCCGAAAATCAATTAAAAAAACAGGAAATCAGCTTAGAAGACTCTGCAGAATGACGAGAAGAATTTATTGAGTTACTCTCATTCATCTTCTGCGTCTAGTGTGAAAATGTGTGAAAGGCAGAATGAAAGCTGAGAAAGTAAACAGGTGAGCAAGAAAAGTGAAAGCCCCAAAAACAAGCAGGACAAAGAAAAAGGGTTAGGACGCGAGCAGAGGACTGTTGCACACGGTCAGCCGTCAGCGCTGTCCCAGACGAAAACACAGACAGTCGAGACACTGTCTGCCTGATAAACCGTCCCAAGTTGTGTCAGTCAGTAAAGAAGAAAAATAAAACTCTGCTTGTGCTGGCTGGATAACAATGAATATTTGCGTATGTTCAATGAACAAATCCGACAGATTAGAAAGGTCTAAATAAACTGTCTTGGCTTGGCTTGATAGAAACGCATGTATATTATAATGTAAATATGAGTTGATGATGATAACAGTAATGTTATGATCCCACAGAAGCCAGAGAAGTGGGAGGATGAGGAAAAAAAGGTAAGATGAGAAACAAGATAGACGGAAATCTGAGTCTGATCTCCTAAAAAGTACACCGTCACCTCCCTGTAACCTTCCCCGCATCTTAAAAAACATCTCTATTATTCATACCCACAATCTAAATTTATGCAAAAAGCACTATGCATGTGCACATGCACTCGAGGTAAAGGGACGCTGTGTGCATGATTCTGCATAGTTGTCAGTAGAGGGCTCGGTAGGTAGGTAGGAATTCCTGTGATTCAGCTCCCCGAGGAGAGTCTTCCTCATTTCCCAGTAAACACAACCCGTTTTCCTGCTGACAAAGTCATGAACCTCCCCCGGGTGCTGTGCTACAGGATATAGATAGAAAACTAAGGCAGGCCGTGGCCCGTAGCCCAGTACTGGATGCAGGAGAGTGTGAGAGAATGAATGAGGGGAGAGAAAATGAGCTGGTGTGCTTGCTGCTGATCGTAGCAATACTGTGAAGTCCTGCTGTCCTCTTTCTATCGCTCTTCTTTCCCTCCGTCTCTCAGCCTCTCCCCGCATCCTTTCTTTATCGCCCTGCCCACCATCTCTCTCTCTACCTCCCTTTATAGTTCCTTCTCTTTGCTGCTCCCTCCTTTTTTCTCCTCCCGCAATATGTAACGTGGACTACTTTGTCAGGACTTTTTTTCTTTCTTTCTTTCTGTTTCACGACTCATCGGGGAGCTATCACTTGTCAGCGTTTCACACAAGCCAGATTGATTTTTATGTGCATCGGTGAAATAGAAGCTTAATCCCTTTTGAGAGCAGCAATTTAAATTTCCGGGACCTTTTTTTTTATGTGTTGCTGCTGTATACACGGTTTGATGTTGTCTACAGGGATTATGGAGGTAGAGTGGGAGACAGAGACAAATAAAGATGCGTCAGTGTTTCTGAGGGAGAAAAAAGTAAAGTGTGAGCAAGTGAGGCACACTTCCCCCAATTAAAGTGGACAAGCTTAGTCCTCAGTCCTGATAATCTCTCAGACTTATGCGATAAAGACTCACTTGTACATTGTCATGGTGCTGGTGGTTCCCATGGAGACAGGGAGCTCTGAACCCCGACCTTTTTACCCCGCGCTCCTGGAACAACGAACCACTTTCTCCACCCGAGTCCTCTAGAGGGGAGGATGTAAGAGCATTTCTACCACATCATCACTTTTCAGACGCATCCTCAATCAATGAACCCACTGCACTGCTGTTGCGTAAGCATGTCTGACTAAGCATGTATGGGCAGTGTGTGTGTGTGTGTGTGTGTGTGTGTGTGTGTGTGTGTGACAGGACAAGGTCAGCCCAGCATGTGAAACCCTGGCTCCAGATCAAAGCGACATTTGGTTACGACACAAACTCGACGACGTGACTTGTTTGTGTGTTTCTCTGAGCTGTGGAGTGTGGGTGGTTGACTCAGCATTGTCTCAGCAGCTGAGACTCAAGCTCTCCCTTCCTGCGGTTGTAATGCGAGCAGGCACACAACATCTCTCGCCGGTGCTGAGTCGCCTTCAGCTCTGCTCCGTCATTGCCACCACATTGTCTAATGAAAGGAAGATGGCTGAAAGAGTTGAGCTCCACTTGAAATACTTTAGCACCCCCTAGTACTGTTTCTCTAAACTAGTAGCTGGCACACAGAAAAGGTCCCTGCCATCTTAATTTAAGTTCAAGAATAAATTCACTTCATGTCCTGGGCTGAACTTTAGCACTTGTTAAATAAAACTACAAATGAAGTCCTTTAATGTCTTCTGGTGAAAACTGCATACATTTGACTTTTAAGTGTAGCTTTACACTTTTGTTCTGTAGTAGGATGTTTACACTTCCGTGTACGTAACCTGAAACTCAGCAGACCCCGTCTCATTATTGTAATACAGCCACAACAACAGCAGCATTGTAGTAAATCTCTGCACCTTTAAATACATCATCTCCAGAATACTGTTTGAGTTGTTTAAAGAAAGAGACCCAAAGGATTAAAAGCTGCTGCAAGGAGGCCTCCAAATTAAGCGTTCAGATTAAAATAAGTTTGAAAATGTAGGTCGCCTTATACATTTAAAGCAGGTTAAATGTGCAACAAATAAGCAGCGGAGTCCCTGCTCTGTGTCTCCATCAGTGACAGGGTTCTTGATCTGGAAAAAAAAGGTCTCCAGGCTTAGTGAAGTCTTAATGTGGTTACAAAAATGTAAACTGTAGTTGGGACAGACACATATATAGAAAGGTGTGCTAGCACTCTCTACTGGTAAATGCTGTGAACTGCATCTGTATTCATTTAAAAGTTGAATTATAGGTTGTCATCATAAAGAAACAAAGACACAACGTGACACAGTGTTCTTACCTGGAGCTATAAGCTCGTTACTGTCCACAGGTGGATTCACTGACTCATCTCTGTCTCTGTCGCTCTCTCCTGCCTCACACCGCCTCTCTCTTAGTTGGATGTCAGAACAAATGTGTGATTCTCTCTCCGTCTTATCTTCTGTCCCAGCTATTTTCTCGTCTGTGGCTCTCTCAGGGTTATCAGCCGTGTTGTCACTGAGGACTAATTTGATCTCACGCTGCACCGGTGAGATCTCTCTGTGGTGCTTCAGGTCCTGAGGGTTTTCAGCTTGGCGGCTCAACTTGGGGTCTGGGATCTTTTTTGGACTTCCACCATGACATCTCGCTAACATCTTGCCAGGTTCTTCGATTTGAGGTGTTTTAACCGCGCACTCTGAGTTATTCTCCTCTCGCTCCCTTAGCTTTTCTCTTTCAGTATCACGTTCAAAGAATTTGTCCATTGCACTTCCACTGCTCTCTAAACTAGTCATCTTATTGGTTGTCAAGAGCCAAATTCCTGCGATTTCATTGGCTGATTCTCTTTCATTTAGCAAAGTTGAACCCCTGAACTCTACCTGTATTTCTTGCCCTGTGTTTGACATTTGTCCTGTCGTACTTTTTGAATCCGCTATGAGCTCCATCCTCTCCTCCCCAACTAGATTTCTCATCGGCCTTGGTAAACATGAATCGTAGCAGGTCTCCTGTGTCGTGACAGAGCCACTGAGAGTCTGATGTATCCCTCTAGTCTTGATTGTTTCGCACTGTGGTTGTTGATGTAGCAGGTCTCTATCTTCTCCTCCACTGATAGCCTCTTTAGCGGGGTTGGAGGGAGGAAGCTTCCATTTTTCTCGACCGTCTGAACCTACAGCCTCTTCAAGTTCATTCGTGGGGATGTTCCAGCTCTCTGCAACTTTTGTTTCTTCCTGTGCACCTGCTATGTCATCACAAGTCTTCTCACAGGATGAAAGTGGCTGGCAAGCCAAAGAAGAAGGCTCCCCTTCATGGGTATTAGGCAACAGTACATCATCAAGAACCCCGTCGTGCAGAGAAAGAGCGCGGATGAAAGATGGCCTGATTTCTTCTGTGGAGCTACGGGAGTGAAAAGACAGACTGTGCTAAATTTATAATGAAAGCTTTTCAAACAGAAGATCAGACATACATGCTGAACTTCAGACTGCTTTAGCATCACTCTAGTATCTTAAAGGGGAAACACCAAAGCAGCAAAATCTTCTCTTAACCCCTGGACATGTCTGCGTACATGAAACACTCTGAAGCTTGTTTTATGTAGACATAACAACCAGAAAATACTGTCCTCATTCGCCTTGCTACTTACTTTCTCCATGGTGTGGCTTGACGTTCTGGTATTTTAGGGGACAGGGTGGAGAAAGATGCTGCTGTGTCAGTCACCTCATGCTGAGGGAAAGGCAGAGACTGGCTGGACTGGTAAGCAGGGGGCTCAGAGTACTCTCTGTGGCAACAAATCTGCGAGCGCTGATAATAGGCTTCGGTCTGAGATGGCAGCCTTTGGCGAGAGGAATCCCAGCAGGAGGAGGAGGAGGAGGAACAGGATGAGGCCTGGGATGAACGGGGGAAGTCTGCTGTCTGCGAGGACCGATAACAGGTCTGAGAGCTCTGCCACCGGTCGGAGGAGGAAAACACCTGAGGCCTGGACCATTGTCTTAACCAGAGCAATGGACAAAGGGGTTTCACTACAGTGAGGTCAACAATGTCATTGTGACAGCAGTAAGATATTAATAAAATAAATACTCTCTACTCTACTTACCGGCCTGCGTCTCTGCTCTCCTCCTGACTCCTGGTCCAGCTGCTCAGAGCCAGAAGCTCCCTCTGGCTACCATAATACCTCTCCACTACTAAATACATACACAATCAAGGAGAAAACCATAAGCTCTCTGGGAAGAAGAATCAATAAATTGAATATATAAAGTATTAAACAATATAAATGCAATGTCTGTCTGTTATACACTACGGAAACCAGGCTTTATAATTAATACAAATGTTGGTTTGTTGTCACTGAACTCCATAACACCTACAAAAGGCTAAGAATAACAGTAACCAAGAGCAACGCTCAATATCTGTTACCAATATTTTATAATCATGCCAAATGTTACTTAGCTACAATACTGGTTTCAAAACATTGTCGAAGTCGGGATTGAAAATGTCGAGATGAGAGGGAGGTGTCGGCAACAAGAGACACTTTGTTGCTTTCTGTTCAGAAACCAGTTCACTTGAAGTCCCCGTTTCTTTTTTGTCCTGACACACTGTAACAAGCTTTAAGTAAGAATTTTCTATTTATACTTTTGCCCTGACTGACTTTGCCTGTGATTGTAGGAGTAGCTGTGGTTGCGTCTGCCTGCCTGCAGACTCTGGGACCGCAGTACAGCCAGGATCATCTGCGCCGCCTGGGACAGAGGTCCCGAGTACAACCTGCTGTTAGACTGCTCCATCTGCTCCCTGTCAGAGCGCCTTCCTAAGCTCTCTCTCTACCTGAAGATCTTTGAATGGCCTACACGGGACAAAGGGAAGAGTTAGGTCAGTTAGACACAGACCTAAAAACTGAAGTCAAGAATATACAGAAACCTTTTATCCAATAACACGTATACTGGTAACCCTCTAGAAACAGACTTTGAAAAAAGAAACTTTCACCACTAAACATCCATAAAGATTTACTTTATTTAACAGGTGACTTAAGACAAAATGGTAACAAGGACAATTTAGATCACAAAACAATAAATTCATTAGTTGTTCTAAAAAATAAACACGTTAGAAATGAATCCCAATAAAGTTTATCCCAAAGATGAGTCGGTGAAGACTCGAGGGGTTGAGCTACATTGAGCAGATCACATTTTGCTTAATAAACGTCCTCTCTGGAAGAACAGAGTGTACTGGTCCAGATCTCTTCAAACTACTAGGACACATGAAGCTGCCCGCTCGCTCCGGCAGGTTTTTTAGTGCCGCTCTCTCTTCGCCGCGGCCGTTTTGCCCTCCAGATCTTCGACTATTTTCTGCAGCAGCCGGGCATCCAAGTGGAAGTAGATGTATAATTCCCTCTGGCGCCTGAGGAGGGCGTTGCGGTCCAGCTGAGAACGCTTGGCTTTAGCCTCCCCCATGATTTCTTGCATTACGTGCTGCAAACTCTGCAGCTGAGAGTCTGCTTCCACCAGCTTCAACGTCAGCTCCTGTAGAGACGAAGGAACAGGGGGGAGAATACATATGAACCTATGAGGTATCTAAACTGTCTACTGGCCAGCTTTAATCATCATGAACATCGAACATAACTAGTTAAATATTCTCCAGCATTGTTCCTGATACTGAAGTTTGCATCATGCAGCAGAGAGTCATTTATCATGCAGTGCTTTCATACCCAGAGATGATGTATGTGAAAAATGTGCAAAAGAAAAAACACATATTGTGCCACCAGCTTCCCTCACCAATAGTGAGTAATGTAAAAATCAGCTGACTCACATTAAGGAATATCCTCTGTGTTTAAAATAGAAAGAAACAAACCCACCTGTGCGTTGGGACAGAGCAGCTCCTGGTCAGTTAAGGCCGTCGGACATACCTGCGGCCCTAAGACCAGCTGCTGGAACTCAGTGTACATCGCCCTGTGGAGCGCCTCGCAGTCGCCAGAGAGACGAGCGGCTGTGTAGCATTGCTCCCGGCCGGCGCCGGCTAGTGCGTCTAGGGTGACCTGGAGGTTTCCCGCGAGGTCGCGAGCAGCCTGGTTCAATGCTTCGTACGTCCTGAAAGGCTCTGATCGACTGTGGTCTGAATCATGGTCGAGGATCTGGAGCAGTCTGCAGAGAGATACAATGACACAGCGTGTATTAAGCGTGTCAAGGGCACACAGCGGCCTACATAGCACCACAGTGTGTATGATCAGAGTATTCTTACCTGCTGAAGGCTGCGTCCCTGCAGCTGATGATAGGGTTGGGTCTGGAGTTGATAGCCAGGTCTGGGTGTGCCATTGACTCGATTCTCAGGGTTGCTGCTTCACCTTCCTTGACCAGTCTGCTGTTTACTTCTCCCAGCTGCTTAAGACACGTCCTCCACCTCCTCAACTCCAGCTCTTGAGCAAGGTGCACTAGGTCGAAGGACGCCTTCTGGCGGAGGAGGTAGTCACGTACCTAGGAGGAATAATTTATTTTTAATGTCACTATACTTTCACTTCGACACATGGATCAAAACCATGATTTTTTATCTGTGATTAATTATTCTTTTAGTTAGAAGATCACTCCTAAACACGAGGACAAGTCAGAGTTGATTAATGGCTAACCCTGACCCATGACGTGTCTGCAAAAGACAGAAAAAAAAAACTCAATCACCAACTAACCTGATCCTGTCTGGAGGTGTAGTAGTCCTGCCTGGCCACCTGCAAGGCCAGGTCTCCCCTCACTATTGGCACGTTAAGCAACTTGGCGGACTCTCTAAGGGCAGCAGGTACCGCTCCATGAAGCAGAGACTCCAGCTCAGCCTCCACGACCTGCAGCTCCTTCCTGGACACGACCTCGCGGACATGAAGTGAGGAGGAGGTGGAAATGCTCTGGTAGAGTAAAGAGACAGATGTGAGGGAGAGCTTGAGAAAAGAAGCACAAAGTCTAACAACAGCGATAAACCGTACTTCTCTTCACCTTGGTGTGAGAGGACTTCTCAGAGAGCCACTCCATCGCAGCCTTCACACTCTCCTCCTCTGCTGTGGCCTTCATCAGTTGGTGCTGGGCGACAATATGAGACCACTGAAGTCGGGCCATCTCTGTCCTCCTGCGCTCCACCAGTCGCTCCTCCCTGTCTGCCCCTTTGTGCCCGCTCTCTTCCTCCTCCTCTTCATCTTCACAAGAACTGAGGTCGAGGACCTGGAGGCGCTCAGAGCAAGAAGTCTCGACAATGTCGGAGATGCCCTGGAAGAAATGCTTCTGAGTGAAGGCGGTGAGTGTTTTAGTGTTGAGTCCCTCCTGATGCAGGTAGGGATCCAAGGGCAGCTGAGAGAGGAGAACCGTTGGGTTTGATGAGGCCGCGGGTTCTCCTTTTCGCTTGGCTTCGGGCTGAACTGGGAGATACGAAGCCAGGTTGTTCACCTCGTCTGTTAGGCTTTGCAATACAGAGTTCGTGTCAGCATTCTCAGCTCCAATGCAGGCCCCGGCTTCCTTTAGCTTACACGCAGCGCTCTCCAGCTCTGCACTAAGGCGCAGCTCGACATCTGCACGGGAAGTGGCCACAACCTGCAACCTGTTATAGCGTCGCTGCTTCAGCTCCTTCTCTTTACGCAGCGCCTGGAGCTCTGCCTCCAAGTCCTCTACGGTCACGTCGCCTTCTGCTGCGAACACGGAGGATGAAGATAAAGAAGCGCCGCTCCCATCCGAGGGGCCGATGGTTTTTAGCACCTCGCCCAGTGCTGCTTCATCCAGGAGGGGTTTGCCGGACTTCCGCAGCTCGTGAAAGGCGCGCGCCTCTTCCGTGGTGAGGACATTGCTCCGGTTGAGGGTCCGACAGACAAAGCGCAAGAAGTGGAGGTTCTCCGGGGCGCAGTCGAACAGCCAGTCGAACTCGGAGGCCTTCAGAGATGATGCGCCGGGATAACCTAGACGGCCCAGGGCCTCCACAAACTGACCCCCGTCTAACATGGTGCTTCAGCACTCTGTGCCCCCCTTATTGTGCTAGTCAAAGTGGATTATAGAGGATTAGATAAAGAGAGTGAGAGTATATCACAAAGCACATTCATAATCTCTCATGCTAATGCGACTCCTGAGCTGATTTACACTGATCAGGGGATGATGCAGCTGCGACAACACCAACATCCGCCTCTGCTCTTCTGTCGAAAACGCTCTTCTGCAACGGGGAAACATTTCCTAACACTCGACATTGTGCCAGAGTGACCGCGAAGCACACATAACATGCCGGAGTGCGTTGGTTGGTACTCGTTTCCTTCTGCACAGTTATAATGTTCCGTTTTTGTGGACGCTGTTTTAAAGTGAAACGGTTTGATGGTGTGTGTGTGTGTGTGTGTGTGTGTGTGTGTGGTGCTTTTGACTTGTATTATGTTATATTGAGACGTGTTTCTAAATTATATAAAATTATTACCCTTCACATTAATTTCTGTAAACATAGCTCAGTATAATGTAATACAATGAAACAACAACACAAACAACCAAAATGACAATAAACATCAACTAAATCTTAACGTTATAACCTCCAACCAGGTCAAGTTTATTATGATTATTGTCATTGTTGTTGTTATACTATATTATATTATCACCTGTTTAAAATCCATCTGATTCAATTGTATTGTCCTATTTTAACCTGTTTTTAATGTTGCTTTCTTGTAATTTGATACTTTCATGGTTCTTTTTGTTTGTTTCTGTCATTTGCTGTCTACTCTCATTTATTGTAAGGTGACAGAAATGTGCCTATGAAATAAAATGTATTATTATCGTAAAAAAGTAATTTTAATAAAAAAACACAAGAATTCTCTTTTTTTCATTACAGTATACTTAGTACTGACAATACATTGTATACACTGGACTTTAAGCTGTTGTACAACGTAAGAAACGTTACTGTTCAAGACAAAGACATAACAGGTAAGAGTTTTGATATATAAAAGCTGTTTTCGCTCATAAATGCTGGTGGTTTATTTATAACTGAGGTGTATTTGTGTCTAACGTGTTTTGCTTCTGTCATCTTGTTTTTAGCATGCTAACAGCTACCGTAGCGCTACACTTACCGTAACCGAAATAACAGCTTACACAGCACAGCTAGCCCACAAACCACCACGTCTCTTGTCGAGTAGTAGTGCGTATTGTTTTATCTTACCACTAAAAGACACGTGTTGACTCTAATACTCACAGTTTTATTCAGTTATTTTGTTAGCATCCCTCCGTCCTAGCCGCTGCTCTGTTCGCGCCAAACATCCAAACCGCCCACGTAAGGCCTGACGTGACGTAACGTGACGTGCTCCGTCATAGGTTGGACGCTGCGCTCAACTTCCAACCAATCAGATTTAGCGCTTCAATTTCGACCGCCGCCGGGAAGTTGAGCTCTTTTTAAAGATTCGTTTCTTTTGAATCGCCTTCCTTCAAAAGAGTCCGACTCTCAAATCTGCTCTTCTAGCCTTCTATATTAATCAGCCCTAATTTAGCAATTATGAATGTTCTGTGTGCTAGTAAGCATCATGTGCCCATCGTCAATATAAAGTCCCTTTTGAAGATTCGGCTCTCTCTTTCTGATTCGCTACAAAGAATCGGCTCGTTGACGGATCACTCCCTCCCTGTGGTTGCTGCATGTTGGTTTCAGGTCCTCACTCTCAGTTAGCTCTCTCTTTCTTCTGCCACTTCTCTGTGGACAACGACGACTGGTGAGTTATTTTACCCGCTAACAACAATCAGCAGCTGCTATAGGAGAGATTGGCTCAGTAAACAAACCTAAGTAGAGAGGCGGTTCAATTTAAAAGGAGTTACTCATGCATGAGCTAAAAACTAGTTATGTTTATGATGTTACTGTCTTTTCAAACTGCACTAACAACACAGTGATCATGTTGTTGCACACTGAGTTTTTCCTTCTTCATTTTTTCACAGTGATCATGTTGTTGCACACTGAGTTTTTCCTTCTTCATTTTTTCACAGTGATCATGTTGTTGCACACTGAGTTTTTCCTTCTTCATTTTTCAATGCGTGCATGTGCACGTTTCTGCAAGTTGAATAAATGACTCTATGATTACTGTTTGATTTACGATTCAGTTTGTTTTTACACTGCACATAGACTAATCTAATCTAGAAGTGAATTTTTAAGAGTGAACAATAGAATAACTCCAACTTGTGCTGATGTTTCAGTTTCGCACACAGACTGTGTATTAAAAAAGCACAAAGTCGAACCTTTTTCATGATTCATATAAGATCATCTTGATTTAATTTAATTTCAAACTAGCTGCTCTGTCTCTCGCAGCAAAACAAACCATGGTCCAGGCAAAGTCGTGGATCCTCACCAAGCACTTTGACGGCTTCCCGATGGACAGCAACTTTGAGCTGAAGGTGGAGGAGCTCCCCGAGCCCAAAGATGGAGGTGAGATGATGTCAGTGGCGATTCTAGGGTCCAGTGGGGCCCCAAGCAGAAATTCATTGGGCGGGCCCCCCACCGCCCGACCCCCCCCACACAACAGAATTTCACTCTGGGCCTTTGTAATTTTAATAAATAACCAACAAATTGTAGCAAGTATAGTTTTGTTTTATTTCACAAGTTATAAATATTACTTACACAAACATTGAACGTTAAACATTGTGAAGTTTCTGTTTATTTTAACAGAGAGTGCAATATCAAATATAATATTATATCAAAATCTATTATTTTAACATTATATTAAAACAAACAAACAAAAGAAAAGCCTTTAAACTTTAAGTCCTTGTGTAAGGCAACGGTTCTCAACTTTTTTTAAAAACAAATGCCCCCTGAACCTCACCATATACCTCCAAAAAATAAAATGGACCAATAACCTCCAATATATGCAGCACCACCCCCAATAAGCTTGATCTTTCTCAACGCTACCCTAGGGCTACCCAACACCGCCTGGGGGGCTGTAGAGCCCCTGTGGAGAGGTCTACCAACAGTCAAAAATGTTCACGATGTTACTACAGGTTTCCGATTTGTGCAAACATGTGGTTGCACGCGCAGCAAGGGATTCCTCTGCAAGCGCGGATTGCTTGAAGACTTTTGTCACTCAAAAATGTGGTCACGCAATTGGCTGCTTAGCATTTTGTTCCTCCCAACAGCTTGTTGTAAACGGGAAACCCACAAGAGTCAGACTCAGCGAATGACTTTTCAAAACGCAAATTTCGTTTCTTCACTCTCGACTCTGTGCAAATTTCGACTCTCTGTCGCCAGCTAGTGGGGGCCCCAAGCAGCTGATTGGCTTGTCTGGTGAGAAAAATCGCCTCTGGATGATGTCACACCATTTTTATCTTGTCTTGAAATGACCAGGGTACCCCCTGTACCCCCTGTTGGTAACGTCTCTGTTGATGTTTCCTCCAGAGGTGCTTTTGGAAGCCGTGTTTCTCAGTGTGGATCCGTACGTGAGGTGAGGTGGATCGTGAGGCGCTCAGAGTTATCGTTATCATCGAGCAGGAATCCGGAAAATGCATATCATATGTCATATTGTTGTATATGTCTCCAGGCCGTTCAGCAGGGTTCGCATGCAGGAAGGCGACGTGATGATCGGAACTCAAGTGGCCAAGTAGAAAACACACACACACACACACACACACACACACACACACACACACACACACACACACACACACACACACACACACACACACACACACACACACACACACACACACACACACACACACACACACACACACACACACACACACACACACACACACACACACACACACACACACACACACACGTACTGGAACAGACCCCGTCCTGCACCTGTTTTTTATTACTGAACCAATGATTCACAGAAAGCATGAACGGATAATTGAACGTTCTTGGCTGAGTGTTCAGACGCTCGGCCTGTTGATAAACATGCAACAGCGATTACTCAGTGACCGAAGATCAGTCTTAAACCCACATGTTGTGTATTTGCTTTGCTTTGTTGCTAACCAAAGTGCATGACACTCAATCACGGCGCAAAAACTGAAGAGTACTTTATATTCCGCATGCATGACACCAATGTGGCGTGAGTGACGGCAGCCGTAGCAAAGCGACACCACAGACTTTTTTTGTGTTTTTTGTCCGCAGGGTGCTTCAAAGCAATAACCCGGCGTTTCCCGTGGGAAGCCACGTTATTGGTCGTTGCGGCTGGAGAAGCCACACAGTCTGCGACGGGGCCGACCTCACTCCCATCATGCCTGACTGGCCCCAAGATGTCTCGTTGTCGCTGGCTCTGGGTGCCATCGGCATGCCGGGGTAATTGAATGCATCAAATCCAGTTTATTGTGACAGTCTAAACACAGGAAGTCAGCTATATAAGTGTTGAGTAGCAGTGGGCCGGCTTGAGCTACACCCACAACAGAAAGAGAACATTTAACCTTCCCTGTGTAAATATTTAATGAACCAGCTGATTTGGAAAAAGTGTTTCCATTTCACCGCTAATGTGTAAAGGCCGGTCAAAGAGAGAGAGAGTTCCTGAACAGCTGAGTTTCGTTTTCCTTTGAGAAAATAAACCGTTAAGGGTCCAGATGTTTTGTCCTGATGACCTCGCTATGGAAGCAAGAGTTTACAAAGCAGAAAACACACTCTCTCTCTTGTTCTCTCCAGACTGACGGCTCTGTTGGGGATAGAAGAAGTCTTGGGACTCCAGAAGGGCGAGACCCTGCTGGTGAATGCAGCAGCGGGGGCGGTGGGCTCCTTGGTGGGCCAGATCGCCAAGATCATGGGCTGTAAAGTGGTGGGTTCAGCGGGGTCTGACGCCAAGGTGGCTTTCCTCAAAGAACTGGGCTTCGACGAGGTCTTCAACTACAAGACGGTCGGTTCCCTGGACGAGGCGCTGAAGAAGGCTTCTCCAGAGGGATACGACTGCTTCTTTGAAAATGTAAGCCATGGTGATGTAGTTCAAGTGTTCATATTTAGGCTCTTTCTGTGTATACTATGAGGATAATCAAGTTTTCAGGTGTTTTCATTCTCACTTTTTAGTGATTTTAAATGACGCTTTTTCTTGATTTTTAGGTGGGAGGCCCTTTTTCAAGCGTCGCCATACAGCACATGAAGGACTTTGGTAGAATAGCCGTGTGTGGAGCCATTTCCACCTACAATGACTCCACACCTCAAACAGGTTTGCTACTTTTAACGTCCGTAACAACAGACCTCAATGCATTCCTGAAATGCAGTTCAAATTTCACATGTTTGAATGATTTCTCACTAGAGGGCAGCATTGTGTTACCGGAATACCAGAGGAGACGCATAAACAGACTTTTATCTTGATGAGTTTGTCTCCTTGTGGACTACCCCTGCTAGGTCCCTACCCCCACCTGACCATGATCTTCAAGCAGCTTAAGATGGAGGGCTTCACGCAGAGCAGGTGGGTGCACAAGCACCCCGAGACCCTCAAGAGGCTGATTGGATGGTTGAAGGAGGTCAGTGACTGAAAATAATTAATCATGACGCTGGATCCGGTTCATAATTTGTTCCAGTAAAGATTTAATGTCATTTAGTTTTTCTGCATCCATGCAATTACTGTGATTGATCTATTCTGCATCCGCAGGGCAAACTGCAGTGTCGGGAGCACGTCACGAAAGGCTTTGAGAACATGCCAGCTGCCTTTATGGGGATACTGCAGGGAGAGAACATCGGCAAGGCTGTGATCGCTGTCTGATGCGGGAAACGCAGGATCGATGGAGGAGATAAATCAGTGTTACAACCCCGTTTACAGAGATGACACAGCACTGTGTGAAACAAAAACAGAAAGTGACGATGGAAAAGCTCATATTTTATTAAAAACAGCAAAAAGACGACTTCTCAAATAGAAACTGGGAGATTATATTGTTTTTGGATCAACATAACAATTTGAATTCCAGAGAAAACGAGCACAGAATTTCCCAAAAACAATAAAAAAGTTCAGTTGCAACATTTCATGAATAGTTTTTAGACTCTGTTAGAGTTTAGTCTGAAGCTATCCACTCTTTAAAATACAGATGTGGTGGATTTTCATTCATAGTACGCCACTTTTACAAAATAAAGTAAAACAAATTGACAATTTATTTCAAAATCATCCAGATTTGAAGCAGAAATCTGTCATATTAAGCTACATATTCATCTTCACAAGAACTGAGGTCGAGGACCTGGAGGCGCTCAGAGCAAGAAGTCTCGACAATGTCGGAGATGCCCTGGAAGAAATGCTTCTGAGTGAAGGCGGTGAGTGTTTTAGTGTTGAGTCCCTCCTGATGCAGGTAGGGATCCAAGGGCAGCTGAGAGAGGAGAACCGTTGGGTTTGATGAGGCCGCGGGTTCTCCTTTTCGCTTGGCTTCGGGCTGAACTGGGAGATACGAAGCCAGGTTGTTCACCTCGTCTGTTAGGCTTTGCAATACAGAGTTCGTGTCAGCATTCTCAGCTCCAATGCAGGCCCCGGCTTCCTTTAGCTTACACGCAGCGCTCTCCAGCTCTGCACTAAGGCGCAGCTCGACATCTGCACGGGAAGTGGCCACAACCTGCAACCTGTTATAGCGTCGCTGCTTCAGCTCCTTCTCTTTACGCAGCGCCTGGAGCTCTGCCTCCAAGTCCTCTACGGTCACGTCGCCTTCTGCTGCGAACACGGAGGATGAAGATAAAGAAGCGCCGCTCCCATCCGAGGGGCCGATGGTTTTTAGCACCTCGCCCAGTGCTGCTTCATCCAGGAGGGGTTTGCCGGACTTCCGCAGCTCGTGAAAGGCGCGCGCCTCTTCCGTGGTGAGGACATTGCTCCGGTTGAGGGTCCGACAGACAAAGCGCAAGAAGTGGAGGTTCTCCGGGGCGCAGTCGAACAGCCAGTCGAACTCGGAGGCCTTCAGAGATGATGCGCCGGGATAACCTAGACGGCCCAGGGCCTCCACAAACTGACCCCCGTCTAACATGGTGCTTCAGCACCCTGTGCCCCCCTTATTGTGCTAGTCAAAGTGGATTATAGAGGATTAGATAAAGAGAGTGAGAGTATATCACAAAGCACATTCATAATCTCTCATGCTAATGCGACTCCTGAGCTGATTTACACTGATCAGGGGATGATGCAGCTGCGACAACACCAACATCCGCCTCTGCTCTTCTGTCGAAAACGCTCTTCTGCAACGGGGAAACATTTCCTAACACTCGACATTGTGCCAGAGTGACCGCGAAGCACACATAACATGCCGGAGTGCGTTGGTTGGTACTCGTTTCCTTCTGCACAGTTATAATGTTCCGTTTTTGTGGACGCTGTTTTAAAGTGAAACGGTTTGATGGTGTGTGTGTGTGTGTGTGTGGTGCTTTTGACTTGTATTATGTTATATTGAGACGTGTTTCTAAATTATATAAAATTATTACCCTTCACATTAATTTCTGTAAACATAGCTCAGTATAATGTAATACAATGAAACAACAACACAAACAACCAAAATGACAATAAACATCAACTAAATCTTAACGTTATAACCTCCAACCAGGTCAAGTTTATTATGATTATTGTCATTGTTGTTGTTATACTATATTATATTATCACCTGTTTAAAATCCATCTGATTCAATTGTATTGTCCTATTTTAACCCGTTTTTAATGTTGCTTTCTTGTAATTTGATACTTTCATGGTTCTTTTTGTTTGTTTCTGTCATTTGCTGTCTACTCTCATTTATTGTAAGGTGACAGAAAGGTGCCTATGAAATAAAATGTATTATTATTATCGTAAAAAAGTAATTTTAAATTTAAAAAAGAAGAATTCTCTTTTTTTTATTACAGTATACTTAGTACTGACAATACATTGTATACACTGGACTTTAAGCTGTTGTACAACGTAAGAAACGTTACTGTTCAAGACAAAGACATAACAGGTAAGAGTTTTGATATATAAAAGCTGTTTTCGCTCATAAATACTGGTGGTTTATTTATAACTGAGGTGTATTTGTGTCTAACGTGTTTTGCTTCTGTCATCTTGTTTTTAGCATGCTAACAGCTACCGTAGCGCTACACTTACCGTAACCGAAATAACAGCTTACACAGCACAGCTAGCCCACAAACCACCACGTCTCTTGTCGAGTAGTAGTGCGTATTGTTTTATCTTACCACTAAAAGACACGTGTTGACTCTAATACTCACAGTTTTATTCAGTTATTTTGTTAGCATCCCTCCGTCCTAGCCGCTGCTCTGTTCGCGCCAAACATCCAAACCGCCCACGTAAGGCCTGACGTGACGTGACGTAACGTGACGTGCTCCGTCATAGGTTGGACGCTGCGCTCAACTTCCAACCAATCAGATTTAGCGCTTCAATTTCGACCGCCGCCGGGAAGTTGAGCTCTTTTTAAAGATTCGTCTCTTTTGAATCGCCTTCTTTCAAAAGAGTCCGACTCTCAAATCTGCTCTTCTAGCCTTCTATATTAATCAGCCCTAATTTAGCAAGTATGAATGGTCTGTGTGCTAGTAAGCATCATGTGCCCATCGTCAATATAAAGTCCCATCTGAAGATTAGGCTCTCTCTTTCTGATTCGCTACAAAGAATCGGCTCGTTGACGGATCACTCCCTCCCTGTGGTTGCTGCATGTTGGTTTCAGGTCCTCACTCTCAGTTAGCTCTCTCTTTCTTCTGCCACTTCTCTGTGGACAACGACGACTGGTGAGTTATTTTACCCGCTAACAACAATCAGCAGCTGCTATAGGAGAGATTGGTTCAGTAAACAAACTTAAGTAGAGAGGCGGTTCAATTTAAAAGAAGTTAACTTACTCATGCATGAGCTCAAAACTAGTTATTATGTTTATGATGTTACTGCACTAACAACACAGTGATCATCATGCACATGTTGCACACTGAGTTGCTTTTTCCTTCTTCATTTTTTCAATGCGTGCATGTGCACGTTTCTGCAAGTTGAATAAATGACTCTATGATTACTGTTTGATTTACGATTCAGTTTGTTTTTACACTGCACATAGACTAATCTAATCTAGAAGTGAATTTTCAAGAGTGAACAATAGAATAACTCCAACCTGTGCTGCTTTGATGAGAGGAGATCAGATCTGATGTTTCAGTTTCACACCCAGACTGTGTATTAAAAGCACAAAGTCGAACCTTGTTCATGATTCATATAAGATCATCTTGATTTAATTTCAGATCTGTCTCTCGCAGCAAAACAAACCATGGTCCAGGCAAAGTCGTGGATCCTGACCAAGCACTTTGACGGCTTCCCGAAGGACAGCAACTTTGAGCTGAAGGTGGAGGAGCTCCCCGAGCCCAAAGATGGAGGTGAGATGATGTCACACCATTTTTATCTTGTCTTGAAATGACCAGGGTACCCCCTGTACCCCCTGTTGGTAACGTCTCTGTTGATGTTTCCTCCAGAGGTGCTTTTGGAAGCCGTGTTTCTCAGCGTGGATCCGTACATGAGGTGAGGCGGATCATGAGGCGCTCAGAGTTATCGTTATCATCGGGCAGGAATCCGGAAAATGCATATCATATGTCATATTGTTGTATATGTCTCCAGGCCGTTCAGCAGGGTTCGCATGCAGGAAGGCGACGTGATGATCGGAACTCAAGTGGCCAAGTAGAAAACACACACACACACACACACATACACAACACATGTACTGGAACAGACCCCGTCCTGCACCTGTTCTTTATTACTGAACCAATGATTCACAGAAAGCATGAACGGATAATTGAACGTTCTTGGCTGAGTGTTCAGACGCTCGGCCTGTTGATAAACATGCAACAGCGATTACTCAGTGACCGAAGATCAGTCTTAAACCCACATGTTGTGTATTTGCTTTGCTTTGTTGCTAACCAAAGTGCATGACACTCAATCACGGCGCAAACACTGAAGAGTACTTTATATTCCGCATGCATGACACCAATGTGGCGTGAGTGACGGCAGCCGTAGCAAAGCGACACCACAGACTTTTTTTGTGTTTTTTGTCCGCAGGGTGCTTCAAAGCAATAACCCGGCGTTTCCCGTGGGAAGCCACGTTATTGGTCGTTGCGGCTGGAGAAGCCACACAGTCTGCGACGGGGCCGACCTCACTCCCATCATGCCCGACTGGCCCCAAGATGTCTCGTTGTCGCTGGCTCTGGGTGCCATCGGCATGCCGGGGTAATTGAATGCATCAAATCCAGTTTATTATGACACAGGAAGTCAGCTATATAAGTGTTGAGTAGCAGTGGGCCGGCTTTAGCTACACCCACAACAGAAAGAGAACATCTAACCTTCCCTGTGTAAATATTTAATAAACCAGCTGATTTGGAAAAAGTGTTTCCATTTCACCGCTAATGTGTAAAGGCCGGTCAAAGAGAGAGAGAGTTCCTGAACAGCTGAGTTTCGTTTTCCTTTGAGAAAATAAACCGGTAAGGGTCCAGATGTTTTGTCCTGATGACCTCGCTATGGAAGCAAGAGTTTACAAAGCAGAAAACACACTCTCTCTCTTGTTCTCTCCAGACTGACGGCTCTGTTGGGGATAGAAGAAGTCTTGGGACTCCAGAAGGGCGAGACCCTGCTGGTGAATGCAGCAGCGGGGGCGGTGGGCTCCTTGGTGGGCCAGATCGCCAAGATCATGGGCTGTAAAGTGGTGGGTTCAGCGGGGTCTGACGCCAAGGTGGCTTTCCTCAAAGAACTGGGCTTCGACGAGGTCTTCAACTACAAGACGGTCGGTTCCCTGGACGAGGCGCTGAAGAAGGCTTCTCCAGAGGGATACGACTGCTTCTTTGAAAATGTAAGCCATGGTGATGTAGTTCCAAGGCTCTTTCTGTGTATACTATGAGGATAATCAAGTTTTCAGGTGTTTTCATTGTCACTTTTTAGTGATTTTAAATGACGCTTTTTCTTGATTTTTAGGTGGGAGGCCCTTTTTCAAGCGTCGCCATACAGCACATGAAGGACTTTGGTAGAATAGCCGTGTGTGGAGCCATTTCCACCTACAATGACTCCACACCTCAAACAGGTTTGCTACTTTTAACGTCCGTAACAACAGACCTCAATGCATTCCTGAAATGCAGTTCAAATTTCACATGTTTGAATGATTTCTCACTAGAGGGCAGCATTGTGTTACTGGAATACCAGAGGAGACGCATAAACAGACTTTTATCTTGATGAGTTTGTCTCCTTGTGGACTACCCCTCCTAGGTCCCTACCCCCACCTGACCATGATCTTCAAGCAGCTTAAGATGGAGGGCTTCATGCAGAGCAGGTGGGTGCACAAGCACCCCGAGACCCTCAAGAGGCTGATTGGATGGTTGAAGGAGGTCAGTGACTGAAAATAATTAATCATGACGCTGGATCCGGTTCATAATTTGTTCCGGTAAAGATTTAATGTCATTTAGTTTTTCTGCATCCATGCAATTACTGTGATTGATCTATTCTGCATCCGCAGGGCAAACTGCAGTGTCGGGAGCACGTCACGAAAGGCTTTGAGAACATGCCAGCTGCTTTTATGGGGATGCTGCAGGGAGAGAACATCGGCAAGGCTGTGATCGCAGTCTGATGCGGGAAACGCAGGATCGATGGAGGAGATAAATCAGTGTTACAACCCCGTTTACAGAGATGACACAGCACTGTGTGAAACAAAAACAGAAAGTGACGATGGAAATGCTCATATTTAATTAAAAACAGCAAAAAGACGACTTCTCAAATAGAAACTGGGAGATTATATTGTTTTTGGATCAACATAACAATTTGAATTCCAGAGAAAACGAGCACAGAATTTCCCAAAAACAATAAAAAAGTTCAGTTGCAACATTTCATGAATAGTTTTTAGACTCTGTTAGAGTTTAGTCTGAAGCTATCCACTCTTTAAAATACAGATGTGGTGGATTTTCATTCATAGTACGCCACTTTTACAAAATAAAGTAAAACAAATTGACAATTTATTTCAAAATCATCCAGATTTGAAGCAGAAATCTGTCATATTAAGCTACATATTTGTACCTAGATGAGCTGTGTAGATCTGATGCCTTATTCACTGTATTACCCATGTGCTTTTATATTTACTGTGAGCTATAGTTAATAAAATTTTGAGGAGTCTATCATGTCATGTCTCACTTATGTTTTCATGTGGCAGACTGTGAGTGTCTATACAGTTTAAATCTGCTCCTAATCTATGTGTGTAAACGGGAAAAAGAAATGCTATTGAAGATGTGTGAGAGTCCGAACAATAGAGCGGGCGCTGTTAGCCTCCAGCTGCCATGTGCCGCTTTTTGTTTGATCAGGAAACGGGCTGTATTTTTAGATGCTAATTTGAATTTCATAAGGTTGTGGTGGTAATAAGAGCCCCGGGTGCCATGGTTACGTACAATGTTGTCGGTCCAGTAGAATAGCTCAAGGTTTACCCACTTTGGTGCAGTAGTGAGTGAGTAAGTGCATACCTACAGTACAGTAAACTAAGGCAATGAACACAGAATACACAGCTTTCTAAATATCATTACTGGTCGAGTGATCGACTTTTAAAGGGAAAAAAAAGCACTATATCAAGATTTTGTGGTCATCCAGGGTCTATGATCAGAACTGCATGCAAAACAATGGTCTGTTATTGTCAGCAGTCTGCTGTAGTTGGTCTGTCATTGTCAAGGGAGTGGAGGTAACTTTGCAGTGTGTGGATCCAAACAGGAAATATTAGGAAGGGAGGTGCAGAAGCTGGATACAGTTCTAATCAGTGATAATGGCAGCAATAAGTGGCACTGATGTGGCACGAGCTGTAAAAAGTTTGACAAACACTGTGATAATCTATAAACATGCATGTATGCAAATGTTTTAAATCTTGATTCTGTATAAAAAAAAATTGTTTCAGTTTAGTTTCACTATGAAAAACATGCAGAATATAAATGAACACAGGAACAAACCAGTGATGATGTAATGTTAACCAATCCCGGAACGTTGCTTAGCAGCATTACGACACTGGAGCTGGAGCTGCACTGAGTCAGTCCATTACGGTAAACCGAGAATTTGTCTAGTCATTGTGAATTTGGTGTACTGGTTAACCACAAAAGTAGAAACACCCAACAGCAGCACGATTTTATTTTGACAGCCTTCAAAGTAAAGGTAGATAGATAGATAGATAGATAGATAGATAGATAGATAGATAGATAGATAGATAGATAGATAGATAGATAGATAGATAGATAGATAGATAGATAGATAGATAGATAGATAGATAGATAGATAGATAGATAGATAGAAAACAAAAATAAAATACAGAATAGGACAAGGACACTTAAAAAACATAAGATAAATAGGTAGAAAAGGTGCAGTGGCAAAATGATGGTAATAGTACTGATGATATGATGGTAATGTTATTGTTAATTACAGTATATATATAATAATAATTACAACAACAACAATAATAATATATCTACAGAGATACACATGAAAATGTGTCATATATTTAGCAATGTACAATATGTGTATATATACATTATATATGATATATAATATATAATGTATAGTATATGTATAATATGTGCACAATAAATACTTGACTATACAAGATATACATGCTATAAATAATATACTATAAATATGTAAATAGAACTAAAAAGATAAGAATATTGTACAAATATAGTTTATATTAACACATATCACGTATAATGTGAAGTATATGTTCCAGTATTTGGAGTGTTGAGTGTAAAAGGTGGCAGGTAGATTTAGTTTAACTAATTGTGTATTCCTTATAAAGTATTTACAGAATATACATTTATTTGATTTTAACAGATGTGTTTTTTTTTATGAATTAAACTAGATTTTTATTTTGAAAAACCTGTTTTCCGCTCTAGTCCCGCCTGACGGTTGTGTAACTTGACAGGACTTCACAATAAAACGCGTCGTGTTGCCGTGCACGCAGTTTACCCGCTCTGTCTTTCACCCGGTGGATACAACGCTCGCTTCTCCACAGTCATCATGGTTCGCGAAGTGGAAACTTTGGTAAGCTTTAATTTTTATTTTAAACATTTGCAGCTAAACACGGCGCTCTTATTTTTTAAATTCTTTTAACTGTTTTTTTAAACCAACGGCTGCTCGCTCGCTCGCGACCAACGTCTGCCCCTCCTCTCTCGTGACCGTTCATATGAGTTAATTTAATCATTTTTAAAGCGTGTTTAATTAACTAAAGCAGCTTTTAGTAGTTTGTCTTTAAAAAACATTTTTAAAAACGGTGATATTTAACGAGCTCTCGCTGCTTTTTTTTAATGTACGTTAAGGGATGATTCAGCATGTTAACCGCCCGCCGCCATGTGTGCGGCTGTGTGGACTTCTTGTAGAAAAAGACAGACAGACTTTTACTAACGACAGACTGCAGTGGAAACTTCATAATCCGTGTCTTTGGTCGTTCAGTCGCCGGTGAGTCTTGTGTCGTCGGCCGGTAGTCGCGGAGACGAAGCTGTAACAACTTGTGGCTAACGTGAAGGCGGCTCCCTCCACGGCAGCAGGCCGCTGGATGTTCAGGATAACCGACACCTCGGTTTATATATATTTAAATAATGCTGCAGAGGTTGTGTAAGTGCAAGTTTAACACGTTAAAACATGACTTTTTGTAATACAGCTCTTGTTTTTGTGGTTAAGTGTTTAAAAGTTGGTGGTTTTCCTTTTTTTTTTTTCCCCCTCCGGCCTAAAATCAGCTTTAAGTGATAGAGTCCATAAATGACAGGATGGAGGAAGAGAGTTCAGACTACAAGGATGCAGGTTTTAAGCCCCTGTGTGGGATGATCTGTCTGCTTACTGAACCTAAAAGTGAAAGGGAAACGCCTTTTTCCAAAGCTGTAACTGAGTTCAGGTTTAATTTGACTCCTCAAAGAATTCGGGATTCAGAAACTGTTTCATCTGTTGTCGTCTGCAGGCGGAGTTCCAAACCATCCTGAAGGAGGCTGGAGACAAGCTGGTGGTGGTGGACTTCACGGCGACATGGTGTGGACCCTGTAAAATCATCGGCCCTGTGTTTGTGGTGGGTTGTCAGTCTTCCAGGAATTTAACTGAAAAATACGACCGCAATATATTCTTTTACCGACAATCACGTTCCGACAATCACGTGTCGACTCTTCTTCTTCTTTTTGCAGGAACACTCGAAAAAGCCGGAAAACCAGAACGTGATTTTCCTGAAGGTGGACGTGGACGACGCTGAGGTAAGCATCTGAGCGTCTCAAGACTGACTCATACACGACTTCGGTGTGTGGTGTCGGGGGTTACCATGGTGTGTAATTACTCAAAGCGACGTGGACTATTCGTAAAACCAGTTTGATCTGTTTTGTGCCTCACTGCTACGACATTTTGTGAATGTTTTTCGTCTCCGCTCATCCCTCTGACTGCTGTTCCCTTCGCTCTTCACAGGAAGTGAGCTCGCACTGCAACATAAACTGTATGCCCACGTTCCACTTTTACAAGAATGGAGAAAAGGTAAGCGTTTGCACCGTTTAGTCGTCCCGTCTTTGACGCGGCTTCATCTCTGATCAGGGCTAAGAGCGGAGGCTGTAACCGTCCGTCTTGTTCTGTCTTTCAGGTGGATGAGTTCTCCGGCGCAAACCAAAGCACACTGGAAGAAAAGCTGGCACTTCATAGATGATTTAGGAAAAACAAGCGCTGTACTAAGAAATTCCAGTTTCATTTCTGTATAATAACCATGACGTCTTCTATTCTGCACACGGACAAAAAAAATAATTCATTCCACTCGTGTATCTGTGACCTGCTGTCGTCCTGTCAGCTGAGTTTGTGCGTGTAGTCTTTCCAACAGACTGGCATTTGATTAAATCCTGATCACTACTTTTTAATTCAGTTTTTATGAGGAATTGGCTTTGCACCTGAACGTTCTTTGTCACATTATGTGGATTTAATAAACGAGGATGAGACACAGGAGCGTTGTGCTGTTCTGATTCACTCCAAATGCACCAAGACAGAAGTTTTAATGGTATTTTATGCTTTAATAAAAATGTGAGAATAGTTTACACATATACATTGGACAATCACATCAATAGTTTTTACACATCGTACAAGTATATAGCAGCATATGTTTAATACTGTCGAGTCTCTATATGAAAAAATACAGCTTTATTTTACAAACTGGTTCTTGCTTTGCCCTTTTTTGCGGAGGAGAGATGAGAATGAATTGGTTTACAAGTGTGTCAGTTAACTATACAAGAGTTCCCTTCATAAGGTGATTCACATGGAGCTGAGCCGAACCTTTTTTTAGAAGTGATAGTATCCTGATTTCCTTTTCCTGCAGAGAGACAAAAGAAAGCGGATTCAGTCTGTGGCTCTTTAACGGACACTTCTCACAAAACAAAGGCTGAACACTCGAGTTAAACTGGACGTTATTATTACTAGAGCTTCCTCGGTTTCTGTCTGTCGTCAGGTTTCGGCGTGTACGGTTGAGCTTCGTTACGCATAATCATCAGATTTCCCGTAACACTAAATGAACTGCAGCATCTTGTTGTCTGAGTCATTCGTTTTTAATGTTGTGATTAATGCGCTGAAATAATAAAAGCGGTTGCACCATGAAGTAAAGTAACAACCGGGCAGCTAAAGTAGGCACAGATTTACTCACCGATTTTAAAAAGCAGTTTTTCAGGCACGCATCATCATTTTTATTTAATTTCAGCTACGTAATCCAGTAGACATCTGATTTATTGACACAAAGTTCATAGTTTATTCCAAATCTTTAAGACTTTACGTCTAAAGTCCAAGTAAAGAAGATGCAACCAATTAAAGTAGCTGACCTAACCTGACTACTAGTTACTAAACCTGGTGTCGACTTTACATCTCCTAATTCAGGAGCAGGTTCCTGGAACCGCATCCTGATATTTACAGGCACAGCTGAGCACGATAGCACTGGTTAATGTACAGTGCTAGATGTGATTCACTTTAATGTCTGAGGAAGCAGGAAAGAGCTTTCCTCTCATGATGGATGAATCACTTTGTAACTGACCGCAGGGATGACTCATCCAAGCTCGTTTCAGCCACGGTTTGGACGCTGGCCAAAGCCGAGCTCGTCCTGTGTGTGTGTGTGAGCGCAGTAACGATGGAAACCTACAACAAAAACACAGCCTGTATGTTTCAGGGGGATTTTTTTTTCTGTCTTGTCGTCACCTGGAGCAGTCGTGTCCGCTCCACCCCGGACTGCAGTGACATCTGTTCGGCCTGATGCATCTGCCTCCGTTCAGACAAGGCGATGAACACACAGCTGTGGACACACACATATTACAGTCGTTGTTATTGGAAGTAGAGGTTTACATTAGCAGCCATGTGATGCCAGCTTGTGTCACCTCTTCAGGTCAGAGCAGCCTTTAAAGAGCAGCTGTGGTACAATAAGTAGTTAAACAAATAGAATAGAATAAATAGAGAAGTCAAACACTTCCGGTTTCTCCGGGAGGACAAATCAAAGCCTCAGATCTCCGGTTAGCAGATGATTGTATCAATCATATTTTCATCAGACTTGTCAGTTCAGAGGAGAAAAGTAGAAACGTGTGTTCTGTGTTTGTCAGACCAAAGAAGAAAGTGTTGTTAACCACCCAGCCACATCTGAATGATTAAAAATATCAGTGAGCAGCTCCAGGACTGGATCTACCTCATGCCTTCAATGTATATATATCGTGTGCCTGTGTTTGTGATACTTGTAACTGCGGCTGAGTTTCCCATCAGGGATCTCTAAAGTAAACTATATCTCTCTCTGTGCTATTAATACACGCAGCAGGCGAGCGCACGTTTCAGCCTAAACATCGCTGACTCCAACATGAACTCACCACTGTGACAGCGCGTGCCCGTCCACCCGCTGGGACACTCGCACTGGTAGGGCGCCACGCAACGGCCTCCGTTCAGGCACGGCAGGATGCAGATCGCTGGTTTAAAGAGAGAGAGAGAGAGAGAGAGGGGTGTAAACAGGAAGTCATCTCAGGTCATCGGCCCTGTTTGTTGAAGTCCAGAACTTTTCAAACACTTTAACTGCAGGCTTGTTTTTGCACCGACAAAGCATTGATCCATCTCAAGTTACAATCGGACAATCCAGAGGATCGATTCACGGCAGTTCTTGCACCTTTAAGGTTACATAACGTAACAGACTGGCCGCTTTGATTGACAGGTAGGTGCCGTTACAGAGCCGATGATCCACGTTTCTGCTGATTTTTTAGATTATCCAGCGGCAGGAAGAGGCAGGACTGCCAACATGACGGCTGTCAGCAGCACAGATACGCAGTACATGTCTTTATACTGTCAGCAAACAGCAAAAAACTCGACATATTCGATTCACAATCATAAATTAATCATTTGAAATGATGTTCTTGTTCTTCTTGTTGAGCAACAGATGAAATATTTATAGAGGGTCGGACAGTGTTTTGTTGGCGTGCAGAGAATGAATGAATGAATGACAATGGCATTTTTGCGGCTGAAAAACAACCATACATTCCTTTATCTGTCTCCATTGTCTGCTAAAACCTGCTCGGCCAGCTCAGTGGATTCCTGTGTGGGAGTGTGTTGTAGTCGCGGTGGGATCGTGTTCTGGCTGCTGGGTTCAGTGTAAACGAAAGATGAAGATGATTTAAATACTTACGCTCCTCACAGAGTCGGCCCATCCAGCCCTCAGGACAGGAGCAAGTGTTGGGCCGCTGACACGCGCCTCCGTTCTGGCACTGCAGCCAGCACACCGCTGAGAGAAGACACACAGAGGCATGTCAAAGGCTGCACGTACAGAGATACTGTTACATTCACTGCTTACAGTGAAATAAGAAAACAGTTTTTAAACTGGATTTATCTGCTGCAGCCTGCAGAACGTGTTGGCCATGCAGCCTCATGCACTAGAACAGAGGAAGCATTCACACAGATTAAATTCCTCCGTATTAAAGACAACGACAGAAACGCCCTGAAAGTGTGTGTGTGTGTGTGTGTGTGTGTGCGTGTCTGTGTGTGTGTGTGTGTGTGTGTGTGCGTGTCTGTGTGTGTGTGTGTGTGTGTGTGTGTGTGTGTGTGTGTGTGTGTGTGTGTGTGTCAGCAGCTGTTGAGGAAAGGCCCGCCTGGATCCAGCTCTTATTTTGTTTTCATATGTAAAACAGGTGTGAGGCTTGATTTGAATTTCATGGTGCACGCGGTGGTTTCTGTTTCTCTTTAAAGCTCGAGTCATGTGCGTCAGACATCGACGAACCGCACACACACGCACGCAACATTGCATTTTAATGAACCTGTTTTAAAAATCATTCATCTGATCGATCAGTCTGATGTTCACTGTGTTGCTGCTGCTGATGAGTCAACCTCCTGTTTTAACCACCATTAATAAATGGTAAATCCAACTTTACTTAATATTATTTATATTATTTTTAGTTTCTAAATTGTATGAATAATATTCTGAGTGAATCAGTAGATGTTCATATGCTGTAGTAACTATTTTGTTAAAGATTCCCAAATATTAAAAAGATGATAATACCTCTTTTAATAATGAATACTCTGTAGATCATAAACATCTTGATGTAAAGCTGCCGCAGATGTTTACAATACTTTGGAAAAGGTTTAAAGTGAAGTGTAAATTACACACGTACACCTGAACTCACCACACAGCTCTGACACATCATAACCTGTGCGTTGGAACGATGAACGTGTCGATATTATCGATTATTTGGAGGCGACGCGTGTTCACGAAATTGTGTAACTGAATGATTCATGCCTGTCCACCGTCTGTATGACTGCTGTCGTTAAGTTTGAGTTATTAAATTGTTATTTTTAATAAAATGTTGACTTTGTTTGAGATCCGTCATAAACAGACCAAACTACATTACAAATAATTAGTAAACGTTGTCATTTCACTGTAAAATACATATTACATTTATTAATGATTATAGAGCTTTACTAATCTGCTACACCACATTACTTAAAGCTGTGTTTTCCTCTCCAGTGATGTTTGTAAAGTCTCAAACGAAGCTTCTCTAACGTTCAGTGAAAACCAAAAATCTGGCTGTAAGCAGAGATATCTGGACATGTCACCACACGGTGTGTTTTTATCCAAACACACCGTTAAGGTAATATATCGCTCCCTGAAATCCAAAGCCCACAACGTTAACGTGACGGAGGGTTTGTTCTTGTTTTAACGGGACTGGATCCAGGCCTGAGAGAAACAACTCGTGAATCTTCACATGTGAGAAGAAGTGCACAGAGAGTCGTCAGTCATGGGACAGCAGGAGGGGAGAGGCTCTGTGGTGAAGCTGACTTTGAAAGGTTGATTGAAACCACATCCTTAACTGCTAACAAGGAAAAGAAATAGTTCATAGGAACTGTTTTTGGGACTACGTCAGCCGCCTGACATGACATGCAACCAGTGTGAACCCAGTATTGGCATTAGAGATGTTAATGATCTCCTGTTTGCAGTCCAGAGAGGAATTAAAAAGCTGAGAAGCGGTGCAGCAGGTGGAGCAGGAAGCGTCCTGGGAAAGAGGGGCGTGTTCTCTCTACCTCTGCACGTGGGAGGCGGCGTCCAGGTGCCGTTCTCCAGACACCTGCTCCGTCCGACGCCCTCCATGGCGTAGCCGCCAAAACACGAGTACGCCGCCACGTCCCCGAACTGGAACACCGCCCCCCGCACCACCCCGTTGGCCACGTGGAGGGGGGGGCCACAGGACACCCCTGTACAACAGCCCAAGATGGAACGACCCACGAGTTAACTCACTACACGTCTTTTGTTCTTCTCTCTCTCTCTCTGTTTAACTGCTGCCTCAAATCTCTGATTAAAAGGTCAAATAGAATAATCACTCGCACAGTTCGAGCAAAGAGGAAAGTGAACAGGGGGTGGACAGAATAACAGAAACACCTTACAGTGCAGTACAGCAGCTTGTGTGTTTTGACACTTATGTACCAGCACTACAGGAAGAAACTTTACTTCAACAAACAAACAACCTTAGGAGTGACTTGAACTTCTGCTGACGTCGACAAGAACTGAACAGCTTCCATTCCTTTGTAAGGTGTTTCTGTTATTTTGTCCACCTCTTGTGTGTCTATAAAAACTGATTATAACATCGTGCACTGCGGGGTAAGAAATCTGTGTCCATTGAATTTCCCCTGTGTCCCTCATCACCTGTGAAGATTTCATGCTTGACAACATCTGTCCCCAGTGGAAATTCCCCTTCGGACCAAAGAAACATGAGTGAAGCGATCACCGCAAACATGCGTTTAAGGAGAATTAACACCATGCAAATGCGAAACAAACAAGCCATAGCAACGTACGCGCCATTGTGTTGCACATTCAGGACGACTGGATGTAAGAAAGATCAGAGGATTATCGGACAAAGGTTGCCATAGAAGCCGCAGAGGTGCCCATAATTAGTTAGGCAAACACAGCGTTTGATTCGGTTGCATTTGTTTCGGTTTAAAAGCTCAGCGGGAGACAACAGAGGGAGAACGCCACTTCAGATTTAAAGCCAGCAGCCGTGGAAGTGTACAGATGTGTTTGACACGAGACCAGGGAAGCATGCAGAGCTGTGAACTATCAAATACACAGTTTTTAACTCGGTTATCTCGTGAATTAGGACGTGATTCGCTGGTTTGAGTGCAGAGAATATGGAAATCCTTTGATTTCATGGAAGTAAATGACACGAGCCGGTGCTCAGACTGATCGAGGGAATCACAGAGTGACTGATTAGAGTGTGAAAGATGTTTGAGAGTTCAAAAAAAGAAATGCTGTGTTGACCGTCACAGTACAGGCTCATTTAGTTAGTTGAACAATAAACTTTACTATCTTTGAAACTCACTGCAAATTAAATCATTAGAAAAACTATAAATGATCAAATGAGCTAAACTTAAGATGGAAACCAAGGTAAAAATATGCTCCACCTACGTTCACACACGGAGCTGATGGGGCTCCAGGTCTGGTCCGGCCTGCAGGTGATGGTGCCGCCGCCTCTGACCTGCTGACCTTTGGGACAGGCGACGCGGACCGACTGTCCGACGTAGAACTCCCTCTGTGAGCCGTTCCTGCTGCCGTCCTCCCTCCAGCCCGGCGGAGTCGGGCAGGGCTTGGCTGTGAGGGACGGAAATGATGGATTGATTTTTTAAAGTAACTGATATCTTTTTGTGTTGTATAAATGTTTAGGAGGGAGAGAGGAAAAAGTATGTTGTGTAATGTTTGTTTTACAAAGACAGTATTCGTATCAGTTCACATATCAGACACTTTTTATGTTTCCTGTCAACAGCAGATACAAAGAAATGTATTTTAAGCCTCACAAATGACTGTTTGTCATATTTCTGTTATATTTATAGTTTTATAAATTGTATTTATCATCAGTATTACTGCTGCTGTGCATCTTTGTCTGTCTCTCTAAACTCAAACCTCGACCGGTTGAGTTTCCTTGTCACTGTCACGAAGTGTTTGCTCATGGTGAGACTTGTCTCTGGATTACAGCCTATACGCAAGGTGTCACAAGATAACTTCCGTTATTATTTGCATGTAAGGTTTCAGGTTTTTAACACAAGCTGACGATGTTTTAACAAGGCATGATGAAACTCAGCGATGTGGCAAAGATTTCTGAGCAGGGTGTGTGTGCACGCATTAAGTGGTGCAACCACTGCTGTAAGAAAAGCAGCAACAGGAACAGTAAGACACAGAGGCAGGTAATAATAAAAACGTCCCCTGTATGTTTCCGTCTAACTGCCTGTTAGTGTTTCTGTGCAGAGTTTCTCACGTTGGCAGGTGGGGAACGTGGAGCTCCAGGTGTTGCTCCCCATGCACACCACCAGGGAATCTCCCACCAGGTTGTAGCCTTTGTCGCACAGGAACTCCACGGCGTGCCGCGTGTTCAGGTGGTGTTCTTGCACTTTGCCGTGCGGCACCTGTTTCGGGCTGTCGCACCCTTTAGCCGGCGCTGACACGAGAGAGAATAACAGAGGCGGTTCAGACGGGAGAAAAGACAAAAGAGACTACAGATGGTCGGATGACGATCGGGTCGTACATCTGTACCTTCACATGTGGGTGCTGGGAGGCTCCACGTGCCGTTGACCAGACAGGTGAGAGTCTTTGGTCCGATCAGATGCAGGCCGGCATCACATATGTAACTTGCGTTGTGTGGGTAAGTCTCTCCTGTTGTCTGAACCAGTGCGTTTTGTACTGCAGGTGGAGGCCCACAGGACGGTGCTGAGGAGACAATAGACGAGCAGAAACAAAGGTGTGGTGGGTTGCTCAAGTCTTCTAGAAATGTTAAACATTTACTGGATTTACTGCATTCACTCAGCCATGACACATGATGGAAATATGCGTATGTTTTAGGAAATAGCCGCTGTGTGTGTGGGAGTGTCAGTCCACTGCAGCGATGGGATTAAATATTTGACATCGCAGACATTTCCTGGCCTGTGTCTCTTCTGCAAACCTACCAACACACACTGGCTGGGTGCCGCTCCATGTTCTGTCTCCCTGGCAGGTCTGGATAGAGTCTCCCTGTGGCGAGAGGATCAAAGTGTAAACACTGACGACATCAGAGATTATAGAGATCAATTCAGTCTTAGACACTGAGGCTGTTTTACGAAATACTGTAACCGCTATCAGTCGGCACTTTGTCCTCTGTCTGTCTTCAGTGTGATAACGCTCATTGTAGAGAGCGGTCAGACTGAGGATGAGAGGACATCAGTGGCTTTCTGCGTATCGGGAATCAAGAAGGGGAAAGAGTGACTCAGCTCCTTCTGTTCGCTCTGTAAACACACATTCCTATTGATTGCCAGGGGGAAATCATGTGACTTCTTGCAATCCACCAGACATTAGGTCAGCGTGGACAGCCTGTAGATTTATAGCACAGGAGAGGAGCAAGATTTCCAGACGCAATCATACACACATTATATTTTATAGGAGTTAGGAAAAGACACTGAGACACACGAGATTCATTCATTGTTATTATATCAGTCATTGTGATTAGATTTGGTCGTGCCTTTATAACCCTGTTTTATGTCGAGTTTATTCATTAACTTGTGTTTTCTAATCTTGGCCGCTAAACTAATAATGAAGCCAGAGGAGCGATACCTTCATCTCAAAGCCTGGTAGGCACGAGTACACGACAAAGTCCCCGTAGCTGTATCTGTCCCCCTCGGTGACGCCGTGAAGAAGAGGGGGGGGTTTCTCGCAAACCACCAGCTCACAGGAAACTGACGAGATGCTCGGCGCCCATCTTCCACCCGGCTGAGTGCACAAACCAGCAGAGAGGACGAGGGAGTGATGCATTATTCATGGTTTTGAATTGACATAAGTGGGAAAGAGGAGCGATATGTTGCAACTGTAAAGAGGAACTGAAAACCTCCTTAAAATCACAGTGGAGATGCACAGACAGTAACAATCTCTCTCTACTTAAATCACAGACAGTAACAATCTCTCTACTTAAATCACAATAAGATTAGGACTGATGACCAATAATTGACCAACATCTTTCCTACCTGACACTCAGATAACGCTGACCCCTGCAGGTAAAGGCCAGGAGGGCACGAGAGGGTGATGGTGCCTCCGACAGGAGTGAACTCCTTCCCGGTGATTACCACGTGAGGGATGGAGAAGTTGGTGGGTAGTGGGCAGGGCACAGGGCGGCAGCGGATGCTGTGTTTGGACCAGGTGCCGTCGCTCTGGCAGGAGAGAGAGGCCGCCTGCGTGGCCAGTTTGTACCCGTCCTCGCACCTGAAAGGACGAAACGGTCACAAAGTGTGGTCGGTAATATCGTTTAGCATCCAAAAAAAACAAGATCTTTACACAGACAGCAGTAAGAGTGTGTTTACCTGTATGTGACCTGATTCGGGAAGGTGAAGGTGTCTCCCACCACCCGAGCGTAGGCTACAGCTGGAGGTATACCACAGTTGACAGGCTCACAGCTGATCCTGGGCTCCCCCCACCTGCCCTCTCTTCCACAGGTGAGGTATGGATGCCCCTTTGCCCGATAACCGGGCCGACACCTGTATATAATGGTGTCTGAGAAGGTGGCACTGCTGCCCTGCTGCACAGCGTTAGGAACTGTAGGCGGAGCAGCACTGCACCTTCCCCGGCCACAGATAGGCACACCGGGGCTCCACACCCCTCCCTTCTCGCACATGGCCTGAGAGGGACCCAGCAGCTTGTAGCCCCCGTCGCACTGGAAGTGCACCTGGTCTCCGCAGGCGCGGTCGCGGCCGAGAACCGCCCCGAATTTCACCACGGGGAGGGCGCAGACGCAGGGCCGGCACTCGGGCACGAGGCCCACCCAGGAGCCTTGGGCGGAGCACCGCAGGATGGGGTCCCCGACTACCTCGTAGCCGTCGAAGCAGACGTACTCCACCACGTCGTCGTAGTTGAAGCTGGAGCCGTTCAGGAAGCCGTGACTGATGTCCTCGGGCGGATCGCAACTTATGACGTCACAGCGAGGTGCGGGTTTGTCCCAAAGTCCGTCTGACTGACAGACACGCGTGGACTCTCCGTTGAGTGTGTACCCCTCGTCGCAGTCATACTTTACCTTGCTGTTGAAGCCGAACTCTGACCCCTGACACTCGCCCGTTGGGTATTGGTGAGGGTTTGCCACAGTTGGTGAGTACACAGGTTGGAGACTCGTGGCTCCAGGTGCCGTCGGCCTGGCAAACACTAATAGATTTGCCTTGTAAGAGGAAACCAGGCTGACAGCTCAGCTCTATCTCACTGTTATAACTGAACGCCTCTCCTTTAAACGTAACATCACTGGGGACGTCAGGAGGACCACAGACTACAGGCTCACACCGAGGCTTCTGCCCGCTCCACCTTCCATCCGCTTGGCAGGCGATAGTGTCACTACCCTTCAGGACAAATCCACGATCACACTCATAGCCGAGGACCTCGGGGTAAACATGAGCATGTCCGTGAGCTATGCCATTCGCAACAGCGCCTGGGTCGCCACAGGAAACGGGTCGACAAACTGGTGCGTCTTTAGTCCACAGTCGACCTGACAGACATTGCCTCACAGGCTCCCCCTCCAGCTCGTATCCTTTCTCACAAGTGTACCTAACCATGCTGCCGAGGGAGGTGTCGGTCACGTTTACCCAGCCGTGCTCTGGGTTGGGCGGCGTTTCACACTCTGCCGGGACACAAGAGGGCGCCGTCCCGTTCCAGCCTCCATCCTCCTGACACACTAACCTGGTGGGGCTTGAGAGGTCATAACCTTTGTGGCAACTGTACTCGATTAACGTCCCGTGAAGGAAGTTTAGGTCCATAGGTGAGGCTAATGTTCCAGTGTCTCCACCCACCCTTACATACTCCCCAAAGTCGATGTGAGGAGGCAGGCCGCAGTCCGAGGGCACGCAGACGGGAACAGAACTAGACCAGCCAAACTCCTCGCAGGTCAGATGGTCGTGGCCGACTAGCTGGAAGCCGGGAAAGCAGCTGTAGAAAATAGTCACGCCGAAGCTGTGATCCTGGCCCTCCACAAATCCGTTCTCGATAGGTTGGGGTGGGGTGCAGGATATCTGCACACAAGCAGGTGGCTCGATGTCCCACTCCCCACTGGCCAGGCACTTTAGTGTCTCAGGGCCGTGGACACGATAACCACGAAGGCAGGAGTAGGTGACACTGTGACCAAACTGGAGTTTTGTGTAAACTACTCTTCCATTGGCTATCTGTTTGGGGATCGAGCATTCGATTGGGCGGCAAGAAGGTACCCCTCCAATCCAGAGTCCCTTCTCTCCACAGAGGACAGTAGAGTTTCCCACTAAGTTATATCCACTCTTGCAGCTGTACAGCGCTTTGCTGAGGTACATCAGACCCTGGACATCAACAATACCATTAGAAATCTCCACAGGCTGAGGGCATTCAACTGGAATACACTCTGGGTACGGACTGCTCCAATGCCCGTTGGCAAGACAGGACACCGAGCCCTCTTTCCTTAAAGTAAAGCCGTCCATGCATGTGTAGCTCACCACGGAGCTGAAAGGGAACGGGGGAGAGGATGAGGAAGGGCCACCAAACGACACTTCAGGCAGGGCGCCGCAAAATACCTGCTTACACACTGGAAAAGTGCCGTTCCACTCCTGCGACGCCATGCAGCGGAGGACCTGCGCGCCCTCCAGGACGTAGCCGTCCTCGCAGGACAGCTCCACTGTTCCGGATTCGGCATCCACGCCCTTCAGGACCAGGTGGTTCTCCTCCAGCGGCGGCTCTGGACACTGCACTGGTGAGCAGCGTGGGCTGTTCCTCTTATCCCACTTTCCAAACTTCAGGCAGGTCCAGGTGGCGTCGCCGGCCAGCTCGTAACCCTCGTCGCAGACGTACTGCACCTTTCGGCCCACCTGGAAATCAGAGCCCTTGTAATGTCCGTGGAGAATGTCGGGAGGAGGGTCACAGGTCAGAAGGACACAGGTGATAGGGTCACCGTTGGACCACTGCCGGTTGGCTTGGCAAATTCGCTCTGGACGACCCACCAGTCTGAATCCTGCATTACAGGCGTATATCACCTTACTGTTGAAGATATATCGACCTCTAGTGCCCTGGATGCCCTGTAGGTTCTGCAGGAGAAGAAACAGAGGGATAGATCATCAAACATGTGGTTAGATTTATTTGTACGATGGGTACTGATGATGCTGTGGCTTACCGCAATGTGTCCGTTATTGAGTAAAGGAGGAGCGTCACAGGTCACAGGTCCACAGGTAGGCAGAACTCCACTCCACTCTCCGTTGGCCTTGCAGGTCCGCTTCTTCTCCCCTCGGATTCCGAAGCCTTTCTCGCAGCCGTACGCCACCACGGCTCCAAAACTGTAGTCTGATCCACTCACGTAGCCCCGATCGATGCTTTCAGGCCTGGAGCACCTCACTGGCACGCAGCCGATATCGTATGGCGAAGGCTCCCACTCTCCTCCCATCAGACATCTCAGCGTGGCTGTGGTGTTGAGCATGAAGCCCTCCTCACATTTGTAGCTCACCTCGGTGTTGCTGGCGTATTTGGGCTTGTTGACCGATTCTAAAATCGCGTGGGGTACCTCGGGTGGACGTAAGCAGAAGTTTGCGATGCAGCGAGGGGCCTCCATGCCGTCTGGGGGCGCCCACACACCCTGCGCGTTGCACACCATCTTGGAGTTGTTGCCAGCGGTGTATCCGTCGGTGCAGTAGTAGTTGGCGGTGTCTCCGAACAGCTTGTGGCCCTCGTAGGGCTCGGCGTGGTCGATGGCGGGCGGCGTGCCACAGGAGCGGGGGACGCACTGGGCAGAGCTGTCACTCCACTGTCCACTTGGAAGACACTCTCTGGTCTCTGAGCCAATCAAAGTGTAACTGTGACGGAGATCAAAGAGATCAGCAAAGGGTCGAATCAGAAACAAACAAACAAAAACAGCATAATAACTAAGCAGACTTCAAGCACGTTTACCCTTCTTTGCAGACGTAGTGCACCTGGTTTCCCAGTTCATAATTCTCTCCCACGGTCACAGCGTCTCTCAGGGGCGGAGGCTCGCTGCACAGGATGCTCACACAGCGGGGTACGGGCCTGCTCCACTCCCCTGTCGCTTCACAAACCACTTCCATGGAGCCCTGTGGTCTTCGCACCAACACATGACTTTAGTTTATAGACTTGACTAAAATTCAATTCAATTAAAGGATCAAACATAATCGTGAAGGGCTGACATACCTATATCCCTCAGCACAGGTATATGTGACTATAGACCGGTATGTGTTCTTGTCGATGGTGTAGTCGGCGTTCATGACGGTCGGAAGTCCCCCCACAGGTCACTGGGTGACAGACAGGTGGCGTCCCGCTCCACCTCAGACTGGCGAGACACTGGAACTCGTAGGGGATCTGAGGCAGGAAGCCCGTCATGCAGCTGAGATGGGACGACAGGAAACTCGTTACGTTTCACTTGTTATTACATGTTTCCCACTGTCATCATTACAACGCGGTGTTGTAGGGGAGGCAAATGATACCTGAAAGTCACCTTGCTTCCATAGGTGAAGTTGTTTCCAGTCATGACGGAGTTCTCTGGAACAGTCGGTGTCGGGCAGGAGAGGGCTGGAGGGCAACACCACAGTGATAATTAGTAACTACCTTTATTGTCATCGTAAAGAAGCTCAGCAGACGTGTCTCTCAGGAGAGAGACGCCTGTAAGTGTTATTGATTAAATGTAGATTATATTTTGGCAAAGACTGTCTGAGATGAATGCCCCACTGCATAGGCACAATAAAAGTATATAAATGGAAAGAAGACAAAGAGGTGCATTAGTTAATGAAGGGGTACTTCAGTGATTAAATATTGCATTTCTATTAATATGGGGGACTCACAAGTCTAAAAAAAAGAAAGAAAAACAACATTAACGAGATGTTCTGACACTTTTAAAGGCTAAAAATGAATCCTACATTTCCCATAATGCAGCAAACGGCTGGTTTTCATCAGACACTTCACTCTTTATATTACTCACACTGCATTCACTTCAACTTTACCAGGGAATAACAAAGGGTGCCAGGGACAGACGTCAATACATGTATCACATTTTGGAGAATTTAAGGAATCATGCTATTCTTAGGAAGCAGATGACTTCATGTTCGTGCCAGTTTATTTTGCAGAGGGAATAACAGGAAATGACACCCCCTGAAAATGGAAATGGTTACAGGCCGACACACCTACAGTAAATAACCGGCATGAAATCAGAGAAATGACCTGGATAAATATCACAAGACAAAGTTGTAACGTGGTTGGTGGCTTTTTTTTCTTTTTTTTGCCGCTGTTTAATATGAAAACTGAAACACAGACACAAACACAATAATGTTAAAAAACATATTCTCAGTGTTATTTCCCTCAGATTTCAGACAAACTGTCAAAATGAAACTGTTTCCACATCACACAGATGTTTTAAGTTTTATATTTAACTGTAATCGCTTCACTTTCATTATGACGGTCAGCAGCCAACATGGTGAGTGTTACAGTGAGTTCCCTTTCCCTCTATGCGGCTTAGAGCCAGCGGAGGTTGTGCGGTGGTCAGGCCTTTCAGCCCCTCTGCACAATGAAAGACAAAAAGACAGCCGCATATATAATCACCCCCCTCACAGCAGCACTGTGCTCGTGCATGTGTGTGCGTTTGTGTCCATATACAGTATGTTTATTTAGTTCTTTTGTGTGCGCGTGCGTGTTTCCTGAAGTGTAGCAGCACTTAGAGGCCGTGATTACATGCGTGTAGATTCATCTGCGTGTGCACTGATTGGCTCTAGTGGCTGAATGCTTTGATGAGGAAACTCCTTCATCGTATAGAATAATAATGAATCCCCTTTCCATCCACAGAGCTGTCCGAAATCTCACATCTTACATTAGTCTGACAACCGGATCTTCATATTTCGCTGTATATGAAACTGCAGCAAAATCCAGTGATGGAACATGTGGAATAAAAAAATGCGCTGAGTGCATTAGTCTGAGTTTTTTTAATCACACTCAAACCACAAAGCTCCTTTCCCACAAATAAGGAGGAGTTCGGAGAATATCAGCATAATGAAACCTATGTGACACATCCTGTATCGTACATCTTACACAAGTGATGAATAAGGCAATATATGTAGTTCTTTTAAATCCCTACCCTGTCTGTCTGCTTAAAAGACAAATTAAGACATACATCTTGAAGTGTCGTTTCTAAAAAGCCTCAGTAAGCATGAATCAAATAGAGTGAACAGTGTATTTGATGGGGGCTATTGTCACGTGTGTGTTTATAGCAGCAGATGTAACTGGCGTGTCTTTCAGCACAAGCTCTAATTAATTGTTGCTTTTGGTCTTTTCGTGGAAAAGTTTGCCAATAGAAAAAATATGCAATGTCAGCAGCCTCATTCTTCTTCCACAGTAGTTAGTTCCGTTCATTTTCCCAAAGGAGGGAAATGGTCCCCTCTTGTGGAGCTTATGGAAAGCTGTAGAGTCAAACAGGAGGCTTAGTAAGTTGTTCATAGTCCAAACCAGTCACTGATGGTAATAAACATGTATCTTATTATAGTTTGGCTCAGTCACCGTTGATACATACTATATTTTTAACTCCCTTGAGATGCATGGCACGACATGACCACTCAACCTCTTACTCACCTCTGCAGTATGGGACCGGATCGTCCCAGCTTCCCGTCTCTAAGCAGAGGAGGCGAGCCGAGCCGATCAGCTCATAGCCGACGTCGCAGCCGAAAACGACCTCGCCGCCCATCAGAAAGTTGCTGCCTTCTCTGTGCCCGAAGTCTGGAGACCCGGGGTTCTCGCACTTCACAGGCTCTGGTGTGAACACACGTACACACAGAATAAATGGGTTTGTATGTGTGGACAGATAAAATGTTTTGGTTTTTTTAGGACTTGTTACCTGTGCAGTTTTTGCCGTCTCCCCTGTACGGGTGGATACATGTGCAGGTGTAGGAGCCCTCTGTGTTCTGACAACTAGCGTGTTCGTCACAGTCAGAGCCAAGAGCGCACTCATCCACATCTGAACACAAAGAAATACACAGATTTTATGTCACGTCAGTCTTCTAAACTAGATTTTTTTGATTTCAAAGAAACAACAAGAAGTACCGAGGCAGGCCGGTGGATTTCCTGCCCACTTCCCACTGTTGGTGCAGTGCAGCTTGGTGTCTCCCAGCAGGTAAAAGCCAGCGTTACACTGATAGACTACAGAGCTGCTGGCATGGAAGTCAGTCCCCTGAAACAAGCCGTTCTCCAGAGGTTGAGGAGGCCCACAGGACACCCCTGTAACACACACAGGAAGATTACTGAGGATCTCTCTGCATACAGCTGTAGCACCATTTATCTCTCTGTGGTAAGAGGATTTTTTTTTCAATTCTTTACTGCAGAACTTTTTTCACAGCTAGATCAATTCAAATTATGTTTCAGCTTTGTTCAGCTGTTTCCGTCTTTGCCTTACGTTCACAGCTGGGCAGAGGGTGACTCCACTCTCCTTTATTTTGGCACTGCAGCACGGGCTCCCCCAAGAGGTAGAAGCCGGGATCGCAGGACAGATGGACCTGGGCGCCGGGACTCACCTCCACACTGGACGCGTGCAGGTGGGGCACTGCGTTCTCCAGCTTGGGGCAATCTGGAGAGACCGAGCATGATTTTAAACAACGTTAAATTCTTAAAAAACTGAAATTAATCTGAAGTTTTGTTGTTCAAGGTTACACACGGCTGCGAAGCTTCACTCACCAGCACAGAAAATGCTGTTAAGGTTTACTTTGACTCTGCCCACCACCCCGGTGAGGAAGTCCGGCCAGGCGAGGACGTTCCCTCTGTGGGTCACATGAGAGGCTGGACAGCTGCTGGCCAGGACCTTGATCTACAGTAGAGAGGAAGGGATGTTATTCACATGAACATTCCTGTTTTAAATCTCAAGCACTTATTATCACATTTACCTGTTGAGGTGTGAGAACACGATCCCAGATGTTGAGCTGGCTGATGGAGCCGACAAAGGATTCGACCGGGTTGAAGCCTTCACCCCTCTGATCCTGGTCCTGACCTAGTACCAGCGCCCCACCGCCTACAGGACATGTTAAAGGTCAGAGGTTAACCAAAACTCCCTGAGAAACTATTCTCTTCCTCTGCTGTGTTCACCGTGCTCGCACAAAATGTGAATCCGTCGATTTGTTCAGACGTTTAACATTTCGCGATGGCAGAAAAGTTGAGCAGGTCGAGGATAGCACTACACCTGGGATAGTGGTGCCGACTGACAGGCCTTTGCCTCCGTCTGAGGGCTTCCCGTTGATGTAAATTCTCCAGTCGCCATCCCAGCTCCTCCACGACACCCCGATGTGGTACCACAGGCCTGTGTTCACTGCAGGACAGTCGGTGATCCGCTCCTTACCGTTCACGTACAGGACCCACCTGTCGGGAAGAAATACAACGTGAAGAAACACAGTAAGAAATAACGCGGCGTATGTGCAGCGTTTATATTCTCAGTTCGTCGCTGACCCGTTGTAGTCGATGAGGAGGAAAGCGTTGTCGCTGCCCTCCACCGCGTACGAGACAGGTGTGCCGTAGTTGGTGGTGTCCGATGACCTCATCCAAAAGGTGCAGGTGATCTCTGTGAGCGCCGGCATCACGCCGTCCATCATTACGTAACCGTGGATACCAGACACCTCAAAGTCCAAGTTGAAGGCAGACGGCATTTCTGATAGGACAGAAAATCATTTTACATTTATGGAGTGAATCAAACATAAAATCATAAATGAAATTAATTAAATTACATTATCTTCTTTAATATGACTGCTCTTACTACTACTACTACTCCAAAAGATAAATTTGTGATGTTTAGCAGGAACATTGAAACATTTGTTGTGTGTAAAAACTGAAACTCTAAGTACATGATACGTTGGTTTAATTTAAAGGGGTCACGAGCAGTAAAATATTGTCGAATATTGTCATATTTTCTATGGTTGTGTCTCTTGATTTCTGATTTCAATTCCTCATTTTTTATCTTCCTTGCACTGTAACAGGTTTTATAAGGAACCTTTAAAAGACTACAACACCTGAGAGAATCTTTTTACTGTGACCATGGCTAGGAATCTAATGCAGTCTTGACATATATAGGAACATTTTAAAATGTGATGCGTGTCTTAGTAGCATTTTAAATGTGTTTAATCTAGAAAACTAATGATGCAGCCCTGACACTCTCGTTTCCTCCTTTGGAGTTGCCATGGTGATGTGTCATCTGTCCTATAGTACCTGTCTCACACCTGGTTCCGTTGAACCCAGGGAGGCAGCGGCAGGTGTAGGAGCCCAGACCGTCCATGCAGCTGGCCCCGTTCACACAGGGGTTCGGGTCGCACTCGTCCACGTCCACCTCGCACAGTCGACCGCTGTAGCCCACCACACACTGACACCTGGGAGGAGGAAGGAAGACAGTCAAACTGTTTCAGTGTAGTTACAGTATAATTACATTATAGAGGACTAGAGCTGCTTCTTCCCATCTGGATCTTCATTACCTGAAATCGTTAACCTCGTCCAGACACGTGCCTCCGTTCAGACAGGGGACGCTGTAACATTCGTCGATGTCGATCTCGCAGCTGTCCCCTGAGAAGCCAGCGGCACAAGTACAACTGTAGCCACCTGTCAGGTCCTCACACAAGCCGTCGTTCAGACAGGGGTCGGAGAGGCACTCGTTTATTTCCAGCTCACAGCGAGAGCCTGCAGAAGTGTCGGAAGAAGAAATACAGCTGCGTTTTGGTCACGTGGACAGTATGGATTAAAGTTAGAGCTTCAAACCATTTACACTGAAAATGTAACAGTTACACAGGATCTGACCTGTGAAGCCGCCGGCGCAGCTGCAGGTGAACTTGTTGACCTCGTCCACACACACGCCTTCGTTAAGACAGGGCGAGGACATACACTCGTTCACCTCCGCCTCACACAAAGAGCCTGAGACAGACGGGGGTAAAAGTTAAGAGTCAAACAGAGATTTGGCTTTCCTGACAGCAGTGACGTGACATAACGCTGATGGTAGGAGAAAACATGTCTGTCGAATGCCTGAAGGTACAAACTCTCACCTAAAAATCCAGGCTTGCACTGACACTGGAAGTCTCCCATACCGTCCCTACACAGGCCCCCATTCTGGCACGGAGCAGAGTCGCACTCATCTATGTCGATCTCACACTTGGCACCTGAGAGAGAAATATCAGAGGCCGTGTCAAACATTCGGCATAACAGAGTCACATTCAACGGGATGAGATTGAATGTCATTTTGTTCCTGCTGTCGACTGTCTGACAGGTGACGGGGGTTGGTTCACCTGTGAATCCGGGCATGCAGGTGCAGACGTATCCCGCCCCGACCTCCTCACACGTGCCCTTATTCTGGCAGGGATTTAAGAAGCACTCGTGGAAAACCTGCGGGAACCGGCCAATCAGATCAATCTGTCACATGGTAACAGTAAAACTGAAAACACGCAGAGACCTTCAGCTCATAAAATTCAACCCAAAACATTCACGATACAGTTTGTATTGTCACATTTCTGTCCAATACGTTATTTCCTAAAATGACATTGGCATTATTTGTGTCATTAAAGGAAAAATTGTGACGGCTGGACAGATGACACAGTTTAAGATTGATCATCTGTATGAAATTAATTAAAGATTAATTCTACTATAAAATAGGAGGTATTAAAACATCATCACAATGTGTAATAGAGTCTGTGTTAGATCTTGAACATCTGAGCCCTTTAACACTGGCACTGTCAGAAACAATCAAAGTTTAAATAGAGACCAACCTGACTGCTCGCTTGGTAGTCCTCACTGACCTCCACCTCTGGAGCTGCAGTCACACTCTCCTCTTTGGGAAGGAAACTGGAGCCAAAACCTGACACCCGGAGAAAATACAGGCAACGTAAGACAAGTCGGAAAAACACAGCAAGGATCTTTCCCCCGCTTTGCCACCAGACGCGCAGACGGTTGTGATCTGTCTGAACAAAAGGCTGTATTCTTACTGGGAACTGGCAGCGCGTCCTAACCGTTCCCACACTTCATGCATGCGGTGTTATTCATTTCCATTCTGCAGCAAAGCAATAAAAGTCATATTATTTCCATTTCCCCCCGTGATCCCGTGCGGTAATTCCTTTTCCAATTGGATTGAGCTGTCACGATGCAGATCAGACGCCGCACGACCGGAGCGACGGTTTGAAACTGTAGACGAGCTGTCACACGGAGGGCCTGACACAGAACAGCTCCTTATAGTTTGCTCTGCTGACTTCGCTTGGCGCGTCCCGGAGAAATTTAACATAAGTCATTATACGTGTCGGCTCGACAGCACAGCGGCGTTCAGATGTTCATCTAAACTGGAGCTACATGTGGAACACACTGTGATAATGTAGCTTTTGTTTTAATCAAGAATTAGTGGCTGCCTTAATTAATCTGTGAAGTACTTTGTAAAGAGTCTTTATCTGTTGATCACAACTACTTTATTTAAAGGTCAAGGTGTAAATACAAAAGGCTCGTGTTCTTTTTTTTTACTCGTTCTAGGCTACTGCAACAGCCTCGACCGATACAAGCTACTTTATATTGCAGTGCAGCATGGTCAACTTCCAGTGTCTGTGGATATAAAAAACACGACAAACTTTTCAGGTGATAATGAAAACATAGTAAAGAATAATATACTCTATTTCTGCCCCCTAAATCTGACACAAACTTTCCCAGGAGGTGAATACCTTTTAGTATTTAGTATTGTAACTTGATTTTGACTTGATTTTTGTTATTATATTGATGTTTTTTTGACATTTCTGAATAATATGTAATTCTTTTGCTCTAATAAAGCTGCACATGTTTCTTAGCTTTCATAAAAAGTGTCCAGTGAAGCATTTTAGTCAGTAAAGAAGGTTTAATACTGTTAATTCAGTCATTTTAAGGCCAAACCCACGTTCATCTAAACCTGACTGTCAGTATGAAATAACTCTTCATTAACGTGTTTATTGTGACAACTAGACAATGTGCAAGTGGACCTCCAAAGTGGGGCCCTTTAAGGTGGTCTAAAAAAGTGTAGAAGGAGGCAAGAAACCCTCTGATTTTATTTTGAAACTATTTCAAACACAAAAAAAGATCCACTAGATTTTACTTGGGCAGAGGGAGCACTTGTGTGTGTGTGTGTGTGGGTGTGTATCGGTGTGGCTCTGATTCAAAAAAAGGATTTGGGGTTTTTCCTGGTCACTTACTGGAGCAGTGCTGTATGGTGGTTGCCCCGGTGATGGTGGTGGTTCCGTAGAAGGGACAGGACAGGCAGTAGGAGCGTCCGTGATCGGGCTGGTAGTAATCTCTAGGACAAGGGTAACAGGGAACCAGACCGGTGCGGGAGAAATGACCTGCCGAACAGGGGACTGCAGAAAAACATAAGGAATATAATGAAGATCCAAACATGCTTTGAAAAATCATTTGCTGGTTGAAAAGTCCAACATCTGTGAGCGCCACCATATTAAAGGTTAGAGGTTATTTTTATATATTTCAGCTCAGGTAGCAAAATCTTTCACAGTTTCCAGATTTAACATCCAACTTTAAAGGGCAATCAAATGAAATTTCCAAGTAGGAATTTCTGATATAACTGCGCACGAATGCCAAATACCAGCAGACACATTTTTTTGCTCACAGGCTGGAATTCTGTTTGTTTCCGTTACCTAGCAGCATTCAGAAAAACTTACGAATGGTTAAGGCTTAAAGTTAAAGGAAGCACGTTGATAGGACGTTAAGGGAGTGCACTCCGCACTGTCACACTGTATCACCTCCGCACTCTGACTCGTCCACTGCTCCTCTGGTGACAGTCGAGGTCTCGTCGGGACAGACAAGACACTCCCTCGCGCCGAAACGTGACTGGAAGTGACCCAGCGGGCATGACTCACAGATCTCCAGCCCGTTCAGAGAGTGACTACCAGGCTTACACTGCCCTGCAAACAAATTACCGCATCGTGAGCAACACGCAGAAAGAACGAGGCTGCGGCTCTAGATGTTTGAATGCGTCGTACCTTTGCACTCTGTGATGCTGCGGGAGTGCAGGTAGGCTGTGGAGGTCCCCTCGGGGCAGGACTTACACTCCAGCTGACCCTCCTGGTCCTGGTAGGAGCCCAGCCAGCAGCTCGCACACTCGTTATGTTCCAGGGAGAAGTATGTTCCCACCGGACATTGGACTGCAACAGAGCGCGCAATTAGTAATTTATTGGTAAACATAAAACTTTTACAGCAGTGTTAAATATTCCTGTTGAGGTTGTTTTATGTTGTTATAAAGGGAAGTGAACCCTGTTGGTTTGATCCACTCACCGCACATCCGGCCTTTGAGCACTGAGCCCGGTCTGCAGGACAGGAAGGCCCTCTTGCTCTCCAGAGATTTGGGATCGGCGACGATCATCTCCGAGGACACGTGGAAGCTGGACAGCGGCTGCTTGGCCAGCGTTCGCTTCAGGCGGTTGGTCAGCTGCTCCAGCGTCCGCAGCAGTCTCTTCTGATTGGCCACTTCTATTGAGTCGTTCCTCGATATGGGCAGAGGGATGCTTGCTGGGAGAATGGACAAAGTTTAAAGGACTGTGTAAATTCTACATATATACTCTGCATTAACTCTATATATTATATTTCTTCTACCTGTGATGTTGAAGAAGATCTGGATCTTTTGGTCTCTGGTGGGTCCTCTGATTTTTCGGTGTCTCTTGGTGCGCTGGTGCGGTTGCACGCTGCTGTCTTGCTGTCGTCTGGCGAGCTGCCGGGAACCTGTGGCAAAGCCTGACTCAAAGTAGGCATAGTCCTGCGTGCCCTGAGGACCCCAGCTGTTGCTCCATCCCCCTGGGACTGATACAGACAGAGGGTGGGAAGAATAATGAGCTTTAATAAGATGCTTCGCTTAAAGAAATATTTACCGTGGGTGTGTTTTGTATCGTACCGATAGAAAAGCCATTCTCGTAATCGTAGTTGTACTCGAGACAGTGACCCTGTGACATCACCTCCAGTTTGCAGGTGACGTCGTCGCTGCTGCAAATGTTGGGGAGCTGTGGCCAAGAAGAAAAAAGCAACATGTGTTTGAGAGACAGTTAATCAGTGTGTGTGTGTGTGTGTGTGTGTGTGTGTGTACACAGGTCCTTACCATGCCTCCCAGTTTGGTGTTAAACTCCCCAGTAAATGACTTGACCAGGTCGACATCATCACAGCGCGATGCTTTAAACAGCATCTCGAAGGGCTTGAAGCCGTTGTTTGCTATACGGTTCACTGGGAGAGACAAAAAGGGGCGAATTATAAAGTGTGCGTTATCCCCAGATATGAAAACCAAAAGATCTGTGTATTGAGACATACTGGTGTGCGTGCTGTAAGCCATACGACAGAGCAGACAGCAGGAAGCTAAAATATTTAAAAAGGAAATAACAGAACACCTGAGCAGTCGGGTCGGTCTGCAGAGTAGGGCGGCTCCCACACGCCGTTGTAGGCGCAGAAGTAGCTGTGCACGGCGTCCTGAGTGAAGCTGTAGCCGTCTTTACAATGAAGAGTGCAGTTGACGCCCTCCTCTTCTTCAGAGCAGATGAACTCTCCGTTCACTGGGACGTACGGCTGCTCGCAGGCCGTCCCTGCACACACACACACACATAGAGTTTAGAATATCTCCATGGTTTGAGTTGTATTCGATCACAGCGTGTGTGTCAGCTCTTTACCTTGTACAGTGATGGTGAGGTTGCAGGTGCGGCTGTTTCCTGCCGCGTCAGTAGCTGTGTACTGGACCAGAGTCTCTCCTACTGGAAACCGAGAGCCTGGACTGTGGCTGCCGGTCACTGTGAGGCGACCACCTGAGAGAGACACAGGATTACAGATGCAAAAGTGTAGACAAATGACCATCCAAAGTAAAACACTTGAAAGACATCTCTGTAAGACTCCAAAACACTCGAATCATTAAGATGAAATGTGTGTTTGTAACACTGAGGTTTGCACAGGAATCCAAAGTGGTGTTCCAGTCTTCCTGCAGAGGGCAGTCTTGGCCTGAATCCATCTTCCAGGACAAAATGAGTCACTCTTAGTAAACCATAGAAGTTATGTTAAACAACGGTATGTTGACATGGAAATGGTGTCTCTGGGAATCACATGGCAGCAGAGAAAGTCCAACTCTTGGGACTCGAGAGGGAAAATCGCTTTAGTCTGGTTGGCACAGAAAACAAATTGAGAGACTTTGGAGAGGCGTGAGGTGATGAGAGGAGTGTGTGTGTGTGTTTGCACATGTGAGATCTGGTGGCTCTCGTCTGTAGTCTGACACCGCTGGCTGTGAGCGGTGAAAACATCTGCACCGCGAGCGTGACAGAGACGAAAGCAGAAGGTGGCAAAACTGAGTGATTGACCTTTCGCTTTACTCCAATCCCCCTCTTCCATTGAACGTCTTTCTTCTGACACACGTCTGGCCCGCTGGAGTCTGGTGTCTCCCGTTATATATAGCCCGTGTGTGTGTGTTTGTGTGTGTGTTTATGCATGTGTCTACCCGAGTCGTGACTATATATAGCGCTGGCATCAGGGTGTGGGCCTGGAAAAACAAAACACTGACGTCGAAGCAGCGCTGGGCTGACGTCGTGTGGCCCCGAAGCAGCCACAGCAGCCTGTTATTACAGCATGTGTGTGTGTGTGTGTGTGTTTGTGTGTGTGCAAGTGTGTGTGTAAGTGTGTGTTTGATGTGGGTGCACCTCTGCAGGCAGGTGGGGGAATGAGCACGCCGGCCCTCGGAGAGTGAGACGTTAAGTTTGAGGCCTGTGTTTGTGTAAGCGAACGTTTCTGTACACACACAGACACATATCTGTGTGTGTGTGTGTGTGTGTGTGTGTGTGTGGAGCCAGAGCCAGTGAATTACATGGGCCTGGCTGTGGGCAAGAACCCTGGAGGAGTCTGGTTTGTTGTCTGTCACCACTGCTGTTTGGGCTGCAGCTAAAGCGCCAGGAGAAATCCGGCCAGCTCCGTGATACGTATCTGGCAGAGTGGCCTCGATGCACTCTTTTCTAACGGGGGCTGCCAAGCTTTGGCGTAGTGAGCGGAGCAGGGTGGCCTCGGCCGAAAACTAAAAGAGACTAAAAGGTTGCGGAGCAGAATTTGTGCCCCGTGACCTCGAGAACGTTCCCGAGCTTACGCTGCACTAAATAAAAGTGACCGTTACGACGTCCAGATTTATTTTTCGAGGATGGAGCTGCAATAAACGATTGTTTATTAACGTGTCTTGTCTTTTTCCTGTGTTCTTCTGTCCTCTGGTGTCTTCCATGTCCCTGGTTTGTCTATCTGAGTTTGTGTGTGGGGGGGTGTTCAGCTCACCGGTCCGGTCAACTCATCACCAGATCTACATTTGTGCTATCGTCGTACTTTCACTGTGTTACTAGTTTTCCCGTGTTCCACCTCAATCCATCTCCACCAGGTGTGACATTTCACTAAACCCTGTTCATTTTGATCTGTGTATAAACTCCACCATCTAATCCACTCATTTTGATCTGTGTATAAACTCCACCATCTAATCCACTCATTTTGATCTGTGTATAAACTCCACCATCTAATCCACTACCTCCCAGGAGAAATCAGTGAAGCACACTGAGTTTACTCTCCACATCTCCCATGTCTTCTGCGATTCAAATGGAATAAATAAAGCGAGATTACATGGAAGTACAGCGTAATAAAGCTTGATGAAGTTAGAAAGCAACAGCTGAGAGAGACTTATGGATAATTAATGAGGTACTTCTGTCACTTCTGTACTTCTGAATGTATTGCTTGTATTTGTAATGCACTGCAGTATTGATATTTTGCGTTTATCTGAACTCCTGAACGGACTGGGGAGCTAAACTAATATTTTTCCTGCGGGCGTAGCGCTGGAGTGTCAGCTCCACTGCAACAATGATTAATACTCGGATCCCTTCGGGCTCCGCAGTGAGTCTCATTAAGAAACAACAATGACAAGTAATTCGAAAACATTTCACTCCCGTATGAGTCAAAACCTGCCTGTGCTCGCGTAATTGCACAAGTCGCTGTCAGTGGATGTGAAAAACGGATGCAAACTCTCACCAGAGTGTTTTTATAGTAAAAACACCTGCTTCCCTCGGCTGCCTCCGTCACTTTTGTCATTAATGACATTAGCAGACGCTCCAACAGCTTCATCTGTCCACGAGTCCTGTTCTCTCTCTATCACTTTGGTAAACACAGACACACAAATGAGGCATTCATGCACACAATTACAATCTATCGTCTCAACATTGGACCATATGTCCAGTGTCTCTCACCATTATTCACACACACAGACACACACACACACACGAAGCCCTCTCCTGATCCCCTTTTTCCAGTCGCCCAACGGAAAAGATCCTGTTTAACCATCATCAGTGGAGGAAGAGGGTGGAGCGGAGTGGAACAGAGGAGCAAAAGAATAAACCGTCTAACGGAGCTCAAGTCTGAGAACGACGACCAGACATACCTGAGTTGTCGGAAAACTGTGGCACCTCCCAAACAACCGCCGTCTCCGTGTCTGTGGCCTGGACCGCGGGCGGTGACCTGCACCTGTCAATCACCGGAGGCTCCGTATCTAGAAAGATGTGCGGTTGTTAGCGGAAGGTGACATTAGTAACGTTTGTGAGCGTTAAACGTATCGATAACAGCCTCCCTGGAACGGATTAGTGAAACACGGTTGAGAGCAGAGTGCCGCTCTGTGATCCGACTCGTGTCAGGGGGCACTAGTTAAACACATGTCTCTAATAAAAAACCACAACTTTCCACCACCGTAATGACATATGGAAATGTTCACGGCTACCATGCTTGAGGTTTTTCCCCCTGACTGCTGTGATTATCGAGCGGTTGACATGGGACACCCCTGTTTTTCACTCACTGCAGTAACCCTGCTTGGCACCTGCTGGGGGGGTTTTACACTGAACGACAGAAATGAGCTGCGGCACAGCGGAAGGTGGATGGAGTAACGGGCACACCGGGCGGTAGAGTCTGTACCGAGAGCCCTGGGAGCAGTTAGAGGTTTGGTACTCTCCAACTACCGGTCCATGGACGGACGGCTGGATAGAAAGCCACTGTCTTGCAGCTCAAAGAGGCTAAATGGAGACTTGAAACTGTGCAAGTATGTTAACTTCACCCACATTCACACTGCAGCTGATTTTCTTGTCTTTACATGTGGCACGTGTTCTAAAGTTGTCATCTTACTTGTTTTGCTTTGTCACCTTCAGCTGATAATCCTGAAAGACATTGTTGCTGTGAGTGGAAGCCAAAGACTTTTAAGACTGAACACATTTGCGATGAGTAACCTCATGATGGTGGTGGAAATATTTTGTCTGCTTTGTCCAGAACCTGTGGAAGATTTTAGATACGTGCGCCCGCTACAATCAGCTTACATGTGACTTCTATTTGAACGCTTAATCTGGAATTTGTCGGCGCGGCCATGAAATCACATCGGTGATCAGAAACACATTTCATATGTATACAAAGCAGCTCAGCTGTGTGTACTCCAGCCAGCATCAGCAGAGAAGAAGAAGACAAAACAACAGATAGAAAGCCAAAGGAGCTGACGTCACTGTTATTAGGATGAGACATCTTGATGTCTTTTATGATTTCTCTATGTGTAAAATATTTATGGCAGTACAGCAGCTGAGGCACCACCAGGGTGCGCTACAGTCTGAAATGTTCTACACATAAAGTTTCACTTTTTGTTGATTTTCTGCTTTGTGCAGCTTAAACTTTGTTTAAGTCGACGCGCGCTGTAGAAAGACGAACTCACCGATGACGGTGACGGTGAAAGAGCAGTTGGCCTGGTTGCCGGAGCGGTCGGTCGCGATATAGGTGATGGTTTCCTTTCCGATGGGGAGCAGCTGTGGAGGGGAGTACACCGGCTTCACCTGCACCGCCACCTGGAGGAGGAAAAGGAAAGACAGAGTGGTGTGATGAAGCTAGTCCCACAGGTTCATAGCATGACATGGATGTTAGATTATTATATAGTATGTGCTCATAATACCTCATCACAGCTTGTGTACTGTACTGTGGACACAAGAGTTTTGCTTCATATACTGTTTCATTTGAAGGACTGGAAAAAAAGTAACTAAGTAAAACTATCCAATATTTTATAAGAAAAATAGGGAAAAAATTAAAAAAAACAGACGTTATCTCGGGACACTTTGGGGTGTCCCAACCCACCTGCTGGGAACCACTGAAATGTTACATTTAGCTGATTATTAACATATATTAATCACAAAGAATAAAAAATAATTCATAGTTGCATTCCTACAACTGTGCACTTGTCTCTCTGACCTCTTCTTTAGAGTTGTCGGTGGCGGTCGGGACGTTCCAGCTAACGTTTGCGGTGCCGTGTCGCTCATCCGTCTCTGCAACGATGTTCACGGGACACTGGATCCACGGCGGTTCAGCATCTGAAGAGACATTTTAGAAGTAAGGGAGGATTCAAAATTTCATAGAGTAAGATTCAAATATTATTGCAGATGTTCACCCCGACCTCAGCCTGCTGCTTGTTATCACTGAGGAAGTGGATGAGTGACGTCACCGTGACCTCTTTAATCAAACTCTCGTTATTGGTCATTACCGATTGTTCCAACAAGACCAAACCTCTGTAACTGTCCATTATCTCCGTCCGTCCTTCAGCTCAACATGAGGCCACAATGGTGAAGAGCAGAGGTTAGTACAGATAGAAGTGAAATGACGCGTGAAACGTCACTGTCAAAACAGTCTGGCTGGTGGAAAAGGAAGCATCGTCTTGGATAAACAACATTTCTTGGTCTTGATAATCAGTAAAACAGAATATCCAAACTTAAATACGAGTGAATAATGGAGGTTTTATAAAGGTGGAAGCCACTGCCTCTCTGTCTGGAGCTCAACACAATCAGTGTCAGCAGGACTTCTTTAAACGGGAAAAATGTGGTTGTTTGTTCTGTGTTTTATGTTTTATAGAAACATTATGTGCAACCTATTCCATTTTGAGAAGCATGTAAAGTATCTGTATTAAAGAGTTTTGGCATCGGGAAGTGTTCTTCTTTGTCTAGTATTGGCCAATAATGTTTGAGCATGCCTTGGTTGCCGTCCATGTGGAGAGCAAAAGAGGCCAAAGACAGCGCCTCTTGAAAACTTTAGCCTCGGGTCTCAGGTTGCAAACTACACTTGTCAACACTGACCGGCACATGGAAGAGGAAATCCGCTGGCTACACTGGAAGCCCCGAAAACTTGTCTGCTGTCCTTAAATCACCGTCTGACAACAGCAACGAGTTCTGAGACTGCGTTATAATTGACGCAGATGATGGGGAAACCCTCTATATATAAAGGTATTAATGTCTGCCTGCTTGGCCATGACCCTTTGGATGAATCAGCTTCTTCCATCTTCTCATCCTCCACACGGCATGTCGTAACAATGTCAGCCAGCGCACTTCGGTTCAAGTCGGTTCGAGTAAATGAGTAAAGAGTTGAATCTCCCGTCGATTGGCGAGTGGTCGTGCCTGTTGCGTTGTGTAAGAGAGCTGTTTCCATCTGGACCTGATGACCCATCCACTTAGGCATCCGTCTCTGCTAAACACTAACACACTCAGCTCCAGTCGGCTCCATTCATCTTCATAACAAAGGAGGAATATTTCACTTTGGGTGTCATCAACACGAAGTGAGAGGCTGAAACAAGCCAGGAGCTTACAGAGAGCACTTTCTACTCCACGATAACTTTCTCTTTCTTCATAAATCAGCACTCCCTCCTTCTTCTTTGCAACTCATCTAGTCTTTAATATCTCTCGTTCTCTTCCCCTCCCTCCTTCCTTCAGCCTATTTGTGCCTGAGGGGGATCAGAAAAACTCATCTTCTCTCTACCACCCTATTATAAAACACCCACAGATGAGTCATAATCCCCTCTCACCTCCCTGTCCGCCCTACCTCTCCGCTCGTTTTCATCTTTATGGCACCTCTTCCTCTCCTTAACGACAGGCAGTCCCTTCATTAGCAAACTTTCTCTGTGAGGAAATGAGGGGGGGGATTGAGGACATTTGCAGAGCCGCTCTGCGCCACCTGTTTCACCTGCGAGGCATCTGGAGCTCTGCACTCTATTATAATGATCTCCGGCTCAGGTCGGAGATGAAAGGGAGAGACATGAGAGCTCGGACATGGTACGGTTTGAGTTAGTGACCCGAGGCCTGCTTGGAAACGGGGTTAGCGGCATTCTCACCATTCACAAAGCGCAGAAAAATGCAGAGAGGGGGGACGGAGAATGGAAAAACCCTCTCCCTCCAAGTTTCCTGCTGTTTTCTTTTTATATCTCCCTATTTCTCCACGTATTCAGTGTCTTTCTTTCTTTTTTGTGTGTGCTGGTTTTACAATCCCTCTGTCTCTCTCTCTCTGTTGTGAGACGTTACATAAGCTACATTCATTCCTGGCCTGTAAAACTAGATGTAGTCCCAGTTCGCTATACTAAACATGCAGACCACCTAAGGAGGGAAAACCTGGCTGGCAGGTGCAGCTAAATAAGAAAGAGGTTTTTCAGCATTATTTTAGATTTTCTCTAATTCAAGTTGATTTTGCAGAAGGTGCATGCATACGTAAGTCACATGTTTGTATACAGTGTAAGCAAACGAGATATAAAATGTCAATTACTGTGATTTAGGAGTGGGTTTTTGACTTGTCTTTTCAAAAATTACTTAGAAATATGAAGGACGATTGTTCTAACCTTCCGACCACTGTCTGACCTCTGCGTACCCAAGTCGTGACCTCTGACCTCAACATGTTTCACATCCTTGTTAAGACCCTGCAACCAATTTACAGCTTACCCTGACCCCTGACCTCAGGACTGCAAAAGTAAAAACACACACACACACACACTTACCTGTACAGACGGCTTTATGGACATTAGCTGTCCAGTTCCCAGAGGCCAAGCACACCGCCTTCCTGTTTCCCTGGAGACTGTAACCTTGACGACAGGTGAGGAGGCAAGCGCCGCCCGGCAACACTGCCCTCTTCCCGCACGTAGGGGGTGACAGAAAGATGTTCTTCGAGGTCACGATGGCAGGGCAACGCACCTCTGGGGACAGAGTGAGAGAAACAGAGACAGAGTTCACTTTGTTCCAGACAGTCAGACTTGAACTGGATTTTCCCATCTCACCCCAGCTGAAGACGCTTTGAGAACAGTGCTGAGCTCAACTGGCACTTATTGTGCTTTAATCAAATCAGGCTTTCTGCTGAATATTAGGAGATATGGCCAATCTGAACAGAGAAAAAAAGACAGAACAGAACAGGCAAATAAACTTCTTCCAGGATCACGAGCGTGCTTCCTGCGTTTTTACCCGAACGCGATAAAATCTTACTTTCAACTGGCTTCCGCTATAAATGCCAACAATAAAGCTATTTTCAGGGTCTGTCTATCGAAAACTGGCACGAAAACGACAAACATTTGGTCGGAAGTCGACATAAGGAAGCACTGACCACAGGACTCACACACTGAAGGCTTTTTATGCATTTTCAGGACGCGGGCCAGTGCGGCTTTTCTTTCACTTGAGGATTCTCGTTCTCTCCTCCGCTAACTCCTATTTCACTGGCTTTAGCTGAGGGGCTATAAAGGGAGAAATGACCGAAAGGGAGATTCAACATGGGAGATTTCAATAAGAAAGATCGTCTCAGGGATCCCGTTTCACCGCAGTGCAAACAAACACTAAAACAAACCGCTCATCTGCTACGGCAGCCCACAGAGTCCTCTGAGCTGTGTTAAAGAGACGGCCAAACAAACAAGCTGTAGCTCAGTCCGAGCACGCAGGGAGAAGAGATGGTAGTTATCGATAAACATACAGAGTTTTCCGGAAGCGGACGGGTCGGGTTTTTCTAAATAGAGCAGCTCGCTGGTCGGTAGGTTGGAAGTGAGTCAGCGCGGGCCCGGAGCAGTGAGGCCGGAGGTTTGTGGCTCTCACACTGTCCCCTTTTTTGTGTGTTGGTGTGCCTGACCTGGGCGCTCTCTGCGGCGGGCATGAGTGTGTGCGACTATTTTAACTTAACGATCGGTTCTGAAGTGTGTGGGTCATTTTGTGTGCATGTGTGTGCGGTGACTGTAAGTTCTGCTATGAGAAAGCAGATGAATCTCTCTCTGGATGGTGTGGTGTGGGTTCCGTTTAAATACACACCATATGTTCGACCGCTGTTCATGTATGAGTGTGTGTTTACATACGTGTGTTGAAACCACATGTGTTTTCGCGGAGAAATACCCATATCATGTGTTATTTTAGTGATAAATTATCTCTTTGTTCTCGCAGCCGCACAGGAATCACTGAAAGCTAAGCAGATAATATGGGCTCAGAGTTAAACTCTAAGAAAGATGTACTGCTGGAGAATGCGTGTCTGCGCCCGTCTATCACGGAAAATAACGCAAATTGAATAACCAAATAAAGAAATCTAATTTAAAGGGATGACGGAACCACAAGACTTTGGATGAAGACATGACAAAAAAAAAACTAGTGGCTGAGATAGATGAATTCCCTTGGAGAGGACGTAAGTAAAGTGAATTAAACTGTGACGCATGTGTCTCTCAGAAGAGGATGTTTGTCAAAATACAGAGTGACATTAAAGAATTTACAACCAAGAATAAGACACATGTCACCAGGATAAACTGTGATATTATCGATTATTATCTCACAATGAAACATGGGGTTTTTTAGATCATATTTTGCCTACTGTTGTAGAAGACCAAGTGGATAAGAGACAGTGGCTGGAGGTGATGAAGGCTTACCCACACACCGAGGTTGGGGTCCACTCCACTGGGAGTTGGCCTGGCAGGTGAGTCTGGAGTCTCCCTCTAGCCTATAGCCCCGCTCGCAGCCCACCTGACACTCCGCCCTGTAGGCAGCGTCGCCGTCGTTGCACCTCAGGAAGCCGTGCTGGGGGCGAGCGAGGGGTGGGCAGGAGCGGACTGCAGGTTGAGAGGAGAAAAACAAAAACATGAGAATACAGATTTGACCTCATTTTATTTATTTGTTTTACTGGATGTAAGAGTCTCTTAAAAATGAAAAGTTTGGGGCGGTCGGTAGCGTAGTGGGTTGGGCCGCCCCGTGTGTGGAGGGTATAGTCCTCGCTGCAGCTGGCCCCGGTTCGAATCCCGCATCGGACGCTAATTTGCTGCGTCTCACTCCCCCTCTCTCTGCCTGCTTCCTGTCTATCTTCAGCTGTACTATCAATAAAGGCCAAAACAATTATTTAAAGATGAATGACGAATGAAAACACAATTTTACAAACGTTTTATTTGTTTAAACCAATTCAGAGGCCTTTAAAATATGCTTTTTTAATTGTGTATGCTAAAACAAATGCTGATAATTTAGTTCATTAGTTAATCGTGCATATGATTTCCAAAAGCTGTGACATAGAAACACACGTACTGTATATAAATCACAACAGGAGGAGAGAGCCGTAAATCTCCTGCAGGAATGTAAAGCACTATTATCATCTTTAGCTAAAACTTGGGGCCTATCATTTAACCCCAAGCGTGAAAGTCCCTATGAAATAATAAAAAAGAAAGGATCCTGATGTGTGCCTGTTCTGAGTTACGCTGAGGTCTAGGAACGGGTGTGTGGTGTGTTATTTCTCATCACCACCCGGAGACAGACAGGCGGTTCGGGGGAGACCCCCTCCCTCCGGGCTTAACTAGCTGGGAGGTCCTACAGTATGTGGCAAAGACTAGACTTGGTGTAACACATACAAGCAGACGTATGTACACACACACACAGAAAATATATACTTAAAGCCGCTACTATAAATCTACAACACACGCCCTTGAATATTCAGTGTCTTGGTATTTCTGTGAGTCACACCGCTGCCGTCGTTCTGTTACGTTGGGCATTTTCCTCTTTAATCTCTTGACCTCTCCAACTCCCTTTTCCTGTCTTTCCTGTCTTGAACTTCCTCGCCTCCTTCTGTCCCCCCCTTTCCTTATGTCCTTACTTTCTTCCAGTCTCCTCCATGACCTCCCGCTTCTCCCTGCCGGCTTTTTTTTTCGTCGTTCTCGACATCTGGCCTGGCAGAAAGCAGTAGTCTCCCCCGGTAAATGTTGATTCCTTGCTCAGTCTAAACACATATGATCTCAATACGCAGGCAAGAAACCTCCCTCTCATTTGGCCCGGAGGAGGGAAAATAAAAAATAAAAAAATTGCTCTCGATAAGTCGATTTAGCGCTGCGTAAATGTTTACGAAGCTTTAGCGGAAATCAAAAGTGAGGCAGCAGGCGTGAGGGCTTTGATGAACGGCCTGTAGCTTAATGAGGAATTATGTCAGGCGTGTGTGTGTGGAGGAACCTGCTGCGATCAATCACACAGGCTCGTGTTTGTGTGCAATCAAAGCCATGAGAACTGGTTCATGTAAATCAGATGCAGTACACAAAAAGTTACTGGCATAATATTTGGCTACAACTGGAACAAATTGTGCGTTTCCACCGTGTGTGATACGATTAGCATCGCAGTTGATTTCCTCGAGGAGCTGAGTAATTAAAAGACTTGATGGATGGACGGGCTGGACTGTTACAGATGATGATCTTCGGACTATTGTTTGGTTTGACTGATGCGTTTTTAATCTGTCTTTAATATGTCTATGCTGTACCGCAGATTGCCTCCCAGAAGAAGTCATTGTTCACAGTTCTGCTTTGTTTTTTTATAACGTCTTTATTAGAGAGTTAACAATAGAGACATAACAGGAGATGGGTGGAGATAGGTGGAGGTCCTTAAACCTTAAAGTGCTCGGCCTCCTCTGTAACCTTATTTGAAAGACTGAAGGGTAGAATTACACATAAGATTCCTTTATGAATCTTATTTGGTTATCCTTTGCTCAAACTAGATAATGATTTTCTCCACTTCTATATCACTGTCAGGTTGATATCTTTGGATTTTGCTTCTAATAGGGGAATATCCATCCATCTACTTTTTGTATCTGCTTATCGTTGTTGGCCTGACTCAAGGCGAGAGGCATGGAACACCCTGTACACCAGTTCATCACAATAAGCAAACAATCAGGAATTTTATAATCTTCTGTCATCTTATAAAGTATTAATTGAGAAATAATCGGCATATAAAGCTGCCCTTCATAGAGCCACGTTAGCAGCAGATAACAGGCGGCGTGAATGTTGAAATGTTGAACTCTGTGATGCGTCTTACTCACCTACGCAGCTGGCCGGTGTGCCTGACCAGGTGCCGTCAGCCTGGCACAGTCTGATGCCCGTCCCCTGGAGGTCAAAATCCGGATCGCATCGTACGCCGCAGGCCGCCTCGAAGTGGTTGTTGCACACGTTCTGGATGAAAGAAGCCGTTTGCTGGAGGATACAGCGGGGGACAGTACACCACTGCGAGAAGAGAAGACAGGAGAACACACACACGCATAAACACACAAGGCTGCTGCTGGGAAACACTGACTCGGGGTCTCGGTGGGAAAGTTAATGATCCAGACAAAAAGAATAAGAAAGCACGAAAGTGGAAAATTACAGGTTGTCAAACATTCTCTCTCCCATCTATACGGAGGGAGGAAGAGAGTCCATAAAAACCGATGATTAATGAGCATCATTGTCTTCACATGAACTGGAGTGTGGAAATCACTGGATCATTCTTCAAGGAATGGGGAGGGCCAGGGAAATTACTGGAGGCAGATTAATAATACACAACGCTGATACTAACCTCGCACTCCTCTTGAATACTGTTTCGGTTCCAGCTGATTAATCTCCACTACATTTACAAACCTTCATGCTTTTCATTGCCCTTACCACTAAATCTCCTACATTTCTTACTCTATGAAACACGCGTATCACTGCAAAGTCCTTAAAACTGTTTCCAGGGTTCCAGCTGAATGACACAGCGGCCTGCTTGCCTCGACCTTGGAAGGAAGGGATTTTATTTTTCCGTTTCCTGTTAGATAAGTCAGGTAAGTTATTCTTAATTAACCCTCTTGCGGTCAGATCCGGCGCATTTCTTCTCACTCGTGAGGGATGAATTCAAAACTGCATCACAGTACCCATAAAAATCATTAAATCTGCTCCATCTAATCGAGTATAATAATGGAAATCAGCAGAATTAAAGTGGCGTCTTCCTTGATATACTATATTTTCATTATTAGTCCAACATTATTGTTGTTATTACTGCTACAGACATATCATATGCCGCATTTATTGTCTAAAACAGTAAAGTCTGTTTAATCGAGGCGTCAAAAGTGAATTTTTTAAGACTCAATCAAATGTTGCTGACTCTGCGACTAACAGGTCGGTTCCTCTTACCCTGGCAGGTCATGCCTATTGGCTGATAGCCCGGCCTGCAGACGCAGTCACTGAAGGAGGTGCTGCCAGGCTGGGAGGTGTGCTGCAGGTCCGGGCACGGCAGGCAGGTGCTCAGGCCTCCTGGTGTTCCCTCTGGTTTATAGGTGCCGGGTGGACATGCTGGTGGGAGGGGAAAGACGAGAGACGCCGCGGTTAGTGCTCGCTGTGGACGTACGGAAAGTCACAGAGAGACAGCTGGATGGAAAGCTTGGATGATGGACATGTATAAAAGAGAATTAAAGCTGAAATGAAAAACTGCCTCGTGACTGAAACCGAAAAACAGCTTTACAGATTTATGAGAACACTTTGATTATGTCTGGACATGCAGTGGCGGAAAATGTGACAGAAATGACAAAATGATCTCAGTGGCTAGGTAAAAAAAAGACGTAGTTCACTTAGCCTCTTAATTATTCCAGGCAGGACGATCTTCATTAGGAAGAAATGCGACAATAAACGAGCGGTTTATGAACGTCTAAAACGAGTTCACATGTGAACGCACATGGGCTGCGTTAGAGGAAACCTTTTTGATCACCTGCACCTGCACTCGGCGTGTTTCCTATTAGCGTCACCTGAGTCCGATCAGAGGACGACATGCTGTAAGGATGAAGAAACAGGGGTCACGCGAAGGTCCTCCAACATTCTTTCATCCGCCATCAATCAGCCCGCACAAAAACCAGTGTCTGCGCATCGCTCGCGCCGCAGAGGAGTGGAAGTGAACAACTGAATCCATCATGAGGTCTTATCAGGTTTAAAGGTCACTCTCGCATAGTTACTTTCATAAATTACAAAATACCTGATTAGATGATGTAACTCACTGCACGTCCAGTTCCCTGATGTCTCACGAGTCTCTGATGTTTTTTGGATTAACTACTTTAAATTAGCTCCAAAGTTCTGATTCCCATTATGTGAATTATGGCATCACCGGGAACAACAGCCCTTCCTATCATCCGTTATACGGGTCGTCTCACACGAGCAATCAGCTGTGATGATAATTCCCATAATTCACAGAAAACCTTTTATTCTGTTGCTTTTGTTCCTGTGGATCTAAACTTCTTTATAAAGAGGCACGAACACGTTACAGCCGCTGGATCTGTGATGTCGCAGTTTCTATTTACAGAAACTGTTTCACCGTCACTCCCACAGTTAGAGTTGTTAACGAGTTAATGCTTTTTAGATGTGAGTTGCTCACTAGGAGTCTGTTGTAGTTCATACACTCTAACTTTATGTACGCCACTGTGCTATTTGTAACTTGTTTTATTTGTCGTTAGTCGTTAGTCATTGTGCGGTATGCAGGGTTCCCACACCTTTTTCATGAACAAATTCAAGCACTTTTCAAGCACCTTCAAGCACCAGTTTTTCCATTTTTCCAGCACCTTTAAATAGGTAGCCTACTAGTTGTGTTTGCCATGATGGTCATGGGAAGCGCAGCGGTGCCACTGTATGGCATAATAATATGGGTCTAATTAGCATTATTTCATATGGTGGTAGATTGACTGTTTTGATTTTTAACCAATTGTGAAATTTCAAGCATTTTCAAGCACTTCGCAAAAAATTCAAGCGTTTTCACAACCTTGAAAACACTGAATTAAAATTCAAGCATTTTCAAGGAATTCAAGCACTTGTGGGAACCCTGGGTATGGCTCGGACACTGATGCCTTTTTTTTGTTTATACAGAAATAATGAAATAATATTTTTGAAATGTGACAATTGGTGTTAAATATCCACGAAAGTAAACGTCTCAAAGAGCCCAAATTTAAGAAATGAGTTACAGAAGAACAGAGGCTTCAGCTTCCTAACCACCGTGTGACGTGACTAGTTTCTCGGTCCATCTTTGATACAGATGTATGTGTGACGTGTTCACCGAGGCCTGCAACCATTCGGAGACATTTACCGCTAAGCCCTGGAATTACAAACAGATTAGACAGAATTACGTTACATAAATATCAAATTAAGTCGATTTGTTTACAGGTCGCAGCGTGCGCCGTTGCTCGCGTCACGGTCTGTTCGAGCGGATCCAAAAACGTTGTTTGCATTAATTGGAAAAACAAACTCGGCAGTTTCCAAATCAAAACAGGCTACAGGCGGAGGAAAAAAAAAAAGGTTTCAGACAGTTTTCTGAGACACTTTAAATGAGAGAAATCATAAACTTTCACAACCCACACCCACACACACCATTTAAACACGTTTAATAAATAAAAAACTTGTATCCACGTGGGATAGTTATGAACTTTAAAACTATTTCGGGACAAAAAAAATATCATCCTGTATCCCCGTTGGCATCAGATCAGTCTCCAGTTTGACGGTAAGCTTGAGTAAACAAAAAAACATTCAAGCCACTTCAATTACGAGCTGCTCTGTACGGTAGGCAACAGAGAATCCACAGTACTAATATTCCTCACAACTCGTTTACTCGCCCCTAAGCCAGAGACCAGGTGTGAATTTCCACTGCTGAGCCAATGCCAGCCGGGCCCGTCACCACGCCCGCCCCTCCACCCCCTCAGCTGAAACCCCAGCAGCGGGTCAGCCAGGAGATATTAACCAAGACTGGCTGCTGGCACCGAAACGCACCCAGTAACCCACATCAAACACACAGAGAAGCATGTTGCGTGTTGTCCAGCCTGCAGCTTTCATTCGATAACAAAAGCAGCCGATGCAACCTCTCCGTCCTGCGTCTTTTAAAGTCAGAGGAGGCCGCTTACATAAGACTGTGAATCTGTTTTACGGCTTCATTTAAAGGTTTACAGGAAGCCGAGCCATCTTTTTAATGCGAATAATAATTCACCCAGAGTGCAACAGTGGAAACACTGTATCGAAAAAATATATAAAATTTCAAACTGCTGGCAGGTGGTGATGTACACGGCCAGATGCATGGTCACCACACCCGCACACGGAGTTCAGAAAGAGCCAGACCTGGCTACGAGAATCTGGACCATGGAGGGATGAAATGTAAAATACAAAAAGGAAAAGGCTGGAAGGTGAACGTGGAGAAAACTGTGTATCACTTCTCCACGACTTGAGCCAAAAAGTCAGACCCCTTGCTGAAACTAATTGTGTTTGGACCCCGTCTGGATTACGCAGCGGCCCGATTTTGGGCCCCGTCTACTTGCTGCCTATGGCTGCGGAGTTAACTCTGTACCCTTCATTTAGGGAGGAAGTGAACCGTCGGCGGGCCAGATGACCATAAAACAGAAAGAGCCTGCTGTTTCTGGACTGGCTGTAACCATATGGAGAGACAGCAGCTGGTCAAAGAGAACTACTGTACACGGTAATGATCTGCGGAAAGGAAAGAGCGAGCCTCTGTGATCACAAGCTATTTATTTTAGGTTAAAGCAACATTTAATAACTGAAAATGACGTTAGGCCATCGTGCATACTTTCCGATTACTGCTACATCAGACAGAAATATGACTTTAATAAAAGAAGTCGTTAGAACAGCCAAACGATCATTTTTTGAGGTGACACGTTGATAAGATAAACAGAGTTATAAATATATAGTAATGATTTTTTCCAACAAAGTCGTTGCCTCGTCCATCATTCCTGCAAACAGGTGACCAACTCCCTCGACCTCTGACCTGAAGTCTGCTCTGCCTCCTGTGGAATTATAAATCTGGTGCGTTTCTCTCACTGTCAACAAATCCCCCCAGGAATCCACAATGAATGGTGATCCTTTGAATCATTTGTCTGTGTACAGTAGCTGAAACCGTAACTCCTGATCTCTCTATGATGTATTCATTCAATCTACCTCAGACCCAGCCACACCCTCCCTGTCCTCCCTTAACCCTGTTTCCTCCACTTTAATCATCCAACCTGCTCCAACCACTCACTCACTCGCTTCCTATTCTCCTCGATTACCTCTTTGGTATTCATACCCGGCCGACTTCCACTCGCCTTCTGCCAGAAAGTCTTATTGCACTGTGCGAAACATTCCAGCGATCATTGTTGGACTTTGATTCTTTGCCTGGTGAAGTTTCCCTTCCTGGTTTTGACCTCTATTGTAAAAGTACTTCGAGACATTGTTGGTCGTTTCATGGACATAAGGAAAAATCCGGAATAACACCAACTTTACCCTTCGTGGACTCATAAAGAGACGGACATGTTGTTCTTCTTCGTTCCACACATTCTTTATTATCAAACCTGGCTCCTGCTTTGACCACTGACAGTCAGAGATCCGGCCGTCTTATGCTCGAGTGGCAACCTCCATAACTGTGTCAAAGACTGCAGTTCCTCGAACGTCCACTTGAGGCTGGCTACAGAACGAGTCAGTCTCCGTAAGTCCCCATGTTAAAATGTCATTTCAGAGATGCTGACATCACTTGAGGCTTTAGATACTAACCCTTACTCGCCCAAACATCAGCTCTGAATACAATAAGAATACTCCTATAATTAAAAAGGGGGACGTCGAAAAGAAAAGATGATGACAGAACCGAGCACAGGCCAGTTCATCTGTTAAAGTCCTTTCTGCTAATACGAAGTAAGTCATTCAAACTGGCAGGCACGTCTGGTCGCCGAGCCAAAGTTACTATCACACGAGAATCTCTCCTGTCTCTGGGGGGAGGCTGTGTTCGATTAGCAAGGCCTAAAAACAGACCGGGACGGAAACGATGAAAGGAGATCCAGAACAGCTGTCTCCTCCGCCACAGTGACAAACAGAGAGAGAGAGAGAGAGAGAGAGTGGATTTTATATTCTGCTTAGTCCAACAAAATCCACAAACACATGCTTACAAACGCACATGCCAATCCATACAGTACTCATACACACACCGCTTCCCGATATGTCATCTTCAATATCAACTACAAATTCTTCATAACAGGGAGAATGAACTTAAATAAATTTAGATTTAGACAAACTGTGCAGGTTGCGTGGTTGACAAGTAAATCTGTGCATCAAACATCTGGTCAGATCTTCTTTACGTACTCTTTGATCAGACAGTTCGTGATCTAAATTATAATTTAAAAGTTACGATAAAAACCAGCTTTATTCGGCTCTGTTACATTTGCACTAAGTAAGATGTAGATCGCCACTTGTGACAGACAAATGTCTCTTTTCTTCTTCGTCTTTGCTGTACTCCCTATGTCATCTGTCCCTATGTGTACATTTTATCACTTATGAGAACAAAATCTGAAACCGCTGAAATGTTATCCGACTAAAAATACAAAACAAAACAAAGTCGCCCTGTGCGACGACCGAGCGGCGACCTCTGCGGCCGGGAAGCGAAGCCGATGCGGAAGTGCCAAAAAATGCAGTTAGTTACATGTTTGCAGCTCGGTATATATTGGTCTCTATAGCTTTAGATTAGCGGGAGGTTGAAGGGACAGGCCACACTCTGAGACGATACCGAAGGTGTCACGCATACGCTGCCCTGACCTTTGTTTGTTTGTTTGTTTGTTTGCGCTTTAACTATGGTTAAAAAAAACACAGATGACTTAGAGAAAAAAAAGCCGTTTTTATTACCTCACTTTGAAGTATATCAGCTTGTCATAACCATCCTTTATTTAATGAAAATATGCCAAACTGATCTATGCATCAGAACTTTGCCAAATAAAATCACAGTCTGAGGTTACAATTATTATCTGATTCAGTCTGATCAAAGAATAACTTAACAAGCCTGAACATATGATGCTGATACACAGCCTCGGTTAGAGGGAGGATCTTGTTCTTTCTTGTTGCCAGCCTCGGTGCCATGTGAGAATTTCCTCAGGTATTTACGATGGAGACAAAGAAGTGCATTAATATCAGCAGTCAGTCGTCTTTCTACACAAAACAACAACATATAGATTCAGGGAACTGTCGCCGACACTGTGAGTGGTTAGACAATAAAAGCAGCAAATACTTCTGTGATCCTGTATTTGCGATGGCGTGACCCAGTTCTGTCCGTCTGCCGTCTTCAAAGCCAAAAACAATGGACTCCTAGGAAGTCCAGCAATATTGCAAGCGGGCCGCTGAATCTGAATCTGGACAGAGGCCACTTGCGGTCGAAGGCCCTCTCACACGAGAAATGTTGTTAAGTTAAATTCCAGGGTATTTCACTGAGAAAACAATGGTCACATGCAAAGGAAACTTTCCGCTCTTAACTGACGCTTCCCATGCGCACTCGAGGTGCATAAATAGACAATGGAAATGGACAATTAAAATGTATAGTCTAGCCGGCGAAGGCAGACACACATTCACGCAGAGGCCTGACGGGGACGAGAAAACCGGTTCTCAGTTTCATTTCAGGTAAACACCGTCTGTATATACATTTATTCAGAGCCGGCAGCCTTTATGCATCACATGCAGAATTCAGCTGGACCACCGGGCGAGGGTAAATCGTCGGGATGGGAGGAATGTAAAGGACACGTATGTGCAAATAATATGAACACTCCAATCCTACAAGTCAAACACATTCAGCTTTGACAGCACCGACTGAAGACCACACCTCTACATTCAGCCGTCCAATCGTTGCACTTCACTGACGAGAGACCGTAACAAGAGAGCAGCGGCTTACGCAACTAGTTTGTTTCCAGCCTGTAACCTTTGTTGCATAATAATAATAATACTGATCTTAAAAACAGAGTTTTTACAAAGCTGGCGAGCTCATGAAGACGAGTGATGATGAATCTGTGAGGTCTCGTTGTTCCGAGAAGCTACTGAATCACAGCATTGCTGAGCAAGTGCCAAACATGATGTGCCGTAAATAAGGAAAATGTGCCCCTGCTGTGTCCCTCAGCATGTCATTATAATAGATTTCAACTATTTATTATGTGCCGGGAAGCTTCCAGCAGCAGGTTTCTGACTTAAAGTCCTGCTGAGAGGAATCAGCCTATAGACAGCTGTCACCTGGTCTCGTTTCTGCCCCGCTTGAAATTACGTTTTTCCCTCACAGACTCAAAACACTGAAAGTTTAGTATGACGCGTCTGCGTTCGTACCGATAAGGATCACGGGAACTGTCCAACCTCGATACATGGGTCACCTGTAGCAAAAAAAACAACAATATATTTGGGAATCCCATCCCAGTGGAATGTCTGGACGATCTGAATCGCATCAGCAGAGTCTCGTCGAAGTCTGATCTGCTCTCCAGCTGGATTGTGAAAAAAGGAGGGGTGGGGGTGAGATGTGGCTGCCGTACAGCTGTCCACCTACACACTCTCCATCTGGGGGGGAAAAAAACAGACCTCCACGGATCCCCTCCTTCCCAAGAACGCAGAACTTCTGCGATGTGATGCAAGGCGGTCTTTGGAGATGAAACTGAGGAAGTCGGGTCGCTGTTTGCCTGCTTATTATTCAGTCCTAGTTCCCGAAGGAGTATGACTTCACCGCAATTGCTGGATACCTCTTATGGATTCCCAAGGACAGGGAGACTGTCCTGCTCGCTTATTACAGACTCGAGGCACACTTGGATCCGATGGGGAGAGCGAGGCGAACCGCTAAACAACTGTGCAAACACAGGTTGGTCCCCCGGTCTGGTGTGCCTGATTACAGATGTCAGTGTGCTGAGAAATGTTGTGATAAAGGACTGCGGTATGATCTCAGGACGCCGGGGACAACGTAGCATAACACTGCATCACCATTTCACCATATTCTTCCAGGATTTCATATTTGAAGGACGTGTTGTCAGATGCACTGTACGTGCACACACTCAAACCGCACACGCACAGTTCCCACAGCAGTCTTGGAGCTGATGTTTCCTTGTGGGATTGTGAGTTCAGGGTCCGCTGAATGGATTCACTAACATGACACAGGCCCAGTGTGTGTGTGTGTGTGTGTGTGTGTGTGTGTGTGTGTTTCTGTCTTATCTTTCCACATCCACACGTGTTGTTATTGTGTGCAGATGATCATCTAAATGAGTCTTTCTCAGTTGAGTGTCTGCGCTGGGTCGTCCCGCCAACTCTCCACGCCCAAACACCGTCTCACAGCCCAAAACATTTTTATGTTGCGCTCACGCACACACACTGTTTCGACCGCAAAGCGGCGAATCTGAATCTGAACGGGAGCTGATTGGTGGGAGAAAAACAAAGAGACAGATGCTTCTCTTCCAGAAAGCTGGCAGCTGCCGACTTCCTCCATCCTTAGCCTCTGACCTTTGACGTAGCGTGTGTCCCTCTTCATCACCTCCCACCAACTGGAGAGATTTCAGTCAACGGCTCACACACACACACACACACACACACACATAACGGGAAGATCAGAAAGTGAAAGGAAGTAGGAGGGAACCCAAAGAGGGTCGGTGAAAACATCCAGAGATGGATGGGGGTCACAGAGAGGGACGAACATGTTGGATCTGAAGGGGGGGGCAAAGGCCTTGAAAGAGACACTGGAGGAAAACACTTAAGATGCCACAGGAGAAATTCATTCCATCTTAAATTCCCATGGACACATTTGTCAGCTTAAATTATGTGTGAAAGAAAAAGTTGTTGGCATGTTCCTGCAACTCTTCAGCCACTACTATACAATAAATATCTATCCGGAAAATGTTAAGACAGAAATCTATCATGTGGTTTAATGCCGATTATCTTCGCTGCATGATTTGTTGGAGGTTATGAAAACCTGTAAATGTGTTTTTCACTGTTTCATAAAGACTAGTAAACTAAAATAATAACTTAATTGCTCAAAGAAGTCAACAGAGATCGGTTAGTCTATCAAAAAATAATGATATTTATGAATGCCTGACTGTAATATTGATTGAAAATGAACAATTTTGATGTCATTTATTACTAAAACTACTATTAGACGTTCAAATTATTGACATAAACATCAAGATTACACGACTGTCTGTATATCTGAGCGTGTATGTTTGTGGTTAATGCTCAAGCTCGATCAGAGCAGAGTAGCTTTCACAGGTTTAAATTTACGCCTGACGCACCTGGTGACACGGTCCAGCAAATGAAGGAGGAAAGGCTTCGGAAAGACAAAGACGAGAAGCGGAGTCTAAAAGAGAAATTGATGGAGAGAGAGATGGAGGGAAGGATGGACGCAGGAGGAGCGTTAATGACACAGCGAGGTTCTGCTTCGCACCGGTGGCTGTTTCACGGCTCCTTGTTTTTCATGCTCTCCCGCAGAGAACAGGGTCCTATTAGGCATAGTTTATAGCCTCACTGCCTCCTTCATCTCTGTCTCTTCTTTGCACACACACACACACAGTGGACTCGGTTTAAACATGAGTCGTGTCTGCTTTTACAGCATCCCTGACCTACAAACACAGCAGCAGTAGTCATCAATTAGGACTTTTTTTACAGACCTATATGTGTCGTTTAATGAGGGGAGAGAGGATGGAACGGGGGCTGGAGACATGTGGCGCTGAGGGACGGACTAATATGGATAACAACACAGCCTGTGCTTTATGACTGATGTGTACAGTCTGCTCTGAAGCGAGAACTTCAAACACCAAATGACATGAAAGACTGTCCGGAAAAACACCTGAGGGCAGCTCAGACGCTGGACTCGACACAAAAACTCCTTTTTGGTGAGCTGCCAGATTTTCATTCACTGGCTGTACCTCCTGTTTTGCTTTGGTTCTCCCTCATTTCACTTGTTAAAGGATTACTCTGCTTTATTGCAAACGTGGGCTTTATTTTCATAGCTCTGGCCATCCATTTATATCTGCTGTAATAACATCGTACTCATAAAACAATAGCTGAGATTGATGACCGCCGCGTTTCCAAAGAGGACAAGAAACACGAGAATTCAGGTGATCGGGGCGGGTTGTAAACAAATTTAGCCTCGTTATGTTCCACTTTATTTGAAAGGTAAAACCAAAAGGGAGCCTGTCCAGTGTGCGGGTAATGATGCCTCGTTGGGCAGTAAAACTGCGAACACACAACTACGGAAAATACAAAGTTGACCCACAACAAAGTGATAGATGAACAATGGCCAGTTTGGTCTGGGTAATGTAATGTTTACCACGATTAGCAAAGTATTCATCAAATTATATTTTTGAACTTATGGTGGCGCTGGATCGAGAAAGTCAGGGGACAGAGGGGACTTTAATCCATCCTCTGGGGACAATGAATGAGGGATAAGGCCTCTGTGTACGTCATGTTTGTCCTGTCTGTCTTTGCCTGTTGCCAGTTTTCCTTCTCACCTGCCTGACTGTCACACCTGTGTCCATTCACCCCTGATAAAAGACCAACTCGACCTTCCAGACTCGGCCAGACTGTTCAGTCTCCTACGTGGATTTTTGCTACAAGTCTTGTGTCCACTTCTTGGATTATTCACCTCCTCCTCATCACAGACCCCCAGGCACCCTTATCCTCAATGAACTTGTTCACTGATTCCCGTCTCCTGGCTCTCGAGCACTGTTGCCACAACTACAGAAATAACACTCAAGGTGCTTTATTCGGACATCGTTTATTCATGACGGCCGTGAATGAGTCTGGGAGGGTTTGTTTCTTTGCGTCGCGGTGCCACATGGCTGAGGAGCTGCAGCTGGTCCTCTCCAGGTGTCGGGGTTCTATTTAATCGCTCATAAAGACACTTTCACAGGCAGGTTTACACGGGCTGCTCGGTCCACTTTACACTTTACTTATACGCCTGTTTCATTCCTCTGTGTTCACATTTTGATGTTTTATTTGTCTGGCTTTTTATTAACATAACATCATATCAGAAAATCACATAATATCTTGCGGGCTGTAAATCATTTTGCAGTTATGTTCCATATAAATATTCTTTATTACCGAGCTTATTAGTGGTAGTAGCCCCCAACCCTCTCTCTCTCTCGCTCTCTCTTTGTGCCTGGCACAGAGCCAGTCTGATCTTTGCACAGTCACTGAAAGCTCTCCATCCGTCCACCACAAAAAGATGCATGACTCCAGGGTAAGGAATCGCCCTCCCTCCTTCTCTTTCCACTCTGCTCACCAAAGAAAAACACAAACCTAAATTTCCATCCAATCAGTTTAAGCAATCAATGGGGGGGAGTCGCGGGGTGGTGGTGCTTAACCAGCCCCCTCCGCTTCTTGTCCTCAGGAAATCCCAGGCATTTGCCCCGGGCTCATAACTGCATCAAAACCGGGCCAGAATTTATGTTGAGCAACTGAAGCTTTTATTTTCACCACAGAAATATTGAGAAACAAGGACTTGGAAAGAGCCGGGGCTGTACAGAAGCAGACAGTCTGCTGTGGTTATTGATGCTGTGGGGATTAGGATTTGTGCAGTTAGAGGAAATAGAGACTCTTTATGCGCATGTTTACGTAACATGTTGGACCAGTTCGCCACTCTGGGAGAAATACATTTACTTTTTGAAAAACAAATTACCGTGACTGAACAAACAGGAAGTCACTGTGAAGTATTAGGCTGCCTTAATCGCTCTGCTGGCGGTGGCACTAATGAATGTCAATTTTCTGTTCGTCTAACATGCCGATCCAGAACAAGCTGGATTCGGCTAACTCTGACCTCTAGCACCAACATGGGGGTCGACTCTTTCGCTTGACTTACATTTTGCTCAATGACATCTTGAAAACGACACACCACATCTGTAAACTGAACGTTAAAGCAACATTATGTAACTCGGTGAATCAGGTGAATGTTGTCTCTGTGATTCTCAGTCTGCTCCCTGTACACCTGTTTTTGCGATATGTAACTTTGTGAGGGTTATGTTACTGTTTGAGGTGAAACTGGATCGGATTTTATGGAGAAAATGTGTTCTGGTTTTCCGTCTCATGTCCTGCGGCTGCTCCGCCTCAACTCTCAGCAATTTACAGAGTTTCCTGATGGATAGATAGCTTTACTTGCTTTACTTAGGTTACTTTACTTCAGGCAAGGGACTGGACCGGGACAAAAAAATCGGCCCTGGCATTTTGGACCATAGCAGCCCCACATTGCCCATCGCTAAGTCCCAAGAGTGTGTTTATATATATGTCGGGACTTGTCGGCCCAAATAGCACGTCGGCCCACCAGGCAAATGCACGGTATGCCAGATTGCCAGTCCGTCCCTGCTTCAGGCCCAGGTCGAGAGGGGGAAATAGCGGGGAACCAGTGTTGTGCCAGAACCGGAGCTGGGCTCTGCAGCCTCTACAGACACGTCACAGAAAAGAGGACTGGCTTTTACACAGTGGCACCAAGCTGTAATTGATTGTGCTGTCCCACCTGCTCAATGTTTGGCTGTTCGCAACGTTGTCGATAAAATAAAAGCATAAGAGGCACAAAAAAAGTTTAATTTTATTGTTTTTATTAGGGGTGTATAGAAAATTGTAGTCTGTAATGTTTTACTGTTGGTCTTTTAATGGCCTCTAACCTTTTATTGCAACCCCTTTAACTATTTTCCTTGAGAACATAGTCTAATGTACTATTTGATTCATTATTTAGACTGCTGAAAGGAGTTTGTAATTAAGCCCAGTGATGTATTTACCAACCTGGGCACAGACATGGACAGACCTGAATACGAGCTGGAGTGTGCAGACACTGGACAAACCACACATGATGTGTTTCCAGCAACACACTGTATACAGATTTTCTTTCAGCCTTGACAGTCAGAGAGGAACACATGCTAAAAGACAGAGTAAACACAGAGACACACACACACACGCTAAGTAGTTTATGATTACAATCACATCACTAGGCAACCGCGGTAATCCAATAGAGACTGTGAATTTCTGCGCGCTTCTGTGCCAGAGCAGAAACATTCAACATTCATCGGGAAGAGTTTGCCGATTCACAGTGAATAATCTTAATTAGAATTAAATGAAGATTAGTAATTCAAAGAAGAGAAGCAAAGACACAGAGAGAATAAAGAGAGAGATCCATGGAGGTACCGCACGGGGTGATACTGTCCATCCACTGCTATGTTTACAGAGTCTTAATATAAGAGCAGCTAGATTTACATTCATTGAGAATTGTTTGACATTTTTCTAAACGTTTCTTAACAAAGATCCAACTCAAGTGTGCGACTCTATTGTAATGCATTATAACTACAGCGTGTGGTGTCTGTGCTCTCTCAGGTGATAGAAACGGGCCAGGCTCTACACTGCTGCCTCCTCAGACCGGCGTCTGGTACGTGTCAGATCCTCGAATGTGGCGTGTTTGAATAGGCCGGAGGTGAGTGCACGCAAAGCACGCCAAAAACACGTGGCTGTGCGTGCGTGGTGTATACTTGTGTGTTAGCATGACGGTGCAGGATGATAACCGACGTGGTGTCAAGTCCGGCCACATTCCTCCGAGACCCCCCCCCTCCCAAAAAAACAAAACATTTACCCTTAGTAGCTTTTATTTGGATTATTCCTCATTTACGCTGAAGACCTCTGCGAGGGAGGTGAGGCCAGAGAGAGAAAGGAGAGCGGAAAGGAAATGATGATTGCGACATTCCTCCGATTTCGACACTTCTCACAGTCCCTACTTAACATTTAACCAATTCCACCTCTCTCTTGTTGCCATTCTCATTCAGATGGATGCGTTCAGGGTTGAGTCGTGGCTCGCTGCAGCCACGTGTCTCCTCTTGGGAGACAAGAGACCTTTTAGACTTTTAATATCTTTTTGATATGATTAAATATTGTAAACATTGAGCAATTCTTCCAGTTATCAGCTCTGAGGAGGGAATAGTTTGTTGTACTCATGGCAATCCAGGCAACAGCACTTATCTTGATAACCGTCAAGATGATAATGAACAGTAAGCCAATGGTTCATATTCCGATCATCCATCAATAAACGGTGAATATTTCATCGGAACAGGATCTGCTCAGACACAATGTGAGGGATTTAAGGTCCTGTACTGTTACTTGCATTCGGAGAAACAATAACAGACAGAATAACGAGTATGAAAGGTCATTCTTAAACTTGGAAACGGTTTTCATCCATAGCTCGTATTTTTAATTTTTCCCACATGCTATGTGCTTGCCTCACTTGTCATATTTCCACTTGCATCATGTGAGAACTACCATTCATTTGCTCAGATTGATCCAAATACTACCACTGTAGGCCATGGTAACTGTAACTAAGGTCGGAATTGACTCACCCGAGCAACAAACTGACAGGTGACGTGTAAGATGGTCTGACACAGCCTGACCTTCATCCAGGATTTTGTCATCAATGGTGTTGAATCCAAAATCCTTCCAAACAACCTCTCAGAAATAATAAAAGACTTATTATTCAGGAGCTACAAAGTAACGTGTGGTGGAGTAAAAAGTATTTCTATTAAATAGGATTAATAGTATTTAGAAGCTGAACCTTGTATCTAAATGAACATACTTTTGTACTTCAGTACAATAGTGCTCTCTCTCTGCGCTGACTCCACATTAACACAGTCCAGATCTCCTGTCATTCTCTCAGGCTACAGAAGAGGCTGATAAGCCAGAATGTGTGACAGGACAAAAACACGTTACCCTCCCGCAACCCCACTTCTATCCACTTCCAGAATTCCTCTGGTCATCCTCCGCGATGCAGATATTGCAGGCTTGGGATTTCTCGGTATTTGAAGAGAGACAACAACGTCCTGTTTGGTCTCTCGGAGTAAACCAAACTGTGCAGGAACTGGGTTCATCATCTGTTTCTATCGGCCGGGATTCCAGTCGTGTTTGGTGGAAGAGGCTGTTTCACTTGGCTGTCGACAGATTCATAAACAACACTGCTGTGCACTGTAGGGATTTGGATAGTGTTTCCAGCAGAGCCCTTCTGCCAATGATAATAATAATCCACTGACAGGCCTAAGGTTCGGCCATATTATTTTCAGATGTGTCAAAGACTGTTAAATGTGAGAAAACAAAGTCTAAGAAGAATAAAACCTCTCGAAACGGTCTAGACGACGAGCCCACCTGAAGCCACACACCGACCGCCGGGCTTATGCAAACCAGAGGCGACGTCTGACTCTGACTGTCTGCCACTCAAGCGCGCTGGCACTGCTGACGCAGACGGTGTGCCCATAATTCACAAAACACCTTCGGCTCAGCCAAACCCATTGAGGTTAAAGCAACAGAATATTAAAGAGACGCTGCTTTTTCTGAAAACAGCGGGAGCTTGCTCTCGCTGTGTTTCTTGGGTACGCACTGTTCTCACCACAAATCTAATTGGTTTTGGAGCCACTACTACATCAAAAGAGCCTCGTAAGTTATTAGAGAATAAAACCCTCCATAAATGTGGCGTTCAGAAACATATATGAGGGTATTTCACACCACTTAACAAAAACCAAAACTGAGACGAGAACAAGGCTAACAGTGCCTCAGCCTGCCAAGGCGTCCACAACAGCAGCCTCAGGCGACACAGCCCGGGTATATGTCAGCTCTATAGCATGAGGATGACGACTTACACGCAATCGAGTGTCTCCCATGAGACCTTGTTATATGGGCGAGTGAGAGACAGACAGAGGAAGCAGTCGTCGATTGCGGTCGCAGCGCCTCGCTGTGTCCTTCCTTCCTCCAGCCAGCTGAGCAAACTCTGCAGTCTGCGCCCTGCTATTAATTAAACCATTAAAACAGATTAATAAGCAGAGTGGGGCTCCAGTCTCGACAAACATCTGATGAGAATTAAGGAGGCGTGCTCTTTTGGCATGATGACCCCGATGCCCTTTGGTTTGGCTTTGAAAAACGTTTTCTCTCTGTGACTTTTAGACTCCGATCTAAATCATTTAAACTCGTCTGTCGCTCAAACGGCCCTTCTCCCCTCCTTCCCCGCCTCGCATCGTTATCTCGCTCTGGATTGAAAACATGTGGGCGCGCATAGGAAGGCCTGGAGGGCAACTACAAGCAGAATTATGGCCCGTTGTTTCCTATTGTTAGAGCAGATTGTTATCCGAATTTCGGCGGTTTCGTCTACACCTCCTACCTGCCTCCCCTGCACAGATGGCGAGTCGTCTAAATGACTGAGGTTTAACACGGCAGATACTCAAACACACACACAGCAGACAGCGCATCTGTTAGTCGTTCTGCTCTCCAACAATCACACAGACTGCTTTGTTCCTCTGCGAGTTTGATGATTACATATTCCGTAGAAATAATGTATCAACCTCTGACCTTAGGCTTAGAGGACGGAGACCATCTGCGTCAAACTGCAACATTACGCCGCGTAACTCGGAGACTTAACAGACCAGAGGAAGGACAATTAGAAGACAAGTTAACGTGTCGTCACGCGGGCTGCTGGCAAGTGTTTTAACTCGACTGTCTGCACGGGTGGATTGATTTTAAGCAACACGCTCGCATCGCTCTAAAGTTAATCCATTAATTCAGCGGGGTGACCTCTCAGAAGAGGTAAAGACTGAACTTGACTTCACTGGAGTTCTTTAAAGCATGCTACCTAAAAGTTTTCAGACTCCAAACGGAGATTACAAGAAATATTTAAGCCGTCCTACATCCCACATTTTCACTCTGTTTCAGCTTGAATTTAGAGTTGCATAATCTTCTGAACCCAGGGAATCATTTCATGTGTGTGTACGCCACATTAATATATGCAGGGACATCCCTGTGCTGCATCTAAGACGCTCTTGTCTCTAAAATGATATTTGTATACAGCCAGAAAACAATAAGTCCTGGAGCTTCAACATGAGTAATAGAAGTGAGGAAGAAAAAGGGGTAAAAGCCAGTGTTCTGGCGATAGATGAAACATCTTTTTTTTCGTTCCTCAAAAGGAGATGTATGAAAACAGAAGTGGGAGGCGAAGCGATAAGAGCCAGAGAGAAAGAGCAGTTAGTTTTAAAAACTGACAGCAGCCTTTTTAGTGCATGTCGAGAAGAAAGACGCGGATGTACGAGATGTGATTTAAAAGGAGGAAACTCTGGATGTGGAGAAGGAGATGTGGCGTGACGAGCCGGGACTCAGAGGTGAAGCAAGGCCGCCGAGATGCTGAAGACACACACACGAATAGCACTCAGTCCTGCACTTCTTACTGGGCAAATTACTGGCTTTGTTGATAGTGATCTGCCCTGTGGACAAGCTTACGCTGCGTTAAGTGGACAGGCTGCTTATTTAACTTTCACCCATTACTCAGCACCGACCTGAGGAGAAGTGGCCCTGAATTTGAAGGAGTCGCTGATAGGTAAAAGTAGACGAGGACGAGAGGAAGAGAAACTATATCTGCAGTGTCAAACTAATAAACAGCAGAGCTAAACACGACACAGGCACATCCTTTCACTTTGTTGGCTTATTTAAGCACTGTTGTAACTTCAGAGATGTTGACCAACACTGTTCGGGTTCGCCAAGAGGAGTGACAAGCGTCCAGACTTGGTAATAAAAAGGAAACCAAGGAGGCAACTCACCCTAAAAGTACACACTAGCTGCTCAGATAACAGGCATGTTGGGCTAATCCATCTCCTATTCGTTCCATCGGAGAGGTCCGACGGCAAAATGTGTCTTATTTTCCACAGAAAACACAAAACGAGTAATATTATACCATCCCTCTCATTATGCAGATCTCAAATCCTGGCAAACTCATAAAGCCCTGCAGATCATTTCAAACCATTACATCACCGCTCTCCGTCAATAAAAGATGAATCCACCTAAAAGGAGAAGATGGAAACGAGTTGGCGCGGGAGTTTGCGGACCCGGCTGAGATTACAGGGCGAGGCCGTCCTTACCTGTGCACTCGTGCTGCAGGCCCTTCCCGTAGTATCCCTTCTCGCAGATGCAGTCGTACTGTCCGGTGTGCGTGCCGCACTTACAGCTGGCCATCAGGTCGCAGCAGTCCCTGCCTGCTTCGCACAGAGAGGAGCAGCGGGACAGATCTTCCTGGATGTAGCTGCCCGTGGGGAGGTCTGAGGGTGGAAAACAAACACAGATGATTTAAAGCGATGGCTGTTCTTGGCACGGCTTCACCTGTGTGCAAGGTGCATGAATAAGAGAAAGCAGTCTTTGGGATGTTGACATCATGATGGTGTGATACAGTACGCTGACAGGTTCTGTACAATACGTCATTGAGGCTGAAGGCTTTCCTGCAGACTTCTGACATCAAGAGATCAGAGAACAAAGTGAACAAACACCTCAACCGCAGAAATAAAAAGCCACGGCGCCCTCGAGCCACACATCCACAACTGATTAAAAGCACACAAACAGTCGTATATCATCTTCTCCCAGCCTAAAAATTGCTCCGAAACACAGTAGCCTCTAACAAAAGCCTGTGAATCAGAGCCGAGGCAGACACTCTGCTAAATAAATGGATTGGCACTTAAAGCTGGGAGACGGAGACGGAGGCCAATGCTGGCTTTGATGTTGGGTTACAACAAAAACTTTTATTTCTAGAAGTCAACCTGCTTCTTTATTTTCCTTAGTTCAGAGAGAGCAGAGAAGTCCATAGAGGAAGACGAAGAGAGAGACGTCTCTGCTGTGTGATTCATGGCCAGTGAAAGTGGCTCAACATGTGGCCCCGATGTCTGAAAAAAACCTGCGTGAGCTCTGAGGCGTCGGTCAGACTTCAAGACAGACGGGCCGGCGGCTGAGCTGATAGCACGGTGTGTGTTGGCTTTCGTTCTCACAGCCTTATCCTTGTGCTGTCTTACTCACTCCTGCACCTACTGTCGAGGAATTCAGACACTGCGTGTGTGTGTGAGAGAGAGAGAGTTCACATATACAGACTGCAAGTGCATCGGCATGATTTACAGCGTTTTACACGCTCGGCGCTGTAGTCGACTGTGACACTTTACGGTGATATTTTACGTTTTAGAGCCGTGACCGAAACCCTCTTTTCACCAAAACGTGGGAAGTCCGCCTTAAGTGTGGGAAGAGGCTCCTACTCAGTGCACTCTGTATGGAAGTGAGGTATAATGGCTGTTGGCAGTACATAACAGAAGAAACCATGTGTGATTTAAGTTGTCAGATTGCACTTGAAATATCATCTGCCTCGTTTTAAGTAAACATTGGACTTTGCACAAGGTCGAAACCCCTTCGCTTAAGAAATATGGTGACAAGGCAAAACGGTGATGATGGGAACGCAGAGGCTTCAAAGAGACCGAGAGTAGCCGCAGTAGCATCAGCTTCACTTTGCCAGAACACAGGGCTTGATGTCTCCTTATGTAAACAAAGCTGGCTAAGTGGGAAAGGCGTGAGATCTCATAAGTCTTTAAAGCTGTGAACTGAGATCAGAAGGATCTAAAAAAAAAAAGAAGCTGTTTAGACACAACAAATCAGTGCGAAGCAATCCCCATCTGTCATCCGTACCTTCATGCAGCGCACGACGAGCCAGGGCCTCGAACTCGGCGAAGTTGTGCACCAGGTAGCAGTGCTGGTCCTTGGGCTGGGAGGCCATGTCGTGGAGCTCCCTGATGTTACCCTGCCAGATGCCCAGGGTGAAGATCTCCACACCGCGCTCCCTCAGAGCCGCCGCCACCGGCCGAGGGTCCCCACCGTTCGAGTAGCCGTCGGTGATGAGAAAGATGACCTTGGTGGCGTTGCCGCGGGAGTGACGGAGGATTTGCTGTCAAAGAGGAAAAACAGAAGACTCGTTTAGTGCCTGAATTTTCAGGTTTACAAATCAAACCTTTCCTCTTAAACCACTTTTGCTTCAAGTTGGACAATGAAACAAAAAACAAAGTGTAAAATCTACAACTTGCTATATTTTAAGTTTAGTTAAATCGGATCATTTCTAGGCAAGGTAAATGGACCATATTTATATAACGCTTTTCTAGTCTTCCGACCACTCAAAGCACTTTTACACTACATATCTCATTCATCCATTCACACACTGATGGCGCAGCCTTCGGGAGCAAATTGGGGTTCAGTATCTTGCCCACGGACACTTCGACATGCAGACTGGAGGAGATCGAACCGCTGATCTTCTGATTGGTGGATGACCCGCTCTGCCTCCAAGCCACAGCCGCCCCGCAGTGTCTTCATTCAGCACATAAGAGGTGTTCATAGGACAAAGCCAGGCTAGCTGTTTCCCCCTGCTTCCAGTCTTTATGCTAAGCTAAACTAAACGTTACTGGTTCCAGCTTCATATTGAAAGAGAAGATACGACAGTGGTAAGGTTTCCAATATGTCAAACTACTCCTTTAAGGGCGACAGTAGCTCAGTCCATGGGGACTTGGCTTGGGAAGGGTGGCCCAAGTCCCTGCATGGACCAAATATGGAAGGTGGACTGGTAGCTGGAGCGGTGCCAGTTCACGAGAATAAGATACACTATGCTAACAGGCAAGACAAAGGCGTGTCTTAGTTAGTGTAGTCATGCTGTTAGTGTTTTGCAAAGGTTGACCATTCAATCGCCTGCCAGCACGTTACCGACACAGCTCCAACTTTAGTGACATGACTAAATTGAATAACGAAGAACGTCACACACAACCACTAAAAACAGCCCTCAATTCTAGGGTTCCTCAAAACCCTACATCAGCAAGACACGGGGCACGGTGGGGAGGAGGGACAGAAAAAAAAGGAGAGAGAGCTCTACAATTGTAATTATTTCTCCTACAGACAACGCAGCTGCTTGCCAGTGGTCTGAAACCACCAGAGAACACTGGGCAACGCAGACCAGGCTGCCGTGTCCGCCCCAGACACCGGCTACGGTTCCCAAACTAACTTTAGCCGCCGTTTACAATCCACCACATACAATTAGACCGGACATTAAAGTCAGAGAAACATATCTTTATTTTCTCTAGAGTAAAGAAGAAGAAAAAAACACCCAACAGCACCATCTGCTTTGCTGCGGAGGCCGAGCCGACAGTGTGTAGGTTTGTTGTGAGGGTGTTTTAAATGAGGTTTAGGGGTCATGTGGAAAACCCGGCGAACAATGGATGAAAAGAACAAGAAGCTGGAGCGAGAAGGTGGAGAGAAAAGAAAAGAAATTGAGGTTGCGGAAGGAGCCAAGATGAAGTCAGTAAGAGAGATATCCACTTACTTCCTGAGAGCTCACGGGTATATCATGAGGAATTAGAGAAAAGGCGAAACAAAGGATGTGTGTTACAAAGACGTGGATGACTTTTCTGTAATCTGGGGCCAAACTGGACGTAATAGCACGACATGACAGACACGCAAGGGTGTGACTGAAGGAGGGAGAGACAGAGCAGGAGAGAAAGTTCTGGTCTTTATTGTCTAATTGGCTAAACTTCAAGCGGCTCTGGCAGGAGCGGCGTAATTACAGAGCCCGTGAAGCGAAGCAGTGAGGGAGGAAGGAGGAGGGTGGAGAGAGAATAGAAGAAGAAGAAGAAGAAGAAGGGAGAGCCTGGTTTCTCTGATCCTCAAAGCTCCGGGGCTTCCTGCTGCTCCGGGTTCCCAGACCCGGGCTGCTCCTAGCTGTCAGTGCACCCCATCAGGCCTGCAATATCTGCGTCTGCACACTTGCTGCTCCTTCTCTATGTGTCAATATTGCACGTGCGAGTGTTTCAGGGTGTTTTTTAGGGCTTTTATTAGGCGTCAGCTCAAAGTGCTTTTGGGCCGCGGCGGTTTCTGCGCTAGCCATGAGTCAGTGGCTGGTGTTAGCAACTGTGGAGATGCCACCAAACAGAGCATACGCATGCATACCCACTAATAATACCCTCCCGAATAGCCTCCGCATAGTTTGGGTCAGAGTACTAACATAAAGGCGACCGCAGGAGCCAGTGTGTGGGAAGGGGCTGCCCTTGAGCGTAACTCGCTCTGCGTGCACCTTATGGCTCGAGGCGTGATGTAAACGTAGCATTTAACGAATAAAAACTAATCACGCGTGATGCCGACGGTGACAGCAGGAAGGTTAGTGTGTAGAAGTGTAGAGAAGCAGCGTCGGGTGACAGAATCATTATGAATATGATCAGTTCCAGCTGTTTCTCGCTCATTAAAACATTTTCTCTGATCATTACAACGCGGAGATGAAGCAGTCGCGTGGTAGGAAGAAGGAGAGTAAAGAAAAAGGGGGGATTTCAGCTTCAGCAGGAATGTCGGAGACGTATCCAACAAGATGTATTTACAAGCTTCAATTCTTGAAATGTTAATCTTCCTTAAAGCAAGTAAAAAGCTACATAAAACAATGGGTGACAGCATTTTGGAGATCGTCTTAAGTGTGTGTCATCGCTAAAAATAACTGAGTTATTAAAACAATCTAATGTATTCCAGAGAAGCCAGAAACTCGAAAGATGTGTCGTCTCATTCTCATTCTGTGCATGCATCACCTCATGCTATACGTTTCTTCAATTACGGACTTGGCAGTCGCTCCAAGAGGAGATAATAAGCCGGCAGCGACGGGACAGTTGTTTGAGTGTGTCTTATTCGGAGCCGTTGATATCTGTCAGGGCGGCGGTGATAGCGCAGGGACTCGACAGGCCTGGAGGGATTAGCAGTGAGAGCGAGCAGAGCTATCTCCGCTCCAAAACGCCTCGAACTTTGGCAGGAAGCGACGGAGAGAGAGAGAGAGATAAGCGCTCGATGTGTGAAGCTTCTTTTGATACAGTAGAATCATGTTCACGCAGAAAATAGAATAAACAAGAGTATAGAGTCCAACAACGAATCAGATATAAACTTGAACGGGCTTATCAAAAACAGCCACGTGTAATACTCAAATCTCCTGATGAACCTCCAGCATAAATAAAACATACACCAAATAAAAACCTTCAGTCCGCTGATGAAAAACCGACGGACTCTCCTATCTCCAAACAGATTCGTGCATGATTAGAACTTCAAAAGCAGGCACCTCGTTGCATTTGGCAGAAGACGCTAGGAAACCTTTCCACACCTTGAGGGCCTGACAGCGGTGCCAAGGTAGCCCAGCTGTTAATCAAAGGCTTATATATGCATGGCAGCTATTCTGAATGCTAAATGAGGAACCCCCTCGCCCCACTCCTCCTCATCTCTACCACACTACTGGCCTCCTGTCAGCCCGTCCTGTGGCTTTGATCAGCACCCACCTGGCTCTGATCAAAGCTGGGTAACGATTGGTTTCTGTCTACATTAGCAACAGTTGATACAGGAGGAGAAAAATATGGAAAGACATATGAAGTCTTAATTAGGATAGGAGTCATACTGCTCTATGCATTTTCCTGAAGTACACAGCATGTATACAAGGACACCTTCTGCCTTCGATAAAAACGTAATAATACAATAACTTTTGCACTAATAGCAGTCGGTTTCTTGCAGGAGAACAGTGCTAGATTGTGAATTGAACCTCATCCTGCAGCAGATAACTTAACTCCCGTGTTTTAGGATCGGTTCCGCTTCAGGTCCAGAGGCTGGTGGTAATGCACCTGGAGCTGACTGCTAACTGCCAATAACGTCCCAGAAAGATTAACGTGCACTTTTAACCTCGCTCACCAAAAACTATCCATAAACAAACACAGACACATGGTTGAATTAGTATTTATGGACTATGAGCTCTCACTCACACAGATCACTGTCTTCTGTATGATCATGTGTGTGTGTGTTTATGGTCGAGTTACTCTCGTATGGTTTTTCACTTTCTTGAGGTCCGACTCCAATATTTGCAGGCATTCCACGGAGTGGATAAAAAAATAAAAAATTATAAATAATCATGCACCCTGCATCCGTTCGGAAAGCCGTCTCCCCATCGGTTCGGAAGTGAGAGCGCTTGTTTTGACAGGCTATCTGCTCTTGGCCTGGGTGGTAAGAATAACAACAATAACTCTGCAGGGGCCCCAACAGAACAACACGCACACACACAACTGCAGCCTCAAATCTGGTTGGATTGAGCAACATCTCAGGGACACATACTTTGGATCATTAGTTTCCTGGTCAGATCGGCGATGTGCCGCGATCTTTTGTGCCACAAACATTTTGTTTGTTTGTGTGCTGCAGGCTTAGCACAGTTTTCATTATCTGCTAAGAGGCTTCTGACTGGATCCCGTTTTAAAAGGCAAATTAATCCCGAAATGTTTTGACTTGAGAACAGATGTAAAGCACATGTTTCTTTTTCCTTCAGCCGGTCAAGTTTGCTTTTAGACTCTTGATTCCATTTGTTCTTACATTGCTCACATAATGTACGTGCCACATCGTCTCTGCTCCACCGACTCTATTTCACAAATCTTTCCATGCTCGGTGGGAAGCCACGAGACTGACACGGTGAGCGCAGGGAGATCGGTATCCACGAGGGCCACCCAGGATGCTACGGGCCACACATGTACTGCAAATAATATACTCCTCAAGTTAAAATGAAGTATTAATAATCAATCATACCTTTCAGCCTGTCACTTACTGTTCATGATAGCGTGGTATGTAAATCGACTTGCAGAGACGTGCATTAGAGTCCATCTCATAAACGTCAAGTCATTGTTTTTGGCAAAGTCAGATATCGTTACCTCCTAAAGCAAGTTTTCAAAACTCTCTCATGTTGGTCCATTCATCGCCTGTGATTTAGAGCTGGCTGCCAAGTTGTTTGTGTTCTAACGCGTTTTAAACACTATGCTCATCACTGCACTACGGCGAGAACCCTATTATAACTTGCCAGAATAATAAAAGGTGAAGGGCTGCTCCCTGTGATGTATCATCTAAAAACGCATGGTATGTTTTGGGAGAAAAGTACGCACAATTATCGCAATTAATCTTAATCCGTCACTTTCCAACTTTTCTACTACGGCAGCGAACGCAGCTGAATCCACTGTGCTGCCGCCCAGCTGTTTCTCTGAAGAACACATGTGGCAAATAAAGTGACAGCCTACACACGGCCGAGGCTCCCTGTCTGGATGACAATCCTGCAGAAACGTCACAAGAAGTAACAAACCAGACAGTCGACGGCGTGTGCGTATTAACTTCTGTCCATTGTCGACGCTGACTGGAAAGCGACATGGCAACAGATACTTCCAAGTGTTGCTCCAAAGTATATGTCATGTCTAATCACGGTGTGTGTGAGCATTTATACGAGATGTATGTACTACTACAAGTCCCAATGATTCTCCTTTTAAGGATATTTTTGTATTCTATTGCCACAAGCATAAAGGGAGCTCCACAGGGCACTCATATGGAAACACTGATTTTCATTTTTATCATATGTATCTGTACTCCTAGGTCTCAAAAAGCAGCGCAATATTCTAAGAGACAATCTCCCATCAATCACTGTGCTTAAAGTTGAGATTCTCCAAAACCACAGGAGTTGTTTTTGAAGTCACATAGATAGTTGTTAACCTGTCTGGGGGTATAGTTGGCAAAAATCTTTCGATTCCTAGAAGAAGAGAGCCGTTACAGGAAAACTCTCCCAATTTGACAACCACTTACTTACTCACCGCTACCTAATGATTTAAAAGTCCTCTGAGTGTGTAACACAGATTTGTAAGCAGCCAGTGGCATTTAAAGGGCTGAAGAAGAGAGTGTGGACAGTCAGTTAATTGCCAGAGACGGTAGGCTGGACCCGGCTCTGTGTGTGTGTGTTAGCTTGACGGTTTCTGTCACAACACCATTCATCAAACTCAACAACTCAACCCGGGAAGGAGGAGGAGGCGAAGGAGGAGGAGGTGAAGGAGGAGGGAGCGTGGGGAGAAAGAGAGAAGCTAATTCCACAATCAGATGCCAAGGGGAAAGGCTATCTTGGCTGGCAAATGAGAAACTCCTTCAATTACCACCACCAACCCCCCCCCCCTGCTGCTCTCTGTGTTGCGCTGGCGGAACCGAGCACTGAGAGAAACATTTGAGGCGCTGACCGTGTTCCAATTGGACACAGGATTCTGGGTAATTGGACGAGGAAAGCCGGTTTGATTGAGTGGGAGGAAGAATAACAAGATTCAGACGAGAGTGCCAGTTGGATGGCGGCGGGGTCAGGCTGGCTTGGCAATCCGCCTCATGTTGTGGGTTATTTATATATTTATCGTGTTTTGTTTTATGTATTCACAGCATGTGTTTGACGTTCGTTTCTCTCCGCGTGCCTGTATATGGTATATGGGAAACGTGTCAGGCGTGTACTGCGTGTGTCTTTTTAAGGAAGTCTTACTATCTGACCTCATCTGTTTTGTTTTTGTGGGCACTTAAACTCTGAACGTTCTCCAACTGGTTTGCACAACATGTCACATATTGCTGAGTGCGTGGTGCACGGTTACTGGCTAATTTCATCATCGTATGTTTTTTTAATCAGATGGAAACCAGTGTGTGCTTAATACGTTGCACATGCATTAGGTTCGATAAACTTCATGCTCACGTTAGCCGCTATTGCTGCAGGAGTAGCCCAATTTCATCAGATTAAACTAGGAAAAATATCCACCCTCATTTCATTTCATTCTCAGTCATCATCAATCTTCAATGTCCAGGAGTTATTCTGCAATTTAACTCTGTGATTCATGTGTTTGTGCTTTAGTTTGGATGTTGTCCAGGTCGAGCAAGCGGAAAGCTAGCAGGAGAAATATTGTTGCTTTTAGATTGAAGCCACAGTAGGTGGTAAGAGTGATAATATAGACAGAACTTCCACTTGATGGACTGATCCCTGTATGATCAACAGCATCAATGGTACTAAACGTTGATATTTCTGACTACTAGACAGTTTCCTGCCACTCAGCTGTGTTGTGCCTCTGTTGGAAATGACCTAAAACTCTGCTTTCAACAAAATTACGTTAAGGAGTGGAAGAAATCCCGCGAGTTATGTAATATTTGCGACATCTCATGAGATCACTGCCTCGCTTCCCGCGCACAGAGCGAGCAGCCACAGCATCATCTCTAAGGCCGTGCTTTGATTTTTTGAAATAAACAAAGGCAACAGTGTGGTGGAGCGCGACGCTCTTCCTGACTCCAGACTGGCGTGTTGAAAGTTCTTATGCGCAGGGAGCGATTTGGGGACTGTCGCTGGCTTAAAGCATCCATGAAAACGTATCCCATCTCATCCAGACTTAGCTCCGACCACACTGTGGAGACAGGCACGGCATTTTCCTTTGTTATGTTGACTGTTGTTGCTGTAGTTGCATTTCTTCCTCATGTTCTCCCCTTCTTTCTTCTCCTGAGGGGTTTATTTGTCTTGGCACGAGCTGCAGTTGGGAGATTTTTGTCTAATAGAGCGGGGAATTGGTGCGACGTCAGTGTTTGTAGCACAGACGCACAGAGACGTTTCAATTTATTGATTCTCCATTGTTTGTTCTGGACGCGGCCCTCGTTGGTGGGATAAATCATATTAGTCCTCATAACATCAAGAGGAAGCAGGTCATTTGAAGACGAGGGCATATTTCGGGAATTACTGCTCGGAGGGGAGATCGCATCGACTCGGCCTGGGTTGCCTGTGCATTTCTTAACCTTGTCATAAATCATGAGAACTGGAGAACATGTGATGATTTTGCACACACTTGTTCTCTCCAAGAGTATAAACATGCTGTTGCCGGGAAACACCTGCATTTTGTAAGAGTTTGGATAAAACTTTTGATTAAAATGGATTATATTTGTGCGCTTTTGTTCACTGAAAATGAGTTAGGTGATCTGTATCAGGTCCTTGAGGACTGTTTTTTTTTTTTTGCCAATGAACAACGCCAGTGCATATTCGTCTCTATATTTGGGTAACTACTTGGAACAGGCTGAAAACCCCAACTAATAGCTCCAGAAAGTAAAATCTTGCACAATTAGAGCTGGAGAAAGTGAAAAAAAAGCAGACAAACAGAGACAACAGGATGTAGACATACTCGCTGGTTTCATATACATGTACCAATTACCTACTTATAGGCATTCACACAAACAGAGACGTACAGTCAGACAAACACGTACTCACTCAGTCACCAAAGAAAACAACCCAGTGGAATCTGGCACTCTCAAACTCTAACCTCAACATAGCAAGTGGTTTACTAATAGACCTACACGCCTTAGCCCATAAAAACATGTTATTTAGTTTGCCACTACTGGCCCTTTGAAATACTTTTGGTTACTTCAGGTGCCAATGTATGATGCTTTTGGTTAATCCTAATCTCGAGATGCCAAAGTAAATCCATATGCTTAAAGAATTTGTGTGATTTGTGTCTTTAATCACAACGCTGTGGACTTCTGAGACTGTTTCGTGTTGCACGGTGCGGCGTTTCATGATTTGTAGCAACGAGATGAAAAGTTCGAGTTCACTCATCACACGCGGTTTTATCCCTTTATTGAAAATCCATGTTCGACACTCAACATTAAAGGCCGACATGGCAGATACTATTTGTTCGTTTTAGCGGTTGAATAATGAGACACAGTAGTGCCAGAGATTTTCTTGTCGTTACTTAATTTAAGTTTTCTGTTTCCTGACCTGGAATCGAGCAGCTGGTTCGTTCAAGGTTCATTTAGTTGATACTCTGCAGCTTTCGATCAAATCGAAATGATTGTGTAATTATTTTATTGTTTGTCAAGTATGCAGAGACCTTAAAGTGCCCCAATACATGAAAATGTTGACACTAACTGAGGATATTTGCGTGAGACGTTCAAAAGCTCTGAACTGCTACAAAATGGACTGTGTGGTGAGACGTTTTCCGACTGTTTCCAAGGTCACGAATCAACTTTCAATCCCATTTTTAATTAACACGGAAGAGAAGTGCTCAGAAAAAAATGTAAACATAAACATTTTTAACAAGTGTCAGCTCTCCAATATCAATATCGGAAACCGGCCTCAAAAAAAATCCAGCATCAGTTCAGTTCTATGTGAATACACAGAAAAAAGTTTCATCCAAAAAATATGTGCCAACCTACTTTTTAAAAAAACCATGGTTTCCACAGCATGGTGGCCTAGTGGAAACACTTTTTCCAGTGAGATCAAGAAACCACTGTTTTCTAATGATCTTCATAGTTGATCAGTGGCGTTTGAACGCAGCCCACTGAAGCTGCTGACAGTCAGTTCCTGTCCTTGCTGACGCCTCCCTGCCCTTTGACCCCACCGACAGAGTATTACTCTTCAAAGCCTCCTCACCGCTTCTGAATATCCCTCCGTACTTCTTCACCTCGACACCCCCTCCCCTTCGCCTTTCATTTATCGCGTTCACACACTCTCCCATAGAGCTCCGTGGCTGTGTCAGCGGCACCTATCAATCGCTGAGCAGTATTTTAAGTTGGAGGAATCTGTATAGGTGTGTGCGTGTTTGTGTAAATACACACTCAGTGGAAAGAACAGAGTGTGAGGTTGAGAGAGTGAGCTTGATGTGCGTAGGAAAGTGTGTGTCCACAGCCGTATGTGTGCGTAGGTGTGTGCAACTGACTGACCGGAGAGTGTAAGGCTGTAGACACTTTATTTTGCATCCAACAGCGAGGCTAATTTTAAGCAACTTTTGGTCGTGGTGCCAAACTAAAACGCAAATCGGACACATTTCCAATTAAAGGAGCAGTGTGTAGGATTTAGTGGCATCTAGTGGTATAGTTTCTGATTGCAAACCCCTCGTTTCACCCTCTCTCTGATGAAATGCAACAAACACAACTTAGAGCCAGTGTTTAGTTTGTCTGTTCTGGGCTACTGTAGAAACATGGTGGTTCAACATGGAGACCGTTTTCATTCTATGGTCATTATATACTAAAGGCTAAAGTCCACCAGGAGCTAATCGCAGTTTCTATTTTTGATGGACGCCGTGAGCGTCAGAAATACCGCTGAGACACAGAAATGGCATAGAGAATCCGGTCGATTTTCAAAATAAAACACCCTGTGCAAACTTCTGCTCTGTAAAAAGACAGCCAAAAGGGAAATAATTTTGCATATTTACATATTCAGAAGGAAATTCCGAGCAAGTTAACGTGACAAAGACGGGTGTATCGTAGTTACATATTATGTAAATACAGCCCTTTAGGTCTTACACACCTGACCTTTAAATTAGGTTGTAATTGGCTAATCATCTGCCTTTTTCACAGCCAATACGATAGAGGGATAAGCACAGGTGTGATTAATAACCTTAAATAAAGCATCATTATCATCATTAATGTCATTATTCACACATGTGATTTCAGTCAAAATCTGTGTGAAAACTTGGGTTGGGTGTCTTCGTTTTCTTCAGGGGTTGAGACAGATCTAATGTTGTGGTCAAGCTTTTTCCACTGTTCGAGACTCATCAGAGCTTTGTAAGTGGGAACAGCATCGTCTTGTACCAGAGCCATAAATCTGACCCAGGGAAAAATGTTGACAGGCGTGGATAAAATTAATGTTGCGTGACATATTTCCTTGATCAACACGACAACTGGTCCTCGCTAACCACCACTGCAGAAAATTCCAACTTTTTCTGAAGAGTATCTTTGAAGTGCGAGGATGGATGCGTAAACGAGAGATTGAGTGTCTGTGTGTGATTCATGTTTGCCCACTGGGGACTGAAGTGGTGATATCCGCAATTATGAGCTAACAGCAGCTTCCTGGAGACTCCCCACTTTGTAGATGTGATTTCTATGACAGGACATGCACTCTCTTTCTCTCTGCAGCCACTAAATTACAAAAACACGTCTCGGGGGAACAATTAACACGCAACTAACCATGCAAAAAATGACACGGTGACCGATGGTGTAGGGCCGATGCGGAAATGTATGAAATTACATTTGTGTTCGTTGAGGGGTTTACTGACATCTGTGTTTTACGGAGCTGAGCAGAGCGCAGATTGTCCCCTGCTCCAATTTCCCATTTTTCTAGAAGTAGTGAAAAAAGGTGCAGAGGATAATTATGACTAAAATGTTGCAAGTAGCAAGAGAATAATTTCTTTTGGGCCTGCGTTGAAAGACGGAGAAGTGGTGTGTGGTGATTTCCCCTCTGGCAGAGTATCTCATTCCTGATGCATGCACCAGGAGAAAATTGGAGAACAAGAATGAGAAACACCTTGTGAAAAAAAAAAAAACACAAGTTTGCCATTTCCTCTTCCTCGCTCACATTCATTCGCTGGCATGAATCAAACTTTCACACATACAGCGAAGGCACTCGAGGATGTCGTAAAAGTGATTTCGGAGAGAGACGATCTGGGCGTGTCTTCTATCTGAGAGCAAACAGATAAACCGTTGTTCTCTGGTTTGGATAGGAATGTAGAGACGGCACAAGCAACAAAGTCAGGGGATTAAAAAGCAAGAGTTTGCATGCAGGGACACACACCTGTTAACTACTGACGCATCCGTCCGAGATACTGGATTGGTCATAAAACATCTTGGGTATCAGCTAGGAAAAAGGAATATTGGACACAAGACTGATCCAAACAGTTGTTTGTTAGTTCGAAAGGACTGACTTTACATATCAGACTGACAGCATTATATATAAAACACACACTCCTTGTCGCTTCCACTGGCCTCAATCATCTCTTTTTCAATCTCTAACTCTTTCTCTAACTGGAGTCGCTGGTTTTGGCCGGAGTCATTTGACCGCAGCAGCTTTAGCCCCAAGGCCAAGTGGGACACTCTCCACGGCGTCCAAACCAGCACATACTCTATACCACCGATGTCTACCAGCATACCAGGAACATTAGGCGTGACTGAAGAGGGAGAAACAGAAGAAGAGGCAAAGTGCAAACAGAAAAAAATGAGAGAGAGAGAGAGAGGAAGGAAGGGAGGGAGATGGACATATCACCTGGTACTGGGGGAAACCGAGACGGTGAAAAACAGACAGTGTGATTCAAACAGCAGCCGAGGAGACAGCGAGTACAGACTCAGCAGCTTTTGCAGAAGCCAAATACTTTATTAGCAATAACTGCGGTAATTTATAACCTTTCAGCGAAGTCTAAAACAACTCAACAAAGGCTGATCCAGGGTGATTTTCACTGTACGATTCTTAAAATAGACCGCATAAACTTTTGAAACCGTCTCGTTTTCTATGGACACGCATACGTTATGGATGCACACGTGCAAATACACTCAGCTGCTGCCAGCTCCTTCAGGATCTATCCGACATGCATGAGTTCTCTCAACGTGGAGTTTTCAGCACTTAGCTAATGAATGTACAGCATGTATAAAGTGTAAAGTGCACTAAACAGGGAAATATTAGGCTGTACTATGTGAAATCCAGTGAGACAAGCTTGTTTTCCAAACTGTCCTTCAAATCAACAGACCTTGGGTTTTCCTGAATTTGTGTTGGACTCATGACGTGGTGAGATTGCCAATCTCTCAAAATAAGATCTAAAGAAGTCGAGGGGAGATAGGTGAAGAGAGAAGGTGGTTGGAGGGAGTCACGTTGCCAAGTCCAAGGCTGCTGTAGTGAATATAGATGAGATCAGGAAGTTTGGAGAGTTGTTGAGGAAACCAGTGACCTTGGATCGGGCTACAAAAGTCTGCTGTCAGAATCGAAGTGTTTTGTTCCAAATGAGATATCCAGCCTCGGAAAATCTATTACAAAACGGTTCAAAACAACAAGACTGAAACAAATTGTGGTGCTGCATATCAGCACTTGCTCCACTTTATCCCAAGGTTGACAAAATGGAAGGTCCACAGATAAGATTATCTGGATTTTTAATTACTTCTGTAATAGATGGGAAGTAATTAAGGATACTAGTGTCTGACTGGGAAGATGAACCGACTGCAGCATTCCTAACAGCTGAGACTATTTCTAAAAAGATCTTTGTAGGCACTCGGTGTTCTGACATATTTGGGCTACATTCAGTCTCTTATTGGCCTTTCTGCAAGCTGCAGATGGAACCGACGGCATGAACTCAGCTGACCTCTCAGCCTGCATATCTCTTCCCTACCTGCCTGTCTGTCAACACCTCTCCACAGATACGTGACAGAGAGGGAATTCAAAGGCTCCTGAGTTTATCAACAGATGGTGACAGCTGCCGGAGAACAGAGGGATCAGTTGAAACGCTGATCTGATATGAATCCAATCATTCTGAAAGAGGTCAAAAATCGGTTCATGCTGCATCTGATGTCAGTTGCATCGAGACAGCTTGCTGCTTGTATGAGATAATGGTGAATGAGGAGCCCTCGGGGTCCTTCTAGACGCTCAGAGGTCGGAAAGTAGGCCCCCGTTTCTGGAAAATGTTGGGTATCCATTTCAGAGAGGAGGGCAAGGGTGAGAAGAGTGTGACGAGGAAAGGAACAAGAGTGCACAGGCCACTATTAAGTAACAAAGGCAAACACTGTCTGTATAATCAGTGGAGCAGCGTGCAGACCACTCTGCAGAGGACAGACTGTATGCTTCTTGAAGTCATGGATGGTTCATTATCCGAGCATTTCTTTTTAATTTTGTTGGCCACTTAGGGTCAAGTTATGAACACATCACCTTTCAAGTATCATTCATTTGGAGCTGTGATGTTTCATGGAGGTCCAATATTCACAATCTTCTAGCTGTTTTTGGTGGTGAAACCAATACGCCAAGTGCCATAAACTGCACTTCCTCCAATGACCACTTGAGGCTGACTACAAAGCCAGTCAGTCTCCATAAGTCCCCATATTAAAACGCCCAACTTCAGAGCAGAAATAAACATGTTCAGGGCTATTGTAGCTAATTTCCATGACAACTGTACTGAGGCTACATTTTTATATGACTCACCAGTTCAGATCATATTCAGGTTTAAAGTTATGCAGAATTAGAAGCATGGCTGCTTCGATGGACAAGCGGTTTGCTGGTTTCATCAACCATGCACCACATCTTTGCCTTTTTTGGGGTTAGCCAGGAACTGGCAAACACAGAAATGCCAGAAACCTACTAACACCACAAGACTAAGTTCAGTTTTATCTTTTATTATTTGTCTCTGCTCTTGGCCAACAAATACACTAACAACCCTTGTGACAGCTCTGTGATAGTGGACCATTCAGCAGGAATGGTGTAAATGGTGGGTAGAGCAATGTCAGTAGCGGTTGCTACTAGCAACAGAATATTTAATTGAAACCAACTGCTGGTGGTCAAATAATAACTTACACAATAATCATTGTGTGGTATGAAAATGTCAAAAAAAATAGAGGAGAATCCTCATCACCATCTTCCCGGAGCCTGAGGTGACATCATCAAATAGCTTTCAAACCTAAAGAAATTGAATTTTCTACCATAAAAGCAGAACGACTGAATAGCCTGAAAAATGATTTCATCAAAATGTTTTGACGTCAGCAGTCAGAGTAAAAGACAAATGACTTCAAAGCCTCTTCTACTCCAAAAATAAGTATTGATGATGACAATACTGACAAAATACGGCCTCGTCAAAGTATTTTGTGAGAAAAAATGGTCCAAAGTGCTCCCGGTGAAGCATACTTGAGGTTGATGGACAAAGTTACGAGAGTGGAGAATGGAGAATATTTCTGTCAGAATGATTCAGTATGAAGAGGCCCAGAGGAGACGAACCTGAGACTGAAGCATTTCTTCCTCCTAAACCCAAAACATACACTCTAAACACACACACACACACACACACACTCAGTCATATTGAGTCTATTGTGTCCATCACCATGACAGTGCCTGAATAACTTTCCTATTACACCGTGCAGGCACAGGCGCCAGGTACGCATCCAGTAAAGTGTGTGTGTGTCTGTGTAAGGAGCATTTTAAAAGAGCCACTCAGATTACAATATTTCATATTATATATATATATAACGAGTCTAGAGTTGTATTAAGATATCGGCTTACAACAAATTACATTGGAAATATATCATAATCCACTGTTTGTTTTATTTTTTTGGAGCGAAAAATTTGGGACTCTCTGGTAGCACCTGCTTTCCAAAACCAATATACTATGTCATGGAGTCAAATCCTTTAAGTTTATATTCAGTCATTGTAAAATTATTGTGTAAATGTTTGAGAAATAGTTAGAAGAAATAGCAAAGTGGAGTTTTATGAGCCAAAAAGAACAAAACTTGATTTCTCGAGTAAGTTGCGAGATAAAACCGAGTGGGTCACATGCTGATTGTTGCAACATTGGCGGTGTAATCTACACTAAATTATGTTTAGTGTTCGGACTTTTCTACAGTTATTGACTTACATGTGATATATTGGACTGGACTGCGGTTAATACGTACTACATTGAACTCAAGTTGCGTACACTGCTCCTGAGAAACTGAAAAACTTTGTCAGCGCCTCTGCTGTTTAACTTCAGAACATCTGTTTAGGCTACCTAGTGACTATAAACCAGCTACAACAGAGACGTCATCTGTGCTTTAGAGTTACACGTTTCAGTTTTAAAAGAATTTTCCTTCCACTCCAGTGAAGATCATAAAAAGCACTCCTCATCCCATTGCTTATCTTGTTTCGGGACAGAAAGCAATGTGCATTGTTTGAATTTAATCATTCCACAGATTTATGAGGTGCTACACAATAATAGTAGTGACCCGCTGGGTCCGCTGCAGACTTTAAATTTAAAATATGTTGTCTGGTGTCTGTGGACGTTCCTGTCTGGTCTCGGTCTTATCAGGGTTTTTCTGGCTGGTAGGTGAGTCTGCTCCAACCTTCTGTCTCATCCAGAACATCTGATACCGAGGAGGAGGAGGAGGAGGAGGAGGAGGAGGAGGCGGAGGAGCTGAACAGAGGGAAGAAGCAGACGGACTGAGGGGGAGGAAATGATTTAGGGCGAGATGGCGGGAAGTGGCAGTTGCGCGGACAGGAAACAGAGACTTTCCTTATCATCTTATCACTGCTGAGTCCAGCCTTGGGGGCCGGATCAAAGAGGTGCACCTTGCTTTCATTTGCTGCAGTGAGAACTTGTTCGCATGGCCTCCTTCACTCAAACTGTAGTCGTCTTCCTCATAGGGAGGTTTGAAGGGGAAAGTGTTATTCTTTTGGTGAAAAAGTAGCTCCCCATTTCTCTCTCCGCGTTATCGCTCTACAGTGTCACTCCCCACCTTCTTACAGTGAGAGTTTAAGCTTGAATTTAGTGCTGGTGAGAATCCAGTGGTGGGTTTGCTCTGTGGCTCAGCCAAGAGAATAAAAAAAAGAAATGCTCCAGTGAGCAATTATGTTTTGTAGAAATGAAAAGGCCCCTGAAAATCATCCGCCGTGGACGAGGTTTTCCAGCGTTCAGGTGATGGATGGTGCTCATTTCCCACCCTTAATTTGCTGCACTCTACAGTACATCTCATTACCGGTTACACAGAAATTCAGGCTCAGACTCTGTACGCAAGTGTAAATGTGTGTGTGTGCTTTAGCCAAGAATGTACAGGATCTCTACAGTCCACCTCCACAGGCCCAGAAACAAGCCACTCACACAGGCCTCATTTAATCTAATAGACAGTGTTTTGAAAAACAATACTGCATATTTTGGCTGTAGTGCGTCAAAGCTGACGGCGGTGACGTCCCTCTGCTTGTTGACGCTCGGCTCGGGGAGGTCTGCGGCTGTGGAGTGGGGGGGGGGGGGGGGGCGTGATGGAAAGGCATGAAAATGGGAGAAATGAGAGAAACAGCGATGACCCACTGGAATGAGACAGAGGGGCGTCACACAAACCGAGCCCACGATATTTGTTTTCGCTTATTGTGGTTTGGCAAAGCGGCACAAGAAAGCGCAACATCTCGAGTAGACGTGGTGCGGTGTGATTGACAGGTGTCCTCCTCCTTCTCTGAAACATTGCGGCACAATTTGTACGATTTACTGGACAAATGATCCAAGTTTCTAACTGGAAAAACATGCTGGCTATATGGAACATTTCTGCTAAACCATCCAGTAAAACATGTATCTTAATAATCTGAGGTGAGAACTTGAACTACGCCTCATTTTATATCTACAAGGACTAAATTACAGCACTTGTTCTGGGGAGATACCGAGTCTGGAGTCTGTGTGTTGAGGACACATACGTTCTCATGCACACGCTCCAGTTTCCAGTCTATGATGTGAACTCACTGACTTATATGATGACAGCCATGTAAAGAGCTGCAGCTGGTGCATAAACTCTGTGTGTGTGAAAAATGAGCGTGAACTCGGTGCGTCGGGCGCATTCGGAGTCATTGGAACTTTTCAGTGAAGAAGCAGAGGAAAATAACCCACCTGCTAGTCCAACTTATACAGATCTCAGGCCCAGAATCACACGGGCTGGCTGAGTAGAAAGCTCCCTTTATTAAGTGGCTAACGCCAGTAAACTACTCGGCAGTCGGGCCAGACTTCAGGCACAGCCTAACCAACAGTCAGGTAAAAACATTACTGTGACTAACCACCAGAAAGAGCCACATTCTTTCTATCAATTCCTCGACCCAGGGCTTTTTTTCCCCACTCTTTCTTACTTTTTCCTCTCATTCTTCCATCTTTCTCCCACTCCTTTTCTCTCTCTCATCATCTTTCTTCACACGCTGCCCATCTGTCTGTGTGTCTTATGCAACTGTAAAGACACAGCCTGACACGGGCGAAGACGCCAAGTCCGGTTTAGCGCTTGTGTTTGTTTGCCAGAGCCGGGCCTGCCTGCGGAGAGAGAGAGCGAGAGAGGGCGGAGGGGGGGGGGGTGTTTGTCTGGCAGCGCATGGCAAACCCAGAGGCGAATCTTCGGCATGAAGACGAATGATGAGACCAAAAAAAAAAAAAACAAGTGATGGTGGGGATTTTTCAACTGGCTACAGTCGTTTCACTTCCTGCATTTTTATGGGAGATGCTCATATCCAAAAGCGAGCTACGAGAAATGCGACAATGGAAAAAGCCATGATTCCTGGATCAACAAGATTAGCAGCGACCAATAGAATAAAATGAAAGACTGTGAGCCATATTGCCCTGAAGATATTTGGTCATGTAAAAGGCAAATGCATGGAAAATAAATTAAGAGCTAAAGAAGAGAAGGAAAATGGATTGACTCTTTCGGGGCAATTACAGTGAGCAGAGAGGAAGGGAGTATGATTCAGTTTGGAGAAGGTGATGTGAACTACTTCTGTCTCAGGTAGCGTACAGTAGTGGCTCCTTAGGGGCCGGAAAACATTCACTGAAACTCATCAGTCATCTACTCTGTAGGGCGGCCGTGAGAGTGCTGGTAATTTACGCCGCGGTGAGCGTTGTCATCGGCTACCAGGCTATCACGTCTGAAGAGAGACAGGCCTCCGAAACGAGACGCTGTGAATCGTTGCACTCTTAATAAACTCGTAGCCTCTGACATTTACCCTCATCTACGTTATATCAAACGCTGCCGACGCAGAAGGATGGTGCTGCTTAATATCAGCGGAGTAAGAGAGAGAGAGTGGCTGGGTGATGGGCTTTTGTACTTTTTGATCTGTATTGGCAGTGAAATCAAAATATCCTCCAAACAATGTGCTTGGCAGAGAGTCCAACATCGTCTGAACTGAAAAAGCTCTTTTCAAAATAAAAATCTAAGAGGTTGCATCTGTCAATTTCAGTACCTAAAAAAGTGTGTGAAAGAGTGTGAAAAGTATGCAGGATTGGAACTTTTCTTGCAAAGTTTGTTTTTTGTTATTCTTCGAGACGAAGGCATGCGAAGCTACGATTAATAACGCAGTGTGCCACTCGGTGACAGGCCGACTTCTTTTTAGGAAACGCTTTCTGACCTTACACGTGGTCGGAGGAAGCAGTGTGACGTCTTAAGAAAGATCTAGAGAATGGCAAAGTGACTTTCTGGCTATGACCGGCCTGTCTTACCTCATCTACCGACTATGAATGTTCTCAGTATCTGCCAGTCTAACAATAAATACAATATTTGCCTGAAATACATGACAAAAGGAACAAAATTTAGACCCTCCTGCGTCAGAAATTTGGAGTTTGGGGACCTGCATACATCGATGCTGATGCATTAGATGAAAAGACAGACAGACAGACAGACAGACAGACAGACAGACAGACAGACAGACAGACAGACAGACAGACAGACAGACAGACAGACAGACAGCAGAGAGACAGAGATGAAGAGTGCTGGAGGAGAGCCCTGTCTCTACATGCACGGCTGGTGGAAAAATGTCTCTCTTAATGGATCCCAGCTTTCTGCAGCACTTAGAACAGCCAAGACCAGCCAAGGGAATAAAATATGGCATTATTATTATTATACTGCAATTATCAATTATCCTCTCGCTCTCTTTTACTTTCACCGTCGCTCTTTCTTTCTAACACAGGATCGCACGTTACATAGACACACACATCACGTACAGCCCTGATTTTTTTCCCCCTGGAAGCCTTAAATGGATACGCAGGAGAACAAACGGATGAAGGCACGTGTATGGGCACTGATTACATGCAGACACACACACACGCCGCAAGATTCTCAATTCGACACACGCCGAGACAGTTGTCCGACAGTTCAGTCGGTACACGGTGACAGGCGGATGTGCGGCTTGTAGATTAGTGTTAGCAGACCCATCTTTTATGCGGCTAATGGAAAGAGACGACAAACACTCTTTTTTTCTCTTTCCAGTCAGATTCAGCCGGCTGATAAACGAACCCAGAGCTCAGGTGATAAATCACAGATGGCCCTGTGTGTTGTTTTTTTTGCCGTCTTCTTCTTACATCACTTCCTCGACCATGTGAAGACGCAGTAAACGTCAGAGCGAATCTGTCAGGTGGAGTACCCGCTGTATCTGCTAGGCTCATCTATCTTTCCGATTCCCAAAGAAATCCAAAAGCTCTGTGTAGGCTGCACGTAGCTCTCCCATTACTCACACATGGGCTCGCGTCGGACGCCTCACCATGCGAATGCCATACTGGAAAAGAAATACAGGAGGGTTTTTTTGGCTCTCGAGAGTGAATTAAAATGAATCTTTTATCCTAATCAGACGTTGAATCAACAACCGAGCAGCGGTACGCCCCTGCTTTTTTTTTTTTTTTGACTTAAGCCATGTTTGGCTGATTCAGACTACTACATCACCTGATAAATCACCCTGAACATTCAGAGTGTTTGTGAATAATGATAAGGCACTAGAAAGCCTTTTTCCTCGGTATTGTTGTGGTCTTTAGCAGCTGGAACGCAGCCAGCGGCCTCCTTATCAGCACTTAACTAAGGAGGGCGAGCTAAAAACCTGTCCTGAGGGCCAAGCTTTCAGCGCTGAGCCGGAGGACGCGATCCAAGACTATTAGCTTTAAACGGGGATGGATGGAAGAGAAAACCTGCCAAAACTCACTTTACCTAACCCCGTTGTTGTCTGTAAAACTAGGCTGACGTGTTTTTTTTTTTATGATCTACGGTGCGTTCGTGGAAAGTCAGTGCTGCAGCTTCAAAGTGAGGTAGGTTCCTAAATATAAACCCATGTTTATTTGCCTTGTGATGATCACTGACTTTGCCTTTGTCGCAAGTTCTCTTTATTCTGCTGATTCATTACATGATTGTACCCGTGTCCAAGAGGGTTTCTGACTTCAGTGCACCCAGTCATAACATCTGTTTTGTATCGTTGCCACGACGTCCTCACGTCTGTGTCGATGCGACATCGCCCTGAAATCACCTGAGTCTTGCCCTGCGTGAACTCAGAGTAACACTCGGTGCCTCGCAGAGCTCCTGACTGAAGTCAGATCTGAGGCATGAGCCGAGGTGTGTGTGTGTGTGTGTGTGTTTATACAGGACCAGCCTCTATACCACCAACACAGCTTTCACAGCTGGGATGTTTGGACTTGACGGATGAACTGTGCCATATGTCCTCGGAGCATGTGTGTGTTTTGAGTGTGTGTGCACATGCAGGCAGCTCAAATCAACAAACCATAAACAAGCCAACAGTCTGACCCCCCTTGTAAACCCACATAACCCCCAAATCTCTGCACAGACGACACATTCAACCTGTCAGACTGTACCACTTATTCCTCAGTGTTACACGTGTGCAGGTCATTTTTTTTGTCATGCACGAGGTTGCCAAGTGTGTGTCTGTGCTCAGTCCTAATGCTATTCTTACCACTGGAAACTCCTCAACAATTAGCTGGCGAGCGGCTTCCCCTCTGCTATCTTCTGCTGTGTAATTTAGAGGAAGTGGGAAGAGCAACAGTGCAGCCACGCAGCGCCTCATTAACATCAGCCTCACCACGCCGCGCAGCAGGACGCAGACTGACTGACACACACACACACACACACAAACAGTGTGACGTCACACAGATAAATTCATCTTGGTCGTGTGAGGTGACTCACCGCTGCCCTCTGGAAGGCTCCTTTCGTGTAGGTGCCCCCTCCTCTGTAGTTGATGGCTGGGATCTCCTGGTTGAACAGGGAACACTTGTGCTGGTGGGACTTGGGCGCTGAGATGTGGTCCACCCTCGTCACCACGTGGGTCTTGGATGAGAAGGTGACCAGTGCCACCCTCGTGTCCTCCGGCGCGACGGGGAAGTCGGAGAGCATCTTGCGTACGAACCTCAGCTCGCTCAGGAAGTTGTTGGCCCCGACGCTGGACGACTCGTCCACGAGGAAGACCAGGTCCAGGCAGGAGCTTTTCTCGCGCAGCTCGCGGACGTTTCGCTTGAACGCCTGGCCGAGGCGCTCCACTTTGCTCTCCGCGCTCTCTGACAGGTTGCCCGCCGACGGGGAGGAGGCTAGGGGTGACATCTGCCTGGACCGGTGGGACTGCAGCTGCGGTTGGGACTGTTGGGCGGCTGGCCAGGCCGTGGTCCATACATCCAGGATGCACAATACCAAAAGGCAAGTAGTCCATGATGGTGTTAAAGAGTGCCTTTGATAAAACATAGTGACACCTGCGCCGAGGAAGGACTTTGTGGAGAAATAAAAAGAGGAATTCAGTGAAGATAAACGCGTCCTATGCCTGCGTCACCGTGCAGGACAGCAGACAGCAACAGTTCAGTGCAGAGTTCCTCAAAAGCATCGCAGGGTGAAGATGAGGATTCTTCTCTTGTCATTCAAAATGCGCCTCTTTCTCTCTCCAGTGGAAGAAAACTCCAGTCCCGTCTGGAAAAATGTTTAGACTTGCTCACGGGGTAGCTGCCTGCCTGTCTTTCCTCTTTTCTACAAAAATAAAATCAGTATATCTGGCTTTTTTTTCCCTCCCTTGCTTCTTACAGTCTGTGTCTGTGTGTAAATGTGTTGTTTGAAGCTTGTTGAGAGTCTGTGTAAATCTATATGTCCTTTTAAAATCTCCTTATTCCTGCCTCTTCTGTCTGTTGGTCTTCAAGTCTGTGCATCAGATCCATAAAGCCTCTTCAGTCCTCTCCGGTCCCAGTGTACTGCCCCTCAGGCTCCTGTTTGCCTGTGTCTGACGCTCCTGCCTGCACTGTCAGCCAAGCTCCGAATGCTTGTTCCCCTCTTCTCCCCAAATCATTTTAAAAAAACACACAGAGGAGGAGGAGGAGGAGGAGGAGGAGTGAGGGAGGAAAAAAGTTGAGAGACAGAGAGAGGCTGAGGGGAAAAAAGGGGGCAGTCCAGCCGTGGCCGTGAAGTCATCCCCCCCCCCCTTCTTCATCTCTCCTCCTCCTTTTCTCTCACCTCCCCCTCTTTCCCTATCTCTTTCTGAGAGTTTTACCCTCCGCCTCCTCCTCCTCCTCCTACCCTCCCTCCCCACCTCTCCCTCTCTCCCTGTATCTGTCTACCTCTCGGCTCCTGAGCTGAGTGACACTCGACGTCACTGCCTGTCAACTTGTTCCCATCGGCGACAGGCAACAGGCGACAGGCTCCGGAATGAGATCGAACCAGGTGAGGATGAAAAGGTGCGATGAGGGGAAGGAGAGTGCACGAGGATGAGTCAGATTTAAGAAGTAATATTAGACAGATGCAGGAGTTTGGCAGGAGGAAGACTGAATCCTCTATCTGTACTTCAGAGTTAGGAAGCGGTTAAGTCTGCTGTGGATACATGCTTTGTCAAATCATCACTCTTTTAGGAGCTATCCTTTCCTCTCCCTCCTCCCTGTGTGTTTCTTTTCTTGCTGTGTATCTTGTTTAGGAAATAAAAAAGAGGAGGCAAGAGCTGCCCTTCTTTGCTCTTTGGATTTGTCTACGTCTTCCTGCACCACCGGGGGTTCACACATACTCCTTCACTCCTTCGCTGTTTTTCGACATCTCTTCGGTCTCTCATAGCCTCTCCCTTCTTTTCTCCTCCTCCTCCTCCTCCTCTCCGCTGTCGTGTTTTCCTTCAGCGATTTTATCTGTAACCAAAACAAAGGCAGCCGGTGTTCAAAAAGACCCAGAGGCACACCGCGCCTATTAAACCAAAGGCCTGAGATTTACAGCAGAGAGCTGGCTTCACGAGGAGCTGCAAAGAGGCTGGCAGCGGAGAAAGAGTCGCTGCACGGGGGCGGACAGCAACAGGACAAGGGACATAAAATATAGAAGGGAGGGAGACAGAGAAGGAAGGAAAGATGCACTCCATGTCCAAAAAGTATGAGGACATTCGCATGTGATTGTAGAACAGCTTATTCCAAAACCGGGGCCATTAGTCTGCTACTGTAACTGCCTCCATTGTTTGGGGAAACATTCTGGAAGCTGGCTGAGGGGATTTGCTTCCACTCGGCAACAAGAGCATTAGTGAGGTCGGGCACTGAGGTTTGAAGCGTCTAAAGTTTCATAAATATTTTTCCCTTGATCGGAACTAGGGCTTCAGCTAATGACTATTGTTTGGTCTGAACCAGAAGATTGTGAAAAATGTCCCATTGAAATGTCCCAGAGCCCATCCCAGATGATTCAGATGTCTTCAAATATCAAATCGCTTTGTCCAACAAACAGTCCAAAGTTTAAAGAAATTCAAGAGAGAGAATGTAGCTGACACTTTCTGAGTAGCTGGAACTAATAAAAATTTGGCATTTTTCCTTAAAAAAAAGATTCATGGATTATCGCAGACTAATCGACTCATTGTCCTGTCACTGATCAGAACGAAAAGGTCAAGAAAAACAGACTTAAGAATGGAAGGAGAGACAGATAAGGACAGAGCAACGAGAGAGAAAGTGAAGGAATGAAAAGCAAACGGCGGGGACAGAAACAATAAAAAAAAGCAGAAAGTTGACAGAGTGTGTGTGTGTGTGTGTGTGTTTCCATCAGAGCCGTCCAGTGCAGCCAGTCTTATACTATTAGCCACAATGACACACGGCTCAGGCACACACAGTGTTTATTAGGCTGCAGAAGCCAGGCTTTTCATTTAACGGCGCTGGAAAACTTCTGCAGCGAAGAGGTGGGAAGAGAAAGTAGCGACACGCTGGCCAGATGAACCGACTGAGACACAAACACAGACACAGTATAGAGACTAAAACGCAGAGGGTGACCCAGATCTACACACAGATGCAAATAGAGACACACACACACACACACTCTCGCTCTCACACATACTGAAAGGGGGATGAGCACAGCTGTGACTTCCTGCTTTTTGGCACTAGAGACCCTTCACCAGACTTTCGTGGGGGTCTCGGGGGACACAGGGGGTTTGTGTGTGTGTGTGTGTGTAAATGGGGGGGTTGTGTGCTAGTCATGCTGAATATTTAAGTAAAATATGTGAGGGAGTGTGGCCTACATGGTACTGTACAAGGCTTCTGCGGAGATATCTGCACATTTCAAGCACAGATTTGATTTTAAACTTCAGATAAACAGAAACTTCTGCTTCCACAGGGTTCAAATGTTCAGCTCACGGGGAGTGCAGCCACCTATTTAGCAGAGTCGAAACCATTTCAAGTCCAAATAAAGCAGTGGAAATTGTCATTGTTGCGAGATATAAAATTAAACAACAGAACAAATAAGCCCTGTGCTCGTTCGCCCTGCCGCAGATCAAGCTTAATGCCTGCCTTTCTTAAATTCCAGGCAATTTAAGGCTCTTTTTTTAGACCTGGACTTTTTCGGGGGAAAAACAAAAATTAAGACTTTTTCAAAGGATCTGTGGGAACCCGTGTGTACACAGGATGGAGGATGTGTGCAAAGTTTCACATGCCATGTTTGCAAAATGTTCACACAAACACACGCACCCAACAAAGAAAATGCTGGGCGGCTGATAAAGGGTGCAAATCACTGAATCTGAGAATAGTTTTTCCTGCGGTTAGCACACACACACACACACACACTTGGACAGAAATACTATCTGGCCAATGGCAAAGTGGCTAAAACGTTTAATTCACTTTATAGTCTATCAAGATTAAGAAATGCTGCACGATTCTGGACTGGAGACTGAAATCGAGTCGACTTTTTGATTCCTGAAAAGTGTTTTTATCCGGAAAGTATTAAAAATGTATAAAAGTATGAAGATACCTGACGTTTCCACACTCGTCTTTCTTTGTAAAGCAAAAAGATCCATAAGGTCAAAGATCATACGCTCGCGCTGGATGTTAAATAATGGCTCTCGTGCACACAAACACACCTGTTCTCTCACCTGACTGTAATCGCCCGACAGCAGGCTGGAGGTACTCTACAGGTGACAACACATTCCTCGTATTTCTTGGTATTTCTGGCCTAAAGGATGAAGCGCATATCTCAGCCGGAGGATGATCTCTCCATGACATTCCTTCGTGGCTCGACTTGATCTGAAATCAGGTTAAATGTTTGTTGTAGAGTTTTTTGAGTCGGATTTATCTGTAAATCACTCAGCATAATAATGAACCGACAACAATTTTGATCATTTATGACGGACAAAACAACACATCCGCTGTTTCCAGGTTCTTAAAGGTGAGGATTTGCTTATTTTCTTTGTTTTAAATCATGGTAAACTGAATATACTTTGGGTTTGGGGTTGCTGCTAAGACAAAACATCACTTTTTATTATTTCGCATTTTACTGACTTTAATTTCAGATTTGCATTGATTTATCCTCACTTTGTGTCATAATGTTGTACGTGTGGAGCTGCCAGAAGAAAATGGGAACTACATTTCCCATGTGCACTTGCGAGAAGACGCACAGGTGAGCTCTATTTGAAGTCATTACAGGTGTTGGGGTCCATTTTGCCAAACGTTTGCTTTAATGACTTGAAACTAGCCTTCATATCTTAATGTAACGTTACTTTGAAGTTGTTTGTTACCTGGTGTTTCTTCTACATCTTCCACACGTTCACTTAAACGTTTAATATATTTTAACACTCCTGTAGTCTTGTATTTTTTGTTTTTTGTGTTCACATTAACGGCTGAAAAACGACCGTTTCCAAACTCAGGATAAGCTAACCGTTAACGCCGGTGTTTCGGTTAAACGAGTGACCGTGTTTAAGCGGTAATGCGTTGTAACTATGACAACCTTTAGACGAATTCGGGGCTAACTGTCGCCACATTTAACACGGTCACCCGTTAAACCGAAACACCTAGCCACCTTAGCTCGCTCTTTAACTTGTAAAAACTTGGACTGCCTTTGCTGGGTCACTTTAGACTTAAATGGAAACGCTTTTCTAATTGTATTCAAAGGCAAATGTAATCATTTGAACTGTTAGAGTGTTTTAAAACGACCAGACAGACCCATAAACAACAAAAGCTGTCCAGCCGTTAACGAGCTCGTTCAGTTAATTTAGCTTAACTTAACGGTTTTAATGACTTTAATTAGCAGCTCCAGGCTTTAATGTAATGTTTAACTGCTGAGAAATAAAATTAAGACACTATTTGGAAACTTCGCTCTTATTTAACGGAATAAAGCGTTAAATTAAGTTTACTTACAGTTAACCGTTAAAATGCCTCTTTATTTTCCAATGGATGCCGTCTCATTAGGTTACATTACACCGCCCCCTGCAGGCGGCTGCATGTCATTACACTACAGATATATACAGGGTGCAATGACGCGCTCTGGCCGTTAGATGGCGATCAAATGTAATAAAGTGAGTGTCCAGTTCAACAATTGGAGTAAATAAATCAGATTCTTCACTTTTGTAGTAGACTTGTTCACACCAGTTTTGACAGGGTCAAACAAAGCAGGTGTTTACAGTAATTAAGCCTCCATTTATTCCATTCTACGAACCCTGTGTGTGTAGTTTGTAATTCTTTCTCTCTCACCATCTGTAAACATACATGTCTCATTAATGCATGTTACTAACTAAACTTCTTCTCGTGGATCGTGGCTGCTGCTGTGATCCTGCACGACGTCCACTACACATATCACTACTGTCAATATTGCTGCCTTATCTCCAGTACAGTTTATATTTAAGTAATGATTTGCTGCTACTATACATCTGTGTCTTTCTATCTCCATCACAGGTTCTACTGCTACTGTAATCATTTTCATTCATTGTCATTATACAATATGTTTGTGTTGATTTGTTCTCTACACGTGACATCCTGGGAGAGGGATCCCTCTCTTCCTGAGGTTTCTTCCACATTTTTTCCTTGTTAAAAGGTTTTTGTGGGCAGGTTTTTCTTCACTCGAACCAAGGGTCTAAGGACAGAGGGTGTCACTCCCTGTACAGATTGTCTCAGAGGCAAATGTACTTTGTGACTTTGGGCTATACAAATAAAATCTGATTTGATTTGATTAATCTAATTTGGAACTATATTTTTGAAGAATTTCCATTCGAGGGAGCTATAAGGTGCCTCTTCTATTATTCTATTCTGTTTTAGTTGGCCTGTTAACTGCTGCATGATGACTCAATGATTTCTTAAAGTCAATTTTTCATTTGGAATGATTCACTCAATTTAGTGGGAGGTGTGGGATTCAGTGTTTTTGGAGCTTTTATAGGGAGTAAAAAATCTGAAGCAACATGCAACAGGCCTCTCCTCCCATCATTTTTGATACACAGCCTGAGAAAAAAACACCCTAGTAAAGTATCACTGTTTTAATATTGTTTTGTTTTTTTTAATCACTGGATTATAATTACTTTTGATTTAGCATTTTAATATTTCAATATAGTAGTATGTCATGGTGGAGCTGATTTTAATTACCAACATGTCTTTGTTGCACTGTAGCTTGATTGTTTCCCTTTTTGTGCGTCGCTTTAGATAAAAAGCATCAGCTAAATGACTAGATGTAAGCCAGTTTTGTTACGTATGCAACATCTTAATCTAAAAACTAAGTATAGCTGTTAAATAAGTACAATCTGTGTCTCTTGTAACTACAGTATAATGATAAATGAAGGAACAAATGAAGTACAGGTACCTCAAAAATGTAGAATACTTCAACATAAACAATTGTTGTATTGTCTTTTTCTGTTGTTTACATTGATAGGTTTCATATTTGTTTGTTTTTGGGGGATGCCAAATACAATAAATAATAAACTTTAATCAAAATACATGCAGTCAACAACAAACTATTACTATAAAACTAAAAAAAATTATAATCAAACAATAAAATTACATCAAAAATCTACGTATTCAAAGCATTAGAGTTGAAGAGAGACGTTCTCAGTTGATCTGGATGTGCATATTGCATAAATGTAAATAAAGTATAGTGTTAAATCTACGTTCCAATAAAATCCAACAAATTTAACATTTTCAGTAGATGTAACCGTCGGTTTCTGCCTCGCTAAGTAAAAAATCCGTCTGTGTTCTACATTGCGGTAAGAACATGAAGTAATCCAGGGAGTGTTGACCAAGAAAAGGGGGAACTGATATTAATGACAGCATCACATCTGTTGGACAACAGACGTCACGTGTGGCTCCATAAATCAGCTGGCAAAGCATTTTTTTTGTTATTTTGTAAGTGGTCATAATGTCCAATATTTGTAATATCACCGATCCCAGAGTCGGGTATCCAGATATCGCTTTACAGCTACTAGTTAATTCATGGTACATTATCCTGCTGTCATAGTCGGTGATCTCTCTCTGTTTTATTCTTGAGTTTATTCGGATCAGGTCTGACTGGCCTCAACTGTCTCTTATTATCTTGAGAAAAGTAAATTATGGATGTTGAATTTTGGTCTATTGAGAGGTTGTATACCTCACATCGTGTTTGTTTGTTTTCATGAACAACAAACTGTGCTTGAATCAGTCTGCTATTTCTTAACCTCTGAAGTTTCCCAGTTTCATTTCTGTGAAAACTAAACAACAAAATCAGGTTTTAAACATATGAATCTGTCCCTGCTGGCCCTGCAGAGTGCCAGTGACAGAATTTATTTTGCAGTAACTAACACATCTCCACAGACAGATGAAGTTAAAGACAGAAACAGCAGATTGCAGGGTGTGTTCATGTGCTCAAAACGATCAGAATGCAGCGTGCATCTCGTTTGTCAGCGGATTTATATCTCTTGTGTTTGCGGGTGACACAGAGGCGGTGGTAAAAAATGATGGCTTTGTGTTTAGCCGACTATTTATAGCCGCACTCGCACGCTGTATAAATATTTTATAAGTCCGAGCAGCCTGCAGGAAAGTGACGTCCTTGAGGTGGAAAATCGACCGCACACACTCACCGATTTGTCATCTTGTACTGAATAACGTCACACATCTAAATCTATAGCTGATCAGGTGGTCCTCCTGAGTAAGAGTGCAGAACGTGTCAGGTTTTGGCAGCCACCAAGGTTACAGTCGTTTCAGATTTTATAAAGATTCTTGTTGCCACATTGCAATAAATGAGGCTCATGTCATGTTGCCACATGCCACAAAGATCCAGTCGGTTGTTATTTGAGACTGGCCCCCAGGCAAGCAATCAATTATTCATCCATCAATCAAAATCAAACCTGGAAACCAATTAAAACATGTAAATGTGCACGTATTAGCATTCATACCAGGCACATTCTTTCTTTAACCTTCACCCAGTCACACATCTGGGAGCTGATGAGCACAACAGCTGGCTGCTACAAGCCACCGACAGCAATATGAGTTCAGCAGTTTAGTCCTTTCATACAAAGACGGATAAATGCACACAAGGCCCGAAAGGAAGGGAAGCGTCATCGTGGGAAAGGTCCACAAAGAAGAAAGGTGTTAGATTCCACACCTGCACAAGAGCGATGGATCATATAGCACAAACACACACTAGAGCAAACACAAAAACATACAAACACATGGCCGGCCCGGCATACCGACGGTCCCACTCGACCTCAGCCCATACTGTGAAACGAACCCATTTGAGAAGGTGTCAAAACAAAGACTTTTGATTCTCCATCTTCCCTCTGTGGACCGAGTTTGCTCACTGAGCAAGGACCAGTTGAAGGCAGTTTAAAGCCGCAGAGTCAAACTGTTGTTTCCAAGGACAGAATGAAGCATCTCTGATATTGTTTAGTTGTTGTGTTTCCTCTCACGAGTGCAGATGCTTCCTCTAATGGGCCTCTTCCACAGCAGACATTTGGACTCGCCATAGCACAGGTGTCACCAAAGCAGCTGAATGGAATCCATCCATAATTAATGTTTTTATTTTGACGCCTGAGCTTTTCCTACAAATTTTCCAATCGCTTTTTTAAGTATGTTTTGATGAAGGCTTCACTCCACAAACATCCATTAGTTGTGAATACAGTAAAAAATTATCCAAACCATCCAAACATGTGCTTTTTTGCTTTTTTACTTTTTTACTGCGGTGCCGCCTCCTCCTGCCGCCCCACATCTGTTTTTAGAGCAAACGCAAATACGCACCATGTGCGCATTATATAAACCGAAATATTACAGCGTCTAAGGCTGTTAGGCTTTTCTGCTTTCATTGTGTTGTAGTCAGAGATGTATGAAGTACTGCAGTAAAGGAGTGGAGTAGAAGTACAAGTGCTATATCAAAAAACTGACTTGAGTAGAAGTAGAAGTGTTCTTTAAACACCATACTGAAGTAAAAGTACTAAAGTATTCAAAATGTTTTGTACTTAAGTATTGCAAGTAGAAGTATGTAAAAAAAAATGCTACTCAAGTACTGAAAGTAAAAGTACAAGTTCCAAATTAAAAAAACTGACTTGAGTAGAAGTAGAAGTGTTCTTTAAACACCATACTTAAGTAAAAGTACTAAAGTATTCAAAATGTTTTGTACTTAAGTACTGAAAGTAAAAGTACAAGTAAAAGTACTGTTGTTTATATTATTTCAAATATTTATTAAGGCACAACTTCTAATGTTACAGTGTTACAATACAATAGTAACGACTCAGCACATGAAAAATGTATCGGAGTAAAAGTATTAAATTCATCAAAAATATGTAGTGCAGTAAAAGTGGAAGTTGGGGAAAAAAATAATACTTCAAAAAAGTACAGATACTGCATTTTAGTACTTAATTACAGTACTTAAGTAGTTCCACTTCGTTACTATACATCTCTGGTTGTAGTGCAGCAACTAAACAACAAAACAGGTTATGAATGATTTAGATATTTGCTTTACACACATCTGTGCACATCTGTACGTTTACGCTCAAAAGCAGTTGGAGGACGTGCAAAAGCTGGTGACAAAGAGACAAAGAGAAGTCAGAAAATTGTGTGATAAGAAGGTGAAGAAGGCAGGATAAACACTGAGGGGTTGAAAAGGAAGGACACAGAGGAAAACAGCAGAACGGTGAGGAGATATGAACAATGAGAGCAGAAAGAAAGAGGGGAGTGAGATTCTATAAGATACTGTAAGTGGAGGAGGGGGGGACAGGGAGGAGGAGGAGTGGGAGAGAGAGTAAGATGAGGAGGTTATTTCTCAAGGCAGCGTGAACTGGATTCAGCCAGACTTCCATAAAAACAGCTTGGTCCAGACTGCAGCAACAGTCCAGGAGGGGCAGGACTGAGCGGGGGAAGAGTGAGAGGGGAAATGAATACGAGAAATGTGCCCACACACACACACACACGTGCAAAAAAAAAAAAAAAAGAGGATACTCTATGTGCTGCCTCATGTGAAAAACACCACGGCGTGAGCTTCTATCTACGAAAGTCACGCTCAGCCCTCACTTTGAAAGAGGAAGTTGTGTCGAATGTGGTTTTTTTTCCTGAGCTGTGCTGGCTCAGCTGATCAGGATTATCCCTTGTTATTCTTAAGAGCTGTCTGCTGCTAGTAGTTTTTTTTTTGGATAGTGAATAAAAAGATATTAGAGAGAAATCTAGGCCAAGAAAGTAGCTTATGTTAGATTGAAGATGTGTGTCACGGTTCAGACGTTTCTATTCATCCATATCTTGTATCTTATGTGTACGCGCTTACTTTTTGACTTGTATGATCTCTTGAATAAACAAGGAGCCGGATGAGGAGCATAAAGTCTGTCAGCTGTGTGATGCCGTATGGAGGCGTGACTCTGTGCGGGACAAACGATAAGACAAGATGCAGACAAGTTCATACTGGTCCTCGAGGTTTAAAGAGTACACAAGTGGAACACAGATGATTATGTTCTAACATCGCAACGTGTTTTATTTATAGCAACCGGCCGGCCACAAGAAGGTTTGTCAGGGTACGTCTGAATACCCGAGAGGGGAAGTAAACAATAACACTATAGATAATGGCAGATAAAACAACAACAACAACAACAACATAAGATAAATGTAAACAGCAGCCTAACACAACAATATCACAACATATCTATAACTAACACAACCTAAATGAAGACAATAAAAACAACAACAACAACAACAACACTGGCTGCTGACATCAGAGCTGACCTTTAAACCATCATGCTTTAACTTTGAAGGGTGATTATTTTAAATGGCATTTCCTGTATGGCGACACAAAGTCTGTCCCGCTCAACTCAAGTCTAGACGGCATCAGAGGATGACAACAATGAAGATGGTAACCAACCATTAAAGCTGCATCAATTGGCAGCACAATAAGACATAAACACGATTTTGACAACAAGCAGCAACAACCTCCATGAAGCCAAAGCGGCAAAAATGTGCAGTTCCTCGAACGTCCACTCGAGGCTGGCTCCAGAAGTGGATCAGTCTCCATAAGTCCCCATGTTTCACAGCAGAAATAAACATGTTTACAGCATGGTACAAAAAACTGTTTTGGTGTCTATAGCTAATCCCCCCGTTTCCGACAACTGTACCGAGGGTGAATTTATATACAACTCACCTGTCCACATTATATTAAGACTTAAAGTTAAACGTAAATAACAGGGTGGTGGCTTTGATTGACAGGTAGATGCAGTCCTAGGTGGCTTGTTTGAGCCTCAGCTCTATAAACACATCCAGCAGACACGAATCAGCGATAACAGTCATGTCTTTTACCTCCGTTTTGGCCTCTACCACCTCATGAGGGAAACACTCAGGTCTTTATCTGTTACAGTTGCTTTATCAGAGTTTTTTTTTTGTGTGTGTGGGGCTGGAAACAACATCGATGAGACTGAACCAAAACAGATACACATCATCTTCCACATCTTCCCAACATCCCATGGATACTGAATAACAACAGTCATTTTTCATTTCCCGTGTTTACAGATTCAACATAAAATCAGCCCCCCCCCCCTCAATGTGAACGAGTTTGTTTGGGTCTTGGATCTCGGCATGTGTTCTCGAACACATTGTCCCAGGAACTCATATGTTTCTACGGACATGGTAAACACAAGGCTCGGATTACCATCTCCCCTCCCATGCTCGCACGCCCCCTTCACCGCTCTCCTCCTCCTCCTCCTCTTCTTCAACCCCTTCTTTCTATCATTCTCTTTCCCTCCTCTTCACCCCTCTGTGAATTCACGCATTCCTCTCTTTCCTCAAACTTCTTCACTCTCCAAACGTTTTTCCTCCCTCTGACCCCATTTTTCTCTCCCCTCTCTCTTTCTCTACCTTCCCCCTCTTCTCTTTTGCCACTTGTTGTGAAACTCCGTCTTGTGTTACCGAAAATAAGCATTTATAGACATATACGGGTACGAGTAAACAGTGTGTCATGCCTCTGAATGAACATGTGCTTGGTCTCCCTTTGGGATTGGAAGTCATGGAGATTTCTTAGAATACATCTGGGCGGGGACACATCCACACCGGCGTCATCGCTCTGCTCCTTATTTGGAGTTAATAGGCTCATATGTCTGAAAACATGCTGAACAAAACATGTGTACAGAGTGTACACGGAGTTATATCTATCTTAACCTGGACAAACATTCAGAAGCTACTTCAAATCAGGTGTTTTGGGGTCCGTGCCAACAAAAATACTAACTTGTATGATATTAGGTGGAGCTGGTTTGACTTGTGCCCCTGGGTGATGAGCTAATGCCAGTACAAAGTACAAGGCTTAGTGCTGCATGTCTTTGTTCCCCTGGCATCAATCACGCCTAATCAAATTACACGTAGGCTTGTCTTTTCGCATGCATATCTGCAACCTGTTTTACAAGAACCTGAATGGGTCGTCAATCAGCGGTGATTTAAGAGAAGACAATACCCCAAACTGGACGATAAAAGACGTGTAAATTACCCTTCGATTGACGGCTTATCTCGTCCATTTAAAACCATCACGCTCTAACAACAGCTCTGAGATTTCATAATGGATTATCAACGCCACCTTGATCAAATAGCTGTATCATATGATTTCCCAAATCAAAAATCTCATTATCCTCCGTCTGTCTTCAGCTGGTTTCTGATTATCAGAACAGAATAGAAACTGAATGTGTGAATGGTGACACTGATGCATTTCAAGGAAATCACATTTCGCATCAGAAGAAGATTTGATTTCATTCTTTCCTTTATTGTTGAAAGAAATTAAATTAAAAAAAGATCAGCTGCTTACAGCGGAAAGGTGGCAGTTGTATCCGTTCACACAAACTTCATCGTCTGTTTTTAGACAGCTTTACATTTAGACCCACATTACATAAGTCGACAGCGGGGTCCAAAGAAAACAAGTCTTCTAAATTAAGACGACAAAATATGTTGCCTGTGTGTGCGGCGACACAGGCTTCTCCTGATCTGACTCCTGGCAGGACGTCATGAGTGTGTTCTGCCAACAGAGGTTTGGTTGGTTATATTCATGCACAGAAATCATCATTTTTTACAGGTTCAAATGACCACTTTGCGTGAATTTATTGATAATCCACCTGTTTAAACTATATCAAGGCTTAAAGTCGTGCTTAATTAAGCTTTGATTGACCGTTACAGATGGCTTATTTGAGCACCCAGGCATCAAGTCAGCCAGTGATCCACGTCTTTACTGATTTTTTGGATTCGTCACAGGCGGCAGAGGCAGGACGAAACCTGTGGGTGACGTCACGTACACGCTACCCATCACTTAAATCATTAACATAAATAATTATTAAAGCATTTCTGATTCTGATTCTGATTTAAGCTGTCATCGATGAGCACTAGAGGACTTGAACGTGAACCGATCCTGATTGTTTCCACTGATTTTTAAAATCATTTTTAACATTTATTATAAGATTTTGCTTGAGAGACACCCTCATGACATTTCTCACACTTCATTTCTCTTCTGCAAGAGAATATACAGCATGCTGAAGTAAAAAGGGAACTTGAAACAGAAGCATCCTGTTTGCTTCAGCGTACAGTCAGCAGAGCTCGGTGCGTCAGTGAGATCTTGTCACAGTTCTGGCCAACTTCCATGTGTTGTGCGCTCACTGTTTATCAGGAGGGATGAGCATAATTCGTCTCTTAGGTTATGGAGTGTCTTCTCGTTCCCAATCGCAGTAATCTGTCTTCTTTCATCTCCTTTTTTATTCGGCTTCTGCTACGTCTCGACTCCAATGAGACTCTCGACAGCTCGGGGCCTGTGAAAAATATTTTTATGACTTAATCTCAGATTTCATCACATGGTGACTATGCAGACTTAAAAATTAACTTTCTGTGCATCACCATCGTCATAAACCACAAGCATGTTATAAAAGAAACGCCTATGAAGCGAGAATCTTGATATTATTCGACCAGCTGCACACTGTGACACCTCGGGTGCCAGTGAATTCAGATGAGATTGTCTACGCGTCATTTCCTTGTCACGTCTGCAAGAGCTGGAAATGTTCATCTGATGTACTGATTCAATAAATATCTCGACCGTGTGTGTGCAGGGACCTCCTTTCTCTAGAAGCTACCAGGAAATGAGCTAAAATCATAAAAATTCTGGATATTTTAGATGAAACTTTAGATCCGTCGAGGAATAGCTTTACCTTTTGGAAAAGACAGTAAGCTGTTGCTAGAGAAGAGGACTCTGGTCTGAAAGTAACGACATGCAGTGGCCCTGTATTTAATGAACAGATATGAGAGTGTTACCGATCTCTCTTTTTATTTTCTTGGTGAGAAAGCAGGAAACCTGACAGGAAACCAACACGCTCCATCTCACCACACATGATCACGTGCTGTCACTGCATCTCTGTCTTTCTACTAAACTCGGCCTCGTTCTCGATGCATTTAGACGCCTGTAACTCAAACAACATCATCTTCGAACACAGATACTGTGGAAAAACCAGCTTCATCGTCGGGTCCTCGTCGGCGACCTGCATCTCCCCTGTGGTCTGCCTTCCTGGCACCACGGCCATTAGCCTCCATGTTTGCATGTTATTGCTCCAATTTTCCAGCCAGTGAGCAGCAAACAACCTGAAACAGCAGGGTTACTTATTAACGGCCTTATCTGGAGAATCTCCATGCCTTTCACCGCCCGTGCTGTCACCTGCCTGGGCGCAGTTTAGATGTGATAGAAAGGTGGAATGTGGGAGAGGTGGATCGGGTTAAATCGCATAAGAAATTGTTATTGATACTGTAGTGTGTGTTTGCGTGCACATCCTCCACACAGGTATGTGCACAATGTGTGAGGGAAGCTTTACCACAGTGATAAACTCCCGGCTGACTCAGGACATGCCTCTGAACATGAATACACAAACATGCACGCCTTCAAATCCAAATTAAAGGTGTCTATTTACTTCTCGCGTGTCTGTGCGGTAACGGTACGGCGCGGTAACTAAGGAGGCAAAACGGTGTATTGTTTTCAACAGGCCAGGTCGGTTCCGTGACCTCGGTCCAACCGATCACGTGTTACTGAAGTAACAAGCAGCCTGGAGGCGAAAGGCTGCAAAGGTCAAACTCATCAATGAATGAAGACGCTGTAGTAAAAGCCTGGCAGGACTTCACCAAACAACCGGTCGCTGTGTGTACTTCAGTACTATTTTGGGTACACGCAGTGTACTGTGCACTCTGGAAGTAGGGGACCAGGTAACTCCTGGACCTGAAGTGGTTCTCATATGTGTTATTTTCATATTTTGGCAGTCAAATGTCAATGCTGACACTCCGCCGTACTCGAATTAAGACAACACTACCCTGCCTAAATGAACGCCAGAGGTTTACAGTGTACTACGTAGATGTGTAGTAGCTGTTTCTGTCGATTATCTTTGGGTAATCATTTGGATTCCTGATTCCGTGTCCATCGTTTTTCTCTGCACCCTGCACGTCTTTGTCCGTGTCTCCAGGGTTTTTGCACGCACCCCTGAGTCTTATCTCTTTGCTCAAACGGTCCAGTAAGCTGATCAAACACACACGCACACGCACACACACTAATTGATGGGTATACCTGTGACCTCTGCAAATACTGACCCTTCCTTCGTTCGAGCTGTTAAGTGCTGACAGCCCACGCCATGAGTAAAACCAGTGGTTTGTGTTTCTTCCCCTGCAGCTGTTATCTACAAATTGTTTTATCGGGGCGCTTCATCATGTCGTAATTAGAAATGATGCAATTAGAGGACGATCTAATCTAATCAGGCGAAGAACGCCGAATGCACTTTGAAGCCTGATCACAAATTCTTCCTCTATTGATCAGCGAAGGAATGTTGAAAAGAAGAGGAAGTTTCCTTCCTTTGTGATATTTGAAAGATGTGATGAATAATCAGTGTCAGTATTTATTTTATTTATATACAAATACAGAAACGACATTTCAACCGTCTGGGAAGATCAATAGTCCAAACCGGTAACCCATCCTGCATGAGGATGCGTGAAGCTGAGTCACTTTGCACCTTTTAAAATAAGGAAGTAATTCACATTTAAATGCGGAAATGCCCTTAACCTGTGGAGCTGTGATCAAGGAGGAGCTTGATCATCATATAGGATTGTCCTATATCAAACAGGAACACAGTGGCTCTCAACTTTACCCTCATAGTTGACCCTGGTATCAACCACAAGGCACCAAAAAACAGGCCGCACTGTACGGCCGGCAGAATGTCAACAAACCGGCCCACTAACCAGTTCCCTAATGGTCAAGCATGTGTGCTGTGAGTGAGCAGTGTTTCCACAGTGTGTACCCCTCCCTGCTTCACTGACTAGGTACATTTAGAGTTGCAGTGCATGAGCAAGAGAGTCAAAGACAAATATCCGAGTCAGAGTTTGTCGAGGTGACCTTTTATTGTTCCGTCCACTCAGCAAAGTTTGCAACGCCGGCCCTTTCTCGGCGTCGAGATTAGTCGCCGGAGGCGTTATGTAATTCATGAGTCAACAGTTGTTCAGGAAGCGGCGGGGGGTCTGCTCAGGTGAGGTCTCCTATGAAATCGCAGGAGGAGGCCAATAAAGCAGAGTTTTAACCTGAGGAGGTTCAAGACTCCTCGGGGAAAGCACTGAAACACACATAACACACGTAACACGACAATGAGAGTCATTATTCTACGTTTATTCTTTGGTTTTAAATAAAGCCAAATGTCACGTGGATTGCATCATGTCGGCCATGATGTTTCAGCTTATCTTAATTTAAAGGCAGCAGCTCTTTAATATGAACCTTTTTTTTAAGGGTTTTTGTTCTAACTGACAGACCTCGGGTCATTTGCACATCCGGAAAACGACAGACATGTTAAATATCTCAAATATTATACTTTAATATTGACAATGGTGTGGCCCCAGGGGGATAGAAGATTCTCACGGTCATTTGTTTTACAGATACTCTTTTTGTCAGGGACTGCAGCTGGTCTTAAAGGTCGGCTCTGGAAGCTGGATTTATCAGCAGCATGGTTGGAAACACCACAGCAGTCTTGCAGCATGCAGAGTGAGCAGTGTCATCTCAGCGTGTGGGCTAAATTTAGACTGCTGCTGCTGCTGCTGCTGCATCTTGAATAATAAGTGTGAAGAGAGGGAAGTGCAGGACAAAGAAGACAGAAAAAGGGTTGCTGCAATCTTTGCTCGTGCTGCCTTGTTTCAGGGGTGGGCAGGGAAGTTTGTGCACAAGTGGCAGGATTGAATTTGGGTTGAACAGCTGATAGGTGGAGGTGGGAGGTGAAGAAAAAAGAGGGGAGGATCCTGGAGAAGAAGGAAAAACAGGCTCTCTGGGTGGGAGGGGTTTAGAGCAAGAAAGAAAAGAGGGGGGCGGTCCTACTGTACTCATATGAAAGAGCAGCATGTATATTTACCCAAATGCAAGCTCTCCTGTTCAAGCGCAACACAGGTCCTATGTTTGGAAGCAGACCCTGAAAGACTTGAGGAGATTTTTGTCTATCCGTCAGCTCGTTGCGCAAAGAGAGGATGCGTTTTGTCTCTTCGGCGCACACCTGGAACAAGGAAACAGTGAGAGCTTTTAGTTGTTTTTAAAGATTTTTTTTGTTTTTGCTGGTGTTGTTGTTTTTTTTGCTCAACAAGCAGAAGCAGAAGAAGTGAAGGACTAATTTCCTTGTGTTGCCTTTTTCTTTTTTTTAAAAGAAAAGGAATCCAAGTGGAATATGCGCGTTTTCCTCGGTTACTGGACTTGATGTTTAGATTGTGACCCGGTAGCACCACCTGTGACACCGGCAGCGCAGTACAAGAGTCAAATCTGGTTGTCAACTGCGCCAAAGTCCTTGAAGACACCGTCTAGGTTGCAGCCAGGACTTTTGCGCCGCGGACGCACTGATTTTTTTAAAAATATTTTTGCATGTTTTTGATCATCTGATCATCACCATTGTCACAAGTTGCTGACAAGATCAACTTCCCTCATCGGATCAAGTGCGGCGCGTTTCAGTGTTCGGCGGTTTTACGCACAGAAAGGAGACGCTCAAAAGCTCAAGCCGAGGCCGAGGCAAGCGCACGGAACCAGCATCAGGTTCTGTTAGAAGATTAAAAAAAAAAAAGTCCAACCATCAAAATGACGGACGGTCCGAGACAACGAAGCAGCACGGCGGGATCCTCCAAGGATGCTGCCGGTGAGGAGTCAGGAGGTGGAGTTGCGCTCAAGAAAGAAATCGGGCTTGTGAGCGCCTGCGGCATTATTGTTGGTAAGTCTTCATCATGGTTTCTACTTGATGTGATCTGTGGAGGTTCTCGTGTCATCTATCTTTAAGAAGAGTTCAATCTGGGGAGGCTGGACCTGGTTGTAGATCACCAGACTTGGATGAGAGGTGCATCGTCTTCATGGATCTACAACCAAGTCCAGTTACCCCCAGATTTAACTCCACTCAGAGATCTGCCATATGGTGCAACCAGCCTTTTAATAAGCAACAGCTGAGGAAAGTGTGTTTGAGATTTGAAGAGAGTAAGAGGGGAGGGAAATATGCAGCCTCTTGTTTTTAGGTCCTCAGCTGCATTTGGGATCAGATTCCACTCCAATCCAATTAGGAACATAAAAAGTTTATGGCTGACAAAGGACCTGCAGCTGTGCACCGTGCCACGACAAACAATAATCGAGGATGTGCTTACGGTCTGTAAACATTAAAGGTTACAGGATTAGAGCCACACACACACAATCTCAGTGTGTCTTGCATCAGTCTGGTGCTCTGACCATCATCCCCCCCACACACACACACACAACCTCATCTCTGATGCTCAGTGGACTCACATGACTCACGCAGTGAGACGGCAGGCAGGTAACACGTGGACAACATGTCCTGCAGCCATAAAATACTAAATCCACAAGAGCAGATTTGCTAGAGATATACACGGCTGTAAAGTTTTACTCATCATGAGTAATCTGTCTCCTGCAGACCTCTCAACTTATATTGCATCACGCACAGAGACACACGTCTATACTGCTTCCTGATTAGATTCATTAGTTACCCACGTGTATGAACAGGAGTGCTTTTTTAAGTATTTGCATGTATAGCAGCACAAAATATGATGTAGGCATAACCGGAGAAGCCATGTGTCTTCATACCAGGGCTGCAGCTAACAGTTATTTGCATTATCATTTAATCTGATGGTTATTTTCTCCATAAATTATGAATTATTTAGCAGAAAACAATGAAAACACCTCTTACAATTCACTAAAATCCAACTTATTATGATACGACACAAAGAAAAGCAGCAAATCGTCACAATTTAGATGCTTGAACTAAAGAACATTTGTGTTTTTTTAAGCTTGACAAGTCATTCAGACGAGAAATCATCGAACAAAATAGTTACCAGTTGATTTTCCGTGAATACACTTGACTTGCTGCAACTGTTGAACCCGATTAGAAATGATTTAGATCGATCGTCGGCAATGAAGCTCAAATCATCCGTGACCGTATCTGCTGGATAATGGGAGGGGAGTGACACAAATGTAGAAGCGGGGCTCTTCACGTGGGCGACGGCAGACGATCGATCAATGCAGACGACAAACAAGACGAGATAAAAACCATCAGATCGATCGATACGAAATGTGGCGGGCCGATCAGCCGCCGAATGTGTGGGCTTCGGTTTTTGACCTTGGGAGGGCGAGAGAGAAAAGGGGAGCAGTGGTGACTCATTCGTTCATCATGTGTTTCCACGGTAACGGGAGGAAAGAAGGCAGACGTGAGAGTGTGTGGATGTGTGTGCGTACACGTGGGAATTCCCAAGAGAGACAGATGGGAAGCTGGGAAAACAGGAGAGGAATGAAGAGTGACCTTGGCATTACAGTGTTTTTGAGAAGGCTTTGTTCTTTCTCAGTCACAGTGCAAGCTCTTTATTGGTAGAATAATGTTTTGTTGCAGCGTTCCAAGGCAACACTTGTCACAAAACCTCAATATAAAACGCCCTGTCACCCCCCTGTGCATGCTGACAGCATCTTTTCTCTGCAGCCCCACCCTGAAGCGTATCTGTGCAGCAACATGTAGATCATGTTCAATCACTTTATCGAGCACCCTGACTATTAAGAATCATGTTGGCAGCTCTGTGCCTTCTTAAAAGGATTTTTTTATGGCCCGTCCGGAGTCCATACCACCTCAGCCTGGTCACCAGACTGTTCTTTGCTGGCTTTTCTTTTGTCCTCGACCAAGTCGCCCATTCATGCTCGTTCGGCTCACGTCGTGCAGGAGAAAAAGGGGACGTGAAGCGAAGTCAGGTGACTCGTCTGATCTTTTTCATTGTGAACATGCCCCGCTGGGGTTTTCCAGTGAAAAGAGGCCGAGTGCACCAAGGACATCAAATGGTTTTATGGCCCATTGTACAAGCATTTATTACACACACACACACACACACACACGCTCATATATAAACCTAGAAATGTGCAAAGCAAAGGAATTAGGATTAGAAGTGAACTTTTGGCCACTTGGACGAAGGCCACACCCTGATAATGCTGTTTTATTAGCTCGTCAGGCTTGAACACGTCTGAGCTCGACTCCGATCGATGTGTTTTGTGATTAAATTGCTGCGACGACTCGATATTCGCATCACTTTGATCGAACATTGAGCTCGGTTGTTGTCTCTTTTATCACGACTGCCGAGCAGCAGGTCGCCTCAGCTCGATGGCTGTTTGAACGAGGATTTACCACTGGCGGATAGGCAAGAACTAATCTTACAGGGCTTAATGAAGGCTGATTAGGCTTATATCTTAATGCTGCACAAACACACACTCGCTTGTTGATATTCAAAGATCATAACAAATAACTCCCAACAAACTCCGGCTCTCGGGCGCGGCGTTTGCATGTAGGACATTAGATAAACTCTCAATCTCAAAATCAAAAAATACACAATCTCACGTCGTCATTACATTTTATTCCAACCTTTATTTAGTCTCATCAAGTTCTCTTGTTAGGCAGCAATAATAATGAGTATGAGTACATCTGATCGACAACTAGTCGATTAATCAGTCACCCGGTGGGCAGAATTAATCGATTAATCGTTTAGGTAAACGATTCATCGATTAATCGGTCACTGATCGACAGAATTAATCGATTAATCGTTTACTTAAACGATTAATCGATTATCGGTCACTGATCGGCAGAATTAATCGATTAATCGTTTACTTAAACGATTAATCGATTATCGGTCACTGATCGGCAGAATTAATCGATTAATCGTTTAGGTAAACGATTCATCGATTAATCGGTCACTGATCGACAGAATTAATCTATTAATCGTTTAGGTAAACGATTCATCGATTAATCGGTCACTGATCGACAGAATTAATCGATTAATCGTTTTTGTAAACGATTTCTGTGTTTGTTGGACTTCAGTTTGGGCATTAGATGACTGGAACAGACGTTCTTCACCAAACGATCAACCAATTAATCGTGAAAATAATCAGCAGATTAAATCATAGTGAAACAGCCGCCAAATTAGTATTCAGAAGTCAGAATTAAACAGAACTGCTCCCACTGTGTCCTTTAAACTATAGTAACCTTTATTAAGACCTCAAAAGAACCTTAGAGCAGTCTGTGAAGTCTGAAGCGGAGCCTCGGCCTCAGCCGCTGTCAGAAGACATCAAACGAAGTCCAAAGAGGAACAGAAATGTGTCTGAGACCGAGCCTCTTCCTTCGGCAGAATTAATCGATTAATCGTTTAGGTAAACGATTCATCGATTAATCGGTCACTGATCGACAGAATTAATCTATTAATCGTTTAGGTAAACGATTCATCGATTAATCGGTCACTGATCGACAGAATTAATCGATTAATCGTTTTTGTAAACGATTTCTGTGTTTGGAACAGACGTTCTTCACCAAACGATCAACCAATTAATCGTGAAAATAATCAGCAGATTAAATCATAGTGAAACAGCCGCCAAATTAGTATTCAGAAGTCAGAATTAAACAGAACTGCTCCCACTGTGTCCTTTAAACTATAGTAACCTTTATTAAGACCTCAAAAGAACCTTAGAGCAGTCTGTGAAGTCTGAAGCGGAGCCTCGGCCTCAGCCGCTGTCAGAAGACATCAAACGAAGTCCAAAGAGGAACAGAAATGTGTCTGAGACCGAGCCTCTTCCTTTGTGAAATAACAATCCGAGCGACAGAGCAGGATATCAAAATATCCTGCGCTAAAAGAGGCAGGGGCCTGCGGCGATTTGTAACAAGAGTAAAATGAGTCAGATGTGGTGATTCATGCTGCTGCAGGTTTGTTTTTATCCAGAGTGCTTCTGGAAAATTGATCCGAACATGCAGTAGATCAAGGTCAAGAGCGAGCCAGCACTTTTTTTTTTTTTAAAAGAAGCCGTGTTGCCCCTCGGCACAGCTGGAGACAAAAGGATGTAAAAAATGAAAAAAAAGAGCACAAGAACAGGAAATCTGAAGAGATTCCACATCGGTCAGCATGTCGACATGTGCGACCCGACCACGTGACGCGAACATGCAAGCGCGCACATTCCCACATTTGCAAAGTTGCCCAAACTTTTACGCCGCAGAAGCATATCAGGGGAGTTTGTGCCGAGTCAGCGCATGACAGCCAGATGTTAAAGGTCAAAGCACCGAAGACCTCTGCTGCCGTAAACATGTCGACTCAATCAGGGGTCAGGTGGTTTGTTTGCAGTCTTGTCTTTTTCTTTTTAACCTTTTACCTGCAACTGGAGTTACATAAGTTATCTGTCTTCAACCACATGCACGTGAGACAATTGTTATCTGTCTAAGTTGAAGTCATTTGCATGTCCTCCTTGCTTTCAGTCGAGCACCTGGTTTGGCTTACGGTCAGATCTGTCCGCAATTAATCATTATTATCTGATTACGAATAAAATAGTGTATATATTGGTTTAATCCAACCTTTTTTTAAATTATTTGGATTCTAAGTTTCCAGATTCGTCCGTCTAATAGCTGAAAATCTAAAGACCTGCAAATATTTAACATTTTTTTACATCATAAAAGATATGAATGACAGCCACGAGTTATTTATTGTAGTTTCTTGGCAGTTGTAGCAGGAAAAATGAGCAGCCCACGTGCAATTTCTGCACTCTCCACGCAGAATGTGACAGTATCATTCATACCTTTGACTTTTGTACTGTAAAATGGCACTCAGCCTGTAATCCAGTCAGCCTGTTATGATTCAAAACCTTCAACCTTTGACCCTGACGCCTTTTTTTATTGGCTACCGGGTTCGAGCACAGTCAGCCGAATTCCGATCAGAGGCTCCTGACCTCCGACCTGGGCTGAATCTGTCCGGAGGCTCGGCCCCGGGTTCTTTTCATGTTGGACCGGACCCTCCATCTCTCAGCCTTCATCTCTCAGCTCTTGGCAGTCTGATGGTCATTGAACCTGTCAGGGCATTATTCTCCCCCGTCTGCATCTACCTCTTATCCCTCCTCCCTCTGTGCACTCTTTAACCCCGCCGTCTCTCTTGCTCCATCTCCTCATAACTCCGCGCTAAGTCAGCAGATTACAGTGTTCCCCCTGCATCTCTGTTCAAACTCTGCTCTCTCTCTCTCTCTCTCTCTTTTTGTTCACTTTGTCGGCCACTTTCTACCCATGACCTCGTTCTTTTTCCTGTTCACTCTGTCTCTTTCCTGCTCGTTTTCTTTATCTGGCCACAATGCCGCGAGTAAAAGTCCCTCAATAACTATAAAAAAGAGAATTTTTACTCGACTGAAAACACCTAGGCCATCGCTTCACTCGTTTCTCGCCTTCCTTTAAAAGTCTGCGAGCCACAGAAGCTGGACGTGACACGATCCAACTGTTTTCTTGCGCTTTCCATGGCAACTAAGTGGATTTTAAATACCTATCCCGCTTTCACCTGTGCCCCATTCACACACACACAAACAGTACGACTCAACACAACATTGAAAACAACCTCTTTATCGCTTTGTAACCCGACTCTCTCTCCCTTTCTTTACCCTTACTCTCAAACCAGGTAACATTATCGGCTCGGGTATCTTCGTCAGTCCGAAGGGAGTGATGGAGAACGCCAGCTCCGTCGGCGTGGCCTTGTTCGTCTGGATCATCACGGGGGTCATCACCGCCATCGGGGCGCTGTGCTACGCCGAGCTGGGCGTCACCATCCCCAAGTCCGGGGGGGACTACTCATACGTCAAGGACATCTTCGGAGGGCTGGCTGGGTGAGTAACCGAGAGGTGTAACCCCGTAACATCTCTAGGTGTGAGATGAGTCAGGATAATAACGATAAACAGACTTGTATCACTATGCGCCATGTGCAGGAAGTGGTGGGTTTGTGGTTTTCCAGTTTGGGCGGGGGGGTTTTTTATTTACCGTTCCTCTGAAACGTTTTTGAGAAGTTATTATGAGGCGTCCTATTTGTGTAATAGTTGTAGTTTTTACAGACTCCCAGGTCAGTAAAGTTTGATAAACTCCCATCAGACACTGGTAAAAAACTATAAATCTATAAAATACTTGACCCACTTCTGGAAGAAGTGGCCCCCCCGAACAATTAAAGTTAATTTGACATGGATTTAGTGTGTCTAGATTCCTCTCTTTATCCTGGTGGATGAGGCTGCCGATGTAGGTCAGGCATCCTGATCCAAAGCGGGGGGTCTTTTCGTGTCGTAACAAACGCTGAGCAGATACCGGCAGTCACGGTGCTTTCACAGTGACTCGCTGTTATATAAATGTCAGGTAGTTGCGGTTTTGCATTTCCTCTCAGCTCTTCTTCTTCCATTCATGCATTCATAGTCGGGTTTTACAACATACGACGCTTACAGCCAACGCTTGGGAACCGCTCCGGGTTCATTTCCGAGCAAAAACAATATTGTTTGTTAGCATGGGTTTCACACACACGCTGTGCCTTTGCCCAGACTATAAACACAGATTAAGACCATTGTTTTTATTTCTATCCTATCACGAGGATACATACAGTATATCAGGTTTATTTTGGGAGAGGATTTCAACCAGACATAACAGCCAATGATTGTTTTTGTCCCTTTTGTACAGTAGCTATCAATACACATCAATGAACTTCACATGCTCGGTTTGAAGTGTTCGGGGGCCACTCCAGTTTTCCTATGCCCTCTCTTAGGGATAAATAAACCGTGTTCAAGGCGTGTTTGCTTTTGTTGTCCTGCTGCTTTTATCCCACATGTGTGTGTGTGTGTGTTTGTGTGTGTAGGCGGGCCAGGTGGCATGTGCGTATAAATCCATAACTGCAGCATAGGATATATGTACACTGACGGCTTGTAAAGCAAAAAAAAAAGGGAAGTGCTCGTAAAAAGTTGTGCGCTCAAACACAACTGGAGTGGACAATGTTGTCCAAGTACAAAGGCTCTTTTGTTGTGTCAGACGAATGCTGGTTGTGTTACACCCAAAATGTGACTCCTATAGATGAGGCAGGATGCAGGGAGTTATTGTATAGAAGTGGCCAGAGCGGGGTTGTCATCTTGGATTATATTCGTTAAGATTATGTCAAGTGTTGAAGTTTAAACAAATCTACAACGCCATAATCATTTAAGTCATTTTTAACCAAAAAAGGCAACAACTCTTTGAATATCTGCTACTTTTCTTAGTCCTTTGAAAATTTTACTATCATAAAATTTTTCAAAAATTTTTTGGGACTGTTTGTCAAACGAAACAATTTAAACACGTTGATTTGTTCTTTTGGAAACTAGGCGATTGTTCTGAATTATACAGAAAATAATACATACTGTATCAGCGCTAAAAAGTAGTAACACCACTAAATCCTCTATTCACAGCCATGTGTACTACAATGTAAAGAAAATGGAAATTTACAAAAAATACGGTACTTTTCTGTTTTTTTTTATTGTATACAAAAAAATCTGTAAAATTACGAACATGATCTGTAAATTGACAACAGAACGTATTTAAATGTTTTTAGGTGTTATGCCATATATGACAAATTACAGTTATTTACCCTTTACCCTTTTTTTTTTTTACAGTATACGATACTACTACAAACTAATATACAAAAACTTTCACAGAGCTTTGGTTTGTTTAATCTCTAACAATGCATCATGTGACCTGAGTTTATCACGCGTTTAGAATATGAGACCCACTTAGCGAAGTAACTCTACAGCTGTCAAATCAAAGTTAGAGATATTTTGTGTAATTAAAGTATAAAGTTGCACAAAATGTACAAGTACAAACGACAGTTCCTTGTGGAAAGGTTCGGCCGGCGTTGTCCTGCATTATAATTTACATTTTTACATTAAACACACGCATTCCAGTTAGACACAATCCTGTTAACGCAGCCAGCTGTAATGATCCCTCTGTAAGCTTTCAAAGAATTTCATGAAAAAAACCACCCCTGCTCTCCCTCATCGCGCCTGTATTAATGTGTTTGTGTAGCTCCAGTGACACAGTGTGACTCCTCCTGTCATGCTCAGTCTCTTTCCGTGAGAGGACGACCTATTTAAAATCACCTACTAGCTACGATAGAAATGACTGCATGAGATGAAAACATCAGCGATGTTCGACAATATTGCATCATTTAAACAGACAGACAGTTTGATGTTAGTCACCCCAGTTACACCAGACGCCAGAATCTAACAAATACTAGTCTGGTTTCCAGTCGAGGGTTTTTCTCCTCTGACTAAAAACCTTTGAGGGGAAATCACAAAGGCTTCAAACTGAAACATGAACGCGAAAGAACTGAAACTTTCACAGCAGCCGAGTTTCCTTTTCGCCGTCACTACTTTTAGTGTCTGTTGAGTATTTTTTTCCCATTGTTTAATTGTTCAGCTTTTAAAGTCTCACAAAATAGCTTGTTTCTCTGATAAACACACAGATATTGAACTTAAAATGACAGAAAATTAAGAAAAAGCGGAAAATTCATGGAATATTTTTAAAACATTTGACAAATGACTCAATTGGCACTTGGCAAGGAAAAACTTCCTGCATCCCGCAGACAGTTGAGACAGTCAATCGGAAAATAGTACATTTTGTAGCCAGTTAGGCTGGTAGAGGCTTGACATAAGTATAAGGATGTAGCATGTACTTTTTTGTGATGTATTTCCTCTTGTTTATCACCCTACCGGTTCTCCCATGCCTGTTTGTTTGTAACCGTGCCACCCTCTCTCTCCTTTTCGTCTCAGATTCCTGCGTCTGTGGATCGCCGTGCTGGTGATCTACCCGACCAACCAGGCTGTGATCGCCCTGACCTTTTCCAACTACGTCCTGCAGCCTCTGTTCCCCACATGCTTCCCGCCAGAGAACGGCCTGCGTCTGCTGGCCGCCGTCTGCCTCCGTGAGTAAAAACGGGATCACAGGACTTACACACGAGCATGGCACTAAATTAGTTTACCGGTAAAGTTAGAAATGGGTTCATTCAAACTTGTTCAACAAGTGCTTAAGGGATGAGGTGTGTCATCATCACGATTATTTATTAATTACAGGGATTTAACTGAAACAGTCACGCAAATCTAATTCTTCTCTGCCTCTGTCGTTCTCTTTCATCAAATGTATTTTCTTCGAGAGAAACTGGTTTCCCTTTAATGTGCGGGAAACATGCTATGACAACGCTCTGACTGCTCTGCCAGAGGTTGAGAAATTATATGTTGAGGTGCATTCTTAGAGAGTCTTGAAGGAGAAGATCGATACCACTGTCAGTCAGAAAGTTAAGCAGTAACCGGTTAGTTTGAAAGAGTGGTTAAATGGTACAAAAACAGCTCTGTCCAAAGGAGTCAAACGAGTGGATTGATGCCACTTTCGTGTCTACACGAAGCAGCCTGAGCTTATAGAAAGAATCAATGAAGATATAACATGTTAGACGGCGAGCTTTAGAGGTGCTGCGATGTGGGTTTTGTCACCTATGGGCACCTTTGTTCCCCACCCTGCTTCCTGTCTTAAGTCGAGCTAAACGAAGCCATTTCGAACTTTCCTCGTGAACCAGTTCTCAGCTCAGGCCGCACATGCTGTACGTTCAGTTTGGATCAAAGAGATTGTAGAGATTTTTTTTTGGAAAAGTGCATATCGCCTGGAGTTAGAGCAAACGGATTCAAATTGCTTTATGGGTTGCACTTGTTGAGACATGCTCAGATATTTAAAACTGCCACAGAGTGCACTGTAGAAGAATAAGAAATAAGTGACGCTAAGGGTTGAGACACTTAGCAGTGCAGCATTGTTCGTTTTGTCGCAGTTGTATCATCAAAGCTGTTTTAAAGGATCCGATTTATCACTTAATGTCTCGGTTCGCTGCTGTTTAACCCTCAGTCAGAGAATCAGCAAAGCAGCTAGAGAAGTGTAGCACTTAGTGGCGAAAATGCGAAGACAAACGCTGCTGACATGACAGCGGTCGAGTCAAATCCCTCAACAAAGTTCGCACACACGAGCAAAATACCGCAAGCCAGCCAGAGAGACAGGCGTGGACGCCGAAGAAGAGTGCATGTATTGTTTGTGTTCGTGCATTACTATGAAGCAAGACGTGCGAAGGATTATATAATAACGCCGTTTAATCCCGCCTGTCAGATATAACACATCCCGCTTTAAGATTGACGAAAATATGTCGCAATCAGCGGAATGACGAAATCCAAAGCTAAGTGCTGCCAAAGAAAAATATCCTGCAAACTTATTTGTCAATCAGTCAATTAAAATGTTATTTGTACAACCCAAAGTCACAAAGTACGTTTGCCTCGGAGGGCTTTACAATCCGAACAGGGAGTGACACCCTCTGTCCTTAGACGCTCGGTTCAAGTGAGGAAAAGAGAGAAAGAGAGTTTTCAGTAAGGGAGATGTGACTGCATCTTCAACCAATACCATACCTGACTAGGCATAACCCTGAAAGAGAGACAGACATGTGTACATTTGTCTGCCTACAGTCCTTAGAGATCAGTTTACATCCAAGACGACGTCCTGTGACATGCCGTTCGCTGGTCAGTCAGCATGATATCTCAGAAATATTCCAACAGTTACTGCACTTTATGCAAATCAAGTGTTTTTGACGACATTTACAAGAAAAACAGGATTCTCCAACTGCAAGCTTTTGCACAAAAAACGAACTGAAACAACAGAGAATCTGCAGAGGTGGAGGTCTACTCCGACACTAGAGGTTACTATAAAGCAAGTGTTTAGTAGAAATGAAAAGAAAGCTGGGGGAAAAAAAAAGTGCCATAGAAATATCTTAAAGCACTGGTTCTCGAGTGGTTCAAGCACCACCACTGTTGGTACTTGACTTCCCTGCGGAGTACCTCCACATCAGAATAGACCTACGCTGTTGGGTTTTAGCACAGAGAGAAGAGTATTTTCGGAGGTGGTTCGTGGTATAAAAAGTTTGGGGTCTACACCAAAAAAAAAACGAATGACTCGTTCCTTTGTACATGCATGATTTAACTTTCTACTGCTTCGGCGTTTCGGATACTCTGCTACCAATCACACAATCACAAAGAGCACTTCCTCTTTGGCTTCACAAGAGAGTACAACGATGGCAGTGGCCTGCTTTTTCTTTTTTTTTGGATTACAGATGCGTTGACCTACATTTACCTGTCTTTCTTGGCCTACTTCCACTTTGCGATGCCTTGAAGCTAAATGTGCTGAAACCTGCTGGTCGCAACTCTCAAAGCTCAGAAGAGTGATGTTTCTGTCTCCCTCTCTCTCTCTTTCTCGTGTTACTCGACAGATGTTGTCAGACGGCTTTCGGAGACAAACCTGAGTTGCTGAGTTTGTGGATGTTTTTGTTTTGCTGTTGTTGTTCAGAAAGGGGAAAAGTGGGTGAGAGGTTAAAACTGTTTCCCCTCAACTCTGATGTCATCCTTGTTTGTTTCCGCACATTTCTGCGATATCGGCAGAATATTGAATCCTTATTTAGCCACAAAGTCGAATCACAACAAGATCCCATGACAGTTAAACCAGGTCTGGTCACTTGGTCATCCAAGGTGTACCATTTCAAAAACATCGTTTGGGATTCACCCCGGGGTGGGGGTCCGTGTGCGAGGTCATAACTCTTGCCGTGTTTTTGAGCGAGCCCATAGTTAACCCAGCGAGTTTCCCACACACACACACATTTTGTATACTCAGCTTACAGACAGCTGAGCGGGCCCTGCGGCTCAGCGCTTCGGAGAATGTGTCCTCAGGTGTTAAATCCCAGCCTTAAACAATCAACAAGAAGGAGGAGGAGGAGGAGGGTGGGAGGACATGTGTTGTTACTATGGCGCAGTGTGTTTACAGTGAGGTTTAAGATGTAGGATCAGTTAGCTGCATTTGCATTTATTGTATGTGTGTCTCATTTCCTGTTTTTTGTGGTGGGAGTACAAGCAGCAGCTTTCACTACAACTCTGACGTTCTACGAACAAGCCCACTCTTTGCACTTCTGTATCTCACACAGACACAGGTGCAGGTACAGGCTCCGCAGGTGCACATACATTTATATGTGTACCTACAGACCCACTGCATGTTTGTATCTGCTTTGTGTCTTTTGCCTCCTTTTTATACCACGAACCACCTCCGAAAATACTCTTCCCTCTGTGCGTGGCACAAAATCATGGCACAAAATCCAGCAGCGTAGGTCTATTCTGATGTGGAGGTACTCTGCAGGGAAGTCAAGTACCAACAGTGGTGGTGCTTGAACCACTCGAGAACCAGTGCTTCCCCCCAGCTTTTCTATCAAATACTTGCTTTATAGTAACCTCTAGTGTCGGAGTAGACCTCCACCTCTGCAGATTCTCTGTTGTTTCAGTTGTTATTTAATGCGATGAACTTAATCCCACAAAGAGTCGGTTATTTAATGGCCCCTCTGTTGGCCTGCTGAACTCACTGGCCTGTCGTATCCAGCAGTGCAACTCAAATCCATTTTCTTTGTTAGATCAGCCGCAAGTTGAATAGAATTTTTGTTTTATCTTTCCTAGATGTCAGACGGACGGAGTTTGATATACAGCATTGTTGTTCTTTATGATTGTTTTTTTATCGCTATCAAACTGAGTGGGCTCGTGACATGTCATTCTCAGGTATATGAGGGTTATCTGTATCTGGTGGTTTATCAAATCAACACACCCTGACATGAAATGACTTAGTAACTGACAGTTAAACAGCCAAACGCACTCGTGTGCAGGCGATAAATCGAAGGTGTAATAATGTAAATTATGAACTAGCACTCATTCTGTGATTTTACCCTCAAACTTCAGCGTTTACTGCAGCATTTTTGAGAGTTTTTAACCACATCTCGTGGTTTTTCATAGACAGGAGGAGCTAACTTGAATCGTTGAACCTACAATAGGTGGTAAAAAAGTTGTAAGAGATAACGGCTGCAGCAGCAGTCAAAGGTCGTGCAGCTTTTTAATCTCCCTCCACTCACTGACATGAGGTCAGTTCACTTTCAATCATCGTGAAAACTTCAAGGCTGTTGACCCGGCTTCTTTTGTCCCACCAGGTTATCAGTAACCGGTTTCGTAACTTCTTGGTAAATTATCCGAGTTTCACTAGTACTACAAACGATACAGTTCCTTTACGAGAGCAATAAAACAGCCAACACATAAACCCTTATCTATAATTTCACTCCGTCGTTTCCCAACTCGTCAGCACAAACTCAGATTGTGCAGAGAAACGTGATTCAAACCGGACAGATTTGTTTTAAATTCAAGCGGATAAGCCCAAAATCGCCAAAGATATCAACATGTCAGGCTGAAAATCTGGAGAAATGATGCACAAGACACGCAGAATCTAATCTGATAGCATGGAATAAGTTGACTTTAAGGCACTTCAGGGAAAACCCAATGAGAAAAACTGGATTTTAAGAGGTAAAATAATACTAACTCAGTGTTTTAATGTGTTTTTTCTTGTGTGTGCTTGTAGTGCTGCTGACATGGGTGAACTGCTCCAGTGTGAGGTGGGCCACCAGGGTGCAGGACATGTTCACCGCCGGCAAGCTGCTGGCCCTCGGCCTCATCATCATCATGGGCATCGTGCAGATCTGCAAGGGTAAGCTCAACCGACGCCATCTGTGCTCGGTGGTTTCTCTATGCTGAACTCGCTCGCGGTCATCGGGGACGTCTTCAGTCCTTTTCGGGACAGTATAGACTCCCCCCCCGTGGACGCCACAGGGTTCAGTGAGTTGCTGAGACCCTCGACTCTTAGCTTTCACATACGCCTGTGCGGGTTCGCTGTCACAACATGGATTAGGGGGCCGCAGTAAAAATAGGCCCTTGTAACAACAATACGGGGATTTCTGTGCGAGTGTTTGAAGATAAATGGAGAGTTGGGCTGATTTGATGGGAAACTTTAGGTCGTATGGTATGTGAGTGCAGAAATACTTTAATGCAACGAGATTTCTAAAGATCACAGACCCAGTTGGGAGATCACAGTGGGGTTTTACAAACAAGGTGTTTCTTTTACTTTTCTCCACACATCTATGCATTTGATAGTTGGGTTCCTCGCAGCAAGTCCAGACTTCAGTGGAACCAAGCTCGATACGATCGTGCAAACGAGACACAAAAGAACCAAAAGATTTCATCTAATCTTCTTCACCGTCTTCCCCGCTTGTAGGAGAATACTACTGGTTGGAGCCAGCCAATGCCTTCGAGCCTTTCCAGGAGTACGACGTGGGTTTGATAGCCTTAGCTTTCCTACAAGGCTCCTTCGCCTACGGAGGTTGGAACTTCCTCAACTACGTCACGGAGGAGCTGGTGGATCCCTACGTGTAAGACACTTTACCTGGTCGAACCAACGTTCTCACAATGCTGAACGGATCAATGCATCGGTGTATAGCTAGATTTTAAAGCGGCTTTTTTTCCAGAGATTAGCTGTTACATACAGACTGAGCTTCCAAGTTTAATCCCTGATCCCTTTTTTTCTTAAAGCTCCTTGAGATTTATTCAATTTAGCATGTTCTCACTATCATTCCCAGTGGCTGGCCAATGACCTAGATACGTTTATTCATTTCCTCAAACAAACCCATGTATTTTTAATAACCTCAGTATCCATTAATACCCCTCCCCTAAGGTACAAGTTTTAATTTCCTACCTCAAATCCTCCCCCCCCTCTCTCTCTCCCTCTTCTGTCTCCTAATGGTCGCTCTTTTTTTTTTTTATCCTCTCCAGGAACCTTCCCCGTGCCATCTTCATCTCCATCCCCCTCGTGACCTTCGTTTACGTCTTTGCCAACATCGCCTACGTCACGGCCATGAGCCCCCAGGAGCTGCTGGCCTCAAACGCCGTTGCCGTGGTGAGTAGCTCGGAGTGTGACGCAGAGGGACGTCATTCAAACACACAGAGCAGTATAACTCTGTCTCCCTCTAGTGATCCCTGCTGGTCAATGCACAAGTGTTTTTAATTGTACATGATGAAGTAAGCATCTAACCGTCATCCAACCCTCTAACCGTCATCCTCCTACTCCTCCATCCCAGACGTTTGGTGAGAAGCTGCTGGGAGTCATGTCGTGGATCATGCCCATCTCTGTGGCTCTCTCCACCTTCGGGGGAGTCAACGGTTCCCTCTTCACCTCTTCACGGTTAGTTGGCCCCGATAACGACTTCTAACCTTCAACCGACACTTGAATTGACTCCCGATTCAAACTTTTCTTTGTCATCCTCATCTTCGCCCTCTTCATAAGTCCCTTCCAAACTTTTCTTCTTCATCATATACAGTGTAAACGTGCTATAGATTTAACTTCTGCTTATGTACTAACTTTTGTCTTTTTCCGTCTCTCACAGGTTGTTCTTTGCTGGAGCCAGAGAGGGCCACCTCCCCAGTCTGCTGGCCATGATTCACGTGAAACGCTGCACTCCCATCCCTGCTCTGCTCTTCACTGTAAGTAGCGCTCTGATAAATCTAATTAGACGAAGACGCTACAGAGAGAGAGACCACAAACTATCAAACTTTCCATCTCTGACCCTCCTTTTCCTTCTCGTTCCTCAGTGCCTGTCCACCCTGCTTATGCTGTGCACCAGCGACATGTACACTCTCATCAACTACGTGGGATTCATCAACTACCTCTTCTATGGAGTCACTGTCGCCGGGCAGATTGTGCTGCGTTATAAACAGCCCGACATGCACAGACCAATCAAGGTTTGTCTTCTTTTTACAGTATATCTTGCACTTTATGTACCAAATAATGCAAACACAAATACATGCAGCAATGCACGTCTGCCACATATTGTCATCTGTACTAATCTGAAAATAACAGATGCAAACAAAGCAAAGGACAGCTCAAATATACTTATTAGGGAAGGTCTGTAAACAATGTATTGCAGTCAAGAAATGCCAGAAAATATGATTTTCCTGCATCAAATCAATCTTTAAAGAGAAGATCAATCATAATCATCAGATGAGCATGAAAGCCAGATTCAAAATATTTTAAAACAGAATTGAAGCTAGTAAAATTAACACAAAAATATTCACGATACTCTTTTACAGAGTGATAAATCGGAGTATGTTTCCAAGCAGCCATAAACCTTCTGAATGCTGCCCTCTAGTGGCGCAGACGGTGTACTATCACAGATTAAACTACAAATAAATTACAGGTTGGTTGTGTCTACACGGGTGTAATAAGTTGTTGTTCTTGTCTTACAGATCAGCCTGATATGGCCGGTTATTTACCTCATCTTCTGGGCCTTCTTGCTCATCTTCTCCCTTTACTCCGAGCCCGTGGTGTGCGGCATCGGCCTGGCCATCATGCTGACGGGCGTCCCCGTCTATTTCCTCGGAGTCTACTGGGACAATAAGCCACAGTGCTTCGACGCCTTCGTCAGTAAGTGAAGCTTAAGTTGTTCTCATCTTCCTTACCAAGGGTTAGATGATTGATACAACTCTCATGTTATTGTTGAGTATGTAGGGAGCTTGGGTTGAGCTGTAAACACTCTTTTCAAAGTCCCAAATAATCCCGTACATAAATATAAAAAAATGATTTGGGTTTACAGGGAGGTACTGATTTTTTTCTTCTCCTTCCAGATAAGATGACATACCTGGGCCAGAAGTTCTGCGTGGTGGTTTATCCGGCCGAAACCAGTAGCAGCGGGAGCGGAGAGGAAGGAGAGGAGATGAAGGAGGCCAGGTCTCCTCTGTCCAAGAACGAAGAGGACAACCACAAGTCGGCGGACTGCTAAGACGCCTTTATCTCCGGCACCTGGCCCCGAAATAAACAGACATACGCAGACGCACACGTGTGGGCGCGCGCAACACAGTTTGTAGTGGATATAACTGATCAACACTCGTGCCCTCTCTCACACACACACACACACACACTCTCTGATATTTTTTATTTGGGTTTTTTTTAGCAACATTTCAATCAATCATTTCCGTGCCAAACGTAGTTTCGAGTCATATGACCTCCAACTTTTCTTGTACAGGGTCTTTCAACAGTGCAATAAAAAAAGCTCCTCAATGATAAAAACACATTTAACCGTTAATACTTTTCATCCTCGTCATCGTCGTCATCACCCTGCATCTTCTCCACCACACACTCCCTGCACACTCCTACTGTAAGGACTTCACTGCACAGTGATGAAAATGTTGCGTTGTCTTCATCCACTCAACACACCAAAGCTGTATTTTGATCGTCGAAAAAAATTAAGATCCAGATCAAGTCATTTCATGTCATGAAGTACACTAAAGTACTGTGTTTTTGTTTTGAAAGGTGACTGTGATTCCGAAAGGTTTTTGTTTTTTTCTTCTTTTTATTTTTTATAATTGTGATAATTGTTTATATCATGTCGTCATTTTAGTTTGAATATGTTAAATTTAGTTTTGTTGATATTCGTTTTTTTCTATATACACCTTGGCCTTTTTCTTTTTCTTTTTTTTACACTCTTGCAACAACCGTGAAAGCTGACGTGTGCTGGAAAATTTGTGCACAATTGTTCTTTGTTGATTGCCTTAATTAGAAAATATTCTGTATTCGGGTGCCGCTGCAGCTCCTTCGTGATGCTTTTAACGTTTATGGAAGAAACAGTGTCAGTTTTTTTTTTTTTTTTTTTTATGTATGGACACTACACAGATAAACAACCCATTATAACTGCAAGTCCAGCATGGACATACGGTAGATGACTAGAAAGGATAAACCGATAGATACATGATGGATTCCTACAGCGACACACGTGAATGCCTGTGTTTTATGGCAGAAAATATTTTTGTAGCTTACCATCTGGCTTTTTTTTTTTTTTTTGTTCTTATATATAATATTTTTGATCCATGCAATTCACTAGAAGAGATTTTAGTGCAATATTAGTGCAGGCACCAGCAAAGAACACGCACCCATTCTACGTCGTCTGGTAATAGTTATGTATCTGTACTTATGCTGTATATTATAGTAACAACACTCTTGCATACGTGAACACACACATTGTGTACTCTTCGGGTCTTTCTATAATCTATTAGTCTCTCAGGGCATCCCCGCTGCCTTCTCCTTACAGACACACTGCCTAAAACTCAACCGATCTATCTTTGCTAAAAATGCCTGTACTGGTGCTTTTAGAGATTTATTTCCTCAGGATCTTACAAGCTATCCCCGCTCCCCCTTCCAAAAAAAACAGGCATTCACAGACATGCATGAATGAATATAACTACCAAGAAAGTATGGTCAGAGTTAAAGCCAGTATCGTGTATGTTTCTCTTGTTAGCTGTAAGGGGGGACAGGGTGTCTTGGATGTCTTTACAAGTACAATGATTGTGTTTTGTGCCTGTACGGTTATTGTGTATTTCCAGTATACACAGATGTCATGACAGACTGTATATTGTCTCTTAGTAAATAAAAAAAACAACCACTGACTAATGTTTTAATTTGTAATTCAGGGCCTCATTTATATTTAAATATATATATCTTTATGTGATCATGTAAAAAAAAAAAATTCAATTTCTAACATATTAACTGAATTTCACACATCACATAAATGAGGCCTGAATATGCTGCAGCTTCATGTGCAAACTGTGCAGACAGCAACTTCAGTGAAATCGAATCACGCTTGCTGAAAGTCTGAAGAAACCGATTTTGTTTTGGACTTTCCTGCCGCTCGAGGTTCTCCGACAAGCTGCCGCCTTCTCCTCCTGCTTTAACTCAAACCAAAACTGGCCTTCAGAGTGGTGGTAACATGTGTTTATGTTGTACTGGTAAATCTTCTCCTAGAAATACATCATCTTGCTACAATCTTCCTGATGGTAATGTTATTTCTAAAATCATTTTGTGTACACGTCGGTCTCTAATTTAAGTTCTACCTACCGTACCATTCTTTGACCGACGTCTCTCTGGAACTTCTATTTTTGTGTTTAAAAAATGTAAATGTACATATTGGTGGTGAGTGTGCGACAAGAATAAAAATGAAAAAATACATGCGAGTGTTTTAGCGACTCCTTTCTACAGCCAAATTTTCAAACGACAAAGAATGGCATTTTTCAACATGAGTTTATTCTTCTGACAAACTGATCCACAGCATGGGTCATTCCTGTGCACGCTAAGAGGGCAGCGGTGGGAAGATTGCATCTCCGAACATACAAACAAGCTCAACAGTATCCATGTAAACCGAAACCGCCGTCAAGACACCTTCCTCAGTCTTCTTAGCAGTAAAACGTGCAAAACACATTCAATCTAATGAAATGATATAAAACATCATCCTACTCAATGGACACACTCAGTTTACTTATGATGCATACTTACGGTACATGATTTAGGATTAGTGGCAGGAAGTTTTTAACGGACACGAAACTTTTCCCTTATTGGAATAGTTCCACATTTTAGGGAAATACTCTAATTTACTGTACGGCAGTGGGTCAGATGAGAAGCCACAATAAGACTCTCTGTCCGGCAGCAACAAAATCCACCTGGCTGTCTCTAAAGCCGACTAATGGACACATTATACGTGTAGAAATCACAATTACAAAGGGTTATGCGCTAGACTACTTCTTGGTTTCAGCCAGTAACTAACTTGCTTCTCCATTCGGTTCCAGTCAAGCACATAAACCTCCAAAAAAACTCAAATTTGTTGTTTTAAACTTGTTTTTTTTGGGGTAGATTCACAAGCCAGAGGTTTACAGGAAGGTTTTGTTTCTGTCGGGCAGAACGGTTTCCCTCCGTTTTGAGTCTTTGTGCTAACGGCTTACGGCTATTGTCTTATTTTAAGAAAATATGAAAGTGGCGTCCGTCGTCTCGTCGAACTTTCAGCCAGAAATCAAAACATAATCTCCAAAATGTCAAACTATCCTTTTTTTTTTATACATCAAGCTGACCTACACGGGTGCTCCACGGGAGAGTTTTGATATGTTGATACACCCAGCAGCCATTTCATTTTTGCGATTTGCAGAGAACAGAATAAAACGTTTGTGACTAAACCAAGGATAAGTTTCCTTGAAGCGTCTTTAAGCTGCAGCGAAAAAAACAACCTCTGTGCTTACATGCACAGCTGTAGAAAAACACGACGGCTTTACTGCTAGGTTTCCGTAGCGACCAAATAAGCTCAATCTTTAGCCAAATTGTAAAAGTAACTTTGCCTTTTTTCAGCAGCTTTAACATGTGGAGCGTCTCACCGGGGCAATGTTACAGTGAGGGGGGGAAGTGTTTGCAGCTGTGGGGGAAGTGGCTGCCACGAGTAGAAGAACCGATCGAACTCTTTCCACCAGTGGCTCTGTGTTGCCTACAACGCCACCCGGGAGGTGAGGCGAGGTGGGTGCAACCGCTCAGTGTAGGCATCACGAAAGAAGCTAAGGCGTGTTTTTCCAAGCGACGGCTACAACGCAGGCTCGGAGTAGAGGCTTCTGGGAGAGCGGCGCGCCCGGCCTCCTCCTCCACCTCCTCCTCCGCCGCCTCCTCCTCGCAGAGCAAGAACCAGATGGAGAACAGAGCCGCCCTGGATTTTGTAGTCTGCTGCTGTTTTCTCATCGTTCCTGAGACAAAACAGAGACAAAGGGAACGCAGGTGGGTAAGTTGGCTTGGGTTTCTCGTTTACTTACATTTAGTCATTTAGCTGATGAAAGGGAAAAAAAAAAATCAAGGTCCTCTCTGAAGAGCTGGAGGTCTTCAGGAGGTTTCTGAGGGACGCTGTGATCTGGTAGGAACTGGTAGGACGTTCCACCAACGAGAAAAGTTTGGATTGCCCCGAGCTTACGAGGCGTCGTTCATTGAGAGGAGGTAACAAATATCTGCATAAGGGGATCTTAAGTAGTTGGGTGCAGAACCGGAGACTACTTATCATGTGTACTTCTTGGGTTGACTGAAAACTTGGTGCACTGCCGTGTTCTAGATCATTTGAAAGGGTTTCACTGTGCAGGCTGGGAGGCCCGCCAGGAGCCGTGAGATAACCACGGCCTGTATTAGTAGCTGGGTAGCACGTTGAATCAGAAAAGGCCTGATTTGTCTCTTCACCACGATGATTAGAGATTAGTTCGATCGTGACCCCTCAAAGATACAGGGAGTCGAATTTCTCGGGCGTAGCCGATGGTTGTTAGAGTCACATGAGGTGAGGCTGAAGTGTGAGGGATGAAAGGACAGCATTGTAGGTGCGGGATAAGTGGTGTCTGAGGCTGTTACGTGTGGCCAGGAGGTAGGACTGTGTGTTTCTCTGTCTCTCTCAGCACAGAGGACACCTCAGGTGAGACTTATTGTATCGTCAGCTTGAGCTGACTTAAGGAGGTGTCTCTCTCTCTCTCTCTTGTCTCTCGCCCTGCAGGTGACCTGGTGAGAAGGTTGAGGCTTCGGTTTCCCCGTGCCATGAGCAGGGTTCCCACACTTTTTTCATGAACAAATTCAAGCACTTTTCAAGCACCTTCAAGCACCAGTTTTTCCATTTTTCCAGCACCTTTAAATAGGTAGCCTACTAGTTGTGTTTGCCATGATGGTCATGGGAAGCGCAGCGGTGCCACTGTATGGCATAATAATATGGGTCTAATTAGCATTATTTCATATGGTGGTAGATTGACTGTTTTGATTTTTAACTAATTGTGAATTGGCTTGTATTCTCAGCTTGTGAGCGGTGTATTGTGTAACTACCATAGCGCAATAACAGTGACCAACAGGTGTGGATAGTAGTCTACTGTTATTTCTCGGCAGAACACCAAGCGAGTATGATAACTGAGTTCTGCATGTAAAGGCATCGGATCAAGCGCGTAGCCGCTTAGGAAACATTTTTGTTTCCTCTTGGTTTATTGAGATAGACATCGCACACATTTCAAGCATTTTCAAGCACTTCACACAAAAAAAAAATCAAGCATTTTCACAACCTTGAAAACACTGAATTGAAATTCAAGCATTTTCAAGGAATTCAAGCACCCGTGGGAACCCTGATTGTAGGTGCGGGATAAGTGGTGTCTGAGGCTGTTACGTGTGGCCAGGAGGTAGGACTGTGTGTCTCTCTCTGTCTCTGTCTCTCTCAGCACAGAGGACACCTCAGGTGAGACTTATTGTCTCGTCAGCTTGAGCTGACTTAAGGAGGTGTCTCTCTCTCTTGTCTCTCTCCCTGCAGGTGACCTGGTGATGAGGTTGAGGCTTCAGTTCCCCCCGTGCCATGAGCCCATTGAGCCTTTTTGTTATTTTAGCTTTGGAGGTTCCCTGGTAGTCCTGTTTTCGTTCTTCTTTTCTTTTCAGTTTGGTTTAATTTGGGGGTGGACACTTGGTACGACGGCCGTACCAAGTGTCTAACCCTTTTTTGTTCAGTTGTTTTCTTGGGAATTATTTTTGTTTGTCTTAAATTAATAGATTATTATTGTTTTTGTGGCAACTTTTTGTCTTCATGTTTTCTTTTTATATGTTTCAGGCCTCCTCCCTTTTTGTTGAGTGAAGGTTTCTCTTCTTCTACATCTTTTCGAACCACCTGTCTTCCCTGTCCAAGACGCGAGCATCATTGAGTCTAGTCTTTCTAGTTCCTAGTATTTGGACAAATAAACAGTCCAGTTTCTGCAGACTTCACCTTTTTCAAGGCGTTTAGCTGGACATATGATCACACACAGGCAGTACAGGTTGTGAGGTTTAGTTTTTAAATAAAGTAATTTTAATCTTACATCTGTTTCCCACTGTAGATCAGCCTCTGCTGCTGCGGAGGGATACCTTCTTTCTCCTCCACCCTTTCTTTGATGCGCTCCACCTGCAGATGGACATGAATGCAAACACACAATGCTCAATATAAAACATGAACACGAGCATGCAGCACACATTAACCTATGAAATATGGTCACATACCTTATCTGTGGGCTCTATGTCGATCTCTATCTCCTTGCCTGTGAGTGTCTGAGTCACAAAACAAACAGACAAACATGTTTAGGTCATTTTTTCTTGATTGATAGATTGTTAACGCTCGCGTTGCCTTACCTTCACTTTGATGAGCATGTTTGTTGGCTTGTTTTTCAATCAAATAAACCGGTTTAATACAATAACTGGCTCTATTGATTTAATAAAGCGGTGTTTTGGTGAGGACACTCGATATACCTAATGGCTGTTTCCTCTGTGTGTCCCCTTCCCTCACCTACAACCGCCTCCTCAAAGGTTCCGCTTCAACTTAACTTACGTATTTATCTTCATTCACCCTCGAGAAAAAACCCGGCAAAAAATATCTCACATTTGCGTGAGTATCACCGCAACAGAACCAGAACTAAACCTATCCCCAAATACTTAAAAAAAGCCCTTACGACAGTAAGACATTGTGTCGTAAAGCGAGTCTCGCGTTTGTAGTTTTTCTAACGAGTTTTCTCGCCGGTTAAACCGCTGTAAGAACTACAACGTAAACGTCAGTTGGTGTCCGCCTCCGTAACGCTTCCCCCCCGCACACACACACACACACACACGACGACGACGACGGTTGGAAAGGAAACAACCGGCTCACACACTTTTCTACAGGTAAATACTGCATTTCTGACAAATATACAAGAAGCTGCACTTATTGTTTAACCAGTAAGACATTCTTTGGTAAACTATTTACAAGTTTAAGCAAATAAATTCAGATTTTCTGACACTTTAAACCGACGTAACCTGAATTTTGACGTTGGTTCCTGCTACATAAGCGCCGCTCTTATGGTGTCTGTCAGTAAATATAGCCTCTCTGAGCAAACACCGACTATTTAAAGATATGCTTATTACATTTAAACACAGTTCTGACATTTTAATGGTTTTCCTTTCTCTCCCTGCACCATGCCTAACGACATGTGATGAACGTATGAAAGGTTATCCTGACCTTTGTCCTCCCTCCTGACCTTTGACCTCCCTTCTGACCTTTGACCTCCCCCCCCCCCCCCCCCTCTCTCTCCCCCCCCCCCCCCCCCCACAGGTTCACTTTGGCCCCATTCCACTTTTGTTTCCGTGACCTCCTGTTTCCAGAAATGCCTCGCATCGAGAACGACATCAAGCTGGACTTCAAGGACGTGCTCCTCCGTCCAAAGCGGAGCACGCTCAAGTCGAGGAGCGAGGTCGGTACACGCATCATCTCATCTCCATGACTGGCCCTTGCTCGCCCTGGGTGACATGAACATCCACTTAGACACCTCAAAGCTCAGCAAACTGGTCCGCGGACCTCCTACTCACAAAGCTGGCACAAGAAACACTCGAAACTTTGTTAAACCGCGACCCTCTGCTCCCCCACGACCGCTGCAACCTCCGCAACTTTGACTCCAACCCACTTCTCCTCTATATCGTCGAGCTGGACCCCCTATCCCTGACCATGACTAACCCTTACTCGTACTCCACTTAGACACCTCAAAGCTCAGCAAACTTAACTCCGACTGATCCGCAACTCCAACCCAATTCTCCGCTCTACCTCCAGTCAGCACATTCTTCTCCCTAAAGGTTAAACGTACCCTCCCGATGGCTGCGCACAAAGCTCAGAGCTGCTGACAGAGCTCGTCGCTTTACTCTAAACGTGTGAAAGTTAAAAAACCTAAAGAACTCGATCGATTTTAGCCACAAACCACAAGCTGACACATAAATCTAAGCTAGAACACTAACGTCTCTCCTGTCCTTGCCTCCGACCAGGTGGACCTCATGAGGAGCTTCACTTTCAGGAACTCTAAGGGCAGCTACAGAGGAATCCCCATCGTCGCTGCAAACATGGACACGGTGGGGACCTTCGAGATGGCCCTGGCTTTGCATCAGGTAGATCATACATACATCGTTTGAGATCTTGTTGTCGGGGTCAAACTAGGTGAGCCTAATTTAATCCAGGCAGTGAGCGCTGTAACGCTTAATAATCCCTATATTACAAATGAGGACAGGCCCTAGTGTCTCCTTCCTTTGCCAAAGAGCAGATTAAAAACGGGAGGTGATCTAGTCTTAACGATCCTTGATGAGTATTGGCGGCTAATGTGTTATAAAAAGATATTTTTATAAAACCTTCCGAGGAAAACAAATTACCTAAGTAAGACGAGTAGCACCTCATACATGAAAGAAAGATGTACTCATATGTTGCTTAATTTAATGTTCTCTCTCTCTCTTCAGTTCACTCTCTTCACCACGATTCACAAACATTACTCCGTGGACGACTGGCTGGAGTTTGCGACGAAGCATCCCGAGTGCGTGAAGGTACTCGCAGTGTTAATTATCACGTAGCCCTAAATCTCAGGGAGATTATCAAAGGTTGTATTTATCTTCACACGTCTCTCTCTCTCCCTTCTCTGTTTGTCTCCCAGAGCGTCGCGGTCAGCACGGGCACCGGTGACGGTGACTTTGAAAGGATTTCAGCCATCCTGGCGGCGGTGCCCGACCTGCAGTATATCTGCGTAGACGTGGCCAACGGCTACTCCGAACACTTTGTCCACTTCGTCAAAGACGTCAGGGAGAAGTTCCCCTCTCACACTATAATGGTCAGTGGACGGCTGCCTTTAAACGCCGGCATCTGGACGTGAGAGTGTTTACGTGTCGATGTTTCTCTGTAAACATTCTCTTGTTACGCTCAGGCAGGAAACGTGGTGACGGGTGAGATGGTGGAAGAGCTGATCCTGGCCGGCGCTGACATCATCAAAGTCGGCATCGGACCAGGTGAGCCCGCTAACACGTTTCTACGTCTGTACAGAACACATCACTAACTCGAGGTTATCTGAATCTAAGTCATCTCTTCCTCCGTGTCTTGTTCGACAGGCTCTGTGTGCACCACCCGCAAGAAGACAGGGGTGGGGTACCCCCAGCTCAGCGCTGTGATCGAATGCGCAGATGCAGCTCATGGCTTGGGTGGTCACATCATCTCTGTGAGTGACTCTCTTCTATGATAATCCAGAATTTCTACACAGTTAAAGATGCTAAAGAAACAAATGACTATTTATTAATAAACTATTTATTAATCTACCTAAAATTTCATTGGTTAGTAGGTAAAATGTTTCAAAGCCTGTCCGATGTTGTTTTGTGTAATTCAATCCTCTCTTCTCTCCCCAAGGTCAGTGTGACTTAGATTAGATTATCTTGCGTGTCCAGGCTCATAACATCTCTTCTCTCTCTCACAGGACGGGGGATGTACTTGCCCAGGAGATGTCTCAAAGGCTTTTGGTAAGTTTTTTTCTCTCCAAAGTTGCACTAAGAATTTCAACCGCAGCGAGACTTCTCACTTTTTTTTTTGGTTTGCTCTTTCAGGTGCCGGAGCAGACTTTGTGATGCTGGGCGGGATGCTTGCCGGCCACTCAGAAAGCGGGGGCGAGGTTATCGAGAAAAATGGCAGGAAATACAAGCTGTTCTATGGGATGAGCTCCGACACGGCGATGAAGAAGCATGCAGGAGGCGTGGCTGAGTACAGGTAGGAGTCCGTGTTGATCGCTAACCTTACAGAGCTGTGCACATAGCACATATTTACTCTCTGTTCTTTTGCCTCCAGAGCGTCGGAGGGGAAGACGGTCGAAGTTCTTTACAAAGGTCCGGTTGATGTGACAATTCGGGACATCCTGGGTGGGGTCCGCTCCACCTGCACCTACGTCGGCGCGGGCAAACTGAAGGAGCTGAGCCGCAGGACCACTTTCATCAGGGTCACCCAACAGCTCAACACTGTGTTCGGCAACGACAGCTGAACGTCCGGCTCGAACCTGCTTCAGGTGTCGAGGATAAGTCTGCAGCACTGCCTGCCCAGACACACGTGTTAGTAATTAAATACTGCCATTTTACTATACTTCTTATCGATTTTACAGTTCCAGTTCTTTGAACTGGAATTTCAATGCAATTTTTAGCGTGTTGTGTCACAGACTCCGAGTCGCTTCACACTCTGAATGTTACTTCTTTTCATACAAGCCAAGTTTTCCTGTGAGATACGAGCTTGAGCGAGTCTTTAGCTCTTTGCAGGTCTGCTGTCTCATGATTCCAGTTGTTGTTTTTAGTTTTTTTTTGTTTTACATGTATGCAACTCTGTAGCTGTTTATGAACAATCTCTGTGCCGACATCATACTGTAAGCCTTCATCACTCACTTAAAATTATAGCAAACGTTTTAAATTATTTAGAAGGCCTAAATATATTTATATATATATATGTATATGCAGCTGCTGTGGCTATTTTACAGTTTTTTAGAAATTCAATCATTCCATCACTCATTAAATTTTGCACTTGAATATGAGATTTAAGAGTCTGACATTTAGTTTCCATGGTGTCATACATTGTTTCCAGCACCTACTACTGCATAAATATGTTTGTAGGTGAATTATATTTGGGAGAATTTACACATGGACCAGTCTATGCTGAATGCTAGAGCAGATACACTGTAATGAAATGCTGAATTCATAGCAGAGATGTTATTATGTAGATTTCTCTTCCGGCTGCTCCTGATCAGTACCAAGGTTTGTGCTGGCTTATTGTTAGTAATATGCACATTTAAATGAATTTATTATTCATTATAGCCTTTAAATTAAGTGGTCATTCAGTGTAATTAGTCAGTATTGAAAATGGTTTCATTTCACACACAGTCTGTTGTTTGTTTCTTATTACCTTTGTCTTGTTTCATTTTTTACTGTCACGTCGGTGTAAAAATGGCAAAATGTAAAATTAAGAAGCAGTTTGTTTTTTGTTTTTTTCACTTCATGTTTCGACTAGTCAATAAAAACATTCCACATCTCCAAACTTCACTGGCTTTATTATTAATCAGGTCGATCACAATGTAAATACAATATGAGAGACATTGCCATTCTGAATTATTAAAACCAGAGTCTGTACAGTAACTGTAAAAAGTGAGAGCAATGACACATCCACTACAAGTAGATGGAGACACCTTAAACTGGGAGGCAGAAATAAGTAGAAACATTAGCACTCTACACAACACTAATCTTCAAGATTTGTAATCATCCAGTGAACGCAAATAGACATTATTACTGTAGATATTTGTAGCCATGCACTTCTTAGCTTTGTACAATGATTAGCAATCATCAGTGATGTCCCACCAACTACTGAAGCTCACAAACCACCTCTGTGCTGTATACCTTGTTAATACATGCTTCACAGCAACAATTAGCCTGGTGAGAATGGCCCACTCCAAAAGTTTGCACCCTGGGAGACTGAAAGGCGGACGTGCCAAAGCCAAACCCGCTAGAGTCGGACGTGCCAAAGCCAAACCCCCTAGAGTCGGACGTGCCAAAGCCGAACCCCCTAGAGCCAAACCCGCTAGAGCCGGACGTTCCAAAGCTGGACGCAAAAAAGGCTTTCTGCTGTTCTAGCTGGGGAATATTTGGACTTTTTTCCTCTCCTAGTTGAACAAAGGGGACCAAGTCCAAAGTGTTGAGGCCCATCTCAATTGTGATTATTTCTTCCCTCTGGTGCCGTCCAGTTCTGCTGAAGAAGGACAGCGAGGAAGCAGCACTGTTCCAAAACACTTCAACCATTTCAGGCTGTGCTTCATTTGCGAGTTGTGTCTTTCCTCGATGCGTGAGAGAGCTGAGCTGGTTATCTTTGCAGCACAGACCATAAACAGGTCCGCCCATTAACTTATTTACAGAGGATTTGTCACATAAACCAATGGTCCAGTCACAGTCTTTGGAAAGGCTGATCACCCACCTCTGAATGTTAGGAGAACAGGCTGAAAGGCCATGAACTGACTGGGTACTACTGATTAGAAGAGTGGCAGAACATTGTCCCATCCAACTATTGTAGAAAACCATCCTTTTGTCTTTGGACAGTGACATGCCAGGGCTCAGATTCTTTGGTTCAAACATCTGCCTTGAAGTAGTAGGCAGAAGCTCCTGGTGGTTCTCTGGGTCAACCAGAGTCAACAGGGATCCCCATAAGTCGTCTGCTTGCTCTAATATCTTTTCACCATTCTCTCTCATCTCCTTAACCAGTTTGTCACGATCAGCGCCAGGCTCTAACCCTTTCCTCAGATCCACAGCTTTGGCCTTCTCCACATCCTGATGCACCTGAGAATACATCTGCAGGAACCTGTAGGTGTCCTTCTCGTTCTGTGCTGCTTGCATGCTGTTCTTGCTGGTTTTTAAGGACGTCATACGAGCAGAGACTGAACTCTGGACACTGGTCAGGGCCATGTCACGCAGTTTAGTCACAGCCTCTATGAGACGCACACTGGAGCGACCCAGCTTCTCTCTTTCACTCTTCTCCCACTTTTCCAGACTCACATTCTCATCATCAGTTTTCACCTGCTGCTCAGCATTCAGCCTTTCCATGAGCTCTTTGTGGGCCGTGGAGAAGGTCTTCATATTGTGTAGGCGGTGCTGGTCTTCGATGGCGCAAGAAACACACACACAGGTCATGTCATCCAAGCAGTAGTACTCCAGGAGTTTTCCATGTTGGGGACATTTAGTGGTCCCACATACAGACATGGGATCAGTCAGAGGATGGGTTTGTAGCAACACAGGAGTGGTCAGGTGGGCCTGGAGGTGCTGGACGCACATGGAGATCTCACATTTCATGCAGGTCTTCCGTGCTGGTTTCCTGTCCTCCCCTGTACACATGTCGCAGAGGATAACTTGTGGGTCCTTTTGTATGTTGTCCGACATGTTACAGAAGCAGGAAGTCCTTCAATATATTTCCTTGAATATTATTGAATGTTGAACAAAGTCTTCAGGATCTTCCTTGTTGCTCTTTGTTAAGTCTGTTTTTTGCAGGAAGTTGATTTTGTTGGATTGAGTTGTTTGCCTGTGTCTGGTCTGAAAGCAGCACTGCACACCAGTTTCGATTTCTACTAAACGATACAATCAGGGGGTGGAGTTTGAATTTGCCTGCAGCCTCTGTTAGTTTAACTCTTTCTGTGTCAAATACTTTTGCACCTCTCGTCATAAAAAAGCATAAAAACTATGAAATTCAGATATTTATCAGCCCTTGATAATCCAGTGTGGTCCCACATGCAGACATGGGTTCAGTCAGAGGATGGGTTTGTAGTAACACAGCAGTGTCTGGTTTCAGTGTTGGGTATGATTTCATTTCACACAGTCTGTGGTTTATTTCAAACTATTATTATCAACTTTGACTTGTTTAATTTTTTACTGTCACGTTGGTGTGAAAATTGCAAAATGTAAAATTAAAATGCTTTTTTTTTTCACTCCATGTTTCAACCAGTCAATAAAAACATTCCACGTCCTAAAACCTTTCTGTTTTTATTGTTGATCAGATCATTCACAATGTATACAAGCTATGACAGACATAAATTCCTTGCTCCATTATTCCATTCTGAATTAATTAGACCACAAAGTGTAAGATATGTGAGAGCAATGACACATCCACCACCAGTAGATGGAGACATACACCTTAAACTGGGAGGCAGAAATGAGTAGAAACATTATAGTCAAATCAAAATAACATTGTTATACCATGAAGCAAGAGACATTCATTTGCTTATATAGTATGTGATATATATTTTTAACACTATATAGTTGCACTCTATTTTCATTTGACAGCAACTTAACACTAATTATTAAGATTTGTAATCATCCAGTGACAGCAATTAGACATTATTACTGTAGATATGTGTAGCCATGCACTTCTTAGCTTTGTACAATGATTAGCAATCATCAGAGATGTCCCACCAACTACTGAAGCTCACAAACCACCTCTGTGCTGTATACCTTGTTAATACATGCTTCACAGCAACAATTAGCCTGGTGAGAATGGTGAACAAAGTCCTCAGGATCTTCCTTGTTGCTCTTTGTTGACTCTGTTTTTACAAAAAAAATTAATTGAAAGTTGATTTTTGTTTGTTTTGAATTTAGTTGTTTGCCTGTTTCTGCTCTGAATGCTCTGCCACAGCTACACTGCACAACAGTTTCGATTTCTACTAAACGAAACATTCAGGGGGTGGAGTTTGAATTTGCCTGCAGTCTTTATGTTTGTTTTGGTTTGGCTTAGTTAAGTTAGGTTATCAGGCAAGTTTTACCTCCCACATTAGAAATGACCAACACCCATGGGTGTGACAATTTATTCATGAGATGTTGATTTCATCACATTTCCATCTTTGGATTTGCTTCACTTTTCTTAAAAGACTCACTTTAAATATACTTTGAATATGTTATATTTATGAGTGAGATCTTTGCCCTGACTGCACTATTTATTCGTTTGACTGCAACTTAACACTAATCATTAAGATTTATAATCATCCAGTGACAGCAAATAGACATTATTACTGTAGATAATTGTAGCCATGCACTTCTTAGCTTTTTATATTGATTAACAATTATCAGAGATGTCCCACGAATTACTGAAGCTCACAAACCACCTCTGTGGTCCATAAGCCACCAATAAATGCTCCACATGAACACTTAACCTGGCGAGAGGAATGGGACATATTACCCCAATTATTGCCATTAAAGTGGTAAATCTTCCCACAGGGGCACTTCCATTGCTGCTGGGGCATATTTTGATCGTTTTCCTCTCCTAGTTGAACAAAGGGGACCAAGTCCCAGGAGTTGAGGCTCATCCTAATTGTGATTATTTCTTCCCTCTGGTGCCGTCCGGTTCTGCTGAAGAAGGACAGCGAGGAAGCAGCAAAGTTCCAAAACACTTCAACCATTTCAGGCCGTGCTTCATCTTCATCCTGACGTGTGATTAAGGCAGAGGAAACTGTGTGTTGTTGTTTCACTGCTTTGGTCATGTCAGTTTTTCTATTTTCACAACGATCCTCAAGCTCTGTCGTGAGAGAGCTGAGCTTGTTATCTTTGCAGCTCAGACCATAGACAGGTCCCTTCTTCCAGTTATTTGCTGAGTGTTTGTCACATAAACCAATGGTCCAGTCAAAGTCTTGGGAAAGGCTGATCACCCACCTCTGATAGTTTGAAACAGACTCAGTACTACGGATTAGAAGAGTGGCAGAACATTGTCCGACCCAACTATTGTAGAAAACCATCCTTTCGTCTTTGGACAGTGACATGCCAGGGCTCAAGGTCTGTGGGTCAAAGATCAGGTCTGAACGAATAAGCTCCTGGTGGTTCTCTGGGTCAACCAGAGTCAACAGGGATCCCCATAAGTCGTCTGCTTGCTCTAATATCTTTTCACCATTCTCTCTCATCTCCTTAACCAGTTTGTCACGATCAGCGCCAGGCTCTAACCCTTTCCTCAGATCCACAGCTTTGGCCTTCTCCACATCCTGATGCACCTGAGAATACATCTGCAGGAACCTGTAGGTGTCCTTCTCGTTCTGTGCTGCTTGCATGCTGTTCTTGCTGGTTTTTAAGGACGTCATACGAGCAGAGACTGAACTCTGGACACTGGTCAGGGCCATGTCACGCAGTTTAGTCACAGCCTCTATGAGACGCACACCGGAGCGACCCAGCTTCTCTCTTTCACTCTTCTCCCACTTTTCCAGACTCACATTCTCATCATCAGTTTTCACCAGTAAGGCCTGCTGCTCAGCATTCAGCTTTTCCATGAGCTCTTTGTGGGCCGTGGAGAAGGTCTTCATATTGTGTAGGCGGTGCTGGTCTTCGATGGCACAGGAAACACACACACAGGTCATGTCATCTAAGCAGTAGTACTCCAGGAGTTTTCCATGTTGGAGACATTTAGTGGTCCCACATACAGACATGGGATCAGTCAGAGGATGGGTTTGTAGCAACACAGGAGTGGTCAGGTGGGCCTGGAGGTGCTGGACACACATGGAGATCTCACATTTCATGCAGGTCTTCCGTGCTGGTTTCCTGTCCTCCTCTGTACACATGTCGCAGAGGATAACTTGTGGGTCCTTTTGTATGTTGTCCGACATGTTTTCAGAAGCAGGAAGTTCTTCAATATATTTCCTTGAATATTATTGAATGTTGAACAAAGTCCTCAGGATCTTCCTTGTTGCTCTTTGGTTGGTTTTGGCAGAAATTTGACAATGAAAGTTAAAGTTAGTTAGATGTTTGCCTGTTGCTGCTTCGATAGACTGAGCTGTACTCTCCAGCAGTATCATTTCCTGGAAAATAAACTTTGTGCATATGAGTGATCACCACCCATAATAAAATGTTTTATCACTGTAGTGTTACCTTGTTTGCTCATAAAAAGCCTCACCTTACCTTATCAGCCAGAACAGATTAATGATATACGACTAAAATCTACACACTCAACTGCCAACTAAAAGTAACACAGCACCCTTATGAAAGTTCCAGTTTATAATTTTAAATATTAAATAGATTTAATCGAGGTGGGATTTATTATAGGACTGTTGTTTTTTGACTGCAGACATTTCAACCAGGTAGGTGATGAGGTGGCAACTAACTGGCAAGTGATGGTATATTTTATTAAGTAATACACATTTTCATTATGTTGTATTATTTTAAACTTGCATTTATTCCATATATAATCGTGTAGAGAAAATGTGGACATCACATTTCTATGACAGTCCATTTCTTAGCCTTGATTTTAAAAAAAAATCCACATGCTTAATCCTAATTATAAGACAAAAAGTCTCAATAATAAAATAAAAAAGTCATAGTAATAAGATAAAACATTGAAAATATGAGGTAAAAAGTCATAACTATTATCAAAAGGTTATAATAAAGTCGATATTATTAAATCATGATGCATAATTATGTTATAAAAAGTCAGAATAATAAGAAAAAAAGTCATAATTATGAGATAAAAGTTATAATAAAACAAAAAGTCATAAGTATGAAGTAAAAATCATAAATATAGGGTAGAAAAGTCGTAATTGTGATTTAAAAAGACTTAATTGTGAGATAAAAGTTATAATGATAAAATAAAAAGTCATAATCATGAGGTAAAAAGTCAGAATTATGAGAATTAAAAGATAAAAAGTCACTGTAAAGACATTTCTCTGTGTTTAAAACCAAACCATTGATTAGTAATTAAGTCAACGATAATATCGGTGTATTGTTGATACTGCCGCGGAAAAGACGAATAAAAAAAGAAAAGAGCAAACTACTTACTAAGCTAGCCCGCCGGAAGCTTACAACGCTAGTGCGCAGGCGCGGTTCAATCGATCAGTAAACGGTAAACCATCATTCGTACGTCGTCGTTTGTTACCACGGAGACGGGTAAGTCAGCCGTGTTAGACGTTAGTTACGTAAATGACGCGTGACGTAAAGTTAGAGTTCAGTTAAACTTAGCTAGTTAGCTAACGTTAGCTATGTTTTGTTTTGTTTTTTACCCAAAGTAATGCGAATTAAGCACCAGCGTTATTTCTTTAATGTTATCATGTCAATGTCAGTTATTTAGTTAACATGACATTAACATGTTTAACTGTTTACATTTAAATTAGTTATCTCTCCTTCTACGTACATGGCAACAGAAAGAAATATCCGAGCATTAACTGTTCATTTTGCTATGAACGTTATATGTCACTTTCTTTTACTGCATTTCGGAGGGATATATTGCACTATTTTAGCTAATACTTTTGAAGTAGTAGTATACATATCGTGTATTACAGATTAAACACCAAAAAACCCCCAATAAAATTGGCTCTACCTACTAAGAACTTTAATAATTTATTAATGTTCAGTTAACAGAAATGTATAGTAAGTATATTTTGATAGTTTTGCTCATAATATGTAAAATAAGTTTAAAAAAGTAACATTTTGAATGCATGTACGAGTAAATAAATATAGAATAAACAACAGTAACATAATATTAATTTTACACCCTGTTATATTAAAGTAGTGGTAGGTATTGGAGTATGTGTCATTATAAATGAAAGTTAAGTTACGTCCATTTATAGATATAGAACTGGATAGACATTTTAGGCTTATTCAGGGAAATATATACATTACAATATATGTTCTTTATAAGGCTGACATGAAAGTAATCCTCCTCACTGTTTGAAGTTCACAATCGCCAAATACAACCAGAAATATTAAAAGGTATATCTACCGTATAGCGTGAACTATGAATTGTAAACAGATTGTAGACGAGATGGAAGTGTGTTCAGATGATTATCTTTTTCTTTTTCATTTTCTTTTTTAATGAAAATGTCCCTTTCTGTTTATCTGCCCTTTACAGCAGGCATTACCAAAGACTCGAAAGATGATGCAGACAGCTGCTGAAGGACTCCCCATGTTCAGTCAAGAGACCCCTGATGCACCCGGAGAGACTCCGACTTTTTCAGGAATAAACACTGCACCCGCTGTGGCTTTCAGTCTGAACCCGAACAGCATGGTGTGTCTCCCCGTGGTCCCTGACAGTACGAAGCTTATATGGATCAACTTTAACCACACGAGCCTACAGCTAGACAGTGCAACAGAGCTGCAGCTGGACAAGGCCTTTGATAGCTTCCCATACCTGACACAGAATCAAATGGCTGCACTGGCTCAGCAATGCTCTGTGCACCCAGACCAGGTGAAGGTTTGGTTTATGGTACAGCGGCTCCGCTACGGCATCAGCTGGGATTATCAAGACATCAGTGATGTTCGGAAGAAAATCGAGCCCAGTTGGGGAGAGAAGGAGCTGAAAAAGGATAAAGGAGGGAAGAAGAGGTCTGGTAGGAAGAAGGGGGAAAAGGTTAGGGAAGAACAGAGTGCAAAAAAGGGAAGCACTATGGGAGAAAATATGACAGCAAATAAGCAGGAGAAACCGATGAAGAAAGAGAACGACAGCAAAGTGACCGTGACCGAGAGAGAGAGGGTGGAGAGAGCAGGAGAAACAGAAATAAGATGCGATGAAGTTAAAGGAGAGTCCACAAAATGCCCCCAGTCGGAGACAACGCCTTTCTCCAGAAAGAAAAAGAAGGCAAAAGCATGCAAAGGATTACTGTCCGTCCAAGAGTGGCCTGCTCACAAGAGCCTTGTGGTGCCTGATCAGGCGCGGGATGCTCCTCCACCCAGCAGCCAAGCCGCTGATGTGCCTCAAGTCACTGACATCCAGACCCCAAATATGGAAAGTGGCTTGAAGGAGAAAGCAGAATTGGAGCTTAAGCTGGAGGGTGAAGCACAGTCGGCAGACCACAGTGGTGTCCAAGTGAAGGAGCTCTCGGAGATGACCACTCCTGTCGTTGCAGACCGTCGCCTCCGGGTCAACGGGAAGACACAGGAGCAGCTGGTGATGATGAAGGAGGCTTTCTCGCGCTGCCAGTACCCAGACAGTAAGGACTATGACCAGCTGTCTGTGCTGACCGGCGTCTCCCGCCACACGTTGGTCCAGTGGTACAGCGACATGCGCTATTACATCAAGGAACGAAAGCCGGGCTGGATGACTGAGGAGCAGCACAGCCAGGCGCTGGCCAACATCACGTACCGGCAGTACCTGAGCATGCTGGAAAAGATGGACAGCGGTTAAAAAAAACATGGCGAAGTTTGAGCTTGACAAGGGTGAAATCTGTGGCGAGGATGAAAATGTGCCGCTGCCTCCAGAGTAGAGGTACCCTCCATCTTCATGCCCCAATGAAGATGGACCAGAAAGAAGAAGCAGTGTTGTGCGTTTTGTTGTTATTTAGAGTCAAAAAGTTTGTTTTGCAGTTGAACTTTCAGACAGCTTTTACACGTGTGTCTTGCTAAAAAGTGAACTACATTGTTGTGAATTTGCCACATCTTTGTTGTTACGTTAGTTTTGTGGTTGAAAGCATGAACATCTGGGCTGATGTTAGAAATAACTTAGAAGAACGCCGGTGTTATTTTTCGCTGTTATATATATATTTGCCCTCTTGTGCTAGGGAAACAAAAGAAATCTACAAAGCATCGCTGCCTTGACATTGGAGAATGCCAAGCCTGAATGTACGTACAGTCTACGTTCAAGACGTTTTCATTGTCATTTAATAAACTTTTGATTGCTGCTTCTTGTTCAAACATGACTTGATTGATTTTATGATCAGGTACATTGATAAACTACACTGTAATTTGCATTTTTTCCAAACAATACAGTGTTTCCAAGTTATTTCAGTCGTTCGTTTTCACCTGGAATCTCAGGATAGAAACAAATTCAACACCAAATTAACAAAAACATTCACAATTGTCAGACATTATGTAAAATATATTGCACAAAAATAGAATAACTATATTAATAGCTCCTATGTTATTACTAAAGACAGTTTCTGGCACTTTATCGTTGAAGATTTCTGTTTGTCTTATACATTCTGTTCACGAACTGAAGTATAATCAAAATACTGAACATTTGCACATACTTCCTCAGCTCTCAGCATCTAAAAAAGTGGTTTCTTTCCTTCATTTTAAGCAGCACAACAATTATACAATCCAATGGCTTCCCACTGAGATGCGAGTTACACCACGTCGATAATAAATGAGCGCGTCTTGGCTCCGTCAGTTCCAGCTGGCTGTGTACTCTCCCCTCTGCGGCTGCCAAAGCTCAGCGCCTTCGATAATGCGGCGGATCATGGAGGCGGAGGTGATGAGCAGGTGTCCAGCGGCGTGTAAGAGGGTGGAGGCTACACGCAGGGCTTCTCTGAAAAACAGGACGCAGATAAAGTGTCATCAGTATGATAAGTAGTGCTTTTTTTTTCTAATCTCTGGCAACATAGGTTTTAACAAACGTCATTTCCCCTCCACCTCTTGGCCTACCTGAGGATTTTCTTGGGCCCCAGACACTGGAAGTTAGCGCTCACGGAGTAAAGCCCCTGGAATGTGGCCTTCACACTGAGGGAGCCAAAAACATCCTTTGGACTCATCCTGTAAAGGTCAAAGGTGACGCGAGCTATGTCTCTTCCGGTCCGAGGCTTGTTGTGGTCTTGAGATTTGGGCACAACTGAACCCTGGGTGATGAGAGACAACAGTCACATGAATATATATATATATAATAAATAGGATTTGGCTTCTTCGGTCAAAACATACCGACTGTTGTCTCCATGTCTGCCCAGGCTGCAGGGCCATGAGCATGGTGTTGTCGGGCAGGGTCATGAGGAACTCGTCAGAGTCTACTTCTGTGCCATCGTCCTCACAAACCAGAGACAGAGACACAGCAGACAGGGTCAGCAGCAGAGCCTGGCATACCTATAACACAAATTCACACATTAATGTCCTCAATAGAATCATTTTTTATACATTATCTTACATTATTTACTATATAATATATACTGCAGGCAGCCGTACCCTGGTTCTTGTATATCTCTATTATTATACGATACTACATTACTGTATTATTCATCTTTTACAGTCACTCTCACCCTCTCTTTCAGCTCCTCCAGGGTCCCAGCTGTGATGCCCTTCCTGGTCTCCCTGTCGTGACAACACACCCTGAAGGGACGTTGTGGTGGAGACCACACTCGTTTGGTCACAGATCTGAAGAAGACAGAAAAATTATTGATTTATTTATTTAATGTGTCGGATCCTCTGACAATTGGACTTGACTAACGACTTAACATTAACGTAGGCTCTGTTCATGTGTCCCAGTAAAACATAACGACATGAATAATAAACTGAAGTCTAGTGGAATCCCTTGTCTTTTACACAAATTAGTTTTACTTTTTATTATCTTTTATATTGTTGAATTAATCACTTATTATTTAGGTCTATATATTAATTTGTAGGCTCTAACAGCCACACAGCGTTGTTCACATTGTTGATCAAGCGAAGGTATCATAAAGCAGATACAATATCACAGGCCATAATGTATTCTTTACTTACTTGAGGAATGAAGATGTGGTATCCATGCTCGTCAGTCTTCTCACAGACTTCTTTCAGAGAAGTGTTTTGGTTAGAGTCCGGGAAACAAATTGTAATGTATTGTCAGTACAGCTTGTCTTTGACCCAACAGCTGGACTTTACCCCAAACCTGGTGATAAGTCAGATACAGAACAACACAGGGCAAAGTTCATCTCGCCTGTGAGAGACATCCTTATCTGACAAGCAGGAAAAAATAATGAACTCTATGTCTGAGAGTTTAAATGGCACTTTTTAAATGAATATATAACAAATGATCACTTTTTATATTTGTTTGAACATTTTATAGTAGTAAAGCACGTTTATCCGTATTTGTTTGGACAAACTACTCTATGTAGCCGAGACTCTAAATTCTTACAGACACAGCTATCTCTGTATATAGCTCTATCCTGGGCCATAGACAGCTCCCTTATCAACAAACTCCTACCCTCATCATGTAAGACGACAATATAAAGCAATAAAAAAAACAACATAATAAAAAAGATAAAATAATAAATAAGACAACAGTAAAAGAATATGAAATAATAAGTGTTATTTTATTTAATTGTAATAAATGAAAAAAATTAAAAACACACAAAAACCATACATATTTACACACCACACACACAACTATATAAATGTGATTTAAAAGATCTATATCTAATATATATTTTAAATTGTATTTATTTATTTTTCTAACCATCATAACACATTATTTATTTATTTATTTAATCATAACACTTAAAAAAATGTATTTATTTATTTAATTCATCAGAACACATTTTTTAAATTTTATTCATTTATATACTTTAACCATCATAACACATTTATTTATTTATTTTATTTATTTACTTTAACCATCATAACACATTCACACAGAGCTTCTCTACTTCCTACATCATATCCTGTAAACAACTTTTGGGCGCGCTTGCTTATAATACTTTCAGCGCGCGCGTGGTCGGAGTTTCTCTTTCAAACCGATGCATTTTAACCACCCCTCCTCCTTTTCCTCCCTCAAGCACCGCCCCTTCGGTACACCCAACGTGAAGATGCAAGCGCTCTCATATTCTTCCACTGAAGGCGGGAGGATGAGAGGCGCAACTTTTGACGCGGGTTGTTGTCGTTAGCTTTGTTTCTGACGGTCAAACAAAACAACGGCGACGCCGCCGCTTGTGTAGCGACAGCTGTCACCTGAGTCGGTAACCATAATCTTGGCGGTGTTTTCTTACATAACTTCGTGTCGGAGAGCAACTGGTGTAGCTTTTAAAGCGGTCTGTCTTAAGTTGCTAAGCTAACGGTTGAGTTGGTGTGTTTAACGTCGGTTTTTGCTCGTTGCCGTGGTTACCTGATTCAAGGGAATGGCCACAGGAAAACCAAAAGACAGTGGTGAGTATAGCAGCACATTAAAATGGGATGTATTAATATGGTGTATCTGACAGCATGTACTCGGATTACTTCCCGCGAGCGTACTGTAACGTTTGTTTACTGTGACGTCAACAGACGCCAGCCTTCCCTTCGCCGCTCTCCAGCTCCTGGCCCCGCCTGTGCGTCTGGTGTCCGCGGCCCTGTGGAAGGTGATGAAGCAGAGGGACGTGGTGCAGTACGGGGTGGTGGAGGAGTTTGTGACCACAGCCTGTGAGACAGTCCCCGGCCTGCTCACTGTGAGACACCAGGGCAAGCTGGCACTGGGGCTGAGAGGACGGGTGAGTTTTTAAAGATGCCACACTTGTTACAGGTGAAAAAAGGTCCTTCCTCTCTGGCTCTGGCCTGTGGGCCTTGGATGTTTCCTTCACTGTCGATACTATACGCATGTACCACCTTTTCTGCTTCTGGCGCTCTGATCCAGCTCTCTGCAACCCTGCCTGTCTCTGTTCTTGTTTCTTCCACTGGAGAAACATTGCCACATACTCAGGGCTGACTTAGAGCAACTCCCCTCTTTCTCACCTGCCTCAGCAAGGCGTCTTTCGACCGTCCATGGTCTGCTGCAGGGCCGTAGACCAGGTCTCGAAGAACAACACACATTATTGTCTCGTCTCATCTTCTCCCGCTTTATCCGTTTTTGACGTGTCGCGGGGACAGCAGCTTCAGCAGGGAAACCCAGACTTCCCTCTCCCCGGCCACTTCATCCAGCTCTCCCAGGGGGACCCCCAAGGCGTTCCCAGGCCAGCCGAGAGACATAGTCCCTCCAGTGTGTCCTGGGTCTTCCTCCCATTCACACCCATTTTATGTGCTTTACACTGAGTTTAGGATTCCTTCATTCATGCATAAAGAGCCCTGCACAGTCAGACGCCAGAAAACATCTTTGATCTGCTCCAACCTTATCACACAAGTAGGTCACGTCTGACTATAGGCCATACTAGTTGTTGCATGACTAAAGGGAGAGAGCTCCTCCTTATTTTCTGCTGCCCAAAATCCGTTTAATCAAACTGACCTTTCTCGCTGTATAGTTGTTAAAGCACGTTGTGCCCTCGCTCTGTGAAAGGTACTATAGTAAATAAACTTTATTATTATTAATCAACAGTCACCTTCTTTTTCAGTTAATCTTGGAGCTGTGCCGCACACAGCCCGACGAGAAGGTGATCATGTCACACCTGGAAAGGATCCGTGCTCCCGCTGCTCTGTCGACCTCCTCCGCTCACACTATGGTAAATTTAGATCTGACATTGTAAGCTTTTCTTCCAAACAAAAGCCACACACATTGACGCGTTTACATTGATACAGAACTAAACATCACAATATTGTTTACCTGGTTAATGAAGAAGGTGTGTTTACCTGGACTGTAGTGCAAAATTGTCTTCTTTTTTTTTGTCTCCTAGAAGAGGGATGTAAAAATTCTGCGAACAGTGGAAGGTTTCCATTCATTGGTGATAATCCTGCTCAAAGACCCAACAGAGAGAGAGCACTTCTTCAAGGTGAGTCCATCCACTTCAAACTAAACACCTCTGTTGTGATCGTTGATGTACGCAGGAATGACCAAGATCAAGAATTCTTCTTCTTCTCTTCTCTGACAGGAGGAGTTTCCTGTGGATTACGGTCCAAAGTTTGACCAGGAGCTGGAGAAGCTGCTGTGGGAGTTTTTGATCCGACTGGACCAGCTGCTTCCAGTTCCCAACCTAGCTCAGGTGCCCGCTGATTTGAAAATTGGATTCAAACTGGTTGTATATTAGCCTCTAACGACTTTGACTGATCTGTCTCCAGACTGTGTCGTGGCTCAGCGACGCCCCTCCTGTCCTGGAGGAGTGTGCACGTGCAGCCACCCAACCCCAGCTCCTGAAGATACTGCTTGAACATCAAACCTGTCTGGGTCATCTGGAAACTGCAGGTTAGGACTAGATCACTTCTTGGCTTCTTGGCTTTTTTAATGTAGATCCCTAATTATTCTTACTATTCATGTGTTTGTTGTTTTTTACAGCATCCCTCCCTCCAAACATGGGAGACTCCATCCTGACTTCGCTGGCACCCTCTGGAAGAGTGCCTTCAAATCAGCCGACGGGAGCTGCCGCCACATACCAGTCTAACCACACACACACAAGAGACGAAACAACATTTATCAAACCTGTTATTGGGCTAATATCTAACGAGAATGTGCCGGTTATGATCTCTGCCAATAAAAAGACAAAAGAGAAATTCACCATGCTCAAACAGAGACAAAACCCCGAAGATGTTGAAGCGAAAGAGGGCGGAGAACAAGTGGAGGAGGGAAAGAATGCCTCAGAGAGACGCAGCGGGGTGAAACGCAAGCATCCTAACAGAATAGAAAGTGACTCGGATGAGGAGGAAGAGGTGTGGGGCACGATCAGATCCGGGAAAACGAGGATGGCTGGCCTGGAAACCTCCATGAACCAGCTGGGAGTCAAAACGCCCAAGGATCCGTCCCTCCGCTCCATTTTCGTGTCCTGTCTGAGCAGCCAACCCACAGTTGTTATTAAAAAACTGTCACCGACTTCGTCTAGCACTGACAGGACTGGTAGAGAAGGAAGATCCTCACATACGAAACAGCATAATCAGAGGAGGAAGTCACCGGTCAAACCACAAAAGCCTGACTTGGATTTTCATGGCGTGGATGATAAAGAGTAAGAGACATGGAAATACATGCTTCCTGTAGCTTACTTCCTAGTTATATGCAGTTACATGACAGAACCAGACCATTTAACAAGCTGATCTTTCAGTAGCTGATATTTATATAGATAGATATTGTAAATGAATCAAATAGAAAGTTACACATTGTGGCCTCTCTGCTAGCATCATAGACTGGTTCAAACCCTACAAATACAATAAAAACAACTGATTTAGTTCAATGTTTCTGGTTTCATTTGGTTCTTCTGTCTCTCTCTGGGATGTTAGCAATGATTTTAATATGTAGTTTGTATAAAGAGCAACTTTAACAAGCTTCATCATTGAAATTTGGCTGGTTGTTTTTTAGACTTTTAAGCAAAGCGAAACAGTAAGCATCTTAATAACCGTTTGCCAGCTGTTGAAACTCTGACCTAACGGCTGAATTATCTTGTCTCTACTTGACAGAAATCATCCTGTGTTACCGAGTATAAGCAGCTCTCCGTCGCAGCAACGGATAAACACAGGTGATTTTAACAAATCATGCAAAGAAGATTAGCAACAGTGCATAGATTTTAGTTCAACTGTGTTTACTTTTTCCGTTTAGAGACGCTGATCATTCCAGGAGATGGTGAAGACTACGTGGCTGACTCTGAGGACGAGGCGACAAAGAACTTCAAAGGCAGAGTATGTATTTTTGACAATTGTGACAACCATTAAGGAATCTCCACAGGCAGTGACAATCCTTGAAAATGTGTCAATTTGAACAGATAAATTGTTTGTTCAGTGTTTTCTAACCGACTCCGTCTCCCTCAGTTGTTCATGAAGCGCTACTACAAGACCAAACACGGCACTTATGTCCCCACACTGAGGGAGTACTGGAAACCCGGGATGACGCGGCGGAACTTGCCGTCCACTGGAAGCAAACGCAGGTGATGAAATTGGATTTTTTGAGAAAAGACTTTGACTGTGCCTGTAGTTGGTTTTCTCCCCCGGCTGCAGCGACAGAAAAGCCAGAAAAATAAACTGCAACTTTTAATCTTTCTCTCGTGTAATGTGTTGTAGCTGAATCATGTCGGTTTTAACTTGAACAAGTTGTCATAAGAAACCCTGGAACGTATGTATGTATGTATGTAACTAATCATGGGAACTGTCATATAAATAAACTTTATTTTAAATTGCTTGTAAAAAGACCAGACCGCAGATATCGGCGACTATTAGAAATATTTTAAAAGCTCAAATAATAATAAATGTTTGTACACTTTGTACATTATTTTGCATTTCATTAACTGTGTTTAAGTGTCATTTAACTTGTATGATACACATTAAACCAACTACTTCTAACTGAAGCAATGTGTGATCTGGGTTTGTCAGTCGTTTATATATTTACGACCTGAAATGTCTCACTAGCATTAACTGAAACCTTTCTGTTTATTTAGAAATTCAATGGCAGGTAGTACAAAGACTTTCAGGATGACGTTAACTGGATACATGTTCATTGATTAGAAATCTTTATACAGTCATTCGCAAACACCCAAAATCTTCAATAACTGGTTAGAGCTCTCATGTTACGGTGTCTTAATCATTAGTCTAGTCCGGCTTTTTCCTGGCTGTGCTGTGCCAACACTTCAGATCAGTAGTGGAAGTAATAAAAATATCACAATCAAATCAATATCTACACAGGAACACAAAATTAGGTGTGCAAATTGTCTGCGATTCAGATTTTTAGAGTCGACAGGCCATCCCTCCTGTCACTGTGATGGTCTCTCCCGTGATGTAGGACGCCTCCTCAGAGCACAAGAAGGCAATCACTCCGCCAATTTCCTCTGGCTCCCCTATTCTGAAGAGAAAACACAAAACAAAATGTGATTTTTTTTAAAAAAATTTTAATCATTCACATACATGTGCGCATAGCACGGTATAGTATAAACTGTACCTTTTAATGCAGAGCTGGCTTTTAAATTCGTCCACGATGTCTTCGTTTTCCCATAACTGAGTGAATAAACAAAGAGAAACTAGGATTCAAGTGAAATGGAATCGCGTGAGGTCCAAGACGAACAAAATATCTGAGAACAATAAACCTCACCGCAGAGCTGAAGCGCGTCTTGATAACTCCAGGTGCCACGCAGTTGACTCTTATGTTACTGTGAGCCAGCTCAGGAGCCAGCGCCCGGGTCAGACCCAGCAGTGCTGTTTTACTCACGCTGTAAGGACCCAGGGCCTGCAGACACGGAAAGTCAGTAGATAGAACTGTTTTTATGTCTTTTAGAATTAGGATGTTGGTCGATGCATCGAGGTTCAAGACCAGCATGGACCAAAGTCTGAGCTGTAGAGGTGCCCTTGAGAAGGTACTGACTGCTTCCAGGGTGCCGCTACGTGACTGCCCAACACTCCATCTCTACATCTGCGCGTCTTCGAGTGTGTGTGGTTGCTATTCTATTCCTGATCAGGGTCGTGGGTAGCTTGAGCTTATCCCAGCTGGGGTACAACCTGGACAAGTCACCAGCTACAGATAAACAAACATTCAGTCACCAAATAACCTATCGAGTGGATGTCTTTGGACTGCAGACACAGGGAGAAGACGCAAACTCCACACAAAAAGATTTAAACCAGGTGTGATCACTGCACCACCACAGCCAAAGACAACCCAGTGTTACACAGATTACTCCTGACTGTGTAAAAATAAGTAAAATATGTATTGTTGATTAAATGCTCATCCCTCTGGCATGCCCTTTCATCAAAATAATCCACGTATGTTTCCGTACCAAAGCAGTCCATCAGTCCAACCACGCAAAAAAAGTCAATTTGTATTATTTTAGGCGCATCATCAAGCACAAGGGTGCGGTGGAAATGAAGGAAAAACACCCACCCACAATAAGAAATGCACGTACGAAAGATCATCTCTTCTGTCTGTTAGAATTCAAACTAATACTTATACTCTCACTGACCTGCATTGGTTGGTATCCGGCCACAGACGACACAAACACCACGTTTCCCCCTCTGAAAGAGACATGCGAATAGATTTTTTGTAATTAAATACACGGTGGACAGTTTTATAAAGTGCTGTATGTGTCATCTTCTCCCACTCACCCCCTCTTAATCATATGAGGCACCACCAGCTTAGTCAGGAGGAAGGATGATTTCACATTTACAGACAGGATCTAGAAAGAAATGTCAAATAAATAAATAAGAGGAGGACGAAGAATACAGATACAGGAGCTTCATATGTGTACCTTGTCCCAGACGTCCTCCGTGGAGTCCATAATGTTTCCAAAGAAAGGGTTCACTGCTGCGTTGGACACCAAAATATCGATGCCCCCGCACTGATCCAGAGTCTGTCCCAAACACAGAATATGAATATTATTGAGGTTGTACGTCACAACCTCATAATTATAGGCACGCAGCCCAAGCTGGTCTGAAAACTATTACTCACGTTTTGAACCAGTTTTTCTCTGTCCTCTCCCTTGCCAACATTACAGGTGGTCCCGGTCACTTGGATGTTCTGGCTCCGCAGCAGTGCCACAGCCTCGTCCACGTTGGCCTGCCGTCGGCTGCTCAGAACCACGTGGGCTCCTCTTTTTCCCAGAGCCTGAGCTGCTGCCAAACCGATCCTGAGGAGGAGGAGGAGGAGAAGATGAAGAAGAAGAAGAGCATCTCTGAGTCTATATGAGATCACCAGGACACAAGCTGCAGAACACCATATTGTGTCAATCTTACCCAGCTGTGGAGGCAGTAACTATGGCTACCTTTCCAGCAAAGCTACTCTGAGACATATTTCTCTGGCCAGCAACAGTGTTGGTCCTGAGGCACCTGAACACACCCCTCAACATCACCTGTGATGACAACAGTCATGAAAACACTGTGCAACTAGGGCAGAGGTCATCTGGACCCTGACAGCAGGGGTGCACATTAGAGAAACTACAGTTTGATTAGTTACTTAAACTAACACATAACACACTTATTGATCCATTATGGAGCAACATAAATTATAAATAAAGTAGTTTTTTTTTTTTTACCACAAAGGCAGGCTCAAGCAACTTAAACAAACAATGCAAAGCATATAAATACGATCAACAAGAGCTTCGTCTCACCCTGTAGATCATGCAAAACTGAACATGAGGTTGTACAGAAGCAGGATTTTGTAGAAAACCCTCAAAGTGTCCAACTTGGACCTTGACTACCGACGATTCGTGTGTACGGATAAGATACGGGTGTAAGACAAGCCAGCTGTCAAAATAAAAGCACCCACCCAAAAAAGACCGCTTCTTTAATTCAATTGTAAACCCAAACAATCAAACAATTTATTCAGGTAAATATTTTTTATTTTTTTGCTTGTACCGACCGATGATAGCAGTATTACGATGCATATTTTCGTGTTTTCTTCTTTAGTTTTCTGATTATCGACTACATTCTCACCGTCCATGAACGCACCCTACCAAAAAAAAAAAACAAGGTTTCCGGCCGTACGACAAACCAGCTGTCAAAATAAAAGCACCCAGCAAACAATAAACAACAACAACAATAATAATAATAATACATTTTATTTCATAGGCGCCTTTCTGTCACCCAAGGACACCTTACAATAAATGAGAGTAGACAGAAAATAACAGAAACAAAAAAAAAATGCAATATGTAAATCTAAAACCTTATAAAGGATTTAGCCTTTGTATAATAAATAACAGTTAAATAAAAAAACATTAAACATTAAACTATATACTATATATGTTTTCTTCTTAAGTTTTCTGATTTACCGACTACATTCTCACGTACATGAACGCACCCCTATATATATATATATATATATATATATATATATATATATATATATATATATATATATATATATATATATATATATATATATATATATATATATAATATAAAAAGCCAATCACTGAGTCGGCGTGATTCCGAGTGCGTGCGCGCGTACGTGCACGACGTCACAGCAGCTGGATTGGTCTAAAGCGGAGCACCGGGAGGAGGAGGAGGAGGTGGAGGAGGAGGAGGAGGAGGAGATAAACGTTGTTGTCATCGCCGGAGATGATTGAACGCCAATGGCCACAGATTTCCACGCCTGAAAAGAAGTGATTTTTTTTTTTTTTAAGAATCATCGACTGTGCACAAGAAAAACAAACAAACGAGGTAATTAACGTATAACGGCTGCTGCGCGTGCGAACGTTGGTCATTTCTTCTTCGGTGGCCATTGTTGTTTCCAACTTTAGCGTTTTTTTTTTTTTTTAGCAGCGGGAGGCTAACAGTATCTCCCTGAGGCCTCGACAACACTACACAGCTCACATAACCATAGCTGGGATTAACTATCATCTAGCGCAGACGGCGTCCACACACACTGAGTTGTGATATATATATCTATATATATATAACTGAAAGCGAGGATATTTATCTATCCGCCGTGCTAAGCTAACGGTAGCTCTGCGTTGCGTTCACGTAACGTTACCGGGGCGTGGAAAAGGGGGCAGACAGGTGTTACCGCTCGCTCGCTTCGGCTTTCATTTCACTTCACACTTCATACGATGTGGACTAGCTGCCGTCGCCGTGTGTTCACAACGTGAGAAACAGTCTGCCTCTATTTTTTTTTTTTTTAGCAGGATCCCTTATGAGGAGCTTTACGATGTGTCCTGCCCAGACTCAGCTGCTCTGCCGCTGCTGCTGCTGCTGCTGCTTCACACATCCATGAGGACCACAGCCTGGTCTTAGATGGATGACCCCGACCCGGACCGGGACACTACATGAATTTATAGTTTCTCTTGACTGAGACTTAACAAGCGACCATGTCTGTCTCCGTGAGTATTGTCTCTTTTTTGTTGTGAATGCTTTTGCACAATGATAGTTGTGGAAAATATATGCCTCCATTACTGTTTTTAAGAGGGTCCCACATGGCTCAATGGAGCTTGCTTGTCCCCAGGGGGTTGGTTTTAGAAAATGAAAGGGGGGCGGCTTGACTCTCTGGCTTTGGGTTGGCAATTAAGCCCTAAACAGTAAGGGACAGATGTGCCTCTCGTCCCCTCCCCCCTCCCTCTCATCTCGCTCATTACCATTAAGCTCTTGTGTCCATTTTGATCATTGATCCTCCCTGACTGTGCCCCCCCTCTTCCTCTTCTCTCCGCTTCACGATCCCGGACACAGCTGTGGATTTTGAGTTTGTCATGATGCAAGGGTGGATGTTTATTTTCTCTCTCTCTCTCTCTCTCTCTCTCTCTCTCTCTCTCTCTCTCTCTCTCTCTCCCTCTCCCTCTTTTTTTCTTTCTTTCTCATGCATGAGTTTTTACGAGATCTTCCCTATTCACTCCTATTCACTCTCCATTCAGCAGCTCCAAACAATCGACCTTTTTATACCCCTGACTGACTTGGCATTGCGACATCAATGTAGTTGTTTGTTTGTGGTGTGCAGATGCGAGACTCCGGCCTGTGTGGATTAACGTGGCCGTTTGTGTGAGGCTCCGTGTTTTGATGATTTCTACTCTTGTCTCGCCCTCTCTCTCTCTCTCTTGTCAGACGGTATTGGCAAAGGCGCTGTTTGACAACACGGCAGAGAGCCCGGAGGAACTGGCTTTCCGAAAGGGAGACATCCTGATGGTTCTCGAACAGGAGCAGAGTGGCGGGCCGGGCTGGTGGCTCTGCTCCCTGCACGGCAGGCAGGGGATCGCCCCTGCCAACCGCCTTCGACTCCTCCAGACCGCCCCGCCCCCAGGTCAAGACGTTCGTCATGAGGACGTCGTCTACTTGTCTCCTGGCTCCCCGCTGGCTCGGACTGCTGTCGGCTGTAGCGCGGAGGACGTAGATGGAGTGTATCGTTCCCCGCCGGCAGTGGGTGAGGGACGAGGAGTTGGAGCTGGCTCGAGGCCCGGGGAGCTCCGCAGAGTCGAGGGGGGGCGCCCACGTTCGCACTCCAGCTCTGGCACTAGGCCCAGGCCTGACTGGGATCTTGGGGTGGCGGGGCGTCCACGTTCGCCCTCTCTGAGAGGACGAGGCACAGAAGTGACAGGAACACTTTATCAGACTCCGGTAAGCCCCATGCCTTCAGCAGCTCAGCTTGCCAGGCAGCCAGGAGCGCTCATGGCTCCAGAATCAGTGTACCTCGCCCCCACTGGAGTTCCAAGGGCTGCTGATGAACCAGAGGACACTACATATTTAGTTCCTAGAGAAACACTAACAACAGGACACTCGGACGACTGTTACTTGGTGCCAAAAGGTACACCGCTCGCAGGTGACGATGTTTACCAATCGCCAACAGGAGGAGTTTTGGCCACCACTGGCTGCTCTAATGGCCCCTCCGTCATAGCTGGAACACCCGGTACCCCCCAGCCTAAAGTGAGCCAGGACACCCCTGGGATGTACCAAACGCCCACCCCTATGGGAGCAAGCCTTCACAGGACTCCTGCCACAGTTCTGGCCCACCAGCACCCATCTTCACTAACTCCCATGCAAGCATCTCCTAGACCTCTTCTCAAGGGAGTTCCACCCAACCCCGCCGTCGCCCGGGGCAAACCCGGCATGGCCTGTCACCGGGGGTCCCCTTTGCTGGTCAGAGCAGGACAGATCAGGGTTCCCGGATCACCAAACTTTGCCCGCAAACCTCCTCCACCGGCACCACCAGTAAGGGGAGTCACCAGGAAGGACGCTGCCCCAGATTCTGCCTCCAAACCCAGCGTTCAGGTCACTCCTGCAAAGCTGCAGCAAGACGTAGACAAACAGAGAGGAACTCCTCCGAGCAGCGAGGAAAGGATGAACAATGGTCTGGAGAAAAGCAACAACGTGCAGAACAAAACCGGGGAAAGTCAGGATTACTCAGATCCTGCGGACGATCAGGTTTGTGACGGCTGTTGTTTAGCTGCTTTACACACTGTAATGGCTCAAATGTTTTTTATCTCATGGAGTGCAGTATTTGCTTTCAATTTTTTGATTGATCAAGACATACAATCATCATTTGGTTGCATGCCTTCGTTGCCTTAGGTGTATGACACCCCTCCAAGTGGCAGGTGGCAGCGTCCTGTCCCATCTTCCCTTGGCGATGATGACGGCATCTATGACACCCCTCGCAGTGTCCCACCACAGCTGGACTCTGAGACCGAGGTAAAGACAACAGATCGTATGAATAGAAAGATAGATGTTAGTTGAGTGTATATAATCTCCTCTTATACAAGTACATGCAGTTTTCATTTAAACAGCGTCTACAACAATATGAGCCACCGTGTGTTCGTGCTCCCTCGCAGTGGACAGTGCAGCTCTTCCAGTTCTCTCACAGTGAAATGATAATCGCTGCGAAAGTTATTACTGACCCCGAAAGAAAAAGTTGCTGGGAACCGCGACAAACCGTCGAATTCATGTCTGTACAAGCGAAGCAGCAACAAGAGATGACAATCAGACGCCCTGTCACCATTTCTTCCACACATTCCACCATCCGTCTGCGTCCCCCCCCCCTCCCTCCGAGGCAAGCCACACCTGTCTCCGTCTGCTGCGGGAGCCTGTCTATCCAGTCCCAAGTGCTGCAGCTATTTTTTTCCCAGTCACATCCACCTGTCAGGGCCATGCCAAGGCCATACCATCAGTGCCCTGCCCCCCCTCCCAGTGAGCGTGGTCTCCTTTTTAATGTTGCTTAAATATGTCTGCCAGCTGTTGGGTTATGTTTTCTCTTTGCCTGGGATATGTGGACTGCAGCCTCCCTTGTTTTGGCACTTAGCTGTTTGTGTGTCTCTGCCCACTTAAACCGGTTTAGTTTGATCATCCATGTTAGGTTTACAGTGTCATAAACTCACAGCACACTACATTTTATTGTTGCAAACTCTGTGTGGCTATATTGTGGACACAGAAATGATCGTCCGTACATGCAATCATAAGGTGAACGACATGCACGATTCCTCTGTCTTGCAGGTCTATGATGTCCCCACCATCACCCTAAACGTGTCCACGGCAGACATGCACCCCGATGAAGTCGATGACGATGTATACAGTGTCCCTACGCTTCCCGGTGTGCCTCTGGGCCCGGGGGAGTCCATCACCAGCCTCTGTAGCGAGGAAAGCATCCAGGTCGGACAGGTCTATCGCGTTCCCAGTTCTGAGAAGCGAGCCAGCGGCGGAGGTCATAACGGGGACTTGTCCGAGCCCGACTGCGGCATCTATGACATGCCTGCGTTGACTTCCGAAGTGCTCCCTCACTCTTTGTCGTCGTCCTCCACCTCTACTCGCCGCCTCTCCGTCTCCAGTAATGGCTCAGGCGACGTGCAGTGGCGAGCCTCGCTTTCCAACCTTGTCCACTCGGTGCTGAGCACGCTCTCCTGCTCGCCCTCCACTCTGTCGTCGCGGGACCTGGCCACCTCGTTGGCTGAAATCCTGTCCACCTGGAAAGCCAGTCATTCGGATGACCCCCCGCCGCCTCTGCAGCAGGCGTGGGCTCGGCTGTCGAACCTTCTGGCGGAGCTCTCCGCCGTCGGCACCAGCTCCTCCATCTGAAGGACACTTATTGAAGGTCCAGCGCTCGCTTGAGGAAAGCGCCCTGCTCTTGCAGGCTCAGGGCCGTCCCCGCCTGCCTTCCCAGGAATCCCTATCTCGCAGGCCACTGCCCGCCCTCCCAGTGCCTGATGGGAAGTCGTCTGGAGGTGGGATGGGCTCCCGTAAAGGTAGCTGGATCCAGGAGAGGCCTCTGCCACCAACCCCTCAGCCTGCCTTCCCTTTACCTCCCACTCCAGCGACGGTGACTGCTGACGGTCGGGCCTGTCGATGGAGAAGATGACCCCAGCAATGAGTACGCAGGGATCGGCTTGACTCCCATCCCTGCCCCAGTACCTACGGGAGACAGTGTTGGATACGTGAAGCTGCAGGTCATTAGATTTATTGTTATACAGTATCATTTGTGCTTGTAACTATTGATATGATTGGGTTTATAGTTGCAGCACAATGAAACGTGGCCTGTAAATGTGTCTGAGTCATCTGTCTTTTCCACATCAGGGTAAACCCGAGCCGCCTCCTGACACCATGACCGAGAACGGACAAACACAAACTATCACTGCCGAGCAGAGGGTGAGTCTCTTCCTCTTGGATTTTTTTTTACCTACGTGGACAAATTCCTCAACTCCTGCAGCTCCCAGGCTGTCGACTTTTTGTTGTACGGAAACACACGCATGCAAGTCTGCACAGATAAGTCATTGATTCACTCTGTTCACAGCGCGCCCTGTTTACTAATGAGCGCTGTGACTCATTAATCCCGCTTGCAGCAGCTCTTTGCCTCCTGCCGTGGCCCGAAACCCATTCTACAGTCTACACTCGCCGTGTTTTCTCAACACCCCCTGACTTAATATCACATTAGCCCCTGTTGATCTGTCTCCTCAGTCTGTACGCCCATCCATCAAGGCCTGCACCTGGAGACTTGTGCAGTCAGACATGAGTCTTACACGCACATAATGAAATATCACAATCCGGTATTGTCTTGTGTTATCCCTTTAAGTCAGTCTTGCCTTCTTAATACTTAATACTGAGGTCATGTTTCATCACTCCCGTCTGCATTTTTTTTTTCTCTTTCTCCGCTCCTTGCCGGATTCCTCGGTTGCGCCATAGACTGAGAAACAAGAGGTCACTTGTAAAATCTTAACAATCTTGCCTCACATAGACTGGGACGCTGCTGCGGGGACAGTAAGCGACAGAAAAGCCCAGTCATTCTTTAAACAGTGCCACTTGTGACGTACTACTGTATATGTTTGTGTCTGGCTTTAAAGTTCAGTGGAAGTACTCAGTGAGAAGAGGCTTACGTTTAAAACTGTGTTATCCGCTGTTACAAACTAATGTTTTCTTACCCCGTTTACAGCTGACTCCATCCCCTGGTCTCCCGGTGTCCCTCTCCCTGGAGGACTCGGAGCTGCTGTCTTTTTACTCCTCTCAGAGCCTCGCTCACCTGTCCTGCCTGGCGGACGCCATCGACGTGCTCTTCAGCAGCGTCCAGGGGAACCAACCGCCCCGCATCTTCGTCGCCCGAGGGAAGAGTCTCATCGTGACGGCGCACAAGCTCGTGTCTTCATCGGGGACACGCTCTCCCGCCTTCTCACCTCTGCCGACCTCCGGGCCAAGGTATGCGGAGAAAAAACTTGTTTGTGTGAAATCATGAGAGGAAAAAATACAAGGAGAGACATGTTCTTGTCTGTCTTAATAGACAATGAATTGAAAAAGTAAAATGGATCAGAGCTGTGTAATAATTGTGTTTTTCAGATCACAACTTCCGGGGGACGACTCTGCCAGGCCTTGAAGTCAGTCGTCGTGGCAACAAAGGGCGCCGCACAAAACTACCCATCAGTATCCGCCACCCAGGAGATGGTGGACCGCGTCGCCGAGCTCTCCCAGCAAGCAGCCGGCTTCTCCACTCTGCTCCAGCGTCTGGCAGAAATATCTTCGTGATATTATCGCTTACGTAAAAAAACAACAAAAAAAACTCTGTTTACACTACACCTATATTTTCCCTCTTTGAAATGCCTTATTTGTTTTTAATTTTTTGTTGGAACGGGATCGACGCTAGCGAAGTTTGAATGCTGGAACAAGTGTTTTAAACCTTGCTGCAGCTGTTACTAAGCTGGGTTTGGACTGTGTTGGTTCTGTCTCTGCAAAGTGTGTGTGTTGGTTTGCCTTTTGTTTATATACTGACCTCCGTGCTTTGATGCCAGGCACACTTGTCTTTTTGAGTGTTAACTTATTGAATATTTGAAGCCCCCGCCATGGCTTTGAGCGTCTGTTCGGACTGCTTATCTTGGGAGCTTTTGCTTTATTGTGTTTGCCATATTTTTTCCCCCCTTCACATGATAGCCGCTTTTCCTTCCTTCCTCTTATTTATTTAGCCATCCCTCCCCTCTCTCCAGAAATAGACCAGAAGGAGACCTTACATCCTGGTTCAGACCTACTTTTTTTTTTTTTTTTTTTTTTTTACTGTGATACTTTGAAGTCTTTTTGTGATTTTTCATTGAGAAACTGTTGAAGCAGCACACTGAGTGTTTGGGGGACTTAAAATGGGAGAAGTGGAGTGGGAAGTTTGCTCGACTTCCATCCTTTAATCTGTGCAACTATATGTTGTGTTTTGTGTAAAAAGCAAAGATTAACTGCAGTACGGCGGACTACAAGAACCATTTTTTGATGTCTGATCGTCTCACATAATAACTGAGAATCGAATCCAGCGACATGATTAATGGTAGATATGTGAGAAATTGCCTCATCCTGTTCTTTCCCACACTCACATGCTCGCCTAGCAATAGACGAGGAACCTGTTCACCGAGCTCACCTGTCTCCACATGCCTTTTTTTTTTCATGCTTTGCTTTTCATTTTCCCGCAAGATGATCACCTGCTGTCAGCAGCGCTTTAGTCACATCTTGCTTTGACAAGTTTCAAGTCACAAACTAAAGGAAACGAAAGTCATAACATATCATATCGCCCAGCGTCAGACTCTGAAGCTGTGGTGGACTGGAAGCTGAACAAACACTTACACTACAAATCTTCACACGTTGGCCCGGCTTCATCCTTTTTTTTGGTGCTCTTCGAAGTCGGATCGTGTCGTCAATCATATTGCTTAACCTGTTTTTTATTTTTCAGATCCAAATCAGTATCGCCGGGGCATTGCGTAATCGTCCCCTCAGCTGCGTGGCTCAGTTTAAATCTTTCTTTGAGGGAGTACTCCTGCTTTTACATTTTCTCTGTTGCGGAGCCACCTTGTGGAGGTTTTGAAGTATTACTTATGAATGAATACCCACCTGCCAAAAAAAAAAAAAACAGGCTCTATTATGTATGTATGTATGAAGAGAGCATGACTGGCAAGTAACCTTTAGCTCTATATTTATTATTGTCAGTTTTTAGATTCTTTGCTTTCCAGTTTGCATGGCTTTAATTTGCTTACTGTTTTTATATATGCACACATCCTACACCAGGGGTGACTTTACTGGGTAATGTTTCCTTTGTTACAGTTTAAAAAAAAATTATGGCTGTATTTTCTTTTGTACAAGACCTTTTTTTTTACACTATGTGAACTCATTTGAGTTCTCTGTTCTCCATGTTTGCTGTGGTATCGAAGTGAACCTTTTCTCCTACAGTAAGCAGACCTACACCTCTTTTTACCTAACACTACATTCGATTGTCTGTCTTGTATTCCTGTTCTCAGAATGCACAAATACATCTTTTTTGCAATTAAACCATGTGTTTTGGATTATTGATTTGTCATAAATCATCTTTTGCCAAAGTAATTGGTGTGTTTTTACTTTTTTTTCCTAAAGTAAACATACAGTCAAATTGTATGTTTACTTTTCCATTTAAAAAACACTTTAAAATAGTTAAAGTTTCTAAAAGTACGCTTAAAATTGTGTTTTAAAGGTCGAAATTTGGCAAATTTGTAGCATAACGCTGTCATAAATCATCTTTTGCCAAAGTAATTGGTACGTTTTCTACTAATTTTCCATTTTTAACAATGTTTATTTTTTTAAAGTAAACATACAATTAACTGTTATGTTTTCTTTTTCATTAATAATTTAAATTATTTCATCTTTTAAAATAAAGTTTTAAAAGTACTCTTAAAATGTGTTTAAAAGGTCTAAATTGGGCCGATTTGTTGTTTGAACAACTGTCAGTGCTTCGGAAAAAGCCGAGTCTTTCCGGAAACTGCCGAGCTGTGACGCCGAGCAGCAGCCGTAGCGACGCTTGTTGGGGAGTTTAGACAAGCGGAGGGAGCAAAATGGCGGACGAAGATATTACGCTTGATGGAAAACCTCTACAATCGCTCCGAGTAGCGGATTTGAAAGCGGCGCTGGAGCAGAGAAACCTGCCGAAGAGCGGGCAGAAAAACACACTCGTCAAGCGGCTGAAGGGGGTAAGTTTTCCGCCGTGTCGAGTCTTGGCTAAGTTCAGCAGTAAAGGCGAGAGAGACGGCGGGGGTTAACAGTAACGTTAGAGGCCGTAACGGTGTGAGGGGGGCTCGGGGGAAGCGGGAATACATAAGTCGCCTTTTAGCACGCGCTTTATTGCGCACGAACAAACAGTTTGTGTTGACGGTTTATTTGTGACTGACAGTGTGGCGAAACTGTCCACCGACGGACTTCACACTTTAATCCGTAAACTACTCCGCGGTGCACCGTGTTGCACACAGTTTGAACTGTGCACCTGTCAAGTCGAGGCCTAAGCCGAGTGTAAGCAAAGCGAGAACAGCCGCACATAGTGTACAGTACACGGCCGTGCCCGCGCTCCCTCTGTGTGTGTGTGTGTGTGCGCGTGTGTGTCACGGGGGCGCGCATCGTGATGTAAACACATTTTTATTTTTTTTACACGAGCTTCACGAGCTTCAGATATTATTTTTTTATAACATCAAAACAATTTTATATAACACATTCAGCCTATATAAAGATATACTGAGTCCTCCCCTCCAACATCTAAATAAATAAAATGTATCTTTATCTTATATTTACTGTATCAGCTATAGTATTTGTAAAATGTATTAAGGTGCCTAAAAAATAAAAAAAAGCCTCCCCACGCTTTGCTGGTGGAGAAATAAATGATCAATTAATCATTTATTTATCTTTTTGAGTCTAACAAACATGGGGTGAGAGAGAGTGGTTTGCATTTTAATCACCACGCCACCACTAAGTGTTCGTCGTACATCATAATCAGGTTTACCTAGTAGGTTTGCAAATTTACATAAGATAAAAATCAAGTGATCCCACAATTAAAGAGCATATATATATATGTGTGTGTGTGTGTGTGTGTGTGTGTGTATAATATGGTAATTAAATGAAAATAGCTGTGCAGAAGGGTGCTACGTATTTATTTGTAATGTGCAAAAGAATATTTAAAATGTGCACGATGCTAGTGGTTATCAAAAGAAGATTTGCACTTTGTCAGCATATTTAATATATTAATTTAACTTATGAGATCGGTGTCCCAAATTACAACAGTGGAGTCTTGGAATGCACGCATGTGCAACTTGTACATCATATCTCAATTTGTTTATGACAATTAATTCAGTTTACCTCAAAGTTAGGATGGAGTTTCGCTGTCGTTTAAGTTTCTGTAGGTGGAGACCAGAGTCATCGTCATTTGCATACATTCAAAACACTTACCTGCAACCCACGAGCCGAGCCTTTCCACAGTGTGTAAATAAGGCTGCACTGGTAGCACTCTAGGAAAGTAACACACTGTAACTAGGTTTGGTTGCAGACAGTGATCCTTTGCATCCTTTGAGTGTAAAACTATTGATACTAAAATTATCTCACAATGAAAAAACAATGTGAACGTTGATAGTTTAATGTATTCATTTGCATATAAACACAACATAGTTTTCAGGATATCTGGATATGTTTTCAAATGTTTGACTGTGACTTATTTCAGAAGTGATCAGTTCAACAAAACTATCTCATCATGTTCACAGACTAAATTATTTGTACATGTACGTATGTAGAAATGACCCCAAGGCAGCTGACTCACTAAATCATCCACCACAAAATGTACGCAATAACTATAAATCCTCTTCCTTGTTCCCTTCAGGCTCTGATGCTGGAAAATCTCCAGAAGTCGTCGTCCTCTCACAGCGGGCTGCAGCCCAACTCACAAGTATGTGGAGATTTTTAAAGATGTACTTACTTTCGCTTTTGCCAATATATGTCTGTATGTTTGAAGTGTTTTTAATCGAGCACTACTCCTTCAGATCAAATCCATAAAAATATTCCCTACAAAGGTGAACTGCTTTAGCTCTGTGAACTTTACACCGCAGTATAAGTATGAATGTTTTGTGTGCTGTTTTATTGTGTTGCAGATAGGTGAGGAGATGAGCCAGAACAGCTTCATAAAACAGTACCTGGCCACACAGCAGGAGCTCCTACGCCAGAGGCTGGAGAGAGAAGCTCAGAGAGATGAAGAAGCAGACTGGTATAACAGAACACACACACACACACTCAAAAATCAGACAATAAACACATGAACAATCCCTAAGTTGTCTTTCTTTTATGTTGTTGAAATATCGTGTACTCACATAATTTCATTCATGTTTGTAAGAACATGCTCATAACTTTGTTAAACTATGCACTATTCAAATGTTGTTGTCGGTTTGAAACCAATGGGTATTAATCCTTCACTTTGGTGCTGACCTTTGACCTCTGCCTCGTGTCGGTCCCTGACAGAAAGCCCAGCAGTGCCAGAGGAGGATGAAGACCACTCAGAGGACAATGACAGCTCCTCCTACGTCTCCGACAAGGTCAGTAACCTCCACCCACTGAATCCTGCTTTGTATCTTGCTTGTATATGCTTCAGAACACGTTACTGACTGTACAGCTGTCGTCTTGGCTTCTCTCACATTGACTCCCATTATTGCATCACTCTATACCCTCCCAGCACTCAGTGAACAGGGCGGAGGAGAAAAGAGGGGAATCAGTCATTGGTCACTCGCTGATGGCAGGCGACCCTGGCATTGGCCCTGGACCTACCCTCCACCCGCATGAGTCCCTCGAGGCTCCAGGAGCTAGGATGCAGAGATCCACCTTTCATCAAGGGCATAAAGAGCCACCGGCCCCCTCTCCTCCTCGCGCTGTAGCCTCCCTGTCAGTGCGCGTCCTGGGTCAGCCAGACCGCCAGGGGTTGCCCCCTGCCGTATCCCGAGCCCAGGAGAAGGAGGGCACCGCGCCGAGCGAACCAGGATCAGCTCACCCTGTCCTCCACCTTAGCCGATCTGCCGGGGTCTCGGCAGGAGGTCACGTCCATGAAGACAATGATGAAGATGATAGCGGTGACGACGAAAGCGAGGATGACGAGGACTGGGGGCCCGGTCCTGGTGGGGCACGAAGGGGCAACAGAGCACCTCCTCAGCCGCAGCAGATGCCCCCCAGTGTGCCGTCAACGGTGGCAAGATCTAAACGCAAACTTCAGCTTCCGCAGCACATCCCACCACCGCAAGCACACCACACCCCGATGCAGCTGCGCCACCCCACCCCTCCTCCCTCTCCACCTCCTGATCTGTTTCCCCTACCTGACACCCCCAAGCAGAGCCCACCAGACACAGATGACCAGGAAGGAGAGGGCCCTGAGGCTGCACATGGTTCAAGGGGTGCGCCTTTCCCACCCTCCACCTTGCAGAGGCAAGACTCTGACTCAAGCTCTCGCTCCAGCAGTCCCGAGCCTCCTGTGAAGCGCAGGCCAGGGCCGCTTTCTCTGCTCGTACACAAGATGGAGTCAGAGGGGGCTTTCCGTGCAGTAGCGGCCACCTCAGCTGTAGATAAGTCAGGAGAGACGGCACGGTCCACTGCTGGGCCTGCCACTTCCAGTGAATCTCCACTGCACAAACTGGAGAGAAAGAGGCTACACGATAACAGAGAGGTGGAGGAAGCTAAGCGACTGAAGGAGGAGAAGGAGAGAGAACAAAGGAAGATACAAGAACAGGAGAAAGAGAAGAAACGCTTGGAAGAGGAGAAGGAAAAGGAGAAGAAACGACTGGAAGAGGAGGAGAAACTGCGGCAGAAAGAGGAGCAGGAAAAAGAGAGAAAACGCCAAGAAGCGGAAAAAGAGAGAAAACGTCAGGACGAGGAAAAAGAAAAAGAGAGGAAACGCCGGGATGAGGAGAAGCAAAGAGAGGAGAAACTGCAAAAGGAGAAGACACAGAAGACAACCACCAAAGACAAGGTGGCTGTCCAAGATTCAGGTTCCTCATCAGATTCTGACTCCAAATCAGACTCCTCGTCACACTCATCACAATCCTCCTCCTCTTCCTCCGGAGATAAAGCCCGGCCTGCCGGCCTCCTGAAGGTTAGTGATCAAACTGATGTGGGTGTCATTCATTCTCTACAGCAGCGATAGACATCTTTGAACTATAGTGATTGTAAATTTGGTGACATGCAGCGTTACACTCAGCACTCAGAGACTGGAACTAGTTACTACTTACTGAAAACTTGGAAGTGAAATAATCTTTGGTGCTATTTGTTTTTCATTTTTCACAGAAAGCAGACCGAGGACAAGAAGCAGAGGATGAGAAAAAGACCAACCTGAGTAAAGAGGTAGAGAAACGATACCTTTCAAAAAGGTCAGTAACCGTCATTAAAACACATTTCACCTTAAAGGCCCAGTGTGTAGGATATATGAGGAATCTATTGACAGAATATGTCAGAAGTTGAATATAATATGTGTGACTGTTATCCTGTGTATTATCACCTCAAAACTAGAATCAAACCAAACACTGGCTCTAGATAGAGCCTTTTTATTTCTTGTGAGTGTCACAGCCACTGTAGCTTGTCTTTAACACTTTGATGAGGCAAGATGTGCTCAGATGATTGCAACCTCACCACTGGGGTTGAGTTTAAAGGTTCAATAATGCGACAGATTTCTCTACAATGTTGTGTGTTTCCTAATTAAATTTGTGTTTCTATATTCTCTCTATTCCCCTCTCTGGATATCTCAGCCTGGTTTTGGCATTGCTGCCAGTGGATGATTTATACGTCACATTTCAGGATAATCCTTCATAGAGAAGCTGTTAAATTAAATGAGGGGATGGAACTATATAGACAACATGGACTAAATCACTGTATGTTTTTTTGGATAGCCAAGATGATTATTACGTTTTCTAGATGTGTGCTCATGCTCCTGCACACTTTGCTTTATTAATCTCAGAGGAAAAGGCAAACAATTCCCAGTGAAATCTGTCTTAAAATCTATAAACACATATCCGCATTTTCACTTATGGTATCAACTATTGTAAGGTGAATGAGAACAAGGATTTTGTTGTGTGATTATCACCAGGTACAGGTCATGGATTAATCACACTTATGCAGTGTTTACTTCTAACGTAGAAAGGATCAGTGTCTGCAGTAAATCCACCTGATTCACCGCAGACATGGTCAAATAAACTGATGTGCTTGGGTTATACTGATAAAGGTTTGCAGTTTTATTTTGCTCCTTGAGTTTATTTGAAACAAATTGATTGGTTACAGGGCGGCACGGTGTGCAGTGGTTAACTGTGTCGCCTCACAGCAAAAAGGTTCTTGCTTTGAACCTCGGCTGGGGCCTTTCCGTGTGAAGTTTAAATGTTCTCCCTGTGCTACCCAACTCCTGATACAGGCTGTGGTCATCTCACGACTCGATTACTGTAACGCCCTCCTGTCTGGCCTCCCAGCCTGCATAGTGAAACCACTCCAGATGATCCAGAATGTGGCAGAACGCCTGGTTTTCAATCAACCCAAAAGGGTACATGTTACCCTGCTGCTCATGCGAACTCCACTGTAGCAGCCAACATTAAATTCAAATCGCTATTGCTCACCTACAAAGTAGTCTCTGGCTCTGCACCCACCTACTTGAATGTCCTCATAGAGGCATACTGTTACCTCCTCGAATGAACAACGCTTGGCCCTGCCACCTGTATGCTCAGAGCAATCCAAACTTTTCTCGTGTTGTTCCCCGTTGGTGGAACGTCCTACCAGTTCCTACCAGATCAGGGGCATCCCTCCCTACCTTCAAAACCTCTTGAAGACCTCCAGCTCTTCAGAGTGGACCTCCTCTCCAACACTACCAACAACTGGTCATGCTAAATCTACCCCCCTCTATTCACAGTATTTATTGCTGCATTAACATGTCTTATAAGTGAACGATGGGAGCTGGAAATTTGCAAAGCCAAGCTGTATATAGGTGATTCTATCTGCTTTGTGTAGCAGAGTGATTCGTTAGTTAGTGCATTCATTGGGCGGTTTCAGAGAGTTACAACGGTCTGTAAACACAATGAAAACAATTGGTTATAGCAATTTATTGATATTAGAAAATGTCAATTTTACTTTTGAATACTTCAGTACGAAGGATGTATTGAATATGATATATATGTGCACACATACAAATCACAAGTCAAAACAGCGCTAAATTGTGGTAAAATGAGCCATTTTGGAGCTGGAAGAGCCAGTGAGCTTCTTGGTGAGCTGAGTCAAATGATCCGACTCCCTAAAAAGAACCAACTTCCCATTGCTAATTTCTTGTCAGGCACTCAATGAGAGCATGGGGGTGCCTGGGATTCAGAGAGTTAAAGTGGTTTGTAAACACAATGGAAACGATTGAAACATACAAATCACAAGTCAAAACAGCGCTAAATTTGGCTGAATTATAAAAGGTAGCAAGTGGTAAAATGAAGAGCTTGTTTGGGAGCTAAAAGAGCCAACTCTTCTTGTTGAGCTGAGTCAAATGATCCGACTCCCTAAAATGACCCTAACTTCCCATCACTCATTTCTTGTCAGGCGCTCATTGAGAGCGTGGGGGTGCCTGGGTCTGTAAACGCAATGAAAACAATTCGTTATAGCAATTTATTGATATTAGAAAATGACAATTTTACTTTTAAATACTTCAGTACAAAGGATGTACTGAATGTAGTCAAAACAGCGCTAAACATAAAATGAAGAGCTTGTTTGGGAGCTGAAAGAACCGACTCTTCTTGGTGAGTCAAATGATCCGACTCCCTAAAAAAGAACTGAACTTCCCATCGCTGCTAATTTCTTGTCAGGCGCTCAATGCGGCAGCCCCACATGCGGCGTGGCTTACGAGTGGGTCCTTTTTTCCGTGATTGCCCTCCTCTGTTGCCTTTTTCTGGTATTTTCCTCTTGTCGCCGACACTAGAAACCGTATTCATCGACTGAATTAAATTTAAGGCGATGTTTTGGAATGTTTGAACGTTTTATTTTGGAAATACGGCGCTTTTATTTTGAAAATCATTGACCGGAACACGTCTTTTTCTCTTTTTTTTCTTCACCTCTCTCTCACTCCGGCTCACTTGACACTGCTCTCGCTCGCCAACATGGCCGTCATGCATGCATTGCATCCCTGATACCGACGCAGTGTGCACGGCTCTCCTTGCAGCACAAACAAACCGCGACACCGGATTTGTTTTTTTTTTGTTAAATCCCGCCGTCCCCGATTTCAACCGGGAGTTAACCCATCCCAGTCGGAGAGCGTTATCTCTTATCCTCCGGGGGGGAGTTCCCTTTTTCAAGGCCGGTCATAATGCTGTCCGAAGGCAACAAAAACGGGTAAGGAGTGAGCCAGAGGGCGACTCAAGGCTTCAGGTTGCTGCCGCTTGTACTTTTACACCAGCGAGCCTGTCGTGTCTCCTTCCTGCCTATTAAATATCAAGTCATCAGCTCACATTGGCCTGGTTATGAAGCGTGGTGAAGCATGTTCGCCCATGTGAGGAGGAGTATATATACCCGGGGTGGGGACCAGCCTTTTGTTGAGTGGAAGGAGCATGGTGGGGTGGTGGTGGTGGTGGTGGAGTGATTTTATTAAATTTTTCTAGAGGAAGGGGAGAAGAGGCTCTCCTTTCTGTGACCAAAAAAAAACGAATGAATAAATAATGGGGCTCAGATTTCATGGTGATGATGGGATTCATGCAGACAGTGATTTTCATCTTGACCTCAGCTGAAATATTTTATTATTTCAGGCTCTGCACTCCGCGTCGAGGAGCCATATCTGTGTATTTTTAGGAGGTGGGGTTGTTGTAGCTGTTAATGATCTCACTGTTGTCAAGGGAGATCATTAAAGCAGACATCTGTTAGCTGTACAGTCAGTGTGAATTGGCCCTTATGGTGTGATATAATTCTCCCAGCTGGCATCAGCACTCACACCCTCGTCCCCGTGGGAGCTTGACTGCATGTGAGATTTGACCGGTGACGCTGTGTTTTTTTTTTTTTTTTTTGGGTTTGGTTTGAGTCGATTATTCTTTTGAGCTGCCATGAATGAGAGTCCCGCTCTCCTCCACACTTTCTTTTTTTTTAGAAAGTTTGACCAAAAGGTGAGGTGTTTATTTAGCGTGTTATTCAGGTTCAAGCTGTGGTTCCTCATTCCTGGTCGTGTTAATACAAAAGCCGTTTGAAACGCAGGGCAAGACGGGTGTTACTTGATAAGCCAAACATTACGTAGACTCACTCGTTATTTCATTCAGCGATCATCACATCACCGCGGCCTGGCCTTTTCCTTCCTTCTTGATCCTACGGGGGTTGTATTTCCAGTTGACATCTGTCTCCCTTTATAGCCTGTGCAGGTGCGTCTCTGGCTTTGCCTCTCAGACACACACACACATTGATATCCACACCTAGGGCAAATGAGGAGAATCGGTGTGGAGTGGAGGAGGGGAAAATGTCCTGTCCTCCTGCCCACACTCCTGCCAGTGACTAATCTCCAGAGGAGGAGGAGGAGGAGGTTGAACAGGCTCCCCTAACACTCCGGGTAGAGACTAGCATTACAGGCGCTCCTCTTGAAAGAAACTTTGCCAGTGGCCGTGTTACGTGTCACGAGCGAAATGCTGAGCCCGTGTAAGTAATTACTACCAGGTTAGAGAGGTGCTCTTACAGTTATTGTTATCAGGCTCTGATGCAAAAAGCCAAAAAGAGCCAGAGGGATTCTCCTCCTTCATCCTGAGGGGGTGTGGGGCGGGGGTCACATGACTCATTGCTGCAAGAATCCATTAATCAATAAGATTATTGACAGAAGTTTCATTTCCATCTTCTCAAATGCAAGAATGTGCCGCTTGCCCTGCTCTTGCATCATCAAGTCGGAGCCGCTTTTAATTCGGGGAAATTTTCTGCAGTAACTGATGAAAACTGATGAAAATGTTACCACCGAACTCGAGATGGGATACGTCGCAGGGGTCGGTTGGCGTTAACACTTGAAAATTTATTTGTTTGCTTACTTACTTAAGAAGCGTCTCCTGAATGTATCATTGCGCTTTGTGTCAGAGACGAGGATGCTCGCCGGCTTGGCTCTCCCACCTACAGGGCGCTAACTCCGTGCCTGTGTCATCACACGGAGGCAGCGGAGGAGACTTTTGATAGCACCGGTCGGGGAAGTGGAGGTGGGGCGGGCGCATGCTAAAAATATAATGATGACATCTGCTTGGTTTTTCTCGCTCTGTCTTAGATAACAATGGTGAAATAAAACAGCCTGTGGAGAGAAGAGCGTTAAGCTGTGTGAGGTCTGACTCACGCTAACTAACAAAGCTCGGGTTTTTATTATTTGCCTAGTTAAGAGTTGTTCATCAGAGGAAGACCACACACACACATGTCAGTCAGCTGTGTCTTTAGACTATGAGTTAGTTTGAGGTGTGTTTGTGACCCTGGGTGTCTGTTAGCTTGTGAGTTATTTATAGCAGGAGTGACCCAGATCACAGCCCTCCAGCACCCTTCCTCTGACTCCTCAGTGTCTCGTCTGAGACATTGTTTTTGTCCAGAACTGTCTTCGATCAGGGCCGTGATTCATTTGATTTCATCTGTAAAATGCTCTCTAAAGCTCCAGATTATGTCTTTGAAACGGCTTGTTTGTATGCACCAAAACTTAAACATGTTCACAATCACTTAAGACCAGGAGAAGCGTCAACATCTCACAGATGACATTCAGATTACGTCAGCTGCTCTGTGATTCACGATCTGCATGATTTTTAAAGATGGATTTAGCACCACCAGGCGAGAACACTCTCACTGACCAGTATTGACTTCTTAAACAGTCTTAACTTTCTTTTTCTCCCTCCCTCCTTCGCAGGGAGGTGTCTGAGCCCAGCGCGGCCACCGTGACAGAGGTGGAACCCGACTCGGAGAGCTCCATGGCCCAGCAGCCGCCCTCCGGGGCTGAGCCGGACAACAACGAGGGCCGCCTGGAGGAGGTAAGGTCACTCAGAGCGTGGGGGTGCCTGGGTCTTTGCTGTGTCTCCCACTAACCTGCGTCCTCATTCATATAATAATAAATAAATAAAAAGCATGGGTAGTTGGCAGAACGAGTTAAGAGGGTCACCTAAAACCAACACAACCCTGACGTTTGGCTCCTGTGGAGATGTGACACTTTGTATTCTGGCCTTTTAGACGCTTTTAACCTCTTTAAATGTTCAATTGGAGGCGTTCACAGTGAACAAACACGGGTTGAGTTGGAGTTGGGGGATCCTGGGGTAAACAAAATGAACTAATCCCTTCCATCTGCCTTTTAATGCAACTAATAATTCCTAACACTTAGATGATCTCTCACACACACACACACACACACACACACCCACCCCTCTTATTTGTCTGGTCCCTGCAGAGAGTCGTGTAGTGTTGATGTTGCTTTAGTGCCAGCAGTGATGTTGTTAGTGTGTTAAATTATGCTGCAGAAAGTGCATGCTTCTCATATCGCTGTGTGTGTGAGAGGGAGGAAGCGAGGAAGGACGTGCAAAGCCAATTATCGATCGCTGCGCGCTGATCAGTCTGCTGTGCTCGGCTCGAGTTCTCGCATGGTGTGTGTGTGGCATGAATACATACTAACACATAGAATAGTTGCTGGAAGCTCGTTACTGTAGCCTTCTTATTTCTAAGAGTACCTCGTTTATATCTGCTGCTGAGCTGCTGTGCTATTGAAGTTATTACCAGCATGTCTCTTTTTTTTTTGTACTGTGTGTGTCTGTGTGTGTTTTGTCTCTCCCCTCTTGGGTTTGCATGGATAATGGACCCTGACAGTGTGTGTAGAGATGCATCAGGGCTTGTTTCTGCTGTTTCTTTCACCCTCTTTTCATTTTCTCTGCTCTCTCTCTCTCTCTTGCTTGCTCCTCTCTCTCTCTTCTAGTCACTCTCTCTCTCTTCCCCTCTTTGTCCCCTTACTTTCCATCCTTTGCCTTTGTATCCCATCATGAACGCTTCTCTCTCACTATATATATTTATGGTGTGATTTGCTGTTTAAAACCCCATTGATTGCTTTGTTATGAAGGTGCCCATGCCTCTTCCATTGCCCCTAATGGTACCTGCTGCGTACTACTACTACTACTACTACCACCACCACCACCAACACCAACACCTCCTCCACTCCTCCTACTCCTCCTACAACTCCTGTCCCGCTATGCCCAAGTGCGTCGCTGGTACCTGAATTAGGCCCAGAGTCTGCAACCCAGTGGCACTGAGTAAAGCCTGTGTTCTGCGAGGCCTCCCTTATAGCCCTCCAGTGACGCGCTGAGCCAGCAGGAACTGGAGCTCGCACCAGACCACCGCCGACAGCAGCAGCGGCAGCCATGGTAACTGCAGCAGCACGCAGTTGTCATGGAAACCCAGCCTCAGGGGTTGGAAGCCTGCTCGCTGATCTGAAACCGGACTGGACTGTACCGCGCTGTGCGGTGGTGATGATGATGAATGATGGGGTAAAAAAGGGGGGGGACGGGGAAGCGTGCAACGCTCTGCACCGCCTCCCTCCCTCCCTCCACGCCTTTCCCCATCTTCCATTTTGAGGACGTGCACCCAGTCACACACGTGTTGTCCTCCAAACTTCCACGCCTCCGTCCTCCCAAAAAAAAGCAAAGTGCAGCTTCAGAGAAAAGGCGAACTCTTCAGCTCTCCAGTTTGGTTTTTGACTCTCACCTCGCACTGCCCCCTGCTTGTGGGGTGGAGTTATGACATTTGGACTGAGAACTCCTGCAGTAACTCGAACAGTGATCATTATACGATCACTGTTCAAGCTTTGAAACGCACTCCAGCTGTGAGCAACTGAACTAATCTGCACGGAAGTGACGATTACACACTGACGTGGACTACTACTCAGATATTTGGTGGCGCTTGCAAAGGCTCACAGTCGTCCTCTGCCTCGATAAGCCGGCCTCCTCTAAAAGTGACTTCCATTATTCAGCCGTGCACTTTAAAGTAAAGTGTGTCACCATGCTCGACGTTCGCACAAGAACTGCAACAGAGACTTTAATAGGACAAAACGCCAAGGACGAGTAATCCGACACATCGAGCACCGAGGATTTTTGTGGGTGCGCAGTGACACGCCAAGAGCTGGATATACTCAGCAAATCATCAGTCCTCCTTTTTCCTCTGCAGCCACAACTCGAGTGACTCGAGAGTGGATGTTTTGCCTCTGCTGTTTGTGGACCTGCTGGCAGATGAACAGCTGTTTGTTTGTCTCTGAGATGCAAGGGTGTGGGTGTAGTGACGAGATGGATGAAGAGGTATTCACACTCCAAGCCGCCGTCCATCGACTTATCTCATTTTGAGTACTTCTCTGGATTATAATTCTTCTGGATTACGATCGTCACCCATTGATGACACCTTCAATTTGTACTAAATGTTCAAAACAAACAAAAACAAAGAACTGTGCAGCAGTGGACCTTCTGGAAACCTCATGAACTCAAATCTCTTGGACAACAAACAGGACAGTACATTTGAGAACATGGACAACTCTGGCAGTTAAAGACTTTTTTTTTTTTCCCCCCTCACTTGTCAGATGTACATCACAGATCATGGACACTTAACAAAGCATACGTCAACCCTCCTACCCCCACCCCCGCCCCCGTCAGCATCCATCACTTCGCCCCTTCCCGCCGTCCCCCTCGCCCCAAAAGACTGAGCCGTGACTCTGTGATCAGCAGTCAATCAAGAAAAGTCCTCCCCAGCCCCATTCAAGAAAAAAAAGTCCCGTCCAGTGATCAGTTCCTGCCCGGTGGCTAATCGGCACACTCAAAACGAGCCCCGCCCTCACTCCTCTGCCTTCTCTGATTGGATCCCTGTTGCCTAGATACAGTACACACTGTCGGTTGCGGTTGGGCCATAGTCGAGCCAGTAAGGAATCAGGTGTCAATGGTACCAGGAAATGACTTGTGATTATTCCTCTATTTAAAATGTATAAAACGTTTTTTAAAGGATTAAGTGTAAAAAAAAAAAAAAAAAATCCTCAAGATCTTTTTTTTGTAAATAAGAGAAACAAATTCAAAAAGATTTAACTGTCTGCAGTTTTAATTAGATATTCTGATGGCAGCGTTCATCATACATTTGACTTACACTGTTTGGTTTATAGTATATGTGTTGTTAAATATGGTAAACGTTAAACTGCAGCACAGATTCTGACAGATCTTTGAGTCTCCAACACTCTGTTCTCCACCTCTGCTCCACAGAACTCCTCCGCATTAACAACACTTCAAGAATTCAGCTGTACGCCGTGTTTTTAATGTCTAATGAGCGCTTGGAGGAAAAGAATACTAAGTAATAATAAAAAGAAATGAGCAAAGACAGAATACATTAAATTACAACTTGACATTTTATGATCCTCAGGGTCTCGTAACATTCATCTTTACCTTTTTACTACATTGTTATGTCGGCAAAATCCCTTTTTATCTTTTCAGTCGTCGCACTTGTGGAACTGCAACTAAGCAATAATGTAATTAAGCCTGTAATAATCACTGAAGTAGAGAGAGTACTCTATTAGGACGTCAGTATTCGAGTACTCGCATTTTTATACATGGCAAAAATCTGATCTACGCACCTGCAGAGAACATTACATGTGTTCAGTCACACGTCACTTGATCTTTGCACTCGAATCACATTTGTTTGCCGTTGTTGGCGCCACCGTGGTGTTGCAATTTCGTTGTACTGTTCCAATGACAAATAAAGCCCTTATCCAATAAGGCAATAAGTAATAGATAGTCTTCGTAACTGATTCGCTATAAAAAAAAAGGTTTCCTAGGCGTACCGGGCAAGTTATTTTAACATCTTCCAACATGTTGTGCCATCCGTGCAGCGCAGAAAGATTACACTGCACAGCCGGCATCACTTGGATGTTTTAATGCATGTGCTCAATAATTTATTACGAGTACTCGAATTCGGAAACTACTTAAATGCCTGTTTGTATTTTGGAGGTAAACAATCGCAGATATAAGCGCCGCACCCTCCTCCTGTGTAGAAGATAAATGCAGCACGAACGAGACGCGAGTCTCGTAAAGTGACAGGATCCTCTCAGACGCACCGGCACACACTTTGCGAGCCTCCTCTGCTGGACGTTATCTCACCTCACTAAGATACGACCCAGTTTGAGTTTCGTGCAGGGCCCACTCACGTCCTAATGCACTTCATGTACCTTCCTTGTCTTTAGTCCACCGCGCACACACACTCACAAAGGGATGATTTATCGCAGTGTCTTTGAGCAGAGGTGGAAAGTGGAAATGTGTCTGGAGTCTTTGTTTATCGATCCAGAACCCTCTTCCATAATGTGGTACAATTGGAGCCTCCAGCCCTCTGTTACTTTAACCCCCCGCTCCCCCACCCCTCCTCCACTTTTCCTGTTTCACCTCTTCTCTGTTGTTGCCTGATCGTGTCCGGGACTCTTGGTTCTCATCTCGCCCCACACCCCTGGGGTTTCTGTATGTTCTTTCTGTCTCTCTCTCCCATCCAGAGCACCACTCCCAAGGCTTTCGCTGCCCGCAAGATATCCCTGACCAGTGAGTACACCGGTTACGTCTTTCGTCCTACGTGAGGAAACGAGTGGGACGAGGAAAAAAAAAAAGAACACCTGACTCTTTAGTATTTAAAACCCAGAGAAAACTCACAGTAACGACACAAAGTACACAAGTAATTGATTGTAAAACTAGACTAACTAAAGGTTTGTCTTACATTCAAAATCTGGAAAACAAAGTTTGGGTTTGATCCAGGGACGTTCTGCTCACTTTTCTTCAAGGCAGCAAAATCTATCTCTACCAGCTTTAATTGAAGTTTTTTAAATGATCCGTGAAAATAAAACAGAAGATACAGAAGTGTGTCGCATTACAGCGGATTAAAAAACTTTAATACTGATTAAATAAAATGATTTTAAACAGAAAAACTTAAATAAAGTTGCTGGTTTTGTCCAGAAAGTGTTAAAAATCACCCAGTTACAGCAGTTTCCTGTCTATACTTGTGATCACAGCTCCTTTATGGACGCTCGCGCTATATTTAACTCCTGCGCAGTTCCTATTATTTTTCATTTCACCGCATACTGTACTTCCCGTAAGCGCTCTGTGTGAGAAAACACTTGTAACAACATGCTGAATATTAAATGAAATGACCTATTTTAGAAAGTAGTGTCTAATTAAAACCCTATAATCTTAAATTAGTTACTGACACCCTTGGTAAAACTATTTTGGTTAAAGGCTATGAGCCTGTAGTAACCTCTCACTTAGGAGAAATCATCCATCTGCACTCATCTTCTCTCTCCTCCGTGATAAACTTTTTGTTTTATCGACTCGTCCGCAGGCAGCAAGACGTCTCCAGCCGCCACCGACGGAGGAGCGGGAGATGCCGACACAGGGAACCGCGGCAGGGAGGAAGAGGCGGTGGGGCTCCAGCACAGTCGGTCACCGCTAAGAAACCATCCATCAGCATCACCACCGACTCGCTGAAGGTACTGACGCAGCACGGGGGGCCAGGTGTCCATGCAGGCGTGGGAAAACACGAGAAATAAATGTGATGATTCAATGATTTTTGGACCGGAGCTGGTATTTCTGGCTGCAGGCCAATATTCGTTGACTGTGTTCATACCAAGAAGCAGATTAAAGCCTCTGAAAATGGTGAAAATAAGCTTCTCTAACGCGCTTACTCTGACAACCATTGGTTTGTTTACAGCTTCCCCAAATCACAAGATGTCCTCCCAGCTCTGTTAATGTTCTGAAACTCGACCGTGAAATGTGGTGTTCAAAGACATCACGAGTGAGCTGGGAGCAATTTGGGAAACACATGTGGAACCACCTCCTCTTACTGTGTATCAGCTGGTAGATGTGGTTAAAATATTAAAATGCTTCTCCACCTTCTATTTTTTTCCCTCTCCTCCATCACTCTCTCGCTTCGTCTCAGTCTTTGATCCCAGACATCAAAGTGAACCAGGACGCAGGTGGTGGAGCTGCACCCAGAGGAGCTGCAGCTGTCTGGGGACGAGGAGAGCTTGGACGCCAGCCGCGGCGACCAGGACAAAGGCCTCAAGATCCGACGCACCGTCACACAGGTCAGAAGAGGCAGAATGCGTCTCATTAAATCATTTGTCCGTGGCTTTGAATCGTCGGAATTAAAGTTTTTCCACCTGTGATTCCTCCGCAGGTCGTCCCAGGTGACAACCAGGAGAACGGACAGACGAACGAGGAAGAGGAAGAGGTAGGAGAAAGTGGAGAAGGAAAAACAACGCAGGACTTCCAGAGACAAGAGGAAGAACAGTGTTTCCGAGGAAGCCTTAGAAACACTGACCTCTGTGAAGCTCGAGGGAGAGGAAAAGAAAGGTGAAACAGCCTCACTGAAAAGTTTTTTCAATTACTATAGATTATTGGTTGCAAATCTCTTTGCCACTAAATCCTCTCACCTCTTCATCATTTCTCCCCTCAGTTACCCCCAGCGAGACTCTGGTGCGTCGCTCCATAAGTCAACAGAAGTCCGGCGTGTCCGTTACCATCGACGACCCCGTCCGCACAACCAGTCAGCCGCCGCCGCCGCCTCAAGCTAAAATCTCAAATATCATCCACGTGACTAACCTGGTGGGTTTGTAACTCTAATCCAAAAATTCGAAGCCTTCGACTTTCCCCTGCGAACTAAAATGACGACGGGGAAAATGTTTGTACCAAAAAAATCCAGCATTTCCAAATGTGCTCTGCTGCCACTGGCAACCACATCACCATCATTCCCATAATCAGGAACACTTACCCAGGTATTACGGCTGTAGTCGAGCATCAAGTTAAGGGCACGCTGCATGACTAAACAGACTCTGACAAGACTAGACATTACACATTTAATGACTAGCATTTGCAGATTTTTTAAAACTTGCGTCATAGAAGCAAGACGATCAAAGACGACCAGTTTTCTGATGCCACCCAGCCTCGCTAATCTCCGAAAAACTGGAGCAACTCCAAACAAAACTTTGTCTGTAACGCCATTTTATGTACCAGAAAATGAAACGAATGGATTCAAAATGCAGAAACGGCTTTGAAAAATAATTTAACTTTGGCCTGCGGGAGGCGCCAGAGGAAAGATCATGTTGCTCTTCCTCTGACCTGTTTCCATTTTTGGACACGTCTCTGTTTGATGTACTTGCTTATTCATCTCAAAGTTGGCAGGAATTGGGTTATTTGGTTTTTAAAAGTGTTGAGAGTGCTGGACAAAAAGTGTCGGTGACCACAAAGTTATCTGCATTCATCCTCTGGGGAGTTTGAATATGTCTACAAATACAAATTCGTGTTCCCTCCGTGTCTCACAGGTGCGACCCTTCACCCTCGGCCAACTCAAAGAGCTGCTGAACCGGACAGGCGTCGTGATGGAAGACGGCTTCTGGATCGACAAGATCAAGTCTCACTGCTTCGTCACGGTGAGGTACCAACAAACCAACGTTTTTCTTTTTCTGTATGTCGTGTTGTCGTGCAAAGCCTCCACCAATCGTGTCGTAACTAAATCTGTCAGGCTGTCGATACAGCTGCCAGAAGTATGTTTTACTAAAAGGATGTTAAGTGTCTGGCGCTGTTATCGAGCACACGTCGCTCGCTTCCACCGCAGAAGTCGGAGGCATTGATGGTGGGAGTATTGCAGGGGAGTATTGATATGAAAATCCTCGGCAGATAAGGTCTGTTTTCACAGGAAGACATATTTGATCTCGGAATGAATAGAAGCATTTGTGCGAGAGTTGTCACCTCTCGTCCATCTGCCTCCATCTGTTCCTGCCTTATTCAGCCTTCAGCTCTCATGTGTTGCTTTCAAGACGCGATCACACTCTCAAAGTTTCCTCTTCGCCTTGTCCTCGCAGTACACGACAACGAAGGAGGCTTTCGCCAGCAGAGCCGCCCTGCACGGGGTCAAATGGCCTCAGAGCAACCCCAAGGTCCTCAGCGTGGAGTTCTGCGAACAGGCTGAGGTAATTACACATCAACGACGGGGAGGAAGCTGAAGCTTAAAGTTGCAAGTGTTGAATCATAGGTGACTAGTGCTGTCCTCGGTAAAAGACGAGGAATCAAATATTAATAGGTTTATTTTTGGAGCCATTTCAGAAGAGCAGCCACATACTTAGGCCTGAGTGGTGTCCAAGATATTTTTTTAAAGCAGCAGGCGGTATCGCCAACATAGTTCCAGCTCTCTCCAGTTAATCACTAACTTTAACATCGTGGTCTCGTATTTTGCAGCTGGACTTTCACAAAGGTGTGCTGAAGCCAGAAAAGGAGGAGGAGCCCGCTGCCCCGCTGATCGCTCCTCAGCCCCGGCTTCCCCCTCTGATGCCCGAGCGAGAGAACCGTGACAGAGACCGCGACCGAGACAGGGAGAGGGAGCGCGACCGCGGCATGGGAGGAGTGCGGGACCTGTGGGCGGAGCGGGAGAGGGAGATGGAGCGGCGGGAGCGCGCCCGCGGCGAGCGGGAATGGGACCGGGACAAAGTGCGGGAGTTTGCGAGACCGGGAGAGGACGGACAGCGATCTCGATCTAGAGATCGAGAGCGGAGGAGGAGGGAGAGGGCCAAGAGCAAGGAGAGGAAGACTGATAAGAAGGGTAACAAACACACGACGACAAGCATTTGTTATATTCACATCGACTCACTGAGTTATATGTAACTGTGTGTCTGTGTTTCCTGTCTAGCAGAGAAAGCAGACGAGCCTCCGGCCAAACTGCTCGACGACTTGTTCCTCAAGACCAAAGCAGCTCCATGTATATACTGGCTCCCCCTCACCGAGGAGCAGGTCGGTCTCACACTTGTTCTCTGACACAGTCGGTGCTAGAGTCTTACTTTGGTCTAACTAAAACTTTGTGTCCACCAGGCGGCGCAGAGGCTTTTGGACCGCACAGAGCGCCAGAAGGAGCGCGAGAGAAGGCGCAAGGAGCAGCAAGAGGAGGAGGACAAGAAGCGCGAGGAGGAGAAGAAAGAGAGGCTAAAGGGCCGGGAGAAAGACGGCAACGCGGCGGCGAGCGGCGGAGGAGGAGGAGGCGCAGCCGGCGACAGAGAGAGGGACCGCGGCCGCGACAGAGATGGAGACAAGAGGAGGGACAGCGGACACCGGCCTAGACGTCCTTCGGCGGGTGCCAGCGCCGGACGGGGCTCCCGTAGTCGTAGCAACCCCAGGGACAGACGCCGCTGAGGGCCGAGTGGTTACGGGGAAAGCTGAAGAGGGATTGGAGGGAAGGGGGGCGTGGCCTAGCGGCGGACACTGCAGACAGGAAGTCTCGAGTTCAGGACTTGTGTCTGCTCCTCGCTTACGCGCCCCGCCGTGCTTTAATTCGTCCATTTTGACGCCAGCGCTGTCTTTCGCACACCCTTCTGCCACCCCCCATCCATGTCACACAGAAATGTTGATTACATGTTTCGTTAATAGGAAAATGACGGTTGTTCTAGCTCCAACCCCGCAATCTTCTGTTCTCTCTCTCTGTCTTCCAGAAGCAAGACTCAAGTCCTTTCCCTCCCGTAGAGAGCAGCGTTCCTCCTCGTCTCCGTCGTGTAGTACCGTTAGTTCTCCTCTGTTTGAAGAAAAGAAGCAGAGAAGGGTTGTTTTGTTTTTTTTGGCTCGCCTCAGCATTTTGTCCCACTGAGGTTTGGGAGCCCGCCTCTTTATTTTAGTTCTGTGGGTGCAGTTCCTTCCTCCTCAGAGCCCTGTAATAAAACAAGTCCAAAATAGATCCCTGACCTCCAAATATTTTCTAGGATCAGTTTTAGTGTTCTGCTCTTCAGCACTGAGAGTTCCTTTTTTATATATATATATACATATATATACATGTACGCAACTAAATCAGATTTACAGGCCATCTTTGTCAAAATGAAGTTTTTAATGAATCATGTTTTTTTTTTTTTTGTTCCAGCCTTGAAGGGTGGTGTTGTTGTGCTACAGCAGGTGATGTGTGTGCGAGTAATAACCTTCATCTCTCTCTCTCCCACGAAGATACAACTGGTACCGAAGTCTCAACACTGTAGCCTAGAAAATGTTTTTTTTTTTTTTACGTGTTGTTGCGGTTAATGCTGGAGGCGTCCGCGTGACGAGCTCATCTTCAACTGGATGTTTTTTTGTTTTTTTTTGCTGATGACGGTGTGGAGGTTTATTCTGTCATGATAACGGGAAGCTGACCTTCCCTGCACTGAAGTCCCTCCTCTGACTTGTCAATCAAATATATTGAAGGAGGTAAAAAAAAAGAAATATACCTTCTAATAGTTGCAATTTTAATATCTTTAATTTTATGTTTTTAGTTTGAAACAGTTTTGTTGCTTTCTTTTTTTTTCTCCTGCAAGTGCTGAATGTACTGAGAAGTTTAAAAAAATAAAAATTTAAATTGGTTACCAACTTCTCCGCTTATCGTTTTGTCATTTCTCATCGAGAGCTCGTCAGGAATGCGAGACCTAATGCCCGTCAGCGGACCGTTGTCTGAACACAAATGAAAATATTTATTACAACAGAAATTACAGTAATGTGTTTTCCCCAAAAAATTTTACAGATTCACGTAACAAATCTTACAGTAAAGTTAAATTTAAGTGCAAAATGTTTGCTAGCGATAATATGTACAAAACAGTTTTAGCAAAAAAAAAAAAAAATCCCTTGTTCTTCTACAGCAAACAGTAGCCACATTGGGGTAAAAAAACAAAAAGCAGTAGTTTCTTTCCCGTTCCCTTATTACTATGGTACAGTAATAGTACAGCAGGCAGTACATGTGACAAAGGGGACTGATCCGAGTCAGAGAATCAGTGGAAGTGTCTTAATATCAGCAGTTTCATCTTTTGAAGAGCAAAAAAAAAAAAAGCACGAGAACGACAGCATGTTAAGACCAGCTTTTCTTTCTGAACACACACACACATACACGGCTGCATAGACGCCGCTCAGTGTGTGTTGTGAGGGGGAATATTGTGTGTGGTGCACACTCTGCTCATATGACAGGAGTGGCAGAGGAGATGAGAGTCCAGAGGGAAGCACTGCGAGCCGGGCTTATCAGAGAGCTGCTTGCCACACTCCTGGAGAGAGAGAGAAAAAAAAATAGATAAGGACAGGAATGCACACAGGAAGTGAGGTCAACCGTCCAGGCACTTCATGATAAAAAGTCTGAAATTATGATGCATCTTTTGTAAGAATTAAAGACTAAATAAGTGGCTCACCTCGCAGTGATAGCACTCAAAGTGATAGTCTTTGTTCATAGACACGACCCTGAGGATCTCTTCACTGCCCTGAGACGCAGAACACAACACAAAGGTCAGAGTCCGGATGAAGGAGTTTGTTCTGACTCATTTTCAGTTGCAGCGTGAATCACCAGAAATATATGCAAGACAAACGGATTCTTCTTCTGGTTGCAAAAGTTCAGAGTTAATGGAAAACGACACACACACACACTCACACACAAGTGAGTAACAATTAAAACCACGCCTACAGGATTCTCACCTCAGTAGGTAGGATGGGTTGTAAACAGGCAGCGCACTTCGGGGCAAAAGTCCTGCAGGACGACAAGTGAAAGTTTATTTACAGCAGCGCTCGCACGGTTGAGTAAGAAGGGTGGGGGATGAGTGAGGGACATTCTTCAGTTACACATGCTTTAAAGCCCTCACTTGTTGTAGTCGGCCACGCAGTAGATGTTGCTGTGATGGTCCACGGTGAACGGCACCCCATCCAGAGCCTTGGAGCACACCACGCAGCGGAAACAGCCGGGATGGTACGAGTTCCCGAGAGCCTGCAGGATCTGGAAATGAATCAAACGTCATTTTAAAAAAATGTGCCAGTGTGTGTGTTTGCATAGACGCGTACATGCATTTGTCCTTTCTACTTGCAGTATCTACATTCAGGGTTCCCACACCTTTTTCATGAACAAATTCAAGCACTTTTCAAGCACCTCCAAGCACCAGTTTTTCCATTTTTCCAGCACCTTTAAATAGGTAGCCTACTAGTTGTGTTTGCCATGATGGTCATGGGAAGCGCAGCAGTGCCACTGTATGGCATAATAATATGGGTCTAACTAGCATTATTTCATATGGTGGTAGATTGACTGTTGTGATTTTTTAACTAATTGTGAAATTTAAAGCATTTTCAAGCACTTCACAAAAAATTTAAGCATTTTCAAGGAATTCAAGCACCCGTGGGAACCCTGAATTTTACAGGTGCTTGATCATTAATTACTGTTGTGTCAACATCCTTTACTTTCAACTTAGTCATCAGACCAGAAAGTAGTTAGTGAGGGTTGACTGAACAGCTATAAATTATTATAAGAGAAACACTTAAAACTTGGAGACCAGAGCGCGGTTAAACCTTTGAATCACACGGACTCACTGTGAGATTTCTATTTATATATATAATGCAGTTAAAATATGGTATAAAAAAAAAGTTCTTAAGTTAATCGCTACAGAGACTTATTTCTTTATTTATCAAAAAAAAAAGCCAAAGGCAAACATTCCGCTGGGAATGTGCCGTGGGAACCCGAAGAGGAGCCAACGAAAAGACGTCACCGAATTTCTCTATCCTCTGGAGGAAGAAAGAAAAAAAAAAGGCAATCTGGGAAACGTAGTCACGCAGGAGAGGTTAAGAGTCGGGAGTTTATTCCCCTTCAAATCTTACATAAGTCGCGAGTTTAAGGCGGCATTCACGCGCGGCTCACCTGTTCGAGAATGAGGTGGCCACACACGCTACACTTCTCAGCAGCGGCCTGGAATCCTGAAAACTGTAATTACAACAAAGAGATTAGCATTAGTGGGAAATCAATCCTCTGACTCCGACTGTGTGTGTGTGTGTGTGTGTGTGTGTGTGTGTGTGTGTGTGTGTGTGTGTGTGTGTGAGACGGATGACAAAACACGCCTTGACCTCAGCTCTTACCATGTAATCCTCTTTACAGTACACAGAGCCGCTGACATTGTAGAAGTCCTTGTTTCTCAGGGTGCGTCCTGCAGACGGGAGGGAGACTCGGCGTTAACAGTAAGCGGCGTTTGGTGAAGGTGTTGGAGATCGGGTCTGTGTGTGTGTGTGTGTGTGTGTGTGTGGGTGGAGGTGGGGGTACTCACCACAGGACACACAGGTGAAGCAGCGTGTGTGATAGAGGCTGTCCAGAGCCTGGCACGCATTGTCCGCCCCGTACACGCCTTTCCCACACTTCACGCAGGTTCCTGCCGACACAATGGGAGTAAAATAAATAAATTAAATAAAACACAAACATGCATTTAGGTCGAGAGAGTTTAAATCGCCTCTTAACACTTCGTTTTACGACGCATTCCGAGAGGATGCGTCTGAAATCCAACTCCACACAAAGTGTCAACACTTGTAAATCCTCTCGTTCGCACCACCTAGGGGATTTTCACACAGTTAAAAAGCCGGTAGCCAGTGCCAGCCCCCGTTTGCTCACCCACTCCCGCGTCTGCGCTCCAGCTCTGTTATTAAAAGGGAAACTCCGCCGGATCCGACTTCTTCTGGCAGTCGCTCCGAGAAAATAAGACGACTCTTTCTTCTGGAGTTCTTCCCCCCACTCTTTTAAAATTTGACTTTAAACCCCACAATTGGAGCAATTTGGAGATTAGAAAAAGATTACACTTCCTAAACTAGCACAGGAAGCGGCAATAAAATCAGTAGATTATAACTTTTCCTGCTTCGTTTTGAGGATTATCTAATAGCAGATCATTTTATTTCCAGTTGAAGTCAATGAAAAATTCAGCTCTTTATAATCAGCTTTTTTTTAAATGACTCTAGATCAACATTAGCCAATCAAGCCTCTCCAAGAAAAATACAGTTCAGTCTAAAGTACATGTTCGGCACTAAATGTAAAGTGGAAAACTGGTGCGGTGACCCGGGCTGCGGCGTTCCTGTGATCTATTTAAAGGGTCCGCCTGTGTTTTTTCTCATGTGGCCGAGGGAGTGCCACACAAAATTGAGAATTCCTACACTCTTGGACGGTCCCGTCGATATTTAGGAACAGGCACGAGTCTCTGCCAAAGCCAGGGAAACCAAGGACGGCCAAACTCGACTCAACTTTTTTAAATTTGAACGTCTGAAGGAAGCGGCGACATGTGGAGAAAAGTCGGGATGGAATTCATTCAGGGACTTTCTCTTTTTTAAAAAATGGCTTTTAGGGTTTGTGCAAGAAGAAATGTCAAAGAAATGAGGCTGGCGTTAAACGTTTCTGCACCTCAAACTGATTTATGTCAGCAGTTTTTAACGATTATGAGACAATATTTTGAATTTCTACTTTCTTTTTTAAGCGTGTGTGTGTGTGTGTGTGTGTGTGTGTGTGTGTGTGTGTGTGTGTCAGCTGAGCGTCCTCATGGCTCAGAGCTTCTGATTTCGTTCTAATGGCTGAGAGGAGTACAGTATTGTATGTCCCCTCCGGGCACACATACCTGAGCAGAAAAACAGGCTACAGCACACCGCCCCTGCACACGCCGAGGCAGCAACACACACACACACACACACACACACACACTCATGACTCACACACACTGCGTTACTGTGGCCTGAAGTCACTCAGGGGAAACACACCCTGCCACAGAGAGAAACAATATACACACATATATTCATCCAGCCACCGTATCTGACACACACACACACACACACACACACACACACACACACACACACACACACAGAGCCCTAATCTTCTGTGACTCACGGTAATGGTCGGAGCTGTGTTTATACGGCACCATGTAATTTGCGTCTGAGTGTTACAGCAGAACCTCGCAGTCTAATGGCCGTGTATGAACGCTGCATTAGCCCCTCTGTAGCAAACATCAGCTGACTCCGTGCTCCATGTTTTGGCTACAGGTGTGAGCGCACACACACACACACACACACACACACACACACACACACACACACACACACACACACACACACACACACACACACACACACACACACACACACACACACACACACACACACACACACACACACACACACATACACACACACACACACACACACACACACACACCTGTCGCGCGTCTTCCTTTCTTCTCCTCAGCCCGACATACCTACCTTGTCTGGATCGGTTTCCCCGAGCGCCTTTATGCTTTTGCGTGCATGTCTCTACAGGTTCCAATGCACCATCCATCCATACACTCTTTCAACTATTAATCTGTCCGTGCATCCATCCATCCATCCATCCATCCATACAACCCTTTCATTTAGAGAGAAACCTGTGATCTGACACCAGGCTGCGAGGAGGACAATAATAACACACCGAGGGCGGATGCTGGGTGACCCGGCGCTCTGTTATGAACGCATGGGATGCCGTGCGTGAACGGTGACGGCGCTGGCTCAAATTAGGGGGAGAGATGTGATTTTTAACAGATCAAGTCTGAAAAACATTAAAATTGAAAAAAATCTTACCAAAGAACTCCTGGCGGTTCTCCGTGGCCTCCCTCCCACCTCCGACTCCTGGATCCTCCAGAGGTTTGACCGGCCCGCCGGCTGAGCAAGGCCCCAGCGTTGACGCACTCGGTTTGGAAAGAGCCGTCAGGGCCAGAGACTCCTTCAGCATCAGGCCGTCCAGGAGCCCCTCGCCTTGCAGCGCTGCGTCTCTCAGCAGGAGTCGGGTGAGCTCCTCCTGGTACCGGGTGCCGGGCAGATCTGAGTATCGGGCACCCCCGTCTTTGCCTCTCGTTCCCGCCTGCTGCTCTTCCCACCACTCCGGGCCGGCCTGGTAGCACGCCGCTCCTGGACTTCCAACAGCAGGTGGGTAGGAGTGTCGGCTATCGTGGGCCCCTGGGCGCATCCCTCCGTCCAGGTATTGAGTCCAGGCCTCCACAGGGGTTACCCCAGCCCTACCTGGAGCACCGTAACCAGCCGCACAGCCCCCGGTCTGCATGCAGGGGGACTGCTGTTGTGGAGGGAAGCCTCCAGAGGCAGAGTAGCGAGAGTCGTAGCCCAGGCTGATGCCGCTGGTCCGATTGCTGCTGCAGCGGCTCCCCATGGGGCTACCCCCTCCGCCGCCGCTGGCCGTGCTGGAGGCGAAGCTGGACCTCGGACTGACCAGCACCGACTCCTGGAATGACGGGCTCGGACTCTGGGTTGGTCCTGGAGGATAAAAGCAGCCTCCTCCAACGCCTCCTCCGGGAACATCAAATGTGCGATGTGGTGGATGAGAGAGGGATGCAGGCCTGGGGCTCTCCCACAGTTCACTGCCCGTGCTCAGGCGTTTGTAAAACAGAGCCTCCTGCAGGGAGAGGCGTTTGTGCCTCTCAGGCTCGGACAGGTAGCCCGGCTCTGCCAGGCTGGCATCACCGCCGCCACCACCTCTGGGAGCTGACCCATATCCCGCGGCGGCCGGGTATGGCGGGGGAACAGAGAGAGGCGGCGGCTGGGAGAGGAGCTGCTGCCGTCTGACCAGCTGCTGGAGCTCGAGGGAGTAGCGCCGCTGATTGAGGGACGCCTTTGAACCAAACGCTCCCATGGGGTCGCACTCTGGACCTAGACCAGACTCGCGCCTCGGGTGGAAATCGACGCCTTCGCCCAGGTACCAGGAGGCTCTTTGCTGGGGCGAGCGACGCCTCAGCGGTGCCAAGGTGGAAGGGTGAAGTGGCTGCTCACCATCTGGAGGTATGGCACCCACCGTGGAGGAAGGTGGCGGCGGGGTGAGGAGCTGAGAGGGAGGCATACCTCCTCCTCCTACACCACCACCTCCTCCTCCACCTCCTCTCCCACTCGCTGGAACACATGCATCGCTTGAGAACTGGCCAGGTCTCGAGGGCGAGGCAGCTGCAGAGCTGGGAGCCGGTGGCAGACCGCTGCCCCCACCGCTGCCTCCGGAGATGCCAGCGTTGGCGTTGCTGTTATTGGAGTTGTTGGCAGAGTCGTGTTTTTTCTTTGAACTGTTGAATTTCACACTCCCCGAGTCCGTCAGCTTTAACTTCTCCAATAATTTGCTTATCGGCCTGTCCATGATGAAGCCTTATCGCGGTTTTTAAAGTCAAAGTCCTACAGCTTCTTGTGCTCGAATACAGTGTGGGTAGACACACAGCAGAACAAAAAGATGTTCAAGTAAATCACTACTGGCTTAAACCTTATATACACACACACAATAAATACCAATAACAGATAAATAAAAAAACTCTTTAAGACATTTCAGGGTGCTTACATGACTTTTAAGTCCTCTGAGTCATCATGTGGAAAATCCACAGGTACATGTAGGGAGGAAGAATCCATTGGATTATATATTGGGCTAATTATTTTTTCCAAGTCAAGGAAACATGAAAAGGAAAGATCACTTCGGCGTGACCTATGGTCGTGGAGGGCCTCCTTTGTGGACCCTCATGTGGCTCCTCCACATCTGCATCTTTTTTAAAGTTAAAACACACACCAGCCTTAAACACACTTTGGGTAAAGTTGGTGTATCCGGTTAAGTGTGTGTGTATGAGTGTATATATATTTTAAATAACACAAAGCGCTGGTTACAACCACCACTACTACAACAACTACTTCATGTGGGTCCAGTGTAGACAAGAACATAAATCCGTTTGTGCACCGATAGTCGACTCACCCGACTTCTGCCATTCATCTCAGGGCGTACAAATAAAAAAATAAAAAATACTAAAAATTAAATTTAAAACGACACACACAAAACACGGCGCTCGCTAGACTCCTCAGTCCGTCCGTCCATCCGCCTGCGCTCGCCTGCTTTTATCATTCCTGTCCCGGCTTGACTCGGTGGAATAGTAGCGGTAGAAGTTTGGAAGAGGCAGAGAAGGAAACGCGGACAGCGGGAAACCGGTGCTCCGTTAACGGTCACATCCCAAACAGACCGGCGGCTGGACGGCTGCTGGAGAAATAAAATCCCTCCCCGTGTGCAATGCACGGTCGACAACTTTGTTTCTTTCTTTCTTCCCCCCTAAATAATTACTTACCTCCCCCCTCTCTCGCTTTTTTCTTTTTTGGACAAAGTGTCAAGTTAGTCACAGCGGTGCAAGCGACTTCTGCTGGCGCTTTTCAAAATAAAAGCATCCCTGCAAAAAGCTGTAAATGGGTTTGGTTTCGCTTCACATCACATTAGATTTAGATTAGATATACTTTATTCATCCCAACACGGGGGAATGTACTTGTTACAGAAGCAGAGGAAAGTGTAGCATACACTACATAATTGGAAAAAAGTAGAAAAGGCAAAAAAAAACAATAAACAAACAGAAATTAAACAATCAACACGAAAAACCTTCAAAACACACACGTACTGAGGATAAAAGTGGCATGATATATAAAAAGAGTATTGTAATGTAAAGTGATCATGATACAAATAATAATAATATTGCACAAGTAGTAACCATAACATAATATACATAATATGCCACATTCACGTTTAATATTTAAACATATTCTTTATACCCTAACTTGTCGTTAGTTATTTATTAGTTTGTCTTTTATTTTGAAGGTTGGACCGCAGTGCGGCCGGTGCTCCGGTGCTCCGTCCGTCCGTTCAGCTTGACTCTAGCCGTGCTCCTTTATCAGTCAGCGGCTCTTTCCCCCACACCAGGCCGGCCGGGACACCTTTCCACCAGCCATGGCTGTTTCGTCATTCATACGCAAAAACTCCCTCAGATGATGTGCCCACTCCGCCAAGACCTGCTCTTTAATAACACCAATTAAAGTTTTAAAAGTGTATTTTTAATGTAATATAATATCCCAGAGCTTCCAGCCACATGATCTTAATTTACCAAGTGTCAAACCAAAATTTAAAATAAAAAAGTTTTCTGCTATTTTAAATCCAAACTTTAACCCACGCACGGCTGTAGCTGCCACTGAGTAGTATTTTTGGGATAAAATGTGTTGACAGTATCCACAAGTAAAAAGGAGCAATGCCACAGTTTAAAAAAAATACTACAAGTAAAGCTACTGCATTCAAAAAGTAAAAGTACACAAGTATTACCACCACAACATTGATAAAGTACCAAAAGTACTCGTTATGTATATAATAATAACCTATACGGACTGGATTAAAGTGTGTAAAGTACTTATGTACTACTATACTATACTACTACTACATACTACCAAGTATTTTACTATATTATGATATATTATAGTCTTCAGTTTTACTATAACTTACATACAAGTTTAAGTAACTAATGTGTTGAATAGGATGTAGAAAATAGCATAAAGTGGAAATACTCCAGTAAAGTACAAGTACTTTGAGTTAGTTAGTTATATTTCATACATAGTTTTACTTTATTATGACTCAGTGAGTCTTTAAAAGTGTGTTTAAACAGATTTATGTGGCTATTAATAGATTAATAGCAGTAAAGTAAATAAAGATTATTTATGTCTATACAGCTCCTCTTCAGTGCTATATAATAAAAGACAAAACAGGGAATGTTCTGTTTATACATCTGTTTATCAATCACATACTTTGTAGAGATTTTTTTTAAATATATAAATAAGATGCAACTGAGATGACATGTTGCCTGATTTGGATAATTTGAGTTCAACTGTCAGAATAAATTAACAATGAACTGGTGACTACACACAAATATGACTTTGTTTTTAACAGAAAGAATAACCTATAGTAACACACACTCTAAAATTAAATGCACATCAAATATAAATGGGCACTTAAAATGTACTTTTATTAGGCAGGTATGTGCACACATACAAAAAAAAATGTGAATATGCTACGTTAACTTTAAAATACAACTTAAACATTAAAACATAATTAACAATAACATGTAATATATAGTATAACACCATGATTGGGGCCTTTTATTTACTCTATGCTACTTATACTAACTTTTACTTGTATTTTTTTACAGCTACTTTTAAGTTTAATCAAAGATCTGAGTGCTTCCACAAACACTGCTTCAATGATTCAAAGTCAAATCGTAAAAAAACTGCGGCACTACTTTATTATACCACCAGCCTGTGGAATGCGCGGAGGGACACGGCGCCTGGAGGTGGTTGGTGAATTTTTTCGGCGTGTCTGGCTTCTCCAAGGAGGATTCAGGGTAAACATCCCGCTACTATTTCAGGACTGGCCGGTATTAGTCAGTCCGGATTCCGGCTGTTTGTGGCAGTTAACGGACACAGCGCAAACACAGGCAGACCCTGTTAAAGTCTCGCTTGTGTTTGCACTATATCTGCACCCTGGAGCACCAACACCACCCCCCTCCATACGGAGCCTTTCATGGCCCCTGCGGTTCACCGGAGTCCCTGCAGCAACCTCTAGCGTTTACTTCACAGGCTGCGAGTGGGAACTTGTCTGAAAAGCTAACAGAGAAAAATTCTTCTGGGCTTAGTAGCGGAGCAGTTCATACAAAAACAATACTTTGAAGAGCTGCGGCTGGCTGTGTGCTCTGTCTGAATACACCCCGGATAGTCCTCTCCTTCACCGCCTTGTCTTAATATTTACCACCTGAGTGTGATTTATGCAGCTATGCAATTAGATTAGGTTTCATTCTTTTTTTGTTGTTTTTTAATTAGAGTGACCCAGTTTTCACCAAAACCTAAAGTGTAAAGAACTCATGAGAGATCTGTAATTTTATTATGAACTGGAGAGAGAGGCCTTGCTATCTCGACTTTGAGTCCAAAGTGTAGTTTAAGTTTAAATATGGACAGTGTATCTGTGACGTGACCAATAGGTATGAGTGTGGTGGCTCTAAGATGTGAATTATGCATAACTTTAAACCTTAATATGATTTGAATAGGTGAATTATATCAAAATTTAGACAGATTAGATAGATGCAAGTTTTTGGTACTTCCGAAAAACCCTAACCTGGAGTTCCTCGGTCTACATCTCGGCTACATTCCTGTCTCTGAACCTCGGATATCCTCGATCTCACCGGTGACTCTAACCGTCTAGGATCTGAGCTATGATCTCATCTTTAACATCCTAAGTACTAATTAACTTCGAGGGGATTACTCAGCCATACCTCGTCCTAAAACACAACATGTGTAGCAAGGAAGATTATCCAACACCAACAGGAGAGCAACTCAGCATACTTGAGTATGTGGTCGGACAACTTGGAGACCACTTCCCCTAACCATTATAAATCTGAGGGGTCACAGGGTGATTGAGGGTGTAACAAAACAGAAAATAAAATACTTTCCCAAAGTTTTTACTGCATTTTTACTATTTTATTGTGATATTTTGGATATTTTCACTTCTTCAGACGTCTAAAAATAGACAATGTTAAAGAAAACACATGACTTTTTAAAGGCGAGTCACTCTTCTGAAAACAGTTTCCAGTTCAAAGCTGATGACATCACCATGACATCATCAGGGGATATTTTCTCAGACTTGACAAAGCTCATCCAGACGGTCAGGTAACAGTTTTTACGGGGCTACTCATGACTAGTCACCTGAGTTTGACATGTAAAACCAGTCAGCGTGCTTTCCAGGAAACATGTACATATAAGTACAAGAAATTGCAGACAAACGCACTATTTATAAACTTTTCACTTTTTAAAAAAAAACAAAACAAGTCCAGAGTAACTAAACAGCACTCTTACCAAATCTGGTTCTCGTCTAGCGTCAGAAAACTGGATTGCAGCCAGTGAGCAGGCTAGAAATGATTGCTGAAAAGCAAAGAAATGAAGTCTGCTAAACATCTCCAGAGGGTGTAATTCATCACCTTATCAGATGCCTTTGATGGGCCAACATTGGCAACAGCACCCATAAATTTGATAACAGAAAAAAAAGGTGTACAGAAGGCCTTTTACATGGGAGATACTGACTGACTTATAGCACCCCAGCCTTGCAGTGCATCGTGCAGCTTCATTACATGCTTAGAAATCAACCAGTGGTCTGCTGAAATCGTATGTGGTTGTATTAACTAAATTCACATCACAGCAATGCAGCATATACATTTTCTTGTTTCTCTTTCCACCCATAGGCAACAATTGTACACATTATAGCCAGATTATAAACAAATAAGAACCAAAAACAACCCAAAATTAAATGTAAGAATATACAAATTCACACATATTCACATAAAAGTAAGTGTAAACGTGAGAGCCGAACATCATTGTCTGATAGTAACTCTGATAGGGTGTCCACCCACATGACATTACCACATTTCTATATGGTTTGTAGCTAGCGGAAAATAAACTAGTTTGATATAGTCTGTTTAGTCTGGTGGTTCCCGACCTCAGTTTGGAATCCCTCCAAAGGCTCACAAGATAAATCTGATGATCTGAAAACAAAGTACTGCTTCACAGTTTATTTTTCATATTTAGTTTTTTGGACTGATATTTAATCATTTTACCTATTTAAGTGAAACAATCAGTGAAAACTGCTAAAAACTAATCTGAAAAATCAAGCAAGAAAAGTTGGAAATGACTCGATGGCGAAAACAATGACCACAAAATAAGGTCATAATGAAGGACTCTCTTCAGGTAGGTCAAACAAACAATAATATGACAGAACACCAATAATGATTGATTTCTCTTAAAAATAGTGCTCAAGCCAAGACCTAATGTTGTTTTGTGGAATGACAGTAAGAAAGAGGACATCTCTATATTAATAAAAATCAAGACATATACGCTTAATTTTGACAATAATCAAGACCATATTCGCTTTTTGGTGAAAAAACTGTTGTGTTATAACTGTTGTGACATGTTATTGGTTGAAAATATCTGCATGAATATTCATTATAGATAGACATTTTTTCTTAGTAGTAATTAATGAATCTTGTAATTTACATTCATGGATGTGGAAATTTCCCTATCTAAATATAGAAGTTGACAATAATACATTGTTTCTTTTCTCTGTGTTCAAAATAAGTAATAATGTTTGTTATTATTTTAGTTATAAACTCACTGAACATGGATCCTACATTGTAAACAGAGGCAGGCCCTCTTTAGTGCGCCTGTAGCTCCGCCTTGCGGTCAACACGCAGTACTGCACGCAGACAGCATGGCGGCCCCCGTGAGGACATTGTGTTGCTCAGGTGAGACAGAGGTTATTCAGTAAATATATCATCTGCGAGACGAGTTACAAACACGAAGCTGCTTCATGTTTTCTTGTATTAGTCGCTGTCTTTGTTACAAGTGTTTGTTTGAGTCAGCGCCGTAAATACGGTAAAAGACGGGCATCGAGGCTAACGCGAGTGCTAACAGCTGAGCACAAAAACTCTTTAAACGCCTTGAATACAGATTTGCATCTGTAATGAGTGTGTGTGTATATTCAGGTGGCTGTAGTGATTTAAGAGGCTGTTTTTATGTTGTTGTTGTCAGTGTTGAGACTCTCCAGCAGGCAGTTCAGCATAACATGTGGACTACAGGCTGGAAACAAGTGGAGGAAAGAGTAAGTACACTGTCTTATACAGGTTTATATGATTATAATGAAAACATGTATCACAAACTACAACTTCTTTGGATGATAACGGGGACTTTAATGGGGAAATACACCTGTCACATAAGAAATAAATCATAAATTAGAAATCTACTTGTGTTATAGAGTCTGACAGTCTGAAGGAGCTTGTTTAAGGCCTCCTGCAGGAGGTGAAAGAGGAGTGATGGATGTCAGCTTTGCTCACATCCTCCTTCCTCCACCACCTCCTCTGCTTCCAATGGCAGCGTGCTAAGATCGACTTTATTGATTTGATCGTTACATCAGGGAGATTTACTTGTTTCAACATCAACTTTATTTATTTATTTATATAGCACCATACATACAGAATTGTAGCCCCAAAGTGCTTCACCGAGCAGAGTGAAAGCAGAAATAGACAAAAACTAGTTCTTAAGGTAAGAGAGCAGAAAAACTAGAGATTAGAAGACGAGTAAAAAGCATAAAACTACAACAACGAAACAAATAAAAAGAAAAATTACGACTTATAGGGTAAAAAGCATAAATTAAAAACAGTTGCAGTAAAAATAGATAATACCTAAAAACTCAGCAGTGAATGATCAGGCACCTCAGATAAAAGCCTGGCTAAAGAGATAAGTTGTTTTTTTTAAGAAGTCTACAGACTACAGCAGCTCACAGAACACAAGGTGGATAAGAAAAATACTCATACCCCGGCTCAAAAATACAGAGTTATACACCGTTTACCTTTTAAGTGTATGAGCATGCACATGTACAGTATATCTACATATAACACAGGAACCTAAAGTGATTTAGTAATCTGACTTAGGGACCATCAATAACTTAGTAAATCAATAAAATCAGAAACTTTTTTCCATGTGAAGTGTTGTGTTTATTGTCTGAGGCGTGGGATACAAACAGACTGTGACTTCTAAACTGACAAACAATCATGTACAGGATCAAAACTTTGCCTCTCTGTACTAAAATGTGTCACTACACTGAGGTACAGCATGAAGAGGTGTGGCCAGTGCAGTAATGAATTCATTTTGTACATCGTAATCTACTGTGAGGCGAATCCTGCCATCTCTTTGTGTGACTTTTTTTGGATCGTCACATTTATTAGCCGTCCGATGCGGGATTTGAACCGGGGCCAGCTGCAGCGATGACTATAGCCTCTACACACGGGGCGGCTGCTTAACCCACTACGCTACCGACCGCCCCGTTAAAGATTTCTCATTACATAATATTTTTGTTTGCTTACAGACATGGACTCGCCCGAAGTGGTACAGAGTATGGCCCTCTGACAGATCTGCCCGACTGGTCGTTTGCAGGTAATCTTTACTTTATTTTAAGTTTTAGTGTCTGTGGAAACACGGATATCAGGAGGTATGTGTCTGCGTAGAGCAAACTTAAATTCAGGGTATTTTAGCCAATGCAAAAACGAGTCATTTCCCTCTCCTCTGCTCTGCAACAGCTATTTATCATTTTCTATTTGTGCGTCTGGACAGATGGAAGACCGGCGCCTCCGCTGAAGGGACAGCTGAGACGGAAGCAGGAACGGGAAGTTTTAGCGGTGAGTATTACGACGCGTTTGAGGCGCTCTTTCTGTGTTTGTTTTAAAGCTACATGCTTTTTTTTTTTGCTTTTTTTTCGTTCTTCCTCGCAGAGACGTATCGTGATGCTGAGCTCGGAGATGGACAGAGGAATAGAGGCGTGGAGCGAAAAACAGGAAAACGCCAGACGACTGGAGGAGCACAAGAAATCTCTCTTACTGAAACCTAAAGGGAAACTGTTAATGAAGAAAAAACCTCTGTAACCATGTTGACGTCCTTATCCCGTTGTTAATCATTATATTTTTCTTTCACTGTTGATTTCTGCAATAAATGTTCCATTTTCTTGATTTATGATCATGGATTTGTGTAAATCTGTCCCACTAAATGAGCCATGACCGCTTCAATGTCTCTCAGCTTCCACTAGAATGCAGCATTTCTCTTTTTTTTCCTAAGGCGGTGTGAGGGCTCAAACGCCATTTTGTCTGGTAGGAGATGTGTTGGGCAGGCAGAGGAAGGGAGGAGCTGGCAAACATAGAGCAGCTCCGATTCAGGGCCTCGCTGTGAGTGAGGGGTTCACACCTTGGCATGCCGTAGTAAGTCAGTGTTATTACTTGAAATACATGATGAGTGATCGGTCAGGTTGGTGAAGCAGCTGAGTTAAGTGGAGACAGCCAATAAAATCCATATATATGAGGCAATATTCAGAGTTTTAGTAGCAAGTTTAAGATGACTCAAATATTTGCTGATGTTTTTGGACACGGGTGCAACAATTTAGAGCATTTTTCTTGGGGGCATCAAAGAGGGGGGGAAAGTATGAATTTGGAATGTGCCTGGAAAGATGATTACCAGGCTGCAGCCAGAGTTGGCAGAACGTTTCATCCCATAGAAAGCGATATCTGCTGAAGATCTGAAGCTTCATTGAGCTGCAGAAACGTCAGATTAAAAAAAAAAGCAGGAAATCTCTGCTAGTTCCACTTTTTTTTTGTCACGTGCATTTATGGTGCAAAGGGACGTTTTGCAGAGACGCCGAGCAGCTGTGCCTTTGTTAAGTCAGCACTAATTCACAGTGACTCCTAAACAGACTATTTACAAAATGAGGTAAGCCTCTCCTCTCTTTGCCCCGCTCTCGCCCTCACTCGTACTTATTGCTCCCTCCATCTGCCTCTCTTTTCTTTCTCCCTCTCTCTTTGTCTTGTTGCAGACTTCAGCAAAGCCCCACTGTAATTAGGGCTGCGAGCCGCTGAGTTGCAGATTCTTTTCTGTGGAGATGGGAGTTTTCTCCCCCTCCTCTCCTCCTCCTCTTCTCTTCCTCCTCCTCCTCCTCCTCCTTAACTTTTTTTCTTCATACAGTTGACCAAAGGAGCTGACTGCTTGTTGTGTTACAGAGGTGTGGGAGGACGCTGAGCAGACCACAGAGGGTGTTGTTAGAAATGTCATTCACACACACACACATCCTCACACCTGGACCATCAAAGACCTCCAACTGCAAAGCCACAGCGAGAAATGTAACTCCTCACGCTTTCTCTCGACCCACCATCCTGCTTTTTTCTTCTTCTCTGAATGTCTTTCTCCTCCTCCCCCCATCTCTCCCTGTTCCTCTCTTCCTCGTGTTGTTTTGGTTTTTTGGGGGGAAATGAGAACCAGATGTTGCTTATTGTGCAGAAGTCAGCGATGGAGGACGGGAAGGGAGGGTTAGGGTTGGTGGGTGTTTTTATTTTAAGGGGGTAGGGTGCGTTAGGTGAGGTCAGTCTGCTTAGATGGAGATTAGCTGACAGGCCACTGTAGTTTCGCCCACAGACCAGAAACAGGGAGGGTTTCCTGGCACGTATGACCGGGACTTGGGCTGCAGGAGGATGAGCATAGTTTGAAGAAGGAGGAGGAGGAGGGGTGGGGGGGTTTGTTGAGGGTCTGATTCAGCAACTTGTTCCCAAAGACCGCTTCCTGACCTGGGTGTTCCTGCAGTGTGGGGTACACTGGGTAACATGTTAAGTTACACAGGCTTAACATTTTGAATGACTGTATGAGAACTGGCAGCGCAGGCCGCAATTATCTTTGTTTGTTGCTTGTTGGACAATAAACCTTGCGGCTTCTTTGGTAGTTGGAACATTTGTTTGGTTTCTTGACATCGGAAACAGACTGTTTTCACTTTTTGTTTCATGTCGGTTTGTTAAAATACTTCTGTTCAAGTGGAAGTTTGTTCTGTACAAGAGAAATGTGTCAATGCAGTTATGTGATGAACCGGCGACTTATCCAACGTGTACGCCGCCCAGTGTCAGCCGGGATCGCTCCAGCCCCCCACGACCCTGATAAGGATAAGCAGTTATGGAAAATGGATGGAAGGATTGATGTATATATAATGTATATGATGTATATATTTTTATTTTTATTTTTTATCTTTATTTTTATTTTATATTTTTATTTCATATTTTATTTATTTTATTTTATTTTATATATATGTACATAGCAAACTTGAAACTTGAAATGTAGCATTTTATATAGCGTAGCATTTCTATATGGTTTGTAGCTACTAGTTTAATGTCGGTAGTTTAGTCTGGTGGCTCCCAACCACAGTTTGGAAATCCCTCCAACGGGTCACAAGATAAATCTGATGTCTGCTTCACTGTTTATTTTTCATATTTAGTTATTAGGACATATGTTAGATCTTTTTACTTAATACTCTGTGAAAACTCATCTAAAAACTGAAGCCAGAAAGGTTGGAAATGACTTAATCGACACACATGTATCATATTATATACAAGTTTAGCGTCTTTTATGTAAAATTTTAATCTGAAAAGTAGCTGTCTGATAAATACATTAAATCCAGCGTTTAAAATCCAGCATGTCGCATTAAGCTGCATATAAATGGACCCTCAGGATTGCACTTGAGTATTTGAGCACTGAGATCAGAGCGAAAGCAGAAGATGAAGATGAAGGGAGGAAAAAGTGCCGCCTGTCAGAGTTACATTAGAAAGCAAACGCTGCCATAATGTAGGTCACCCAAACAAAGTCTCAGGTTGAATTGCAAGCAGCTGTCCTGGCCACTTCCTGCCTGGCATGGAGACGGAGTGCTGAGCCTGATGGTTGCTCCTGCGCCGCCCAGACAGACTGTATGAGTTCAGCATTAAAATGGCTGACAGTGAGAGAGAGAGAAAAAGGAATAGGAGCCAACGTGGCTGCCAAAGGTCTCATCTGCGTTCATGTCCATGACCCAGAAGACAAGGCGGGGAGCAGATGCTTGGCAGATAAAGCTGGTAGCACCTCCAAATAGCATCCAGATTACTGCACGAAAAAGTGTCGCCTGACTCAGTCGGTGGAATTTCCTCCTCCCCGTTACTGATCAGCAACATCCCTTACAACATCAAACATCTCATCTGTCTTCTCCTCTGTGCGTCTGCCCATCGAGATAGCATCATCACGGCAATCTGGAAGAAAAAGTTATCAATATGTTGTTAAATTCTTGAAAAGAAACACTATGCAAGAACCTGAGGATACGCAAAGTTTTTAAAATCTTTGTAGTCTGTGTTTATTTTACTGGATAATATTTCCTCTTTGTCTCTCCAGGCCTTAAAAATGACCTACTTTGTTCGACTTGTTCATAAAACAAAAACCACGTGAGCATTGTTTTTTTGTTTTAAGTGAGTCAGAACTGACCCAGACGATTCAACAACAGCAGCAGATATGAAGAGTTAAGTTTTTTAATAATAAACGAGTTCCTCAGCATTAAACGGTTTCCTGTCATTCAGATTTTTAGTAGCTCCTTCTGTCTCAGAACAGGTCCTACCGGGAAACGTCCCATGAAACTGTTTAGATGACCTGTATCAAACTTCAATAATCAAAACCGTTGACCTACAATGACCTAAAGTCAAAGAAATGCAGGGTTTGAAGGAGAGTTCCCATCTTTTAATTTCCATCGTCCTGTCTCTTTAAGTTGTAAGTAACTAAAGACCTTAATTAATAAAAATTTTGATGATTAATCAATGCTTAATAAGTTGTTTGTGCACGAATCTTCACTCAGATCCTCGTTCGGGAAGGTAAGATATGCTTCAGTTGTTCTTCTTCTTGTTTTCCTGCACATTTCAGCAGCACAAGTTTCTCTAGGAAGACGGATTAGCCAAAACAGTTACTGTGCCGGAGAGGGGCTCATTGAGACGAATGGAAACACCAGGTGACAGAGAGAGAGAGAGAGAGAGAGAGAGAGAGAGAGAGAGAGAGAGAGAGTTTGGCCAGTGGAGGAGGAAAGTGGCTGAACAGATGGGAGAGGGAAAAAAATAGAAAAGATGGAGTCAGTCTGGTTAGTTTACACTATAGTCATGCACTTTGAGTCCACAGCAGTCCAGGAATGCCTCCTCTAGTGTCTCAGTTTAACCCATCAAGCTTGTTATAAAGTCTGTAATAAGGGAAGTCTTTTTTTATTGCCTCTGTGGAGCAAGAAGTAGTGTTTGACCTCAGGGTTGTAAAAAGAAGTACTCAGATTGTTGACTGAAGTAAAAGTACCAATACCACGCTGTGAAAATACTCCAAACCACTGTTCATGAAGAGTAATGTCATCGCCTCCCGTTAAAAATATCTTCTTTGTCACATTAAAGAGCCGCTATAAACCAGCTGGAAATCTCAGATTTGCTGACCCCTTGTGGTCAAACGCCTCACCTGGCCGCAGTGACGTCACAGCGTACTTCAGGGTGTGTCAGTACACCGTGACATCACCGCTGAACGGTTTCTGTCTCTGCTCGAGGACGCTGCGGCTTCAACTAGTTAAGATCTGGTCAAAAACAAGATTAAACTTGTATTTTAAAGCTACTTTTAACAAGACGGTTAAAAGTGGTACAAGGTTTAAAAGTTTCTAATTTATAAAACGCGTCCTGGAAAATGTCATTTACATTTTTCAGAGACTAAACTGTAATTGCCCACAATTTTCTTTTCTTTTTTTGTTTTAAGTCGGTGGTTGTTTGTCATGATCTTGCGGTTTACCGAGGTTGTTGTTGTTTACCGGTACACACACACACACACACACGATACATTTCCAGTATGCGAAGAGTTAAAGCAGAGAGCACGACGAAAAAGCTGAGAAAGAAAGAAAGAAAGAGCAAAAACAGACCAGAGATACTTGTGGCGAGGGGAGGAGTGGTTTGAGACTGAAGCCTCATAAAAAGAACAATTTTGCAGTGGGTGAGGAAATAAGAGAGAGGGAGGAGAGGGGAGGAGAGGGGAGGAGAGGAGAGGGGAGGGAGGCTGCTTGCAAAAGGATTTTTTAAATAGAAATGAGAAGAGGGGAAAATATCTCCAAGCCAATAAAATAATCACTGCCCTCCTCACTTCTCTCACCTCTCCTTTAATCACGTCTTCACAATTAATTTTTAAGAGCTGTGAACTTCTTCTTTTTGTAGAAGCCTACACACACACACACACACACTCAGTACACACTCATGCAGAGTGCAGCCGGGTTTGGGCCGAGAGCTTCAGATGTTTCAAAAATACCAGATGCTCAGTTGGAACGCGCTCCTCTGAAAAAATGTGACCGTTCCATCATTTTTTCCGACTCGTTCCTCGGCACATGACCCGCCAGCCGCTCCAAGTCCAAAACAACCGGCGGTGGTGTAACTGTATCCAGACTGCTCCATCTGCGGGCCCTCCAGCAGGGTCCTCCTCCACCTGGTCTGCAGGTCTGGAGGTCAGGAGGTGAAGAAGACACACTGCAGACACTGTCACCTCGTCACACGTCACTCCTGTTTGTTGTGTCTTAGTTTAGCTTAGCACAAAGATGTTTTTTTTTAAACAAGATGAATATTCAGACTCTGAGTTTTTGCATTTCATCTGTTTATGTTTTTAATTTTTCATCTGTTTTCATTTTAACATGCAGAGATTACTGTTGAACTGTAGCTGAGGTGTAAACATTTGTTGTTTTATTGAGTTACACTGTAAGAAGAGTAGTCGTTGTCCATCTAAGGGCTCCAAATGAACAATTAAATAACAAAAATAAACTTTAAGATGTAACTTCTTTAACCGATCATGGTGTGGATGGACATTTTTATCCTCCACAAAAACAAAGGATGAGAAAAAAATGTAAAAAAAAAAACAGCAGACGTTAACCTGTTGTGGAATGATGAAATAATCCCAAACAAACTTATTTTCCAAACACATTTCAGTAAGAAATATAGAGCCATGTCTGGCTTTCTAACTGTGAGATTTTCAAAATAAAGTACGGTCCAACTAAACACAGCTATAGCGCTGTTTAGATTAAAATGAACTGACGAAATAGTTTATTATGAAGATTACAGCATGCACTCACTGTGCACTGTATAAGGTCCATATGTATAATATAATACAACAGCTTGTGATATTTCCAGGTTCTGTTGACGCAACAAGGTGATAACTCTACTCTGTGTTTATTACTGAGGTTGTAGTGAGCGGTGCTGTTATACTGGAGTGCGATACATTGAAATATGTCAACAATTTTGCCTTCTTCGTGTGTGTAAGTGGTTGTTTATGAGCCAAACAGGTGTGTGAAGTACCTTATTTTATTATATAATATGAAATCAGGATGCTGTTACAATTTAAGGAGATTCAGCCAAGTCAAACGTTAAAATATCTTTTCAGGAATTAGGCAAATGTGCTTTTGGTGTGACCAATGTGAACAACAAAGACTGTTTGTCACAGTGATTCTTCAACTGATTGAATTTAAATCTTTCCACGTTCTTCACAAGACCACAGCGATTTAGAGTTAAGAATAAAATGTTAAAGATCTGCACCGGAGTAATATTTAATATCAAAAAGCTGTTTGGCCCCCAAGTCCAGGAGGCATGTTCACTGGTTACTCCTCATTTTTAAGTGCAACTACTTCAATTTTCCTTCCTATTTGAAACAATATCTGATTCCACTCAGATCGCAATACCATTTACGGCATACTGATCTACTTTTCTTTCTTACTCCATGAATTAACAAAGAAATTGGTCGACATGCATTTAAATCTAAAGCCCCAGCAGACTGGAATAATCTCCCTTGCACGATTAATCTCCCTTGACTTCCAAACATCCTGTTCTTGTTGTTTTTGATTTTATTTATAGGTGGGCATGCATACGTGCTCGGTGTGCATGTGTGCATACGTATACAAATAGCCCTAGTTTTGCTTTTATATTGTTGCAGTTGTGTCATTCTTATTTTGTCCATGTATATGTATGGGGGAGGGGCCTATTGGAGCATTGTATATCTCTGTTGGCAACAAGGACCCTCTCGAAAATGAGATGATACATCTCAAGGGGTTATCCTTTGATAAAAAAAAAAGTGTGTGTATGTTCAGATACGAGATGATTGAGTTTATGAAAGAATGGAGAAAAAAATAGTTGGACTGTTTGTAGAAAATAGTTTAATTTCACTTTATCTAATGAAATACAAAAGTGAAAACAGGCAGGAAAAAAAAAAAACGTCATTCCATTTTATTGATATGATCATCATTATAAATATCATTACCATTATCATTGTTATTAACTAAATCAATTCACCTTCAAATTTTGATTTGTGTAAAACAAAAAATCATCGAGCACCATTAAAGTTCATAAATAGCATCACTTGTTACTCTGCGCCAACGTCTGTGCTGGGTAACGTCACATTTACCCGCCCCCTGATCGGATCTAATTCATCACATGCCGAGTGTACACTGGGATTCATTTCCACCATTGTCACGTTATGCCTCTGTCCAGCAGGACTCCGAATGACAATGTACAAAAAGAAAAAAAAAAAAAACTTTACCTGGAGAACAATAATAACAATAACCATACTTATAATAACAACAATTTCCCATAACAACGATAATAATTAAAAAAAAAGAATTGCACCGTATTGTTGGAAACTTGTACCGCTTACTGACACATGTGGACGAGCAGCTCTGCTCGTGTTCGACAACAAATGTACTGGAATGTTTCATCTGTGAGATAAAGTCACATTTTTTTTGTTTTTGTGTTTTTTTTTTTCTAAAGAAATATTTTTTCCCATCTGACTGCTTGCACTGAAAGAAAATTTTTTTTTTTGTACCACAAGAACCGTCCGCGCACTTTCAAACGTCTGCATCGATGGATACTAAACACTGTGCATCGAAAACCATCCAAAGAGCGGGCAGGTGATCATAACTAAAACTGAACAACTCTAGAGTTTAGACAGGAGAGAATCCTCTTAGTAGTAAGGCTAGGCATCGATTTAAAGTGTTTCTACATGGAGAAATATGACCATTAATCCTCGAAAGAAGCCAAAGTTCTCGAGAAATAATGCCGGGAAAACACAAAAAAAACAAAAATCGCAAACAAAAGTTCGTTAAATCTGGGTCTACTCGATCGAAGAATACGGAAGCGAGGTTATAAATCTGACCAGACATTCAACACCGACTTGTTTTTTAAAGCTATGTGCAGGAGTATGAGGTTTGACACCCAGCCCTACTTTAGTGGTAGAGAAAGAAATCAAAGACAAGCAGGAAAACTTTGCCAAAAAAAAAAAAACGATGGATTCAAGAGATTCCCTTAACCCCCTCCCTATCATTGGCATGAAATGTATTTCAAAAAATAAGAATCAGACAGCAGTTCAGCTGGAGTCGTCCAGTTAAAGGAGAGGAAGGAAGGAGGGGTGCTTTTTTTTTTTTCTTTAATGTGAGAGAGGAGAGGCGGGAGGAAGTCGCTGATGATGAACATGAGTCTCTTTGTATATTTCCCTTCTCTACGTGAGATCGCGGGTACGCTGTTAATCTCTGCACACAGAACAGTACATGTAAAATAGTTAACATACAAATACACATTTTCCTGATTTCAGTTTTCTAGGGCCTTTTTTTTCTTTTCTCCCTTTTTGTGGCACGTACAAACCACCCAAGACTTAACACACCGTCCCCCTTCTACCCTCCCACCGTCTCTTCTGTCTTTTCTCCGGTTCCTCCTCTTCCAAATCCCACCCCCCCCATCTCAGTTTCCGTCTTCACCCTCGGCCCTCGTTCTCACTCTCTCTCCCCCCTCTCTCTTTCTGTCCCTCTGTGGCAGTCTGTCAATCGCCTCCCGTCCGCTCCGTCTACACCTTGTCCAGGAGGGATCTCTGGCAGTACAGGAGGCGCCGAGGCGTGCCGTACTTCCTGAAGAACAAAAGCGCTCCCAGAGTGACCACGACCAGCACCAGTAGGAGGAGAGGGATCACCACGGCCACCGGGCCGGCCCCGCCCTGCGATTCCTCCACCTCGATGATGATCACCTCCTCTTCCCGACCCTTCTTGGGCTCGTCGCCTTCGCAGCCCATCCAGTCGCTGAGCACGGACTTGGGGTAGCCGCTCTCCACCTTCATGTACTGGTTGTTGAACTTCCAGTACTTGTTGGCTTTGTAGAAATAAGTGTAAGCTGAGGAAAACAGAACGCTTTATGAGTTTGGAGGGTTCGAACTGTTCTCTACGTACGTCATCAACACGGCTGCAAATTACTGAAAGCAAATCCTGAGATCCTTGAGAATGCTTGATTCTGATGAACTGATCTTGGATCGTGTTCAGTTAAATGGAAAACTTACATCCATCCTCGCTCATGATGGTAGACTTGATGTTATCTGGTGCGCCGCTCCACATGCTGATGGGCTTCGGATAACCAGCGTCCACGGTGCGAGTCTTCTCGTTGAAGCGGTAATACCTGCAAAAGAAACAAAGACACAGGACTGTTAAAGATCTGCAGTCCTAAACGAAACCACTCATAAACCGTACGGCAGATGCAGGACCGCTGCAGGCGGACAGCAGAGTTCATTTCCTCGGCGTGGGCGTTTTAACAATGCGAGGAGACATTTATATTCAGCAATTACACATGGGTAGTCTTTAAGGCTGGCTCTGATCTTTTAACTGTATTTGGACTCAGTTAAACAAAGAAGTGTTACTGTTTCTCTACCAAACTAACATTAAAAGACGAGCAGCAGAACCAAAGACGACGTCTTTTTTTTATTTCATGCATTGTTCTCCCTTTCTTCCAAAACCTGATGCCCACAATCCTAACCCGACCCGGGCCACCGATCTGGTGTGTGTGTAAAACGTGTAAAAATCAATGTGGTTCCACTCTGAAGCAGCATTTTGACAATCGTGTGTCAAGTATTAAGATCAACGGGAAATATTAGTGAGAATATCTGAAACCTTTTTGGAGGCATTTCTAAAATCCCCCCAGATGCTGCTGCTTGAGGCGTCTCAGCAGTTTACGATGCTCCTTCTCTCTTAATCAAAATACATGCATGAATGCTAAAGAATTTATAGGAACAAAGAAAGTCGACGCTGCTACATGTGTAAAATTGCAACTGAAGGATAAAACGTGAGTCAGAGGACTGAGACGTGGGATGCTGCCTCCGGCTCACAGATACACACTTTAAAAACACAAGTAGTAACAGGTTAAGACTACTCTAGAAGAGATTAGATTAATACATGAAGGCTGCAGGAATGTTTTCATAGAAAGAAAACATTGTTTTTTGACAGGTACACAATGCAAAAGGAGCTTCAGATCAGATTATGCCAACGAAACCCAGAATTGGCGGACTCACTTGGTGCCTCTGAAGAAGTACGTCTGTCCTGTCGGCGTGTAGAAGAGAGCAGCATCGATCTTGTCTTTGGGTAGACCGGTGCCCAGGTCCTTCAGGCTCTTTGGAGAATCCTTGTCCATGTTGGACTCGCTGAACACCCAGTACCTGTCACCTGGAGACGGAAAGAACAGAAAGACGAGGCGGAAAGAAGACAGAAAAACAGAAAGAGGGAGCGATCAGACATCGAAGAAGAACAGTCGTGATGTTCCAGCGGCTGCAATCGTCGTAAATCTGGTTTCAGTCTGACCCCAGAGGGAACCTACCCTTGAAGAAGACAAATTTCCCGTCGTCTCTCTCGTAGGCGGCGTTGATGTTTGCGGGCAGGCCTTTCCAGAAATGACTGATAGTCATCGGGTAACCTGTCAACACCTTGTTGTTACGCACACGCCAGAACCACTTGTCCTGAAAACACACACACGCATACAGATTAGAAATATACGCAGACTTGATTCCAACATGGGATTAATTTGTCTGAATAACAATAATTAGATTATTGGCATCAAACTAATTGCCAGAAAGTAAATTGTAAACTTGGTAAATTGAACATCTGCAAACATGAAGACAGGATCTTTTCACACATTTTTAAACATTTTAACGGCTAAAAAGTTATCGAGAGATGATTTGCCAGTCAGTTGTAGCCCTGTTTTAAATTATTCATGAAACATTCATTAAAATGTGTCAGAAAATAGCAGAGTTTGTTCATTTTTATCTTTATATACCGCTGTTGAACTGCTACACATCGACCATCCTTTCAAAAATATTAAAAAACAAAACAAACATATCTATTTGTTCAAGTTTTAAAGCAGTAGATGTAGTTCCAGAGATTAAGTTTTATAATTTAATCCTTTTATTTTGAAGGAGGACTATATATATTGTGAAAGCTAGAATGAGTTTGAGGAGCTAGACGAGACAAACAAACTTTTTTTTGCAGAAGAAGACGTGCTGTCATATCATGTTAGGAAAAGCACTTGTGTAAATAATAAAAATGACGATGGCTGAATTCCATTCAGATGCTGTCACGCTGTCGTGATTTACCGGGACAGAGCGCCTGCTTGTGGGGAGAAAGTCTATAATAATAATAAATTAAAAAAGGGCCCTCCTGTACCTTAAATACAAACTTTTCCCCTCTGAGGATAGCGATGGTGTCAAAGTGACCCTCACAGATGTCTGGGCCGTGGTCTGGGCTTGACGCCTTCGTGGGTCGAGGTGGTGGAGGGGGAGGAGGGGGACCCCCAGATTTGGTTCCTGTGGGAAAGATGTCGTGAGAGAAGAGCGGAATAGTGAACGTGGAGGAAGACCGCTCAACATATTTACTGTGCCACTGTGTTGACTTTGGTCCAGGCTAAAATATCCCAACAACTACTGAAGGGATTGCCGTGGAATTTAGTCCACACAGAGGATACACCCCTGACCTTTCACCTTTTGGGGTTGTGGATGACATAACTGCAAATATATCTCCTTGGAGAACAACTCACCGTAGATTGCCTGGATGCCCCGGCGGTCATCGTCTGGGAGCTGGAAGTTTTCTGTATCGAACCACTGGTAGAAGGGGGCCATGATGGCAGCAGGGTCGTTGGAGTGCTCCAGACCCAGAGCGTGACCCAGCTCATGCACGGCCACCAGGAAGACGTCATTACCTTCAGAGAGAGAGAGATCAACATATAAAATTCAGTGTTTCCAGTTTATGTTTCTTCCAGGATCTACAGTTCATCGTCTCCTCTTCGCTCTCTTACCTCCCTGGTCGGCATTCCCCGTCGTCCACGGCTCGGCGAGGTCAAAGTGCGTGTCTCCTCCGATGCCGTGTCCGGGGAAGTAAGCGTGAGCCAGGAAGCCACCCTCGCCGTCGAAGGGCGTGCTGTCGCCGTGGAAACCCTCCGCGAAGGAGAGCATGATGTCCGCAAACTTGTCGACCTTGTCCCTGATGTGGCTGTACGGGATCTCTCGGAAGGTGAGCGGGATCACGCTCTCCCACACCTTGAAGGCTTTTCGGATGGCTTCGTTTGTGGCACGTTCGCCGATCTTAGGGGTGTAGTTCTGTATGCTGTTAGAAAGAGCAGAGAGACAGAGAGGTGAGGCTGGGATGGACAGAAGGAATGTCACTGCAGGGCTTCATAATAAAAGCATTTAGCACAAAATATCAAACATTAGTCTGCTGCAGATTAGTCTGCAGACTTTAGGTGTCTCTATATTAAATAAATGGAGAATAAAGAAGATTTATCCACTAATATTAAGAAATTACGCTTTGGATTGATTTTGGAATTAAATCCTGTTATTAACAAAGTTTATTTTATTCTTTTGTGCAATATTCTGTGGACAGCTGAAGCATTATTCAGACTTTAATCTTTTCTTTAGGCAAAAAAGCTCAAATTTAGTGGTTCCTGTTTCTGAAATGTGAATATTTTCAGTTTTTATTGGTTTTCTATGATAGAAAATACTTATATATGTTCGTATATATATAAATGTTGGACAAACAAATCAAGCAATATGAATATTTCCACTTGGATAAGAAATTCTAATTCCATTTCTTCCATTTTCCAAACATTTTATAGATCAAATCATCAGTTTATTCATCTGGAAAATAATGATATTAATCATCAGTCGTGTACCTGAAGGTCACCTCAGACTTGTCCCACTTCAGACCCTGCACGGCGTATCTCTTCCTCCTCAGGTTGGTTTTCAGCTCCGGGCCGAACTTATCTGGGACGCCACACCGCGGCTTGCTCATCGCCCTGGCAACAGCAAGATTTATTTTGTAAAAAAAAAAAAAAAAAGCAGCCTCGCTTTCTTAAAAAATATCTCAGGTCAAATGAAATGATGAAGAATAATTCAAAGGACTCACTCTATCGTGTTGGAGTCTATGGAGCCGGTGACGGTCAAACCGTAAAACCTCTGCATGGCTGATATCGCTGTTACGATGGACTTTGGTGAGCGGATGGCCTGGGCTCTGACATCACCTGGAGGCAGGTAGCCATACTGCTGCAGCCAAGCCTACAAGAGACAGACAATGATGTATTTAAATCAGAAACTTTGTTTGTTTGTGACATGCATTTGCATTTCCATAAGATATATCTAACCGGAGATTAATAATAAATATATTCTGCAAAAGTTTGACAAATTACACAAACAGACATGCGTTCATTATATTCTCCAGAGAAGTGATGAATGAGTACCTGGAGTAACATTACAGTGTTTACTGTGGCACCCTGTATCATTACATATATAATGATTATTCTGTTTTTAGACATGAGCATCTCCAACCGTGATGAGGACTGAACTACCTCACAATGTTTGTGACACTCTGACTGAAACTGATCCAAAAATATCAAATATATGGGAAGAATTTGGTGATTGTTGGTTAACAAACTACTAAAATTTGTATAAAATTTGTGATTCTGCGTTGCGGAAATGATCATTTCTCACTAAACTACAACGAAATAGAGATAATTAAATATCTAACCGGGCAGATAAGATGATTATTTGTGCACAAAAAGACGCGGGAATGCTCAAAGATTTAAATCTCAGGACACCTAACCTCTAAAAACTTCCTTTATCTTGGCTGCTACACTGAGTACACAGTGTTTTGGTACATGTGTCTATATTTCCTTATAATACAATCAGCTAAAATACTTGATACAGTGATCGGTCTTTATTCAAGCGGTATTTTTGGAGTGTTGCAACACAGGATTAAACATCTTCTTCTGTTTCTGTTTTTCTTGAGAAGTTGCTCTTAGTCAGACTTGCCAGAAACATCATGAAAACCATCTGAAAACACGTCAACAAAACAGAAAGGACTGGCCACTTGTATGAACCTGTGGGTGTTTTTCTACTTCCAGTCAACCTTCCGAGCTTGTTTGGACCTGCTTGCTTTGAGTTCAGTTGTATCACACAGATTGCATGGTGAATAAGAACGACAAAGGGTGTATGCACGTGAGGTTTTGTATGCTAAAACCCTACACAGCAGCCTACGCGCCCCGAGGTAACTCAGCATGTCAACTTTATTGTTTCTTCGTGGCGCTGTGACATAATCCCGTTTATGAACTCTTAAAAAAGCCAAATCCTCACATGCCCCCTCGATTTATGCTGAACTCGTTACGGGAAACTTTGTTGTGGGGTCATAAGGAGGAACTGAAAAGCCAAATAAAACACACAATCTGCAAACACTGATGTCATCTCAGTCACGATGACCCAGAAGTCTGTCTAGACTATCGCAGCCAAAGACAACTGGCGGTCAAAAAACGCTGGAAAAAAACATTTTCAGCAACATTTGCTTTACTCAAAGCTTTGGTGCTTTAGTCGCTGCTACCGTCTGCCTGTCCTCCTCCTCCTCCTCTCTCTGTCTGCCCTCATGTCAACCAAAACCACCACTATTTATCTTTACACATGAAAGGCCAGCCTATTCTTTCCACTGCCTGTCGCTTGGTGGTCTGAGACTCTCTTTAAATTTGCCACGTTTTGTGTTGATGGTAAATGTAGTCAATCGAAACAATAAATTCCTCAGTGTCCAAGAAAATAGCTGCTGAAATCTGTTTATCTCTCAGCACCAGAACTACATCGGACACGTGCAGCGATGTAGAAGAACTACAAACTATTTCAGCTTTCAAAAAATGGAGGTCAAGCCGCAGAAATGTATTTGCTTGGCAAAGTTTTGTAACTTTAATTTGGATCCAGGAGTTTATTTGGGTTCCTACATGGGCTTGGGTGTCAGAAGCTAACATGCAATGCATCCTGGTACATGTAGGCACAAATGGCAAGCAAGAGACTCAACATAGATTTAATTCAGTTTCTTTAACATCTTTACTGATTGGATATGTTCCATTTTAAGCAACAGTTTAACAGGGGAATGTGCTTTTATTCTGCTTCTGGAGTTGGTTCATTTTGATATCTGTAGGTCAAATATTCAGGGGGGAAGCAGTTAACCTCTATGACAAGTTGAAGTCTGCATTTTATTAGTTATAGTTCTACTTTTCACTCATTAGACGGCGATCCAACGCGTTATATCCAACTTGTTTGATTTCCACAGTGTAAAAATGACACATCGTGGGTTTACATGGGAGTGTGGATGTGACAGACTTTAACGATGGGCGTAATAAGTGTGTCTTAGAGGTAGTTAGACAGAGTTTGACTCCCCAGAGTTGCAGAAGCTTAAACGCATCTCGAACCGTGTGTTTCCAATCACACAGAGTTAACGCTCATCTTCATCTCCACCATGGATCCACGTCGGTGGAATTACCCCGGATTCTTTTGTCAGCGCCATCTAAACCTCAGCTATCTCCCTCATTCCGCCATTGCTGCTGTTTTTCTCCTCAAGCCTTCCTTCGGCAAGTGAAGGGAGGGGGGGGTGGAAATGTAGCAACTGCATGGGCAGGACTACCTGGCCTTATGCTGCCTGGGCACACACGGCTACTGTTAGTACTGTGGTGGGCAGAGAGGCCAGAGAACAAGGTTCACTTATGACGACCTGCAGAGAGGCGACTTATCCCCCTTCTCTCCATCTCTACACGTCCGAGCCTCACGATTTCTGCAAGATTTCTCAGGATTATTTAAGCATCCAGTTAATCTAATTTATCTCCTGACTCTCTCGATCCGCCTCGGATCCTTTCTCCGCTGACTGCTGCTAGTGTGCGCTGTGGCTCCAGTGTGGTGACGCGTCTGCTTCTATAAAAACACTGCCCTCAAAAGTCTCCCCCACACCGTCAAGACCTCCACTTCTCTCCTCTAGTCCCGAAACTACTCCACACACCACCACCACCTCCGGTTGGGACGCCAGGTATCCCGGCATGCACCCCTCCTCCCTGGAACTCCCGGCAGCTACCATCAAAGCTTCTATTTATTGAGACTTGTACATGGCTGGTATTGTTGGCCTCGGGGGTAGCCAGGTAGCTCGCTACACGGCCATGTGTGGTCAAAGGGCTGGCTACTGGTTTGGTAAACACACTCCCGGGTCTGTGCAGTGTGTGTGCGCAGTGACGTGAGGTCTGAATGTATAATGCACAGGCACTGAAACACAAGCAGCGTGATGTAAAGTTGATGGAAGAGGTCGTTTTGGTGCAGCTGCGTGATGTATACATGTTTTTTGTGACCGTACTGTGACCTTACTGTCTAATGTAGAGCTGAAAATGTATTTTTTTTTACCATATATGACACAAAAGGCTAAATATTTAATTATTTTCACCTTGTAAATATAAGGATATGTTGTTTTTCTCATCTTTATCTTTGGTCTGGACAAATTAGGCGATAGGAAATGTGATTTTTAACTTTTTCTGGCACTCAAATAATCAATAAATGAATCTATAGATTAAGAATGTTGCTCTTTTTCCATAAAGGTGTATCATCACCTGCACAAATAATTAGATTTACATATGAAAACTTCAAAACATTGAACAGCAGAGGTATTTTGAGTGTTTTTTTCTGACTTTTTCTGGCAGATTTTTTAATCAATTAATCAATTACTTCATTAGTCGCAGCTCTAATATTAGATACAAGATGTTTATTGATAATCAAACTGATTAAAGACACTTTAAACATCTTAAAACAGAAGCAGGTGCGGTGCTCTGTGCGGCTGCAGCGGCATACTGATACCAGGGGGGACTGTTGCAACAAAATGATGCCTATTATTGGAAAATATGGCATAATATTTTGTGAAATTATAACCAAAAAACACTGTTTTCATTTCTCTAAAGGTCAATTTAACTTATAATAATATTAATAACTGCTGTGAAAATCCTGTGCAACAGCGTTTTAATGTTCATCAGGGTTGCATTAATTTATAAGGGGGCCTGGGGCAACATTTAATAGTTGGGCCCCCATTAACCCTCCATTCCTTTTCTAACTCTGGTCTGTAATCTACACAGAGTACCAGGTGTAATCTGTTTTTACTGTGTCTGCATGTGTGGTCGAAACCTGTTGGTGTTTTTTAACCAATAAACCAGACTAAATAAAGCTTTGGGTGTAATAGTTTGGTGTCTACTGAAGAGAGTTTCTAAAGAAATTAGATGAAGTTTCCCTCCATGATTTATGAAACTAACAGAGCACTTGGCCACTTCGAAGTAACTCAGATATTTTGCTCAAGATCAAGCACAGCAGGACCTACTTATTGAAAACAAACCTGACAACTCACAGCAGAGAAAATCACTTAAACCCGTCGAGTATCAGCGATTTAAAGACGTGATCAGGATGGAGGGCGGCAGGTACGTGATGTCGTGCCATCACAGGACGTGCGTGTGGCATCTACTGTTACACTCTGACTCACAATCTCATGAATTGTCATTTGTTTTCCGGATGGACTATATATATATTAAAAAAAACCCACAACTTCCTGTTAGAGCTCTAAACAAAATGAGAAGTGCTCTGTGGATTCATAGCTGCAGTGGAAAAATTGTTGAAATATTTTGAGAGGAAGTGAAACTGTGTCATATGGATGTCTGCCTGTATATAACATTTACTCAGAGAAACAAGGAATTAAATCGGAGTGAGGATGTGAGTTTATATACAGGGCTGGATTTAGGTTTATTCGGCGTATTATACACTTAGTAGCGCGGTAACATGTCTGTCTTTTTGTGTATAGCAATGCTGCCAAGTGTCAAAACACCATTTGTCTAAAACCTCCACTGTCACTGTGTTTTTGTGCACGTAAATCTCACGAGAAGGTGGACAGGCGAGAGAAGATGATCTAAAACGCAGAGTTACATTAGCGCGGGAGAGGTAAAGACATTAGTAGGAAGGGCAGTAAAAGAAAGAGAGAGAGAGAAAGAGAGAGAGAAAGAGGGGTTTGGAGTATGGCTGAATTTAAATATGAGGGACTGAGTCAGTTGTTCCTCTCGCGCGTTGCCAACGGAAAAAACTGGGAATTCTGCTCATGAGCGGCTGAATCCCACATTGCCATCATTTCTTGGCGTCCGTGACCCAGTTAGCACCCACATCAGCCCGGCGCAATCCTTTTTTTTTTTTTTTTTATATTTCTACTGGATGAAACAGGTCGACGGGGCATGAAACCAGCCGATAGTTTCACTCTGATCCACTTGAATCCTGGTTCAGCTGACGCGAGCCAACGATAACTGTTAACATAATAACATACACATTTTATACAGCGTCTGTCTGCAGCTGGACGGATAAACACCTTTAAAACAAGGTGCAGTGCACCGTGAGGCAGTACTGGAAAGTAACTGAAAGTTTACTTTGAGGTATTCCAATTCATGCTACTTATACTTGTTACACCACTACATTCAGTTACTAGTTACTTCAATATGTTACATACCAAATCTTCCCACCAGCAGAAGTCAGCTCCACTTAGACCAGTTACAACATTAAGACGATGGGCATTACTTTCTGATAGAGTATACTCCGACATTTATTATTTGTTAATTATTAAGATTATAGAAGTTACGAGCTATTAATTATTGTGTCAACAAGTTGTGAAAAATCCAATTGGCTGGCTAAAGAGCCAGAACCAAAACCTGCATAATGAGTACTTTTACTAAACAATAAATACATTGTGTTGATCAAACTTTGATGTATGTAAACGTTGCAATGAATAGGGATTGTAAAAACCTTTGACCAACAATTCATGCAACCGTTTATGTCACAACATAAGCTGACATTTCTGCAGGAGTGGATGAAGTATTTAGATCCTTTACTTAAGTATGTGTGAAAATATTTATTAGACCTTTTTATGGGGTGGAAAGAACAATATATATCATATACTATATCAACAATAAAGGTACTTATTATGCAGAGTGGCCTATTAGTTTTATTTTTAATGTTGTCTACGTACTGTAGCTATGACTACAACTTTAAGACATGTGATAAAAGCAGGTCCATGTGAAATGTGAATAAAAGTTTAAAGGAAAAAGCTAGTAAGTAGACCTTGAGTTGCGATTGTTCTAGTCAACTATGTGAATTTTGTTATGAAGGTGTAACCTAAAAGACTATCTGTATACAATGATATTTCTGAACTAATATAATCATTTAGATGTCGATTAAAAGTATAAAATACTGCAAATACTCTTAGTTACTTTCCAGCACTGCCTGTAGTTTTTCCAAAGAGGTTTCTTCGTCTACCAGCTGGTTGGCCAAGTCTTCAACTTTAGTCATAACCAACCAGCTGAGCACGTCGGACTGAAAACTAAAGATGAAACTGATGGCAACTTTGTGGAAACTTTCTTTCAGACCACAGACAATTTTTCCCCCTGTCAGAGCAGCACCCACCAGATCTCGAGCGAAGGTTTTTCTTTTGATTCTACGTCAACAGCCACTCCAGTCGAGATAAAGTGAATCTAACCCAGATGTATTTTGACTAGGGATGTAACGATACATCGTGACACGATTAAAATCGGTACAAATGCGTGACGACTCGCATCGGTTCACAGAAAAAATGAATCGCGATTCTTGGCGAATGCGAGAGTAAGTTTTTTTTAATTAGAAATAGGTCACTTTGTGGCTGCAGCTTCCACTGCCGCGTCTGCCTTTCTGTGTCTCACACAAACACACACCCCTACACACATGCGCAGTGGTGGTAGTCGGCGTCAGGCCTGACTGTACAGTAAATGATACCATGACACAGACCCTCCAGGAATTTACCATGTTGCGATTTGCAACTTCAACGCAACTTCAGTGAATCCCCGTGAATTTAGGGCGGTGTTGCAATTTTAACCAATCACCGCAACTTCCGCGCAGTCTGCACGGGGGACTAAGCACGGGTCAGGGACGGCCGCACGGTGCGGGAGGATCCGCTCGTGGGACCTCTCCCCGGCGCTGGCTGGCCCCCGCCTCGCGCATTTCCTCCGCGGCGGTGCGCCGCGACCGGCTCTGCGTTTACAGCGCCCGGACCTCGCCGTTTCCCGGGGCCGTGGACTCTCATCAAAGGGTTAACGAGCTATCATCTTAATTGTTTTTATTTTCAGTTAGCTCATACTTCAAACTGAAAGGTAATGGTCAGATCAGCTGCTTGCTAGCAGCCCTAATAAGAACACAAACAGTTTGAGAGTTTCTGTAAAGAGACATTTTAAAAAATCGTGAAAATCGTAACGTGAACAAAAAAATCGTGACTCGAATCGAGTCGTGAGTTGAGTGTATCGTTACATCTCTAATTTTGACTATATCTGCAAGGGATCACCAGACATGTGTCTCCAGATGGCAACAGGAAATCTCCAGATTTTTGTTTTTTTTTTCATCCAGATACGGAGAGATCCTGTTTTAGACCCCGTTGTTTTCATTGCTACCCACTTCCTTTTGCCCACAAAGTCCGACTAAGCAAAGAAAGGTTAGACAAGGCAAAATCCATGAATGAAAACAGATGCCCGGAGGCCACAGAGGTACTCGAAGAAAACTCTGTTTCCAGGGAAGAGAAGAAGAAGAAGTCTTACTTCTCTTATTGGTTGGAGCTTCTCTTTTAACTCGGCGTGGATTAAGTGGGTTTAGTTTGTCAGGGTGAAGTCAGAGACGGATGTTCAGATGTTGACCAACGCTGATAAACCACAAAATTCCTCTAGACTCAGTTTCTTTCTCAACCCCAGAAAATCCCATGAAAGGAACTTCATCGACGTCAATTAAACATTTGGGTTGTTTATGCGTCTTTTGTTTTTCCTATCCGGTGTCAGTCTGATTTCTTCACACACAGACGCCCTGATCACAGGGTTCAAACGCAGCTCCCAGGTGATGTAATCCTGACCCATATAATTAACTCTTATCCTCTTTCTACATCAGGACTGACTGCTATGTCTGACAAGCACCGCACATGATATATATCAAGACAAGACATTCACTCTTCTTCCCCTCAGCCCTGCTGGTTTTCATTACTTTAGCACTGCAGCCGTGATGTTAGAGGTGTTGTCCTCCAGCTGCTGCTGTAAACAGATGTGTTTTCTCACGTTGTTTACGGACATTCATCATCGCGCCGGTGCGTTCGCCGCAGGAGGGGAGCTGCCTGCGGCCTCTTATAAACTGTCTGAGTCTCTGACTTATCCACCATGTCTGGCTTTGAGTCACACGCCAGCGACTTGTGGTCAGTGACTAAGGTCCTCCTTCACTCTCTTCACAGAACTACAGCACAGACTTCTGGGTACCTTATGTTTTGGGGGTTTTTTTGCTCTGTGAATCAATTTCCTGTGACAGCTGATGCATCCTGTCCTTTTACAGAAACACCTTATATCGACACTTCCCGACTCATGTGACTAAACGCTGATGCCGAGCTGTAAATACTCACATCACAACATCCCACTGACCACTACCTACAGAGCAAATGTGAAACGGGGCTGAGACCAGACCAGAGGCGCCCGGGGAGCTCGTACCTAATCATTTACAGAGCTGCACGAGACCTGACGACAAAATATGTTGTTAGTCGAGGGCCAAGCTGCACTTTGGTGTCTCCGGCTCTGACGCCTCAGGCCTCCAGGCTCCCGCATGGAGCGCCTCTCATGTCCAGCTTGTTGTGCCGTCTACACAGGCAGATGAAAACCATTAACCCCCCCCCTTTCTCCCCAGTCCCACCAGAACAAAGCAGCCCAGCTGAGGTTTCTAAACTGCCCCTGCATGGCTGGACCCCCTCCTCCTCCACCTCCTCCTCTTTCTCCTCCTCCTCCTTCACAAGCCACAAGAGTTAAGACTCATGACATTTTTTCCCTCTTGGATGAAGTTGCATCTCTTGTTACAGTCTCTTCTCTTCTCAACAGTCAGGACTGTTTGGAGGGACGGGGGGGAGGGAGAATAAACATGAGGGAGCGACATAAACAGTTCCTGCCTTGCTGCTGTTGCAAGATTAGAGAAACTCTGGTAAACAGTAGAAAGGCAGCACATACATCAGTAAAACTATAACTCCCTGTCATGATTTGATATAAACACAATAGAATATATGTAGACTTTCACACGCAGAACACTATAAATCTATATAATCCAGAAAAATGTGATTGGAAACAAGTCAAATAACATTTAAAAGATGGAAAATGGCAAAAAATGACACATAAAACAACATTTTAAATTCCTTCATGTGTCACTTTGCATTGTTTGAAGTAGATACAAAATGATTTTCCATTAGGCTTACCTCTGCTTTTAGTACATTTGCAGTGACGGAGGTAAAACCAAAGCAGCAGAGAGCACAGGTCAGGGTGAGGAGCTGGGGCAGCATTCTTCTTTCTGCAAACTGCCCCCCCGGAAAAAAAAAAACTAAAAACTTTCTAAACAAGTCCCGCCGTCCTGACAGCAAACACCGAAAAAGAAGAAAAACTAAACCAAAATAAAATCAGATCGATTCTCCTTTATGCTTCTAAAAAACGTGGCAGAGCACTTTTTTCTGCTCCCCGCATGGAGACTTTGAACGCACCAGATGAGTTTCTCTGCGCAAAACCAAAAAAAAAGTCGAAAACACCGAGCAAACTGAAAATCATCCGGCGTGTGTGTGAGAGAGAAATGCTCAGCTGGTGTTAACTAAAGCTTCATAGTTTGACTTCCCGTCCCTCTGGTTGGATTGTCTGATGCGTGTGTGGACGTGGTCAGAAGAGAGAGAGAGAGAGAGAGAGAGAGAGAGAGAGAGAGAGAGAGAGAGAGAGAGAGAGAGAGAGAGAGAGAGAGAGATGGATTTTCCTCTGGGTCCTCCTCCAGATGTGCAGACGTCATTTTGTTTCGCTGAGCAGCTTTATCAATAATGCATGAATGATACTAGTAAAAAGTGTTATTGTTATTATTATTGAAGCATGAATGTGTTTATTCTCACTCCCATGTGTTTTTATCCTGTCTTAAAGGTGCAGTGTGTCAAATTAAAGTGTATCTGTCGACAGAAATTAAATATAATATTCATAACTTTTTGTGCCCATTCGTGTAAAAATCACCTGAAAAGAAGAAGTGTTATGTTTACGAACCATTCACACGTTTCACAGCCGCTGTAGTTTCTCGAGAGGGTGAGGTGAGGGGTCTTCAGTCGGTTGTAATCTGAAACTTAAGCTACTAAATTCTACACACTGGACCTTTAACTTTTTTTTATAACGCACCATAATTTGTTAATGACCTTTGTTTTAATTGATTATATTTTAAGTTTTAGTGGAGTAGAAGTTAAAGTAGCAGGAAATGGAAATATTATACACTAATGTAAAGTAGTCTACCTTAAAATTGAAAAGAGCATTACATGAGTAAATGTACTTAGTTACTTTCCACTACTAGATATTACTGTGCCATTCTGAAGGGGATTATAGGGTAAGATTATAGTTTTGTTTCGTATGATTTGGTGCAAAAACAGACAAAGCTTCGATCAGTTTAGTCTGTTTTCAGGTTAATCGATGCATTTTCTACATTCAATGATACTTTACTTGGAAGTACTTGAGTAAAGGTTAACTACTTAGTTATTTTGGTCTTTTTAAGGTTCTCTGACACATTTTTCATGATTTATGATTAATTATAGACACAGTATTGTTCATTTTTAACTATTTTGAGGAACCAGAGCTGATAGAAATCATCAGTATTTGGCTCCAACATGAATTAATGTTGGAATTAATTCATGAATACCTTTCTTCCAAAGCTAAAATGAAAATAACCTTAAATGTAAATACTCTACTTAAATAAATTAGTAAATGTAAACTACTTAGTTACTTTGGTCACATTTTTTATGAATTAAAAGTGAAGTTTGCGTGAAGCGACACTGACACCTTGTGTTAAAAAACAAACATTTCATCACGTTTGAAACATTGATGATGTGACATTAATTCCACATGAACGTGCAGCATTTTGAATGAAGTTTTAAAGGTTTAATCTTTACTATAATAAATATTTATGTGTAAAGTTTTTTTATGAATGGGGGACAAACAACAACAGCAAAGCCACGCCCCCTCCTCCTCTGACGTCACGAGCTAAAACACACGGAAGTGGTTTGAGAACTTGTCAACAAGAGAGGCCGACTGACATGGTAACGTACCGCGCCGCTGCCTTTGCTTTTCTCTTTTTAATCCACTTTAAAATGCCGTCACCGCCTCCGGCTTCTGTGCTGACATATATCCAAGAGCTTAATTCATCCGTGTGGGGCTCGGTTACGTGTTTTCGTGGCGTCTGTGCCCGAGAAAAAAGCGTCTAAAGGCGGACAGGAGTCCGGGTGTTAGCGGCTAGCTGTTAGCCGCTGTTAGCTCAGCCTCCTTCAAAGAGAAACTGTGTCCAAACGTTGTCCCGGGACGTCTTTTAAACTCAAAGGGGGACAAGTTTAGACCCCAACCGAGCCTAACTCCAGACCCTCACGGTTTTAGTCTGACTGGGGACAAGAGGGAGACTTTGAAACTTGTTTTTGTTTGGCGACGGAAATGCTGCTAACACTTTCTGGCGTCATTGTGTTTGAGCAGCTTATGGGAAGGAAGTGTGTGTGTGTGTGTGTGTGTGTGTGTGTGTGTGTGTGTGTGTGTGTGTGTCACAGTCACATGTTTTCCTGCCTGGATATATATATAGTCAACAATACAGGATGAATTATAGACACACTATTGCTCGTTACTCACTTTTTTTGTGAGACTAAAGCTAAAAAAATAATATAATAATAACACATTTTATTTCATAGGCGCCTTTCTGTCACCTTACAATAGACAGCAAATCACAGAAAAGAACCATAAAAGTATCAGATTACAAGAATACAGCATTAAAAACAGGTTAAATAATATTTTAAACAGCAGGTGCAGACTTGAATATGTTTAAAGGTGGAGCACGAACAAATAAACAGGTGTAACACAGATAACAAGTCTCCCACATGATGTATGAGATTAGATTAGATTAGATTAGATTAGATATGCTTTATTCATCAGCAGAGGAAGGTGTAGCATACACTACAGAATTAGAAAAAAGTAGAAAAGGTTAAAAAAAACACAATAAACAGACAGAAATATCTATAACCTACACATTAAACACGAAAAACAATCAACCTTCAAAACAGACAAGTGCTGAGATTTTAAAAAAAGACTGACACTCTTAAGTTTGGAAGATTTGGAAAGTGTGGACCGGTATCTGGACAGGTCGGCACTGCCGAGGTGCCCTTGAGCTTGAGTTATCGAACCTATAGTACCCCTTACTTATTTCCCAGGACGCAGCAATGTGTGGCTTCCTGTCAGCCTGACATCTCTCTCCACATTTGCATGTCTATATTTGTATGTGCGTGGTTGTATTTTGGGTAAAATGTGTGTGAAAACTCCCCCGAGGGATCATTGAAGTCTGATTTATTATTCTAGTCAAATGTGTTTCTTCTATTCAGTTCTTTTGAAGCTAATTTTTTTTTGTTAATCAAGCTTCCCACAGTTTGACTCAACTTTTGTTTGTTTTGTCCAAATCTAATTCAGCACTCATATCACATATTAAAGCACCTGTAGGAGCGGTCAGTAAATTAATACGCGTTCTTTCTTAGCGTCACAAAACATGTTTTATTTATTGATTGACAGCAACGGCAATATAAATGAAACTCATCTTAAACAGAAAAAAATCGCTTTGTCTCAAAATGCGGTTGAAAATTTGTTTGCCCTTCCGCTCTCTAGTCAAACACACCCCTTACCTGTTCTCAGGTGACATCTACATATAGAGTTACCACCCCCTGACATCATCATGATCATTTAAGAAACATCACATCAACATGATCCACGGTGTTTCATTATGATCAGCATAATTTGATATATAGGCATGATTATAAATTGCTTGTTTTGTTGTCAGAGTAAAAACATTATGAGTCTCTGATTCGCCTTCTTCTTCTGTCGCTCTGCAGGTGAAGTCTTCCTGAACAGAACCGCATAAAATGGCTCTTCTCTGACATCTCCAACCTTCTGAAGTCTTTTTTTTTTTTTAGTTTTTACCTTTTTTTTTAAAAATAATTTGCAACACTTCAGGGGGGAGAAGCGTCGCCGCGATGACAGCCTCTCACAACCTCTGCGCCCTGCTGCTTTTCACCGTGACAGGTGAGCGGACACGCTTTCTCTTCCTAAATGTTTGTCAGGCAAAGGTCGTGTTTACACACCTCGTATCATGCGACACTCACGATGTCCGTCGCTGATAAGAATACCTGCCTGACTCGCTGCTTGTTTTGTTTCCCACACAGCATGCAGCCGTTTCCAGCCTGCCCTCTGCTCTGGTGAGGAGACAAACTACTCAGCACTTTTATCTCATGTTGTGACCGCGAATGTTTCAGTGTTACAGACTTTATTTTGCTCCAAACATCTATTCTTGACTATAATGTGATCGCAGTAAGATTAGTTGGTGTAATGAAAGTAACATTTAAGTGAAAATAGTCTCACAGACACGACCTGTTAACCCTTTTCTCTCGCTGTTCCTCAGTCCGCTGTGGACATTCCTTCCAAGTGTTAGAGAGCAAAGTGGGACAGATCAGGAGCTCTGCTTACTACAGCTGGTCCTACCGCTTTGGCTCTTCCTACGACTGCTGGGTCATCAAGGGTTCGGAAGGAGAACCCGTCGTTCTCAGGTGAGGCCGCCGAGGGAACATAACCAGAGCTCAACTCGTTTCTTGTTTCCTAAATAACACCCGACATGAAGAAACAAAGAGCTGATAAATAAGTTGCTTTAAATTAAACCTAAACTAGATTCCCCCAGAAGTAATAATACACCGAACTGAGCTGAATGTCATGTAAATATCAGTGTTTTCAGTCCTGTTCTGTGTGTTCAGAGATATTAAAGTGTCTCAACCTCTGTCTGTATTTTCTACGTGAGCTTCTTTGTCACTAATTGTGCTTCAAATCTCCTCGCAGCTTTTCCCAGTTCTCCGCGCGGTGTAGGAAAGAATGGGTGTCCATAAAATCATCAGCCGGCGGCGAGCCGGTCGTGCTCTGTGGCTCCAAGTTGCCGCAGCCGTTAGAGTTTCCAGGAGGAAATATTACAGTGACGCACCACTTCCTCCCTCATCAGTTCCCCGTGTCGTCTTTTCTGCTGAACTATGCCAGAGGTACGACAGCGCGGCGTTCGTCTCTGTTCATAAAGTGCTGTCCCCATGTCCTCTTGTTTAACATGGCTCTGTTCCATTCTGTTTCTACGCATCCAGACTCTGGCGAATGCCCGGTGACGTCCTTCGAGTGCCTCGGCGGCCGCTGCCTTCCTCTCTCTTGGCGCTGTAACGGCCGCGTGGAGTGTCTCGACGAAGGTGCCGGCATCGGCACCGACGAACAGGGATGCGACGAAACCACAGAGCCCACAAAGTTTGGCAGCACAGAGGAAGAAGAGGACAAAGCCGAGCCGTACGCGAACATTGACCACGACCAGGATCGCGACTCGGACGCACAAAAGGCCGAAGGTAAGAGGCCCGAGAGAGATCCTCTGTGGGAGCTGCTGAACGACAGGGAGCAGGAGGAGGCCCAGGTGGATCAAGAGCAGCTGCAGACTCACAGAGGGCCCGTCGTGACGCCCACTCCTATTGAGTGGCCCTGCGGAGGCCTCCACCAGACCTTCTATGGGACCTTCTCTCCTCCAGCCATCCGGGGCCCTCCACTGTTCTGTGTGTGGACTCTGGACCCTCAGGACTCGAGGCCACTGAGGCTGGACCTGCAGCAACTGGTGCTGGGGCCCGGGGATAGACTCACTGTGTACAACAGAGAGCAAGGCAAAGGAGACATCATTAAAATTGTGAGTTTCTAATTAAGAAACGTCTCAAACATTTATTTCAGGTGATATGATGCCACACATTTTGGTAACACCGCGTTTCTTCCTGCGTTTTTGACAGATCACCAGCGCCTCCAATTACAAATCAGTCCAAGTCGAGTCCCACACCGGCCTGCTGTCGCTGACGTACGAGACTCTTCGCGACTCGGAGGGAAGCGGCTTCAACGCCACGTTCCACGTCGGGAGCTACTGCCCGCCTTGGGAGGGCCGCTGCGGGGGAGCGGCGGGAGGTTGCTTCACTCAGGAACAGCGCTGCGACGGGAAGTGGGACTGTCCCGAGACGGGGAAGGACGAGCAGGGATGCAGGGGCTGCAGTCCGAACCAGTTCGCCTGCGGGGTGGCGGGCCAGAGGGCGGTGGCGTCCAGTCATTTTCCCAGCAGGCCCGTGTGCTACCCGGTCACAGAGAGATGCAACTACCAGCTGTACTGTGCTGACGGCAGCGACGAGAGGGACTGCTCCATGTGTCAGCCGGGGACCTTTCATTGTGATAGCGACAGGTCAGTATGTGAGCTCATCTCAAAGGCAAAGTCTTCCTTCTGAGTTTATTTAGAGGCTGTCTGACTGCTGTCTTGTTTTGTTTTTAAATAGACTGATGAGCTAAGCGGTGTGTGTCTTCCATAGCGGTCAGATTAGTCAAGTATCAGGGCCGGGTGTGCCTTGGTGTGTGAGTCAGAGGGTGTGTGCAGAATTTCAGTGGCTATTTCTCAAGTCTGAGACCTGAACTTTGCATTTTGAGTGTTTACAGTTGCTTTTCGGTAAACTGTACTTTGTCTCTGAGGTGTAACGATAAATATACAGCCTGAAACTTTTATCTGACTCAAAAATGTGCTTATGACTCAAACCTTTAGAAAGAATTTCAGCTTCAATATTTGCACGCAGCTTCACGTGAAACTGAATCTCTCACTCGAGTTATTCCTGGGCGCTCCAACACACACAAACGGCCCATTGTTCTTGCACGCAGGTGTGTGTTCGAGAGCTGGCGCTGCGACGGCCAGGTGGACTGTAAGGACGCCACGGACGAGCTGAACTGCACCGTCATCCTGCCCCGCAAGGTCATCACCGCGGCAACGGTGGGCAGCCTGGTCTGCGGGCTCCTGCTGGTCATCGCCATGGGCTGCACCTGTAAACTGTACTCGCTCAGGACCAGGGAGTACAGGTAACTGTCATCTTTCATGCAGAATTATAGAGATTTTTTTTGTGACGCCTCAGCCAAGGTTTGTACTAATAAACCGATGAGTCACAAGTTTGTTTTGCTTACTACCGGCTTCGGTTGTTGCCAGCACGAGCAGACAGCAGCCCTCATACACAAAGCAGAGCCTCTAACAACACAACCAGGACACTGTGTGCTTCTCTCTTTATTATGAGAGAAACAAGAACTGCCCGGGTGTCTTTGTGAACTGTGAGCTTCCAACATTCTTTCAGGCAACACATACTCAGCTACGAAGTGAAAACATCGAACGTCATAACAAAAACAACGCGAAAAATAGCTGCAAAGGAAATCTACTGTATGTGCGATGTGCTGGCAGTGTGCGTGTGAATGCATCTAATCGTGTCCGTTTTCCCCGCAGCTTGTTTGCGCCGATCAGCCGTCAGGAAGCAGAGCTGATCCAGCAGCAGGCTCCTCCCTCCTACGGTCAGCTGATCGCCCAGGGAATCATCCCTCCGGTGGAGGACTTCCCCACGGAAAACCCCAACGAGGTGAGAGGAAAGGAGGGACCACAAGACGCCATGTTTTTATTTATTTATCTGATAATTAACTCCACGATCGTCTAGACTAGACAAGTCCACCTGTCTTTAGTCTTATTAGCTCAAAGCCGTGGGAAACACAACCAGAACAAATCACTCAAAACATGTCCTATAGACTGAAAACGGGGCCGCTGGCGTTCGATTCATTCACCTCTCTGAGCCGCTCATCCCTCGACTCTTCAGCCACGCCGTCGTCTATAGTAGTCCTTGTTTTTAATCTGTCTGCAAGTCATGTGCTCCACTTTAGCGGGCCTCGCTAATCCCCAGGAAGCTGCGTGGGCTGAAGTAGGAGTGTTAAGATGGAGCCAATGTGCTGTTACCGTGCAAGTTCACACTGAGGTGCTTTATTATTAGTTTCGCGAGGACAGCTGAGGTAGCGAAGGCGGAGGCATGAGCGTCGTAAAACAAAGCCCGTTCTGTCTGATGGGATTTGGCCAAACTATTTACTCGTTCCCTAAACTTGGATGGAAGTCCTGTGAAAGTTATTTTTGGCGTTTCAAATGCCACGTTAAGAGTCGGAGTGGTGTTTTAACTGATTTGCTCTTTTCCCTCCTCCACGTCAGACCTCGTCTCTTTCTCTGAGGGGAATACTCCAGCTCCTCCGTCAGGACGCCGCCAACTCCCCGCACCGCAGGCGCAGGCCCCGGTTCGTCCGCCGAGCTGTTCGCCGCATGAGGAGGTGGGGTCTTATCCCCAGACCTCCCTCCAGGCCGAGCCAGGCGTCAAGCGCCAGCCAGCAGCAGTCAGACGCCGCTCCCTCTGGTCAGGACCCGGCCCACTCCACTCCCACGAGCTCCTCGTCGGCCGTGGAGGCGGTCAACCAGCCGGTGCCGCAGAAACTCGGCTTGCTGGCTCAGACGGAACAGCGGCAGCAGCAACAGCAGCAGGAGGCGCCACCTCCTCTAACGCAGCTGCCCGAAGCTTCCCCACCTCCTCCGCCGTACGCTCCCCCAGCGCCGCCCGCAGACACTCCCCACACTCCTCCCGTCACCGTCCCGCCTAGCAGCCCCTCTCTGGCCTCCATCTTTCACACGCTGGGCCTGAGTATCTCCCTCTTCAGAGCCTCGCCCTCGCCCTCCACCAACTCCATGCCCCTGTCCGCCTCCCCTTCTTTCTCCTCGTCCTCCTCAGACGACGAGGTGCTGCTTATCCCCCTGTCTGAAGACAACACTTCAGAGGATGACGTACCCATGCTCACCTAAATCACGACCTTACCCTTTCCCCCCGACACCCCTTCCTTTATCTCCTCTGCTCACTGATAATAACTGAAACCCAGTCTTTCCACGTTTGTTTGAACTTAAGCACAGGAGTGGCCCACGGCAAGACTCACCCTCACTGTGCAAGTCTGGTGCCTTTTTTTGAAACGGCTTCGAGTTGCATTCGACTTACGGAAAAACAAGTATTTTTTTTTTGTTTTTAAAAAGAAGAAGACCTCCTTGAGAAAGTCTTAGAAGAACAGCATGGGTGACGTATGTTTGATAGTGAGCGTAGGTGAGTATCGGATGTGCACTTAACGAATGCCAGGCTGCACATTGAAGGTAAACTTTTGCACAGAAGAATCTTCCCTATCCAGAAACTGAGTCAGGCTACTGTCAGGTTTGAATGATTTTAGAGTTTTTAGACACGACACGATGAGGAAAACATCGTGTCTGTATGACGTGTGAATGCATTTGCGTTTTAGTCTTACGTTGACAGCGGAGTATGTTTGTAGACGTGGACTGTCTCCACATACTTCTGCCACTTGCATCCAGTCTCATGTTACATCACAGATAATTATAGATATATATATATGTGTATAAAAACAAAAACAAGAAGAATCATTTTCCCTATTTAAGTGCCTTTGTGAGGAGTTTCCTGTAAGATGGCTTCGAGGAGATTTCGATGATTCCCGACACACACACCGCACACCAAAACACACGGAGGCACATGTTTTTCTCACATCATAGCACGCGTCGACACATCAGTGGCTTTTATTATAACGTGACAAACAAACAAAAAAAGAAGCATGTCTACTCTGCAAGCTGGCAATAACTGTTCGGGACCCCTGTTGCAACACACACACACACACACACACATACGTGTACCCTTTTCAAGTGAATGTATGTAACCTGCAAAAGCAAACGTGTCAAAAGACAATCTCTCTGGTGCCTGATTTTAGGATGTGTGTGTGTGTGTGTGTGTGAGAGAGCGTGTATGTGTGTATAGCGTGCACGGGAAGACGAGGCGCTCCCGGCGACGAATCCACGACCTCAACTTGAACCGTCGCCGCGGCGACTCGATCGCATCCCGTCGTGTTTCTGACACAACAGACTTGTGGTGTGCCATTTGTATTATTGTACATTTTTTTTAAATTTCAGATTTTTTTTCTTCCTCTTAAGTTCTGTTTCGCTTTGTTGAATGTATTAGGGCCAACGTGGAGTAGCCGGAAGTTTTAAAATTTGCAATGTTAATGACGTGAATAAGAGAGAAAGTGATTTTATGGTTTATTAGGGTCAACTTCACTGTATATATATATATATAAGTAAAAAATGTGGCTGAGATTAAAACGATTTGCACTTTTAGGTGTTGGCTGCTTGTTTTTTTTTCTGTTTGTTCGTGTGTCTGTCTGTGTGTGAGGCAGCTGATTTAAATACTGTAGGAAAAGACACCTCAGTGACAGATGACAATGTGCTCTGTATTCAAACGCTGTATGGAAATTCACACACTCCTCAATAAGACAGAGAGAGGGAGCTCCTCACTGCGGATAAAAGGTGAATGCAGATAAATGAAGCTGTCTGCGTGTCCGTTTAGGATTGAGGCTACATGGGTGGACTGAGGTCGCGTTCTCCAACAAGGTATTTATCATGAATAAGTTTGATTTCAACAGAAAGTGATTGTCGGAGCTGAAGATCGCTCCACGTTTAAGATGCAAGACTTTATTCCTTTTATAGGAAAGTTTGTCCAGGACGACAAACAAACAACCTTAATGAGATTTTTATATTTCTGTTGAGTTGTGGTGAATAAAACAAACTATAATTTGACATGCTCTTCATACGGCGTACCATTTTAACTAATGCTCAACGTGGCTAATGAGCTGTAAGATAGATATATAGTTAAAGTCGTCACTTTGGTATGAGAACTCAAACACGGCGTTGAACTAATGTAGCATTTTACACCATCTGTGTTTAGTTTCCTTTCCTGTTGAGTAAGGATTTATTCAGGTAACTTATTTGCCGACATGATGCTCTTAGTGCTTTATTTATGTAGATATCGCCTGTAAAAGAAGTAACACCGTGTATTTTATTTTAGTTGTCCAGTATAACCCTTTTAAAATCCCCCGTTTGCTACCGTCACTCCAAATAAGCAACTTAAAAAGTGTCTGCAACCTCAAATCTGGCATTTGTAGTAAGATGTAAAAATATATGTTCACTGTAACGTCTTTCATCATTTGTCTGCATCATTTAATTCAGTAATCTCTGCTCTATATGGTGTTAAATATCAGTATCCATATTCAGCCATAAGAGAAGCTGTGTTGCTTTGAATGAACGTCTCGTCTTCAAAATGTCCAGCGACTAATCATCATCCTCGCTGTGACCCTGAAATAGGTCACAGCTATAATTATGGTTTTACCTCCACCCCGGAGACTCTGGGTGGGGATACTGGCAGTAATGATCCTGCTGTTGGAGTTCCCCGGAGCCCTGCACAAGTGCATCTTTGATGAGGTTCAGCCTCAATCCAGGGTGGTCCGAGCTGCACCTAACGAGCCCAGATTCAGAGGCCAGGCCGGGAAACGAGCCCATCATCCAGGATGGAGGTCATCACCTCTGCGTGGCCTTACACTGAGGCAGAGGAGAAGCCTAAGAAACATGACCCCGACTGCTCCTGCTGTTACTCCACAGCCAATCAGGATCCAGAGCTGGATTCAAAGGGAGAGCAGCAGCCTATCAGAGACTGAGCGGAAGAGGCTGGAGGCAGCGGTGGAGGAGGCTGTGAGGACGGTGTCTTCTTTACTGTCAGGTGGAAAACAGACACGCACACTTATATATATTTACATATATACACACACTACCATGAACTATCATGAACTGTCCACCTTTCATTAGTGAACAGAGTGCAGGGTCCGTTGCTGCTCAGCAGAGACGTCAATAAATACTGCAAGTTTCTCTGGAGGAATTCAAGTACTGCTAACTACAACAGGTGTGTATACAGTGTGTGTGTGTGTGTGTGTGTGTGTGTGTGTGTGTGTGTGTGTGTGTGTGTGTGTGTGTGTGTGTGTGTGTGGAGGTCTGCAATCCTTCAGACACACTCTAACTTCATACATCTTAGTGTTACGGTGATGAAGATGGTGTAATTACTGCATAACAAACATTATCTAAAAATATAAGGAAGATCAAGTATTAAAAAATATAAATATAAATATATATATACACACAATATGTTTTAAAATGAAACGAGCTGTACAGCTGTGCAAGAAGTTCAAGTACCAGGTTAATGTGCAAATGTTCGCAGTGCAGCGAATATTTAGATTTAATATTTGAATTCATCGGTTTTGATATTCACGCGTCTGGTAGAACTTTTGGGCCGAGACAAACAGATATATTGGAGTCGTAGGACGAGTAAAGGATCAAGGTTCAGAAGGGGATGGGGTTGATCCCTTCTTGAAAACAAGGTAAAATGAAAGTGTAAGTGTGAAAATGAAAATTAATACGTTTTTTTTTCATCAGGTGTGGTCGAGCCAACAATAACTACAGATCAGAAACCTGTTTGGATGTGACCGTAAGCATCACGCTGAATTATTTGTGTATTCTTGCCATAAAATAAAAATAGTTTACTCATCGTCTGCCATTTCTGTTATCATCAGATTCCAGATGATCATCTGGCTGGATGTGACATTTACACAAACGCTGATTCACCTCGTAGGACTGAGCTCCGACCTAAAGGTGTCGGAGTCCCCGACACGGACTTCCTGTTGTACCTCCACGTGCAGGACACTGATAAGTGCAGAGCAGAGGTAAAGATCTACAGAAAACATTGAGATCATTGATATCAAAACATATCTGAGAAGTGTTTTAAGGTAGGTAGTAGTTAGAGATATTTCCCAACGTTGTAAACCTGATGAAAGCACTTGGATCTGCGCTCACAAACGTCCCGTTCCTCCCTCAGCCCAACGTGTTGGCCTACGCTGTCCACTGCCGGACAGACGTCCACGGACGCCCTGTGGCTGGGGTGGTGGTCATCTGCAGGGGCAGGCTGACAGAAGCTGCATACAGCCACCAGGCTGCTGTACAGGTATGATTAATAACATTATTAATGATGCTTCTGCCAGTTATTACGTGTTGTAATGTGCATGCACGTCTGTTTTCCAGACTGTGATCCATGAGCTGTTTCACGCACTTGGTTTCTCTAAACATCTCTTCCACACCTGGAGAGACTGCTCCTCCACTTCTCCAGGTTTTTAAAGACATTATTACATCAAGTGTTTTTATATTATGATTTAATTGCGTGTGATTGCCTCATTCGTTAATCACATTAAATATCACATGCATGGCTGCAGGGGGATCTGGCTGTTCTCCTCGAGGCCAAGTGACTCACTCTGATGGAGCAGGCCAGATGAGGATTTACACCCCATCCGTCATCTCAGCCCTGCAGAAGCACCTGGCATCCTCTGACCCTGAACTAGGAGGGCCGCTAGAGAACCTGGTACCTACCAGCTCCGACTTAAAGCTTCTTCAGATTCATCGGGCGCTCTCCTTAACACGTTTCACGCTCTCTGTCTTCAGGATGCACCTCCAGGCAGAGAGTCCTCTCATTGGGAGTCCAGGGTCCTGCGGGGCTCTATCATGGCGGCGGTGCTGGAGGACTCGAGCACAGTCCGGATCGACCCGGTCACCTTGGCTGCTTTACAGGATACAGGCTGGTACACGGTCAACCGGAGTCAGGCACAGAGTCTAGTCTGGGGAGACGGTAAGGAAAGGTGAAGGTTGTAGATAATAAATGCAGTCATATAAATATAATTTATGCATGATTACTAACAGGAAAGTGACTCATGTGTCTTAACAATGTATGCAGGGGAACAACTTAATAATAAATGTGTGTTTTGTAGGTGAAGGAGCTGTGTTTGGTTCCCTGTCAACCTGTCAGGACAAGTCCTCGTACTTCTTCTGCACTGGCAGGTACATTTATAATCACATAATCGTGACTCATGTTTTCAGGTGGAATGTGGGTCACTTTTTGTCTTTTCATACTTATTCTCTCTTCTCAGTGGATTTGGATGTCATTATCTTCACCTCCACAAGGGAGAGTGCCAGACTGATCGATACCTGGAGGGATGTCGAATGTATAAACCACTGAAAAACAGGGTCGGTTTATTTTTTGCTCATTTTGAAAAACTTTACTTCTTTTCCTTATTTTAAAAATAACAAAAAATAATCTTTCTTAATAAGCATTCTTCACAGGAATCTTTGCCATTTTAGTGCCATTACAGCATCATATGTTCCTCCTCTTGTCCTCCAGAGTGAATGTTGGAAAGAGGAATACAACAGGCGGGCAGCTGAAGAGGACCGGAGCGGTGAAATCTTTGGCTTTGACAGCCGCTGCTTCGTCTCCAGCCTGACTACACAGGTGAGTGCATGCACGTGAATGCTCATCACTGTTTCATCTGTTTAACATTAATAATTTATTCTTTCTCCACCCAACAGAACGACAGCAACTCTGTGGAGGGACGTTGTTACAGACACAGGTGTACTGGGGCAAACAGGTACCAGATCAAGGTGTCTGGCTCTGAATGGGTGGACTGTCCAGCAGGGGGCACCATTCAGGTAACGTGACACAACGACATAAAGCAACAGCTGAAAATCAGTAGAGTTGTTCAGCAATACTGAAAATACTAACCACTGTCAAGCTACATGAAGGGGTGTCACGATATCAGATTTTTCCTGCACGATTATCATGACGATGGCGACATTATCGCAGTATATCTAAAAAAAAAAGTGAAAGTGCATGACAGTCATTGTCTATGCAAATGCAAGAACAGAAAGATATGATTTAAGAGGCTCTAGATTGTTTACAGGATGTTGTCAAATGTGTTTTATCATCACGATATCACGATATCACGATGTCGCGATTATCGTCAATACCTGAATTATGTGGCACGTCACCCTCGATGACAACCAAACCCAGCATGGCTTTTCCTAATGACTTCAAGGTCCTGTTAACTAAATAAACACATAAAAAAACAATAATATAATAATACAGTAATATTATTGTTATTATTATTATTATTATTATTATTATTATTATTATTATGGGGTGCCGTTTGTAAAGTGTCTCGCTCTGAAAATAACAGCAACATTATCACGATAATCCAAGTCCAAGAGTCCATTTCCCCGGATAAGATGGGTTTTCTTCGTTATTTGTCATTTGAATTTGCATTTTAGCTAAATATTTAGTTTCACCCGAAGCATTTAGCTTCAACATTTAGATTTAGATTTAACATTTAGATATATATTTAACATTTAGCTTCAACATTTAGATTTAGATTTAACATTTAGATATATATTTAACATTTAGCTCCAACATTTAGATTTAGGTTTATATTTAACATTTAGATTTATATTTAACATTTAGATTTATATTTAACTTTTAGATTTAGATTTTACATTTAACATTTGGCTTTAAATATTAAAAATATCTCTAAGTTCACAAATATTGTTCTAAATGAGCAAAAAAGTGACTCTCAAAAATTCAAACCAGTTTTTTAAACATTGTTTTTAGCTAAATGTGACAAAATGTTGCTGTTATTTCCAGAGCGAGACGCTTTACAAACGGCACCCCACATAATATACCCTGATATGGTGCGAATATGTGTGTGAATATGGCAGCGACATGGTGTATTGTGACAGAGAAGGTGCTTTTCTTGTCTCCACTATTCAGGATTTGTCTTCGTGGATTTAAGTAATATCAAAATGCTACATGCAAACAGATCTGATTTATTATCTCTTCTGTCTTTGCTGTTTTAATCCTCAGGTAAATGGATATCAGGGTTTGGTTTCCTGCCCTGACAGGAGGTTATGTCTGTACCCTGACATCGCTCCTCCGTCAGACAACGTCTTTCCTGCTTCTATCACAAGGCAAGTATAACTTTAAACAAGCACCTTGTTGCTTTATAGGGATCTGTAACTCATACTAACATACTGCTTTTTGCTCAGTGACTCCGGTGAGACTCAGACCTGGTCGCTCCTCTGCATCCCTGCTGCTGTTTGTCTCCTGGCTGCGTTCATAGTGTCTTACAGGAAATGTCGCTCCTGCAGGATCAGGATCCAGACCGCCCCAGAGTGACTCAGTGATCTGTAGCAAACACTGCCTTTAAAACCTTTGTAACATTTCAGTCTTAAATAATAATAATAATAAAAATGCTTTTAGATGGATGGATTTGATGGATTTTAATGTGAAAGACAGTTGATTATTTCAAACACCACACATGATGATAATAATAAGAGATAGTAAAATAGTATAATGAAAAATAATGATGTTATCATTTTTAAATGGCGTGTTTTTGAAGAGAGGGTTAAAGTTATTGTATTGGAGTTATAGATAAGTTATAAGTTATAGATAATTACACGGTAATACACGTTTGCAAACACAAAGGTCAAAGTCTGCAAAGCTGCAGAAACATGGACGCAGCAGCTTGTTACAAGGAGCACATGAATCATCTCAACACTAGATGAAAAGACTAAAGTCAAACGAGACTAACAGAAAAATATTCTTGCAAAGACTGGAAACAAAAACAACAGGAGTGGCTCAGTCTTACAAGTGTTTCTTTAATTTTAAAAACAAAAGTGAAAGTATTTTTTTAAGCTCACACGCAGTGGTTTGAACACAGCAAGTCGACCGTCAACTAATCTGCACCAAGTTTAGAGCTCGGCAGTGTGTTATTTAGTGCACTCAATTAGTTTCACAGTGGGCGTAAACATAGAATATATTCATACACAGTATTTCAGAACATGCTGTATAAACTATGTGAAGCCTGAAGCCGACGAAATATGTGATCCTGACTGTTCTGCTTATAAAAAGTAAACATGGAAATATGTTACATGTTACTTATGTGATCTATGTTTATACTCAACACATAATTAGATACAGATGAGTTTTCCTTCAAGTTAAAGTCTGGTGTGTGTTTCTTTAAATTTAAAAAACGAAAGTGAAAATGTTTTCTAGGTTCATCGGTTGAACACACCCGACAGACCGTCGTGTGAGAAGCACCAAGTTTAGAGCTCGGCAGAAGCTACAAACATACAAACACCACAGACATGGTTGTGAAGGTCTTCATAATTGGTCCAGACGATGAGAGGCTCGAGATTGACCTTTGTGACACTGAGGAGCAGTTAAAGGACATCACAGTGCTGGATCTTAAGAGGCGGATAAAAGACAGAGAGGGATTCCCAGGTAAATGAATTTACAACCTAAACATGTTCACGATTAAAATAACCACCTAACAACCCTCTGTCTGTCTGTTCTCGCTGTAGAAAGGGAGCAAGACATTAGGTTTGCTGAAACATGGCTCGAAGACGACGACAGATCACTCTCTGACTATGGAGTAAAAGATCTGTCAACCCTTCATATGGTTAGGCAACAGGAGCCAGGAGATGGTGGATCTGATGAAGATGGTGGAATGGGTGACAAGAAGGGGAAAAACAAAAGTAAGGAAAACATGTTATCATTCTAAACAAACTCTGGATGTATCCACATTTTAATAACACACCAGAGCTGCACTTCAGCTGCTCAAGTGTGCTCTGGTCTGAGTGAAGCCATCACCTCATCCTGTGGGAAATTCAGTGTTCAGTCTATAGTTTGTGGATCTACACTTGTGTTAGACTAATCTGAGAACAACATCAACACTGGAAATATGTGAAATATCTTTGCGAGCCTGACTGCAGGTCCGAGTAATTCATCAGGATTTGGATTTAGGGATGCACGATATTTATCAGACCGATAAAATATCGGCCGTTATGGGGAGAAATTATGTCATTTTTTATCGACCCGATAGGTTCATTTTAACCGATAAAAAGATCTGATAAATGAATGAAATTGGGGAAATTGTTTGCAGACCAAGTAGCCCCAAACACGCCTTATTGGCAGGACCCAAGCCTGGCCCCGTCTCTGCCAGACTAATAATGAACATGTCTTCACCAGTGTGGCAGAGGATAACACCAGCACCGCTGTTTGCAAAAGTTGTTCAGCGAGGAGGATAGAAGACTTAAATAGGACGCGATGTTTGAAACAAGCTGGAATAGAACTTTTGACACAAAACAGCAAAGATGAGACATGCTGTGTCGTTTTTGCGGATTTTTTTGCTACTCTTTGGAGGCTAGCTCGCTGAGTTTTCATCGCACAGTGATGAGACACATATCTTTGTATTTAGAGGAGTCTCTGCTTTCTATCGGTATCGGCCATAAGAAGCAGGAAATTATCGGTTATCGGTTGAAATTTTTCATATCGTGCATCACTATTGGATTTTACAGGATGAAAAAAAGAATTGTTTTAGGATGATCTGTCTCCGTTGTACAATGTTTTATGACTGATGTGTGTTTTTGTTTTTTCCCATCACAAACAAATGATTAGGAGTCATTCGTTCAGAGCTCGGCAGAAGCTACAAACATGCAAAGACCACAGACATGGGTGTAAAGGTCTTCATAACTGGTCTACGTGGTGAGAAGTTCACAATCGACCTTTGTGACACTGAGGAGCAGTTAAAGGACATCACAGTGCTGGATCTTAAGAGGCGGATAAAAGACAGAGAGGGATTCCCAGGTAAATGAATTTACAACCTAAACATGTTCACGATTAAAATAACCACCTAACAACCCTCTGTCTGTCTGTTCTCGCTGTAGAATGGGAGCAAAGAATTAGGTTTGCTGAAACACGGCTCGAAGACAACAGACCACTCTCTGACTATGGAGTCAAACATGAGTCAAGCCTTCATTTGGTTCGAATTCATAGCATTCATAGGATTAAACTGAGGAAGTTGAGAAAAATTAAGCTGAGAGTTGGTGAATCTGGTGCTGCTGGTGGATCTGATGGAGCTGGTGGATCTGATGGAGCTGGTGGATCTGATGGAGCTGGTGGAATGGGTGACAAGAAGGGGAAAAACAAAAGTAAGGAAAACATGTTATCATTCTAAACAAACTCTGGATGTATCCACATTTTAATAACACACCAGAGCTGCACTTCAGCTGCTCAAGTGTGCTCTGGTCTGAGTGAAGCCATCACCTCATCCTGTGGGAAATTCAGTGTTCAGTCTGTAGTTTGTGGATCTACACTTGTGTTAGACTAATCTGAGAACAACATCAACACTGGAAATATGTGAAATGAGTAATTCATCAGGATTTGGACTTTACAGGATGAAAAAAAGAATTGTTTTAGGATGATGTGTCTCTGTTGTACAATGTTTTATGACTGACGTGTGTTTTACTCTTAGACGGTAAATTGATCTTGATTTGAGTCATTTCGTTCATTTTAACTCGTGCAGCGCTGTAGCCCTCTTGTTGCCGATGTCAACGTGACAAATGAACGAGAGGCTGAAACTTGAGGGCGCAGAGTTGAGTCGTGAACTAATCATTTCTGTTTCCTGTCCTGATTGAACATACTGCATGAAAATGAACGAATCCCTCACCGAGACTACCCGTTACTCACGAGTCATTTAAAAGATTAGTTCAAATTGGACGATACGTTCACAACAACAGTCACATCACTACTGCCATTTAACACTTTAACGCAGCTCTGAGAAAAGCTGGTTCAAAGCTCCTAAACTCTAAAAGTGTTTAAAAAAACATGTTTGTGTTGAAAAATGATTGACACTTCACAGTGAACACATAATATATACTGTACCAGTTCTTCTGTTAATAGGCTGTTATGTCTGAACATGCATTACTAATATAAAGCCTTTTCTGTGGATTCATGATGATGTGTTTAATGACGTGTTGTTATGTTTGTGGTCATGGGGTCTGTTATTTTAAACCTCAAATTTAAAGTTTTTTATGAATCTTATCGACTTTGTTGAATATTAAATCACCTTTCCAGACTTAAGACTTCATCAGTGTCGTCATTGTTCAGTGTTATTTTGGGATTGACCTTTAGTGGGTGCTACAGCTCCTCTGGGTTATGTTCTGCATGGAGGTTCATACACGTGTGCAGATTTTTACACTTCTACACCCATGTGGGCAAAAGTGATCGATCTTCAGCAGCGCCACATGAGTATATGAAAAAATATCTATTTAATATTTGGAGTTTGATATTCCATGCGGATAAATGTTACTATTTGATTTAACTGTCCAACATACAGCAAATGTATTCACACACATGAACCTGTTTGGTTCAGACACCAAACAGACATTCTGCATTCATGTGAAGGCAAACTTTTAATAAGTGATGCTCGGTTATTAATGAAAAGCACTGGCAGTATTAAAAAAAGCATTGTGAGAAATACAGCAGGTGCTTTAATGCTCTGTAATAAGTCTATAAAGAAACACATTTGGCTGCAGTTGCAGGAAGAATCACAGAATAGAGTCTGCATCATGTGTCCCATCAACAGCAGATCTTAAAGTTTGGAGCAACAACACTCCGGACTGTAGTTCACAGTTATGCTGCAGCCTGTAGTAATAACAATGAAAGAGACAGATGATAAACCAGCATGATTGAAAAACTGAATAAATGAAAGTTATCACTCAGGTCAGACAACAGTAAGAGGTTCTCAGTGAGAGATACAGATGAGTTTTCCTTCAAGTTAAAGTCTGGTGTGTGTTTCTTTAAGTTTAAAAAACGAAAGTGAAAATGTTTTTTAAGATCATCAGTTGAACACACCTGACCGACCGTTGTGTGAGAAGCACCAAGTTTAGAGCTCGGCAGAAGCTACAAACATACAAACACCACAGACATGGTTGTGAAGGTCTTCATACATACTCCATATGGTGAGACGTATGAGATTGACCTTTGTGACACTGAGGAGCAGTTAAAGGACATCACAGTGCTGGATCTTAAGAGGCGGATAAAAGAGAGAAAGGGATTCCCAGGTAAATGAATTTACAACCTAAACATGTTCACGATTAAAATAACCACCTAACAACCCTCTGTCTGTCTGTTCTCGCTGTAGAAAGGGAGCAAATAATTAGGTTTGCTGAAACATGGCTCGAAGACAAGAGACCACTCTCTGACTATGGAGTCAAACATGAGTCAGTCCTTGAAATTCAAATGATTCTAATAGAACTTCATGGCGGATCTGCTCCTCCACTGGACCCGGCTGGTGGAGCTGGTGGATCTGATGGAGCTGGTGGAATGGGTGACAAGAAGGGGAAAAACAGAAGTAAGGAAAGACTCGTATTATTCTAAACAAACTCTGGATGTATCCACATTTTAATAACACACCAGAGCTGCACCTCAGCTGCTCAAGTGTGCTCTGGTCTGAGTGAAGCCATCACCTCATCCTGTGGGAAATTCAGTGTTCAGTCTGTAGTTTGTGGATCTACACTTGACTAATCTGAGAACAACATCAACACTGGAAATATGTGAAATGGGTAATTCATCAGGATTTGGACTTTACAGGATGAAAAACAGAATTGTTTTAGGATGATCTGTCTCCGTTGTACAATGTTTTATGACTGATGTGTGTTTTTGTTTTTTCCATCACATACAAATGCTTTGTAGTGACCTGAAAACAGGCTGTTTAATCTGCCAGTCATTGTAAAAGATAACTAACACTTTGCATGTTAAAATGTTTGTGAACACGCGCATGCTTGTTTGACACTACACTTCACAGTGAACAATATACTGCACCAGTTCTTCTGTGAATACCCTTTGTTATGTTTGCACCTGCTACACTCTCTTGGCTTTAGTATTTGTATGAAGTAAAAGTATTAAGTTCATGAAAAGGCTTCATGAAAGACATGTTAAACAACGTATTATTATGTTAGTGGTCATAGTCTATTATTTCAATGCTGAAATGTAAAGATAGATTTAAAATATGTAGTTCTTGTTCATCTCAGTGACTTTGTTGGATATTAAATCACTTTTCCAGACTCATCACTTTATCAGTGTCGTCATTGTTCAGTGTTGTTTTATTATTGTGTTATTTAGTGCACTCAATTAGTTTCACAGTGGGATTAAACATGTTGTATGCTTAAGCCCCATGTGACGTTTGCAGGCCGAGTAGCCCCAAATCGCGCCTTATTGGCAGGACCCAAGCCTGGCCCGGTCTCTGCCAGACTAATAATGAACATGTCCACACTAGCGTGGCAGAAGAAAGAAGACTTCGAGTTTTAATACGACGCGATGTTTGAAACAAGCGGTATTAAAGAATATGAAGTAGCAGCTAGCGGCGCTGCTAAGGCTAACACAACACAGAGTGTGGATGATTGACACTTGTCACCCGTCGACCAATCAGATTCAGGAGAATCGATTAGTACCGCCCACATTCACCTTTGACCCACCAATGACGATCCAGAATGAAGTAAACCCAAAGGTGGTATATCGCAGCAAGAGGTCTCACTTCACTGTCAAAGCCTCTTTGTCTTTATGGAAACAACCCGGAGCTTCGTGACTGATTCAAACTAAAGCAGAGACATAGCAGGAGACATTAGCAGAGACATTAGCAGGAGACATTAGCAGGAGACATGATTAGCAGAGACATAGCAGGAGACATTAGCAGGAGACATGATTAGCAGAGACATTAGTAGGAGACATGATTAGCAGAGACATTAGCAGGAGACATTAGCAGGAGACATGATTAGCAGAGACATTAGTAGGAGACATGATTAGCAGAGACATTAGCAGGAGACATTAGCAGGAGACATGATTAGCAGAGACATAGCAGGAGACATTAGCAGAGACATTAGCAGGAGACATTAGCAGCGTTTCTAGAACTTTTGACACGAAACAGCAAAGATAAGACATACTGTATCGTTTTGTGTTTTTCACAGAGACTACCTATTTACTCCTGAGTCATCTAAAAGATTAGTTCAAATTGGACGATACGTTCACAACAACAGTCACATCACTACTGCCATTTAACACTTTAACGCAGCTCTGAGAAAAGCTGGTTCAAAGCTCCTAAACTCTAAAAGTGTTTAAAAAAACATGTTTGTGTTGAAAAATGATTGACACTTCACAGTGAACACATAATATATACTGTACCAGTTCTTCTGTTAATAGGCTGTGTTATGTCTGAACATGCATTACTAATATAAAACCTTTTCTGTGCATTCATGATGATGTGTTTATGACGTGTTGTTATGTTTGTGGTCATGGGGTCTGTTATTTTAAACCTCAAATTTAAAGTTTTTTATGAATCTTATCGACTTTGTTGAATATTAAATCACTTTTCCAGACTTAAGACTTCATCAGTGTCGTCATTGTTCAGTGTTATTTTGGGATTGACCTTCAGTGCGTGCTACAGCTCCTCTAGGTTATGCTCTGCATGGAGGTTCATACACGCGTGCAGATTTTTACACTTCTACACCCATGTGGGCAAAAGTGATCGATCTTCAGCAGCGCCACATGAGTATATGAAAAAACATCTATTTAATATTTGGAGTTACTATTTGATTTAACTGTCCAACATACAGCAAATGTATTCACACACATGAACCTGTTTGGTTCAGACACCAAACAGACATTCTGCATTCATGTGAAGGCAAACTTTTAATAAGTGATGCTCGGTTATTAATGAAAAGCACTGGCAATATTAAAAACAGTGCATTACACAGCATTGTGAGAAATACAGCAGGTGCTTTAATGCTCTGTAATAAGTCTATAAAGAAACACATTTGGCTGCAGTTGCAGGAAGAATCACAGAATAGAGTCTGCATCATGTGTCCCATCAACAGCAGATCTTAAAGTTTGGAGCAACAACACTGAGGACTGTAGTTCACAGTTATGCTGCAGCCTGTAGTAATAACAATGAAAGAGACAGATGATAAACCAGCATGATTGAAAAACTGAATAAATGAAAGTTATCACTCAGGTCAGACAACAGTAAGAGGTTCTCAGTGAGAGATACAGATGAGTTTTCCTTCAAGTTAAAGTCTGGTGTGTGTTTCTTTAAGTTTAAAAAACGAAAGTGAAAATGTTTTTTAAGATCATCAGTTGAACACACCTGACCGACCGTCGTGTGAGAAGCACCAAGTTTAGAGCTCGGCAGAAGCTACAAACATACAAACACCACAGACATGGTTGTGAAGGTCTTCATAATTGGTCCATATAAAGATGATGATGAGGCGTATGAGATCGACCTTTGTGACACTGAGGAGCAGTTAAAGGACATCACAGTGCTGGATCTTAAGAGGCGGATAAAAGACAGAGAGGGATTCCCAGGTAAATGAATTTACAACCTAAACATGTTCACGATTAAAATAACCACCTAACAACCCTCTGTCTGTCTGTTCTCGCTGTAGAAAGTGAGCAAGACATTAGGTTTGCTGGTAGACTTCTAAGAAATGACAGACCACTCTCTGAATATGGAGTCAAAGATCTGTCAACCCTTCATATGGTTAGAATACAATTCGGCGGAGGGGGACCTGGTGGATCTGATGGTGGAATGGGTGACAAGAAGGGGAAAAACAGAAGTATGGAAAAACTTGCATGGTTTTAAACAAACTCTGGATGTATCCACATTTTAATAACACACCAGAGCTGCACTTCAGCTGCTCAAGTGTGCTCTGGTCTGAGTGAAGCCATCACCTCATCCTGTGGGAAATTCAGTGTCCAGTCTGTAGTTTGTGGATCTACACTTGACTAATCTGAGAACAACATCAACACTGGAAATATGTGAAATGAGTAAATCATCAGGATTTGGACTTTACAGAATGAAAAAAAGAATTGTTTTAGGATGATCTGTCTCCGTTGTACAATGTTTTATGACTGATGTTTGTTTGTGTTTTTTCCCATCACATACAAATGGTTTGTATGTGCCACACCACAGTGTAGTTGTTGTTCATTTCAGTGACTTTGTTGGATATTAAATCACTTTTCCAGAATCATCACTTTATCAGTGTCGTCATTAGTCATTGTTGTTTTATTATTGTGTTATTTAGTGCACTCAATTAGTTTCACAGTGGGCTTAAACATAGAATATATTCATACACAGTATTTCAGAACATGCTGTATAAACCATGTGAAGCCTGAAGCCGACGAAATATGTGATCCTGACTGTTCTGCTTATAAAAAGTAAACATGGAAATACAGTATGTTACATGTTACTTATGTGATCTATGTTTATACTCAACACATAATTAGTCTTTGCTGTAGGAAGTCCTACAGGGTCTTCAAACTATTCAACAGTTTACATAATAAACCTGAGGACAACATAACTTCTTTTACTTCTTTATAACTTTCATAACTTCTTTCAGTAGCAGAATAATGCTGGTACTAGTTTTATTTATGTAATACATTTTATATAAAACAATGGAATACAATGTTCTGCAGACAGGTGCGTAGCAATAGGGTCAACAGTCAATATTATTTCCACAATTACAGATGACAAATCTGACGTTTTCCTTTTTATTCATTTCCTGACTGGACAACAGATCCTAAAGTTTGAACAAACCACACGCGCACACTATAATACCAGAACCGTAAGTAATAATAATGGAAATGTGTTAAGTTGTGATTCTGATAAACTAAGAAAAAACATGAAGATAGATGCGAGTAAGTGATGCAAGTCATAAATATATGCAAAAAGTTAGTTTCTGCGCCACACAGGTATGGAGGTTTGTCTGGGGGCCACACCGGCGCTACAGAGTCTGAAGTGAGAGCTCGTCTTCAGGCACTCAGGAGTGAGCTTCAGACACACAAAGCAGAACTCAACATGACAGCGTTGACAGATGATGTTCTTACAGCCTGTCCTGTCGTGCTCCACCTTCTGACCACAAGTTGGACAGGCCCGGATGGAGGGACATGCGTAGACTCCCTTCACCCGAGGCAGGGCGGTGGTCTTGCAGTTCTTGAGAAGCTCGAGGTCGAGGTTGATGCAGCCGTCGTTGTCGCAGCGGTCAGAGCGTGGAGCTGGACCTTTCCACTCCTTCAGACACTGCCAGCAGAACTGGTAGGTCTTCTTCTTGTCTGCCGTACATATGGTGCACCGGACACACAGGTTGGAGAGATTCTTTCTCTCCACACTTGTTCTGCACTGAGGGCACTGATGTAAAACACAGAAACACACACACAATATTTAAACATTTGCACACTTCAATCTGCTTCAAATAAAAAAGATCCTATTGAAGCACTTACTTGCTGAATTTCAGTGTATTCTGCAGCAGCCAGGCGAGCCATGTTCTCTTCGAAGTATTGAATTTCCTCGACGGTTAGATCAGCCAGTCTGCGCACCTCTTGGTACGACCACACTTTATTGCATAGTTTGGTTCCCTCCACCACAGCGGGGCATTTGAATTTGTAGTTACCCTTAAAACAGCAAAGAGAAAAAATCTGTTACCCTAACCGGAACAAAGTTTAGTCACTTGATCTTTAATTGAAATGTTGTCGTCCTAAAATTGCAAATGTTTTTAGGAAACATCCAGTCAGTGTTGCTGGAACGTTCCCACTTTTTGCTGTAGGTTAATGTATGTTACTTTTCTTTTATTTATGCACTCAAGTTTTTAAAAAGACCCCATGTCATTAAACATGTTTGTTTGCAGTAATATTACACTTAAACATTCAGCTCTGTTTCATAGGTAAACAACTTGCCAGTAGATGGCAGAGTAGGCTTAAAGAAAACTAGTTGCAGCTGATAGTCTGAGCCCAGGATCTGTCATGGAGGTTTCTGTGCACAGTCTTGCTGAAGTGAAATAATGAAAGTAAAGTCTTCACATGTTGTTTTCATGACAACAGATACCTCATCCAGCTGGCTGCAACACCATCGTGTTAGAGAATCAGGAGTGACAGCGTGGCCGCAGGACATCTCTGCTTTTAGGCAGCCGTCATCTTCTTCTGAAACTGAAGGACACAACTATAAGTGCATTGGTTACATGATGTGGTAAACCGCTCTTGTTTATTTCAGTTTTCTGCGCACATGCTCAGTGAAACAGGAAGAGAGTCTTACACAATGGATCCAAGTCGTCCTTCCTCTTGACAAACTTCAGGGTGGTATCTAGTGGGTCGTAGCTCTTCTCCACCTGTTCCTGTCCCTGAAGGCTCATTTTGATCGTCCTAAGTGGAAGAAAACAAACTTAATACCATGAATATCATTATGATCTATGAGACGGTTCATATCAGAACCAGGTCAAAAAGAAATACAGTGTAACATGAAAAAGGTTTCTGTAACTCCTATCATTGTTACATGTTGGCAAATTGTCAGATTTATCCATGTTTATTGGTGACGTAGCCACATTGAGGTTGGCTTTGGGTTTCTTGTAAGACACACTGACACAGTAAACATGTCTATCCGACTGGACTGACTTTTTCTTTTAGTTGTTTTTACTTTGAAAACACTTGGCTGCTGTTTCTGCCAACAGGCGTGACCAGCTGCTCTATTTGAAAATGAGTCATTGAAGCTGCACTCAGGGAATTTCCAGCCGGTGCACACTGACATAGACGTATTGGCAGTAAAATTAACAATTTAAGTCAACTTAATTCAACTTATTTAAGTCATTTTAAGTCACTTAAATCAACTTATTTAAGTTATTTTAAGTCACTTAATTCAACTTATTTAAGTCATTTTAAGTCACTTAACTTATTTAAGTTATTTTAAGTCACTTAATTCAACTTATTTAAGTCATTTTAAGTCACTTAAATCAACTTATTTAAGTTATTTTAAGTCACTTAATTCAACTTATTTAAGTCATTTTAAGTCACTTAACTTATTTAAGTTATTTTAAGTCACTTAATTCAACTTATTTAAGTCATTTTAAGCCACTTAATTTAACTCATTTAAGTCATTTTAAGTCACTTGAGTCATTTTAAGCCACTTAATTTAACTCATTTAAGTCATTTTAAGTCACTTGATTTAACTTATTTAAGTTATTTTAAGTCACTTAATTCAACTTATTTAAGTCATTTTAAGTCACTTAATTCAACTTATTTAAGTCACTATCTATGTTACTGAAATGTTAAAGGCATGTTCGTTTTGCACACCTGTTAGTAGACTAATAAAATATAATAACAGTGAAGAGACAGACAAAGACAGTGTGACTCTTAGTCAAAGAAAAGGCACAATCAGATAAACATTTGAAGACATTTTAAACCAGGAACACTGCATGCACTTAACTTCATGTACACTTGGTAAATAGATGTTTGTCTCTCACTTAACATACTGATTGATCATTTTATTTTACGACAGATTTAGAATTGGACTTTATGTCTTACCCCAGTGGCGCAGTTTGTCTCTTTTTGCTCTTTATTGTTGTGCTCAACCGGAAGAACTACAGCCAGGTACTCCAGGTGCTGAAACTCTGAAAGGAGGATTAACTTCCTGACATTCAGCTGGCACTGATTCTGGTGAAGTCTCCAGGATCTGTGTGGGATTTAAACTGCGAGTCCAGATGCGTGTCTGTCCTTTTATTTCTTCCTCCTTTGGGCTCTCGCTGACATCGAAAGTGAAAGCAGGAGTCGGACGCACGGTGAGACAGGCTGCGCGGTGAGTATTGTGTGCTTTACCCTCCCATTAGGCGTACAAAGAGTCACATGTGTTACTGGATCTTATGAGTTATGGCACACCCGTGCTTATCGCTTTATTATTGTCTTTTTGTTGCTTACTTTTATCACTTTAAAACCTGTTCTTGACGCGCTGCGTAATGGAGGATGTGTTTCCATAACACCCAAACGCAGCAGCTGCTTTGGCGTTTTGCTCTCTGTGCTTGTTCTTTCTCATCATTTTGTTTGTTTGGACTGTAAAGTCCTCCAGGTTTCATCATGCAAAATGATAAATCGATCTTTCTTCTTATTGTGATTTTGTATGTTGCGCCGCAGCCATAATCATCATGACCGCTGGGAGGTGTTCCCGGTCTGCAGTCAGTACCTCCCTAAAGTGGTCCAGTGAATCAGGGTCATGGTTCATTGGTGCACATGGGGAGCAAAGGTTGCCTGGCCTATTGCACATGGAGCTGTGCACCTGTAAACCAGTCAAGGTGCCCATGCTCACCCCTGTCCACTACCGGATGGCAGTGCTCTCATTTCAGCAGGATAATAACAGTTCAGGAACAGTTTGAGGGACACAGCGATGAGTTCAAGGTGTCGACTTGACCTCCAAATTCCCCCAGATCTCAGTCCAAATCAAACTTACACGACTTGAAGATTGAAGTTTTATTGAGTTTAATCTATGATACAGGTGTCAGATAAACACAGTGGAGAATTCTTAGATGTTCAAGTACTTGAGTACAGAACTCAAGAAAATGTACTAAGTTACTTTCCAGCATTTGTTTAAAGGTGCAGATTTTATTAACAGAATATTTCAACATATTTAAAGTCTGTATTTATTGTTTATTGTGTTATATGTACTGTAGAAGCCTCTACAGAATCAAAAGAACCTGCAGATCAATGGAAAAAAAGTCAAAATTAAGGTGGTGCTTTCATAATATTGCTGTTATTATTGAATTTATATGCTATTTACATATGAGAAGTGTATTTCTGACACCATCGTTGGTTTGAATTCAATGAAATCACCTCCTTACCATTACTATTAGCAAAACAATGTCAACATACATGAATGTAAAACCATCTGAAACCAGATTCATAAATTCCGGTAACGTAACCTTTGGCTCAGTGTTCTTCTGTTGTACCTGTCCACGCCTAAAACAAAGAATTCGCAGGCTCGCTGTCTCTTGATGTCTGCTGTGTCAAATGTTCATCAACAGATTGAATCCACACATCTGGAAGGAAAATATCGGAACTCATTTGAGACGTCGGTATGAACGATGACCCGCGTGGAAATGTTCAGAGAGAAACTAGACAGCTTGAACATCTCAGGTAAGTGACATGAAATCAAACAGCTTAAGCATGTGGTTCATATATTATATTAATGTTGTCGCTGTTGTGTCTTTAGATTACCACGGCCTGAACAGTCCAGGTGTGACATGCTATCTGAACAGCGTGCTTCAGGTGCTTTTTATGACCGAGGACTTCCGGGAGGCTGTGAAAGGGTTCGTGACCTCAGCTTTACTTGGGTTATACTTTTTTTTTAGAGAGATCGGGTTGAATCAATAGGTCTCCAGTTCTTCAGAGTGTGGTGGCTCTGGCTGACGGCATCTTGGCAATCCTGCCTCTGCCCCCTCCCCTGCTAACAAACCCACCACGGCTCCACCAACGCTCAACGCTCAGCGGAGGGGCGACTGAGGGACTGTCGAGATGGCGAGCAGCCACATTCTGAGCTTCACATGCAGCGTCTGTGGTCTAAATGTAACGAAATACACCAGCACCTCCAAAGCTCACTAACTAAAGATAGATTTGTCAAAAAGAACTCTGTCATTAGTGTTTTACTCTCACATTTGATAAAGCCACATGTACTTCTGACTGTACCACAGATGCTCCAGTGAGGATTCAACAACCATTGACGAACATCTGAGAAGGCTGTTTTCTGATTTAGAGAAACGCGTGGCCAAAACGCATAACATCACCAAAAGACTGGAGATCACAAACGGTAAGTTCGGATTTAAAAACATCACACCAGCTGCATATATGTTACTAATGTTACCTCTTTTCCTACTTTCAGTATATGAGCAACGTGATGCTGCTGAGTATTTTGAGAAGATCCTGTGTCGGACCAGTCCGGAGGCAGCTAAAGTAAGGACATATTTATTTATTTGTTTGTTTGTTTGTTTGTTTGTTTGTTGGTGACAGTGCGTCTCTATCAACACTGACTTTTAATAAGATTAATGTCAATGTTCCAGGGTTATATCAACAAATAATTTGACTAAAACTAAACTAGATTATAAAAATAGCAAAAAATAGCAATAATCAACACTATAAATAAAAAAACTTATATTTAACATGTCTGATTTGGGTATTTTTTAGTTTTTTAACATGCAAATCTTTGGGGGGTTCCAGTGTTGCCAACAGACACAGATACAGGCTGATACAAGAATCAAAAATCTGGATTTAAAGTATGAAATATACATATATTATTTATTGTACAGGCTTGAAAGACGGCTTTAAAAGGTTCACTTTGACCCAGAGTCACAGCATATTGTCTATAAAAACTTGGTTCATAATCCAGTTCCTTATTGTTGATTTGTATGATCATAAATACGCAACAATTTCCCAACAACGTGGCCTCTGTGTCATGTTAGAGCTAATATATTTTAACAACACTGTAAAAATACTTCATTACAAGCCAGTATTTAAGTACTAAGTATACTAAGTATTATAGTAAAAAAATAAAGTATGCCATATACACTATCATTGTTACATGTTGGCAAATTGTCACTATTCAAGATTCTGATTTCTAAGCAGATTTATCCATGTTTATTGGTGACGTAGCCACATTGAGGTTGGCTTTGGGTTTCTTATAAGACACACTGACACAGTAAACATGTCTATCTGACTGGACTGACTTTTTCTTTTAGTTGTTTTTACTTTGAAAACACTTGGCTGCTGTTTCAGGCGTGACAAGCTGCTCTATTTGAAAATTAGTCATTGAAGCTGCACTCAGGGAATTTCCAGCCGGTCCACTCTGACATAGACGTATTGGCAGTAAAATTTTAGTCTATTTAAGTCATTTTAAGTCACTTAATTAACTTATTTAAGTCTCTTAATTCAACTTATTGAAGTCATTTTAAGTCACTTAATTCAACTTATTGAAGTCATTTTAAGTCACTTAATTTAACTTATTTAAGTCTCTTAATTCAACTTATTGAAGTCATTCTAAGTCACTTAATTCTACTTATTGAAGTCATTCTAAGTCACTTAATTCTACTTATTTAAGTCATTTTAAGTCACTTAATTTAACTTATTTAAGTTATTTTAAGTAACTTAATTAACTTATTTAAGTCTCTTAATTCAACTTATTTAAGTTATTTTAAGTCATTATATTTAACTTATTTAAGTCATTTTAAGTCACTTAATTCAACTTATTTAAGTCATTTTAAGTCACTTAATTCAACTTATTAAAGTCATTTTAAGTCACTTAATTCAACTCATTTAAGTCATTTTAAGTCACTTAATTTAACTTATTTAAGTCATTTTAAGTCACAATCCAGTTCCTTATTGGTGATTTGTATGATCATAAATACGCAACAATTTCCCAACAACGTGGCCTCTGTGTCATGTTAGAGCTAATATATTTTACCACACTGTAAAAATACTCCATTACATGCCAGTATTTAAGTACTAAGTATACTAAGTATTATAGTATAAGTATAAATTAAACGTATGCCATATACACTTGTGTCGAGATGTTCAAGGGAGAGCTGAGCCACAAGACCACATGCCGCAAGTGCACGGGCAGGAGTGATTCCAGGAGTTTCTTTTGGATGTTGCCACTTGCGGTGGAAGATTTGAGTGGTCCGAGCTACAGCGTGGTACACCCGCTTTCCTTTTAACAAAAATAATGGTTATATATTTTTGAAAAAAAAATGCACCAGAACAGAATATATGGTTTAATAAATATACCGCGTTTACAGCAAAAAGGACTGAAAGCGTTCTTCAAGGGGGAGACAGTCTGCGGGGACAACAAGATATACTGCAGCCGCTGCACTGAAAAGCAAGATGCCGACTTTGTGAGGTTTTTTTTCTCCCTTTTTTATAGTTTGCATCGAAACTTTTACGTGATTTCTGATGAGTGTACTGTAGATGATAGTAGACTGTAGAAGAAGTTAAGTTTCATTGTGTATCTAGAGATGTGAGATGACACAAAACCCAGAGGTTCTGACCCTCCTGCTGAAGAGATTCACGTTTGACTACAAGCGCAGATGTTACGTCAAGCTTCACTGCAAAGTGGACGTTCCCCGAGTTTTACACACGGAGGTAAGTAGCTGCAGATTGTTTTGATTTTTACGTTTCGTACATGTCGTGATCTTGTTCCATTTCTCTCCTCCCAGGACTGCGACTATGACCTCTACGCTTTAGTTAACCACTTTGGTAATCTAACAGGAGGGCATTATACTGCACAAATCAAATCTTTTGAAACTCAGGTGTGGTACCACTTCAATGACAGCATTGTTAAAAGGGTAAGGATGCTCATTTTTCTCTAGGTAGTCCAATTTTTTTTTTTTTTTTTTACAAATTCTCACTACTGCCATTTAATTTTTAATTCTACAGGTCAATCCACTGTTTGGAGTCGGCGACAAGTCTTTGAGGTCTTCTACAGCTTACCTCCTCATGTACAGGAAGGGTAAGTTTCAAGACAAACCTTCCTGATAAGGGATTTTTTCCAAAAGCATCAACGGATGCTCATATTAATTATCATTAATGAATGAGTGCCGATTCGGCCGATATTAACATGTTAACTGCTGCTTTTGGAAACATGTTTAGAAAAATCAAAGGCATTTGTACTCCGCTGCTTAACTGCTGAGATTAGAAACAGGGCTTAAGTCTCTATATTTTTGCAGTTTTTCAGTAATAACCTCCAGTTTTTCTCTTGAAGTGAGAAGAAACCCCGAAGAGATTGAAGGAACACACGAGGAGGCTGAGAGAGGAGCTGCTGCTGTTCCTCATCATCAACTGAAGGACGAAAGCTGCATCGGAGGAGAGAATGTGAAGCACTTGACTGGCGATGAATTAAAGAAGACGTGCCGTGACGCCACGGTTTCGAAGGCACCGCTAGACTTTAGTGGTGAAATGGAGAAACAGCCATGGCAGACGGCTGCATGTATCGGGCCACAAAAAGAGATGTGGTGTACGGGAGATGGGTACAAAACAAGATTGCAAACACAAAAATCAAATTCTGCAAAGCCACAGCAGACAAGCAGACAGCTTGATGCAAGCTTAAATCAGCACATGCATGTTATTAACACAAGAGGGACCCCAGCAGCAGCGCACATGTCAGAGAAGAACCATACACCTGGAAAGAAAATGTCACATGTGACTGTCTGCAAAACAGAGAAAAATATTCATAGAAAGACTGGAGCAAAAACAAGTGTGACTGATGGAAGTCGCACAAGAAACAGAGGAAAGAGTGAGCAGAGAAGAGAGGCTGCTGAGAGTCCTAATGTGTATCATCATGATGTTAAGTCATTTCATATTTCCTCCAATGGCTACTCTAACTCTCCACTTCCACATTTGACAGGATGCTCTGAGTCAGTCTCACCCAAATGAGTATTCAGCAAACCTATGCAGAAAATCAAGCCGTTCAAACAAAGACAACGCAGAGAAAATGCAGCGTGTTTCGACTGCAGACAGCAGCTGCAGACTAGACCACATACAATCTGTGACAAAGGGAGAAACAAGTGCAAGTCCCGGCAAGAAAAACGCTGCAAAGAGCACGGACAAATTTAAAAGAGAGCCATGGAGGAGTTGAAACAATAAGGATAGCTTATGCTTTTTTAAATGTTTTTATGACTTGCATTAAAAGAGTGTGTGAATACATCTTTAACAAGACAAACTTAATTCTTTTGACTCTGTTAGTCGTGTTTTGTCGTGAATAAATATCTTGCTTGGTATAGCAGGTGGATAAATGTTTGTCCAGCTCAGTCAGCCCTACATGCACCTGCAGTATTCGTTTAAATCACCATACAGGCTGGACATCATGTGTTTATGTTAGTACTGACCTTGAATATACATATGTATGAAGTTATTTTTAAGTACCACGTCACCCTTGAGAAGAATGAAGATGGAATTTATATTAAAAACACGAACTGCATTTCAAAACAAATGCACTTTTAAGATACCAATTTTTAGGTTTCCTAAAAAAAGTTCCTGTATTCTCTGTTGCTCAAACATTCTGGGAAGGTTAAAGCAAGGATCAAAATATAACATTTTAGGCTGGACACCTGAAAGTTCTGGTAATGTTAGATCTAGAGGGAATGGTTCTCAAATGTTCTGTATCATTGAGGAAACCCCCTGACTAAGTGACATATTTCATTTTCTATTTAATGCACAATGATGGTATAACTGATAAACTGTGAGCCAGAGGAGCACAGAGACACATCTGTGACAAAATATTTTAAGAGAGGAATGACTACAGGTATATTTATTAGGGTTAGAGCTATCCATGCTGTTAAAAATTAACAAACTTTTCCTAAATTTGCCTAACGGCGTCAGTGATGTCCGTATCATTTCCTTCACTGCCATACACTGACAGACACACAGTCCACAGAGCGGCATTATGATGATGGCACGAATCTTACTGGGTGTCCTGTGTCTCTCAGGTCAGTTTATTCTTTGATATTTTTTTTCTGTCTGACTGCTTATTGTTGCATATAATTTATAGAAAACATTCAAAAAAAGGTTTTACATTTATTTATTTTTGTGTAAAGATTACAGTCTGCAAGCTGTGGTGGAGGTTTTCATATCCCTCACTTCAGTAAAAGTAATGTGGATATAATGTAAAGACCAATGCGTCATACAGCAAACAGCCGTTTAACTCAGGAAGGGTTAGTTTCAGCTGCTTCATGTACAGTTACATGTTTTAGCTGTTTGCTAAATAAATAAACCTTTGGCCTTTAACAGTTGAGATAAAAACATATTAGAGGATTAGAGGAGATAGCCGTATGGGGTGCCGTTTGTAAAGTGTTTCACTCTGAAAATAACAGCAACATTTTGTCACATTTAGCTAAAAACAATGTTTAAAAAACTGGTTTGAATTTTTGAGAGTCACTTTTTTGCACATTTAGAACAATATTTGTAAACTTAAATGTATTCACAATATACATATATTTTAAATATTTAAATCCAAATGTTAAATGTTAAATCTAAATGTTAAATCTAAATCTAAATGTTGAATATAAATCTAAATGTTAAATCTAAATCTAAATCTAAATGTTGAAGCTAAATGTTAAATATATATCTAAATGTTAAATATAAATCTAAATGTTGAAGCTAAATGTTAAATATATATCTAAATGTTAAATATAAATCTAAATGTTGAAGCTAAATGTTTCGGGTGAAACTAAATATTTAGCTAAAATGCAAATTCAAATGCCAGTGACCGGAAGTGCCAAAATAAAAGCTTGAGGAGGTCAGAGCATGTTTATAGTAGCAAATAACGAATAAAACCCATCTTATCCAGGGAAATGGACTCTTCGACATGGATTATCGTGATAATAACTAACTAACACTTTGACTGATCTGTCATTTTCGCCGTGTAGGATCGTCTACACCCGCCCGACTTCACCCCGGTAAACTCTACTGTACTGTCAGACATACCTCTGCAAACATGTCAATAAATGAGTCAAGTCAAAGTGAGCCCCGTCGTGGCTGGCTATAGTGGCTACAGGTTATAAGTCCCGCACCCTTCATAAAAGTGACACTAAAAACTCAAAGTACTCTTTAAATAAAGTTTCTACAAACATCTGTGGTTATCCAGGTAGTTATTTTCACGATAGTCCAAGTCCAAGAGTCCATTTCCCTGGATAAGATGGGTTTTATTCGTTATTTGCCACTATAAACACGCTCTGACCTCCTCGAGATTTTATTTTGGCACTTCCGGTTACCGGCATTTGAATTTGCATTTTAGCTAAATATTTAGTTTCACCCGAAACATTTAGCTTCAACATTTAGATTTAGATTTAACATTTAGATATCTATTTAACATTTAGCTTCAACATTTAGATTTAGATTTAACATTTAGATATCTATTTAACATTTAGCTCCAACATTTAGATTTATATTTATATTTAACATTTAGATATATATTTAACATTTAGCTTCAACATTTATATTTATATTTAGCATTTAGATTTTATATTTACCATTTGGATTTAAATATTTAAAATATCTCTAAGTTCACAAATATTGTTATAAATGTGCAAAAAAGTGACTTTCAAAAATTGAAACCAGTTTTTTAAACATGTTGCTGTTATTTTTAGAGCAAGACGCTTTACAAACGGCACCCCATAATAGCCGTAGATGTTTACGCACTGATTAAATACTTAATGTATTTTTTGAGCTTTTAATGTGTTTTTATGTAAAAACCTAAATCTGAAAAATAACTATGACTGTAGTGCAGCATAGAGTAGCAGCATATGGAAATGCTCAAGTAAATTTGCAGGAGCAGACTTACGTACTCGTATTAATCAACAATGCTTTATTTATACAGTCACCTGCCCACAAGCAGTCAGCTGCTACAGGCAATCGCCTCATCTTATCAGGATTGGTGAAATTTCAACAGTGGTGAACTTTTTAAATGGTATTAAAGTTAAAGAAGAGGCTTGATAAACTCTTTTTAAAGAGACTTTCAAAGCGCTCATCAACAGATCAGTAATGTTAACAGACAAATCCAATACTTGTTCCCCTCACAGGCTGGTGCATCTCCACGTGTCTTCTCCATCAGTACCACTATTTTGCAGGTCCTTTGACTTGGACTGAAGCTCAGACCTTCTGCAGAAAGACATACACAGACCTGGCCACCATCAGGAGCCCTGAAGAAAAGAGCCAACTTCTCAGCACACTTTCATCTGCTGGTGTCAACTCTGATGTCTGGATTGGTCTGTACAGTAAAATCGTCTGGAGGTGGTCAAACGGCTACAGAGGGGACGGAGCTGAATATAGGAACTGGAACAACAATCCTAACGATGAACCAGACTTTTCCCAACCTAATCAGTTCTGTGTGTGCACTGAAGAGGGTGGTGGATGGTGGGATGTTCCTTGCCATACTGAACTACCATTTATCTGTATGGCAGGTAAGGATGTAGGAATATTAGCATGTGTTGATCTGTGAAAAAAAAAACAACTCAGTATGTGAACTCAACAATTCCCTATTTTAAAAATGCAGGTACGGAGCTGGAGCCTGAATTTGTTTTTGTGAATAAAAAGATGAGTTGGTCCGCTGCTCAGAAGCACTGCAGGGAGAACTCCACAGATCTGGCCACTGTGAGGAACCACACCGAGAACACGAAGATCCAGATCGTGCTGACTGCAAAGTGGACATGGATTGGTTTGTTCAGAGATCCTAACATGTACTGGTCTGATGGGAGTGGCTTCACAGATCCTTCAGTCAGAGATTGGGCCACAAGTAGAGAACCACTCGGCTCCAAGACTGTCATATGTGGTGTTGCATCTGTGAAGAATGTAAAACAACTGTCGCTTACTGGCTGTGACAACAGATTACCATTTGTCTGCTACGGCGCCCCTCCACCTGGTGAGTGGTTTACTGTGCTTCAGTGGAAGAAAATACAGCATCTGCTTATTTACATGCATGAATTTGGCATCATAAAAGTAATCACACCGTGTTTTTCTTCTCTGTGTCTAAGCACCAGTAAAGAGGCAGGTGGTGAAGCTGAGGATAAAGTCCTCCGTGGATCTGAATGTCCCTGCTGTGAAAGCAGAAATGCTGAGAAAGGTGAGTGTCCAGAATCCACAGTGACCCAGTCATACATATGTAAAGTAGTTATGAGGAAGTTTTGCATTTCATCGTCTGCAGCCTCAGAAAGGTCAACACTGTTGCTAAGCCAATGGATACAGAAGAGTTATTATCATGTTCATGATATAACTAAATGACCATGTGTTTTTACAGTTGCAGGACAAACTGGAGGAGAACGGAGTGAGTGGAGTCACCCTGAAGTGGAGAGAGCAGCCTGATGGGAAAGTCTTCCACAAGGACAGAAAAGGAAAAAAGACTGAGCTGTGAAATTAAAATCTTCTGCACTTCTGCTGATCTGTAACCCATGGTGAATGTTTGCTTTATATCTAATACGTACAGTACACTATTATCACTGTACAGAGTGCTTAACCAGAACCCTGAATTCATCCTGTAGACTGTCATAGAAGAGTTTTGTCCCTAAGCATCAATATTACTGAGTGAAGTGTATTAATGAAGTTTCTTCTAAATAAAACATATAAATGACATGTGACTTTGGCTTCAAGTTTACAGATTGTGAACTAGTCTGATAAAACCACATTAACATACGACAAACTAAACCTATAAGGAGAGGCGTGTCCATAAAGAGGGAGAGAAAAAATTCACACTCAGGTTAAGTTTATAGCGTAGGCAAGTTAAAGGACCTGTGTGCAGGATTTTGTGACATTTAGTGGTGTAGTTGTTAATTGTTTTTCTGCGCTATATATTGCTTACCAAATCTGAAAATTAAAGAAAAAAAATGGATTGGACTTGATATCATCTGCACATCAATATTCCAGCCACTACAACACCAAAAATGAGTGTTATGTCAGACACCTATTACCATTATTAATAGGCCTACATGATGGAAACTGTAGTGTTTCCATGAAATACAGTTGAACATGATTAACTACTCATCGTGACTGGACAAACTTTAGTGATTTAATTTAAAGGTTTTGGGTGCAGGATGCGGGAAGTCAGTTACAGTTGGCGGTGTTGATAGTCTGTGTAAAGGCAATACTGAGATTTCTTTCAAAACACATTAAATATGTTGGAAAATAGTTGCTGAAAAGACTTTGAACGATATATCACTGAAATGTGCAGTTAGAGGTTGAAACAGGTTTTCACTAGTTTTCAGTCCAGGATTTTGTGGGCGGTCCTTAAAGGGTGGCTCGATGACACGCTGAGGCCACCCTGAGCATACCCCTGCACCCCTAGCAGAGAGATAGAGATGAATTCATCTCGCTCAGAGTGTTTCAGAGTTAGTCATGTCATTTTATGAACTCATCTGACACGTTTCCGTCGCTTCATAACGGCTGCTTGACTGCTTCCACAAGTGGGCGTGGCTTCAGCACATTCAGTGGACACGCCCCCACAGTCCTGGAGCTGAGAATTCATTTTTACCTGATTTTGACACCTAATTTCATAAACTTGTCGATATTTCTAATCATTCAAATTTGGCTGGGTGGTTAATAACACTTTCTTCTTTGGTCTGAGAAACTCAGAACACACATTAATTCTTACTTTACGTGGATTTGAAAGAAGGTCAGTCTTTGTAAAGAATTCATGTGTGATATTCATGTTTTTGTCTAATCTGAATATCCAGGAAAACTTAAATCTAATTTCTTAACAATCATTTACAACAATTTGACATTTTACACTACGACACCACCAAATTTGAGACACCAACATAGTGTATGTCAGAGCAGCTACAGCAACTACAACAGTCAACAACACGGAACAAATGCATGAGAACTGCAAGAAGGTGAAGTGGAAGAGACGATCACCTGGACGATGCATAAGCAGGCCCTGACGTTTCATAGAGGAGACCAATGTACATAACAAGCCAGTGAAGACACCCTGAAGTGGGAAGAAGAGCCTGATGGAGATGGTGAATGTGCAGTACATGTGAACCTGCCTAGCTGCATCTGTGTTTGTTTGTGCAAATTTTACTCTTGTATCTATGACAGTCCTCATGTTGGTGAAAGGCATACCTGGACATAGACTAATACATTTCTTTTCATGACATCATCCATCACAATACTTGCTTTCATAGAGTACAACATATCTGTGACCTATTTCACTAACAGAGAGGAGGAGTGTGTGTTGATTTACATTTTCCCAACGATATCTATATAATTCCTTTTTTTGTGCCACACACTAACAGACACATACAGTCCACAGAGCAGCATGATGATGGAAAGCGTCTTTCTTGGGGTCTTGTATTTTGCAGGTCAGTTCATTTTTTTGATATTTTTTTTTTTGTCTGACTACTTATTATTGTATAACTCGCTAATACTGAAATAATAAATGTGCCACAGGTGTTTTCATCTCACAAATTCAGTGGTAAAAATGTTTAAAATGTATTTATTTTTGCATTGGGAACATTGATGGAGAGAGAAAAGTTACTCAGTTATAAGTAAACGTCCTGCATTCAAAAACCTGATGAAGTAAAGGAACAAAATCAACTAAATGTACTTAAAATATCAAACTTTAAAGTACTTTCAAGTGACTGATCTGTAACATAAATAGATTAGGATGATTAAGAAATTCACTGTTGTAGTGTCACTGTTCCCCTCACAGGCTGGTGCATCTCCACATGTCTTCTCCATCAGTACCACTATGTTGCAGGTCCTTTGACTTGGACTGAAGCTCAGACCTTCTGCAGAAAGACATACACAGACCTGGCCACCATCGAGAGCCCTGAAGAAAAGAGCCAACTTCTCAGCACACTTTCATCTGCTGGTGTCAACTCTGATGTCTGGATTGGTCTGTACAGTAAAATCGTCTGGAGGTGGTCAAACGGCTACAGAGGGGACGGAGCTGAATATAGGAACTGGAACAACTATTCTGACGATGAACCAGACTTTGTCGAACCTAATCAGTTCTGTGTGTGTGCGGCAGATGATGGTGGATGGTGGGATCTTCCTTGCCATGGTGAACGACCATTTATCTGTATGGCAGGTAAGGATGTAGGAATATTAGCGTGTGTTGATCTGTGAAAAAAAAGATAATTCAGTATGTGAACTCAACAATTCCCTATTTTAAAAATGCAGGTACGGAGCTGGAGCCTGAATTTGTTTTTGTAAATGAAAACATGAGTTGGTCCGCTGCTCAGAAGCACTGCAGGGAGAACTCCACAGATCTGGCCACTGTGAGGAACCACACCGAGAACACGAAGATCAAGATGCTGACTACAGCGTGCACATGGATTGGTTTGTTCAGAGATCCTAACATGTACTGGTCTGATGGGAGTGGCTTCACAGATCCTTCAGTCAGAGATTGGGCCACAAGTAGAGAACCACTCGGCTCCAAGACTGTCATATGTGGTGTTGCATCTGTGAAGAATGTGCAACTGTCGCTTACTGGCTGTGACAACAGATTACCATTTGTCTGCTACGGCGCCCCTCCACCTGGTGAGTGGTTTACTGTGCTTCAGTGGAAGAAAATACAGCATCTGCTTATTTACATGCATGAATTTGGCACCATAAAGGTAATCACACCGTGTTTTTCTTCTCTGTGTCTAAGCACCAGTAAAGAGGCAGGTGATGAAGCTGAGGATAAAGTCCTCCGTGGATCTGAATGTCCCTGCTGTGAAAGCAGAAATGCTGAGAAAGGTGAGTGTCCAGAATCCACAGTGACCCAGTCATACATATGTAAAGTAGTTATGAGGAAGTTTTGCATTTCATCGTCTGCAGCCTCAGAAAGGTCAACACTGTTGCTAAGCCAATGGATACAGAAGAGTTATTATCATGTTCATGATATAACTAAATGACCATGTGTTTTTACAGTTGCAGGACAAACTGGAGGAGAACGGAGTGAGTGGAGTCACCCTGAAGTGGAGAGAGCAGCCTGATGGGAAAGTCTTCCACAAGGACAGAAAAGGAAAAAAGACTGAGCTGTGAAATTAAAATCTTCTGCACTTCTGCTGATCTGTAACCCATGGTGAATGTTTGCTTTATATCTAATACGTACAGTACACTATTATCACTGTACAGAGTGCTTAACCAGAACCCTGAATTCATCCTGTAGACTGTCATAGAAGAGTTTTGTCCCTAAGCATCAATATTACTAAGTGAAGTGTGTTAATGAAGTTTCTTCTAAATAAGCATATATATGACATGTGACTTTTTTGTGAACCAGTCTGATAAAACCCACATTTACATGCAGCAAACTAAATCTGCCGACCTGTGTTATATTCTAACATCACTCTGTATGACTCATGTCATGAGAAGGGGAAGTTATTTTAGGATGAGGCCAAAACACTGTGTTTCATGATTGTAACGTTCAAATAATGTAATGAGTTTGGCTGGGATCACTGGAGTATAAATGTCCCCTTGTTCAATCTATCATGAGTTATTACCATCTGGGGATCTTAGATCTAATTAATCGTCAGACTCCAGATAGGCACAGACCTGAATATTTCGCAAGAAACGAATTTGATATGAATTCTGGGTAAATGAAGGTAAAATAATCTGTAAAAACCTGAAAACCTTTGTTTGTTTGTACTTGTGGGACTTTAAAATGTGTCATTCTGTACATGGGTAAATCCCACAATTGAAATATATATTAAAAAATGATGTTGCTCTTGATAATCTTAGTGTTTTTGTTGCATATCAAACCTCCAGCCTTAAGAGTTGTCATCAGTGTCGTCATTGTTCAGTGTTATTTGGGGATTGGCCTGTAAAGAGAGAAAGTCTTAAACTGGTCAGGGGGGCCAGCTCTGTCCTGGACCACACCCTAGACTCCATAGAGCAGGTGTGGGACAGGAGGACATCACATCTTACATCTTACTTAAATCATACTGCACCATGCAATTTCTCTATCTTCTTAACTGGTAAGAATGAAACAAAACTTAACTTTTGCATATGTTTTCCAAAATTTTAGACTTTTTAGACTAGAGTACAGTGGCATAAACAACGAGGAGGCTTTATGCACATTAGAAAAAGGTGTAAAGAGAGTACCTGATCCAGCAGGCTGCGACACCACCCAGTGAGAGACTCTGGGGTGACAGCATGACCGCAGGACATCTCGGCTCGGAGACACAGGTCTCCCTTCTCTGGGGCTGAGGTACACAACAACAAAAACAGACTCTGAACTCAGAAATATTCTATGTAACAATAAAGTGAGATGTAATGCGCACACCATGAAACCATTGCGTGAGGTAATTAAAAAGAAAACAAATACATTAAGAATCATTTTTGGTGCTTACGCAGTGGATCCAGATCATCCGACCTGTTGACAAACTTCAGAGTCGTGTCTTGCGGGTCGTATCTTTTCTCTTCTTGACCCTGAGTGCTCATTTTCTTCCAGCTCTTCTTATCCTCTGTCCAGTCGACAAAGGTTGACTGTGTGTCACATTCACGGATGGATTCACTGCATGCAGGACTAAGAAACTTTCCCTAAATTTGCCTTATGGCGTCAGTGATGTCCGTATCATTTCCTTCGCTGCCGTACACTGACAGACACACAGTCCACAGAGCGGCATGATGATGATGGCACGAATCTTACTGGGTGTCCTGTGTCTCTCAGGTCAGTTTATTCTTTGATATTTTTTTTTCTGTCTGACTGCTTATTGTTGCATATAATTTATAGAAAATATTTAGAAAAAGGTTTTACATTTATTTATTTTTGTGTAAAGATTACAGTCTGCAAGCTGTGGTGGAGGTTTTCATATCCCTCACTTCAGTAAAAGTAATGTGAATATAATGTAAAGACCAATGCGTCATACAGCAAACAGCCATTTAACTCAGGAAGGGTTAGTTTCAGCTGCTTCATGTACAGTTACATGTTTTAGCTGTTTACTAAATAAATAAACCTTTGGCCTTTAACAGTTGAGATGAAACCATATTAGAGAATTAGAGGAGATAGCCATAGATGTTTACACACCGATTAAATCCCTAACAATGTATTTTGTGAACTTTTAAGGTGTTTTTATGTAAAAACCTAAATCTGAAAAAGTAACTATGACTGTAGTGCAGCATGGAGTAGCAGCATATGGAAATGCTCAAGTAAATTTGCAGGAGCAGACTTACGTACTCGTATTAACCCTTGAGCCATCTTAGGACCATTTGTGGCTTTTTTTTTTTTTTGTGCTTTGTTTATTTTTTAAGAAATGTGGCTGTGTTGAATGAAGATTGCTAAAATTTGGTCAAAGATATTCATTTTTAATTTTTCTTTAGAATAGAATTCTCAGTACTTTATTAAGCCTAAAATGGCTCAGCAACAGAAATGCATCCTAAATAGTTCCTAGCGGCAAAACGTGCCCCATTAAAAAGCATTAGAAAACACTTTTTTTGATCCCACGTTTATCCTAACATAAATTAATGCATTCAATTATGTTAAGATTTCATTTTGGACCACTGGCTTTCAATTTGTAGTTTTTATATTTGTTCACCATGTGGCGCCATTTTACCCATTCAAAACGTGCAGCAAAGTTTCACAGTTTTTACTGTTTTCTGCAAAAGAAGTATATTTCAGGCTGAAGTAGTTCTAAAAGACTGACGTGTTTAAAGTGGAAAAAAATATAACTATATATTATTTTTATAGCAGTTTTTACGAAGGAGCCACGTTTTGTCTTAAGAACTATTAAGGAGACATAGCGGGAAGACCCTCCAACGGTTAATCAACAATGCTTTATTTATACAGTCACCTGCCCACAAGCAGTCAGCTGCTACAGGCAATCGCCTCATCTTATCAGGATTGGTGAAATTTCAACAGTGGTGAACTTTTTAAATGGTATTAAAGTTAATGAAGAGGCTTGATAAACTCTTTTTAAAGAGAGTTTCAAAGAGCTTATCAACAGATTAAAACAATCTGTGATGTTAACAGACAAATCCAACACCTGTTCCCCTCACAGGCTGGTGCATCTCCACAAGTCTTCTCCATCAGTACCACTATGTTGCAGGTCCTTTGACTTGGACTGAAGCTCAGACCTTCTGCAGAAAGACATACACAGACCTGGCCACCATCGAGAGCCCTGAAGAAAAGAGCCAACTTCTCAGCACACTTTTATCTGCTGGTGTCAACTCTGATGTCTGGATTGGTCTGTACAGTAAAATCGTCTGGAGGTGGTCAAACGGCTACAGAGGGGACGGAGCTGAATATAGGAACTGGAACAACAATCCTAACGATGAACCAGACTTTTCCTCACCTAATCAGTTCTGTGTGTGCACTGAAGATGATGGTCGATGGTTTGATTCACCTTGCGATAAAAAACGACCATTTATCTGTATGGCAGGTAAGGATGTAGGAATATTAGCATGTGTTAATCTGTGAAAAAAAAACAACTCAGTATGTGAACTCAACAATTCCCTATTTTAAAAATGCAGGTACGGAGCTGGAGCCTGAATTTGTTTTTGTGAATGAAAACATGAATTGGTCCGCTGCTCAGAAGCACTGCAGGGAGAACTCCACAGATCTGGCCACTGTGAGGAACCACACCGAGAACACGAAGATCCAGATCATGCTGACTACAAGGTGGACATGGATTGGTTTGTTCAGAGATCCTAACATGTACTGGTCTGATGGGAGTGGCTTCACAGATCCTTCAGTCAGAGATTGGGCCAAAACTAGAGAATCACTTGGCTCCAAGACTGTCATATGTGGTGTTGCATCTGTGAAGAATGTGAAACAACTGTCGCTTACTGGCTGTGACAACAGATTACCATTTGTCTGCTACGGCGCCCCTCCACCTGGTGAGTGGTTTACTGTGCTTCAGTGGAAGAAAATACAGCATCTGCTTATTTACATGCATGAATTTGGCATCATAAAAGTAATCACACCGTGTTTTTCTTCTCTGTGTCTAAGCACCAGTAAAGAGGCAGGTGATGAAGCTGAGGGTAAAGTCCTCCGTGGATCTGAATGTCCCTGCTGTGAAAGCAGAAATGCTGAGAAAGGTGAGTGTCCAGAATCCACAGTGACCCAGTCATACATATGTAAAGTAGTTATGAGAAAGTTTTGCATTTCATCGTCTGCAGCCTCAGAAAGGTCAACACTGTTGCTAAGCCAATGGATACAGAAGAGTTATTATCATGTTCATGATATACTTAATGACCATGTGTTTTTACAGTTGCAGGACAAACTGGAGGAGAACGGAGTGAGTGGAGTCACCCTGAAGTGGAGAGAGCAGCCTGATGGGAAAGTCTTCCACAAGGACAGAAAAGGAAAAAAGACTGAGCTGTGAAATTAAAATCTTCTGCACTTCTGCTGATCTGTAACCCATGGTGAATGTTTACGTACAGTACACTTTTATCACTGTACAGAGTGCTTAACCAGAACCCTGAATTCATCCTGTAGACTGTCATAGAAGAGTTTTGTCCCTAAGCATCAATATTACTGAGTGAAGTGTGTTAATGAAGTTTCTTCTAAATAAAACATATATATATGACATGTGACTTTGGCTTCAAGTTTACAGATTGTGAACTAGTCTGATAAAACCACATTAACATACGACAAACTAAACCTATAAGGAGAGGCGTGTCCATAAAGAGGGAGAGAAAAAATTCACACTCAGGTTAAGTTTATAGCGTAGGCAAGTTAAAGGACCTGTGTGCAGGATTTTGTGACATTTAGTGGTGTAGTTGTTAATTGTTTTTCTGCGCTATATATTGCTTACCAAATCTGAAAATTGAAGAAAAAAAATGGACTGGACTTGATATCATCTGCACGTCAATATTCCAGCCACTACAACAACAAAAATGAGTGTTATGTCAGACACCTATTACCATTATTAATAGGCCTACATGATGGAAACTATAGTTATTCCATGAAATACAGTTGAACATGATTAACTACTCATCGTGACTGGACAAACTTTAGTGATTTAATTTAAAGGTTTTGGGTGCAGGATGCGGGAAGTCAGCTACAGTTGGCCGTGCTGATAGTCTGTGTAAAGGCAATACTGAGATTTCTTTCAAAACACATTAAATATGTTGGAAAATAGTTGCTGAAAAGACTTTGAACGATATATCACTGAAATGTGCAGTTAGAGGTTGAAACAGGTTTTCACTAGTTTTCAGTCCAGGATTTTGTGGGCGGTCCTTAAAGGGTGGCTCGATGACACGCTGAGGCCACCCTGAGCATACCCCTGCACCCCTAGCAGAGAGATAGAGATGAATTCATCTCGCTCAGAGTGTTTTAAAGTTAGTCATGTCATTTTCTGAACTCATCTGACACGTTTCTGTCGCTTCATAACGGCTGCTTGACTGCTTCCACAAGTGGGCGTGGCTTCAGCACATTCAGTGGACACGCCCCCACAGTCCTGGAGCTGAGAATTCATTTTTACCTGATTTTGACACCTAATTTCATGAACTTGTTGATATTTCTAATAATTCAAATTTGGCTGGGTGGTTAATAACACTTTCTTCTATGGTCTGACAAACTCAGAACACACATTAATTCTTACTTTACGTGGATTTGAAAGAAGGTCAGTCTTTGTAAAGAATTCATACTTAATGGTGTGTGTGATATTAATGTTTTTGTCTAATCTGAATATCCAGGAAAACTTAAATCTAATTTCTTAACAATCATTTACAACAATTTGACATTTTACACTACGACACCACCAAATTTGAGACACCAACATAGTGTATGTCAGAGCAGCTACAGCAACTACACCAGTCAACAACACGGAACAAATGCATGAGAACTGCAAGGAGGTGAAGTGGAAGAGACGATTACCTGGACGATGCATAAGCAGGCCCTGACGTTTTAATAGAGGAGACCAATGTACATAACAAGCCAGTGAAGACACCCTGAAGTGGGAAGAAGAGCCTGATGGAGATGGTGAATGTGCAGTACATGTGAACCTGCCTAGCTGCATCTGTGTTTGTTTGTGCAAATTTTACTCTTGTATCTATGACAGTCCTCATTTTGGTGAAAGGCATACCTGGACATAGACTAATACATTTCTTTTCATGACATCATCCATCACAATACTTGCTTTCATAGAGTACAACATATCTGTGACATATTTCACTAACAGAGAGGAGGAGTGTGTGTTGATTTACATTTTCCCAACGATATCTATATAATTCCTTTTTTTGTGCCACACACTAACAGACACATACAGTCCACAGAGCAGCATGATGATGGAAAGCATCTTTCTTGGGGTCTTGTATTTTGCAGGTCAGTTCATTTTTTTGATATATTTTTTTAATGTCTGACTACTTATTATTGTATAACTCGCTAATACTGAAATAATAAATGTGCCACAGGTGTTTTCATCTCACAAATTCAGTGGTAAAAATGTTTAAAATATATTTATTTTTGCATTGGGAACATTGATGGAGAGAGAAAAGTTACTCGGTTATAAGTAAACGTCCTGCATTCAAAAACCTGATGAAGTAAAGGAACAAAATCAACTAAATGTACTTAAAATATCAAAGTTTAAAGTACTTTCAAGTGACTGATCTGTAACATAAATAGATTAGGATGATTAAGAAATTCACTGTTGTAGTGTCACTGTTCCCCTCACAGGCTGGTGCATCTCCACATGTCTTCTCCATCAGTACCACTATGTTGCAGGTCCTTTGACTTGGACTGAAGCTCAGACCTTCTGCAGAAAGACATACACAGACCTGGCCACCATCGAGAGCCCTGAAGAAAAGAGCCAACTTCTCAGCACACTTTCATCTGCTGGTGTCAACTCTGATGTCTGGATTGGTCTGTACAGTAAAATCGTCTGGAGGTGGTCAAACGGCTACAGAGGGGATGGAGCTGAATATAGGAACTGGAACGACTATTCTAACAATGAACCAGACTTTGTCGAACCTAATCAGTTCTGTGTGTGCACTGGAAATGATGGTGGATGGTGGGATGATAGGTGCGATATACAATATCCATTTATCTGTATGGCAGGTAAGGATGTAGCAATATTAGCATGTGTTTATGGGGTGCCGTTTGTAAAGCGTTTGAATTTTTGAGAGTCACTTTTTTGCACATTTAGAACAATATTTGTGAACTTAGAGATCTTTTAAATATTTAAATCCAAATGTTAAATGTAAGATCTAAATGCTAAATATAAATCTAAATGTTAAATATAAATGTTAAATATAAATTTAAATATAAATGTTGAAGCTAAATATATATCTAAATGTTAAATATAAATCTTAATCTAAATGTTGAAGCTAAATGTTTCGGGTGAAACTAAATATTTAGCTAAAATGCAAATTCAAATGACGGTAACCGGAAGTGCCAAAATAAAAGCTCGAGAAGGTCAGAGCATGTTTATAGTGGCAAATAACGAATAAAACCCATCTTATCCGGGGAAATGGACTCTTGGACATGGAAAATTCAAACCAGTTTTTTAAACATCGTTTTTAGCTAAATGTGACAAAATATTGCTGTTATTTTTAGAGCGAGACGCTTTACAAACGGCACCCCATATGTGTTGATCTGTTAAAAAAAAAAAACTCAGTATGTGAACTTAAGAATTCCCTTTTTTAAAAATGCAGGTACGGAGCTGGAGCCTGAATTTGTTTTTGTGAATGAAAAGATGAGTTGGTCCGCTGCTCAGAAGCACTGTAGGGAGAACTTCGCAGATCTGGCCACTGTGAGGAACCACACCGAGAACACGAAGATGAAGATGCTGACTACAACGTGGACATGGATTGGTTTGTTCAGAGATCCTAACATGTACTGGTCTGATGGGAGTGGCTTCACAGATCCTTCAGTCAGAGATTGGGCCAAAACTAGAGAATCACTTGGCTCCAAGACTGTCATATGTGGTGTTGCATCTGTGAAGAATGTGAAACAACTGTCGCTTACTGGCTGTGACAACAGATTACCATTTGTCTGCTACGGCGCCCCTCCACCTGGTGAGTGGTTTACTGTGCTTCAGTGGAAGAAAATACAGCATCTGCTTATTTACATGCATGAATTTGGCATCATAAAAGTAATCACACCGTGTTTTTCTTCTCTGTGTCTAAGCACCAGTAAAGAGGCAGGTGATGAAGCTGAGGATAAAGTCCTCCGTGGATCTGAATGTCCCTGCTGTGAAAGCAGAAATGCTGAGAAAGGTAAGTGTCCAGAATCCACAGTGACCCAGTCATACATATGTAAAGTAGTTATGAGGAAGTTTTGCATTTCATCGTCTGCAGCCTCGGAAAGGTCAACACTGTTGCTAAGCCAATGGATAAGATAAGATAAGATAAGATAAGATAATACTTTATTGATCCCACAGCGGGGAAATTCACTTGTTACAGCAGCGGAAGGAGGGAAAGGGGGGAAACACAGTGTACAAATATTTACAAATTTACAAAAGTACTATGGATATAATATATAATGTGCAGTGAGTGTAATGTGCAGTTCTAGGAATGTGTAACATAAGCGTTACAGAGCAGAACAGAATCAGACATGTACAAGAGACTACAACATTATCAGGTGCAGGTGTTGTACAGTCTCACAGCAGCAGGGATGAAGGACCTGCGGAACCTCTCCTTCTTACACCGTGGGTGTAGCAGTCTGCTGCTACAGAAGAGTTATTATCATGTTCATGATATAACTAAATGACCATGTGTTTTTACAGTTGCAGGACAAACTGGAGGAGAACGGAGTGAGTGGAGTCACCCTGAAGTGGAGAGAGCAGCCTGATGGGAAAGTCTTCCACAAGGAGAGAAAAGGAAAAAAGACTGAGCTGTGAAATTAAAATCTCCTGCACTTCTGCTGATCTGTAACCCATGGTGAATGTTTGCTTTATATCTAATACGTACAGTACACTATTATCACTGTACAGAGTGCTTAACCAGAACCCTGAATTCATCCTGTAGACTGTCATAGAAGAGTTTTGTCCCTAAGCATCAATATTACTGAGTGAAGTGTGTTAATGAAGTTTCTTCTAAATAAAACATATATATGACATGTGACTTTTTTGTGAACCAGTCTGATAAAACCCACATTTACATTCAGCAAACTAAATCTGCCGACCTGTGTTATATTCTAACATCACTCTGTATGACTCATGTCATGAGAAGGGGAAGTTATTTTAGGATGAGGCCAAAACACTGTGTTTCATGATTGTAACGTTCAAATAATGTAATGAGTTTGGCTGGGATCACTGGAGTATAAATGTCCCCTTGTTCAATCTATCATGAGTTATTACCATCTGGGGATCTTAGATCTAATTAATCGTCAGACTCCAGATAGGCACAGACCTGAATATTTCACAAGAAACGAATTTGATATGAATTCTGGATAAATGAAGGTAAAATAATCTGTAAAAACCTGAAAACCTTTGTTTGTTTGTACTTGTGGGACTTTAAAATGTGTCATTCTGTACATGGATAAATCCCACAATTGAAATATATATTAAAAAATGATGTTGCTCTTGATAATCTTAGTGTTTTTGTTGCAATCAAACCTCCAGCCTTAAGAGTTGTCATCAGTGTCGTCATTGTTCAGTGTTATTTAGGGATTGGCCTGTAGAGAGAGAAAGTCTTAAACTGGTCAGGGGGGCCAGCTCTGTCCTGGACCACACCCTAGACTCCATAGAGCAGGTGTGGGACAGGAGGACATCACATCTTACATCTTACTTAAATCATACTGCACCATGCAATTTCTCTATCTTCTTAACTGGTAAGAATGAAACAAAACTGAACTTTTGCATATGTTTTCCAAAATTTTAGACTTTTTAGACTAGAGTACAGTGGCATAAACAACGAGGAGGCTTTATGCACATTAGAAAAAGGTGTAAAGAGAGTACCTGATCCAGCAGGCTGCGACACCACCCAGTGAGAGACTCTGGGGTGACAGCATGACCGCAGGACATCTCGGCTCGGAGACACAGGTCTCCCTCCTCTGGGGCTGAGGTACACAACAACAAAAACAGACTTTGAACTCAGAAATATTCTATGTAACAATAAAGTGAGATGTAATGCGCACACCATGAAACCATTGCGTGAGGTAATTAAAAAGAAAACAAATACATTAAGAATCATTTTTGGTGCTTACGCAGTGGATCCAGATCATCCGACCTGTTGACAAACTTCAGAGTCGTGTCTTGCGGGTCGTATCTTTTCTCTTCTTGACCCTGAGTGCTCATTTTCTTCCAGCTCTTCTTATCCTCTGTCCAGTCGACAAAGGTTGACTGTGTGTCACATTCACGGATGGATTCACTGCATGCAGGACTAAGAAACTTTCCCTAAATTTGCCTTATGGCGTCAGTGATGTCCGTATCATTTCCTTCGCTGCCGTACACTGACAGACACACAGTCCACAGAGCGGCATGATGATGATGGCACGAATCTTACTGGGTGTCCTGTGTCTCTCAGGTCAGTTTATTCTTTGATATTTTTTTTCTGTCTGACTGCTTATTGTTGCATATAATTTATAGAAAATATTTAGAAAAAGGTTTTACATTTATTTATTTTTGTGTAAAGATTACAGTCTGCAAGCTGTGGTGGAGGTTTTCATATCCCTCACTTCAGTAAAAGTAATGTGAATATAATGTAAAGACCAATGCATCATACAGCAAACAGCCATTTAACTCAGGAAGGGTTAGTTTCAGCTGCTTCATGTACAGTTACATGTTTTAGCTGTTTACTAAATAAATAAACCTTTGGCCTTTAACAGTTGAGATGAAACCATATTAGAGAATTAGAGGAGATAGCCATAGATGTTTACACACTGATTAAATCCCTAACAATGTATTTTGTGAACTTTTAATGTGTTTTTATCTAAAAACCTAAATCTGAAAAAGTAACTATGACTGTAGTGCAGCATGGAGTAGCAGCATATGGAAATGCTCAAGTAAATTTGCAGGAGCAGACTTACGTACTCGTATTAACCCTTGAGCCATCTTAGGACCATTTGTGGCTTTTTTTTTTTTTTTTTGCTTTGTTTATTTTTTAAGAAATGTGGCTGTGTTGAATGAAGATTGCTAAAATTTGGTCAAAGATATTCATTTTTAATTTTTCTTTAGAATAGAATTCTCAGTACTTTATTAAGCCTAAAATGGCTCAGCAACAGAAATGCATCCTAAATAGTTCCTAGCGGCAAAACGTGCCCCATTAAAAAGCATTAGAAAACACTTTTTTTGATCCCACGTTTATCCTAACATAAATTAATGCATTCAATTATGTTAAGATTTCATTTTGGACCACTGGCTTTCAATTTGTAGTTTTTATATTTGTCCACCATGTGGCGCCATTTTACCCATTCAAATCGTGCAGCAAAGTTTCACATTTATCACTGTTTTCTGCAAAAGAAGTATATTTCAGGCTGAAGTAGTTCTAAAAGACTGACGTGTTTAAAGTGGAAAAAAATATAATTATATATTATTTTTATAGCAGTTTTTAGGAAGGAGCCACGTTTTGTCTTAAGAACTATTAAGGAGACATAGCGGGAAGACCCTCCAAGGGTTAATCAACAATGTTTTATTTATACAGTCACCTGCCCACAAGCAGTCAGCTGCTACAGGAAATCGCCTCATCTTATCAGGATTGGTGAAATTTCAACAGTGGTGAACTTTTTAAATGGTATTAAAGTTAATGAAGAGGCTTGATAAACTCTTTTTAAAGAGAGTTTCAAAGAGCTCATCAACAGATTAAAACAATCTGTGATGTTAACAGACAAATCCAACACTTGTTCCCCTCACAGGCTGGTGCATCTCCACGTGTCTTCTCCATCAGTACCACTATGTTGCAGGTCCTTTGACTTGGACTGAAGCTCAGACCTTCTGCAGAAAGACATACACAGACCTGGCCACCATCGAGAGCCCTGAAGAAAAGAGCCAACTTCTCAGCACACTTTTATCTGCTGGTGTCAACTCTGATGTCTGGATTGGTCTGTACAGTAAAATCGTCTGGAGGTGGTCAAACGGCTACAGAGGGGACGGAGCTGAATATAGGAACTGGAACAACAATCCTAACGATGAACCAGACCTTTCCGAAACTAATCAGTTCTGTGTGTGCACTGAAGATGATGGTCGATGGTGGGATCTTGCTTGCCATGATGAACGACCATTTATCTGTATGGCAAGTAAGGATGTAGCAATATTAGCGTGTGTTGATCTGTGAAAAAAAAAAACCTCAGTATGTGAACTCAACAATTCCCTATTTTAAAAATGCAGGTACGGAGCTGGAGCCTGAATTTGTTTTTGTGAATGAAAACATGAATTGGTCCGCTGCTCAGAAGCACTGCAGGGAGAACTTTGCAGATCTGGCCACTGTGAGGAACCACACCGAGAACACAAAGATCCAGATCATGCTGACTACAAGGTGGACATGGATTGGTTTGTTCAGAGATCCTAACATGTACTGGTCTGATGGGAGTGGCTTCACAGATCTTTTAGTCAGAGATTGGGCCACAAGTAAAGAACCACTTGGCTCCAAGACTGTCATATGTGGTGTTGCATCTGTGAAGAATGTGCAACTGTCGCTTACTGGCTGTGACAACAGATTACCATTTGTCTGCTACAGCGCCCCTCCGCCTGGTGAGTGGTTTACTGTGCTTCAGTGGAAGAAAATACAGCATCTGCTTATTTACATGCATGAATTTGGCATCATAAAAGTAATCACACCGTGTTTTTCTTCTCTGTGTCTAAGCACCAGTAAAGAGGCAGGTGATGAAGCTGAGGATAAAGTCCTCCGTGGATCTGAATGTCCCTGCTGTGAAAGCAGAGATGCTGAGAAAGGTGAGTGTCCAGAATCCACAGTGACCCCGTCATACATATGTAAAGTAGTTATGAGGAAGTTTTGCATTTCATCGTCTGCAGCCTCAGAAAGGTCAACACTGTTGCTAAGCCAATGAATACAGAAGAGTTATTATCATGTTCATGATATAACTAAATGACCATGTGTTTTTACAGTTGCAGGACAAACTGGAGGAGAACGGAGTGAGTGGAGTCACCCTGAAGTGGAGAGAGCAGCCTGATGGGAAAGTCTTCCACAAGGAGAGAAAAGGAAAAAAGACTGAGCTGTGAAATTAAAATCTTCTGCACTTCTGCTGATCTGTAACCCATGGTGAATGTTTTCTTTATATCTAATACGTACAGTACACTATTATCACTGTACAGAGTGCTTAACCAGAACCCTGAATTCATCCTGTAGACTGTCATAGAAGAGTTTTGTCCCTAAGCATCAATATTACTGAGTGAAGTGTGTTAATGAAGTTTCTTCTAAATAAGCATATATATGACATGTGACTTTTTTGTGAACCAGTCTGATAAAACCCACATTTACATTCAGCAAGCTAAATCTGCCGACCTGTGTTATATTCTAACATCACTCTGTATGACTCATGTCATGAGAAGGGGAAGTTATTTTAGGATGAGGCCAAACCACTGTGTTTCATGATTGTAACGTTCAAATAATGTAATGAGTTGGGCTGGGATCACTGGAGTATAAATGTCCCCTTGTTCAATCTATCATGAGTTATTACCATCTGGGGATCTTAGATCTAATTAATCGTCAGACTCCAGATAGGCACAGACCTGAATATTTCACAAGAAACGAATTTGATATGAATTCTGGGTAAATGACGGTAAAATAATCTGTAAAAACCTGAAAACCTTTGTTTGTTTGTACTTGTGGGACTTTAAAATGTGTCATTCTGTACATGGATAAATCCCACGATTGAAATATATATTAAAAAATGATGTTGCTCTTGATAATCTTAGTGTTTTTGTTGCATATTAAACCACCAGCCTTAAGAGTTGTCATCAGTGTCGTCATTGTTCAGTGTTATTTAGGGATTGGCCTGTAGAGAGAGCTACAGCTCCTCTTGGGCCTTGACTGTAATCAGATTATGTTTTGCATGACTTATTTATAGCTACACTTCATGAATATATATAAAATCTATTTGACATTTTGAGTTTCTGTTACTATTTGGCTCAACAAACATAAACTGAACATGGTCAGACATCAAACAGACATGCTGCATTCACGTAAAAGCAAACTTTATTACTAAAGAATTATATAAAATTATATTGCTGAGCAGAGATTAACTGTAGTGAAGCAATAACAGTGCATTAGACAACGTTACCAGAAATAACAGCAGATATTTTAAAGCTCACAATGAACAATGGGTGTATTTAGCAAAACTTTTGACAGGAGGAATCTTACAAATAAATCGAACAGGAAAAGTATCATGTGACAGAAAAAGGCTGGAAGCTACTTCATGAGTATCATTTTAGTTTCTGTGCCACACAGGTATGGAGGTTTGTCTGGGAGCCACACCGGCGCTACAGGGGATGAAGTAAGAGCTCGTCTTCATGCACTCAGGAGTGAGCTTCAGACACACAAAGCAGAACTCAACCTGACAGCGTTGACAGATGACGTTCTTACAGCCCGTTGTGTCATGCTCCACCTTCAGACCACAGGTTGGACAGGCCCGGATGGAGGGACATGCGTCCACTCCCTGCACCTGAGTAAGGGCGGTGGTCTTGCAGTTCTTGAGAAGCTCGAGGTCGAGGTTGATGCAGCCGTCGTTGTCGCAGCGGTCAGAGCGTGGAGCTGGACCTTTCCACTCCTTCAGACACTGCCAGCAGAACTGGTAGGTCTTCTTCTTGTCTGCGGCACAGATTGTGCACCGGACGCACAGGTTGGAGAGATCCATCCTCTCCACATAAGTTTTACAACCGGGGCACTGTTGGAAAGGATTCGAGAAACATTAAAGGACTAGTGAAACTTTGGCTGGAGTTAATTAGAGCACTCCTTTAGCGTAGAGACAGAAAGCGGAAAGAAACAGCTACCCCGGTTCACCGGGACACTCACTGTTTTGACTTCACAGTATTCTGTGGCAGCCAAACGGGCGATGGTCTCTTCAAAGTGCTGCATCTCCTTATGTGTCAGCACCGCCAGCCTGCGCACCTCTGAATAAGGCCACACTGCACCGCACTTCCGCAGGGTGCCGTTCTTTAAAGCAGGGCACTTAAATTTGTATTGGCCCTGAAATTAAAAGAACAGTTTATCATGCCAGTCAAAAATGGGGTTGACATGACAACAGGGAGTTGAATATATATATATATATATATATATATATATATATATATATATATATATATATATATATATATATATATATATATATGTGTGTGTGTGTGTGTGTGTGTGTGTGTGTGTGTGGGTGTGTATGGGTGTGTGTGTGGGTGTGTATGGGTGTGTGTGTGTATAATATATATATATACTGTAGGTTCAACCTCACTTTATAACTGTCACTTTTATTGTAGCATAAACACATACACACACACACACACACACACACACACACACACACACACACACACACACACATATATATATATATATATATATGTGTGTGTGTGTGTGTGTGTGTGTGTGTGGGTGTGTGTGTGTATATATATATATATATATATATATATACTGTAGGTTCAACCTCACTTTATAACTGTCACTTTTATTGTAGCATAAACACATACACACACACACACACACACACACACACACACATATATATATATATATATATATATATATATATATATATATATATATATATATATATATGTCACTTTTATTGTAGCATAAACACATACACACACAAAAAAGGTTTAACAGAATATTAAATCAGCATATAACTCTCTTAAAGTCTTAAACTGGTCAGGGGGGCCAGCTCTGTCCTGGACCACACCCTAGACTCCATAGAGCAGGTGTGGGACAGGAGGACATCACATCTTACATCTTACTTAAATCATACTGCACCATGCAATTTCTCTATCTTCTTAACTGGTAAGAATGAAACAAAACTGAACTTTTGCATATGTTTTCCAAAATTTTAGACTTTTTAGACTAGAGTACAGTGGCATAAACAACGAGGAGGCTTTATGCACATTAGAAAAAGGTGTAAAGAGAGTACCTGATCCAGCAGGCTGCGACACCACCCAGTGAGAGACTCTGGGGTGACAGCATGACCGCAGGACATCTCGGCTCGGAGACACAGGTCTCCCTCCTCTGGGGCTGAGGTACACAACAACAAAAACAGACTCTGAACTCAGAAATATTCTATGTAACAATAAAGTGAGATGTAATGCGCGCACCATGAAACCATTGCGTGAGGTAATTAAAAAGAAAACAAATACATTAAGAATCATTTTTGGTGCTTACGCAGTGGATCCAGATCATCCGGCCTGTTGACAAACTTCAGAGTCGTGTCTTGCGGGTCGTATCTTTTCTCTTCTTGACCCTGAGTGCTCATTTTCTTCCAGCTCTTCTTATCCTCTGTCCAGTCGAATAAGGTTGACTGTGTGTCACATTCACGGACTCCACCAAGTATCGTACTTTCAACTTTCACTTTGCCCCTTGCAGTTACGAGAAATCACGTGACTTCGTATTATGGACTTTATTATTATCTGTTGTGCAATTTGTTGTGACACTTTTGTTTTGAAGGTACAAATAATAATTAATAAGAAGAATAAATATAGTTTTGGCAGTAGTATGCATTTATTAAACTGCATCTAGGCAACAAGAATGTGGAAAGAAACTCCCTTGGTGAGGTGCCAAACACTGCTGAATATCAGGTGCTTTCCAGTCATCACTCCAGCACATTATGAATTTACACTGACCATTATATGATAATGTACCACAGATTTATACCTTATTATTTATTTATTTATTTTTTGCAGGACTTGATGACGTTGCAGTCATTAAAAGGAATCAATAAAATACATCTTATTATTTGCTTCACACTAAGTTTGTTAGTTCAAAACTTTGTAATTCAAACGGATGTTTGCAAATTCAATTAAATATAAACAGGAAAGTATATCATTATAATAGATCATCATCAATATACCTTAATGAGTTTGTTTGTCTTTTGTGTGTGTGTGTGTGTCACGTGTTTCTGGCACGAAACTGAAAGTAATCAGTGGCTCTCAACACAACACCCTGAACCGAGAGCAGAGCAGCAGGTCGCACACTGACAGCGCAGGAATGGGCAAAATCTACCAGGTCGTGGTGATTGGACTGAGGGGGGAGAAGATGACCGTCGACCTGTGCAACACAGAGGAGCAGTTTAAGAGCATGACAGTGGAACAGCTCAGGAGAAAAATAGAGGAAAAGCTTCCAATGGACGCAGGTAAGATAAATATAGCTGAATATAAAAGTGCTTCAATAAAAGTACAACACTCCACTACTAGTAAAACTCCTGCATAGAACTTTTTTCTTCAACATGACAGAGGAGAAGAGCAGCATGTGCTCGAAGTATCGAAAGTAAAAAGTTTTTGTTGTATGTTGCACGTATCTCTGTAAAAGCAGTTTTCTAATGTTATTGATGCTTATGAGAAGATTTAAGGTTGGTTGACATGAAGCTTGTTTATATGTTACTGGGTAGGCTCCTGGCTGTGAATTCCAAGTCCCTCCATTGAGTACAATATTACTGAAAATAGTAACTGCACACCTACTTTTATTGTCAAGTTATCTTAAAGTCAAAGACAAAGTTATGCTATGTGTACAGGACATACAGTGCAACGATATTACGTTTCTCTCTTATCCCAAACAGCATGGACGAGTATAGTAAAGATGTAAAAATATACATTTTAATTGTAAAGCATTAATCTTTTTAATGTCTATATTTGAACATGCAAAAGATAAGAGTTTATCTTGGTTAGGGTTTTTTTTTGTTGAGCAATGGTATGCAGTGCAGGAATAAAATAACATGCAGTAGAACTGGATTTCAGTACAGTACGTGAGCTTTTATACGTAGTGACTCATTTGCCAGGTTTCAGGGGTGTAGCTGCAGTCACTAAATCACTTCTTACTGTTTCAATTTCCACCATTACTCTTCAAGCCTACAACCAACTGGGAAGATCGTAGATCCCAATCCTAGAGAATATATGCAAGGACAAGAACGTGTGTTTGAACTAAACCATATATTTGTTTGGCTTTGAGTGACTGTAATTCTGTGAATTTTCTGTGTATTTGTATTTCTATAGGAAACGATGCTGTGCGGTTGATCTTCACAGACAAAGGTCTGGATGACAACTCTAAGCTGCTGTCTGACTATGGAATCCAGCACATGTCGGTCATCCAGCTGGTGATCAGGGTTCCTGGGGGACTCACAGCTTGACAGAGACCATCTCCTCCTGCAGTCATCCCCTTCACTACAGCCTCCACTGCCTCTGCCACCACTGCCGCTTCATAATTCTCTAGGAAAACTCCCGACTCTTCACCGTGTGGGCGGTTTTAATGCATTAATCCTTTGATGTCCACATGTTTCTGTTCTATTCTGTTTAAAAAAATGTTAAAATAAAGAAAAAATCTTTCTAATACCTCGTCTTTGATTAAGTGTGCATGTATAAGGAGGCCTACACTGACGCCACATCAATACGACATCAGATACAGAAATTCTCATTGATGTTACCTGAGAAATGATGTAAGTCCTTTTTCTAGAGTTAACTGATGACGCCTGACCAAGTGACAGAATATCATTCATATTATATTTAATGCATAACAAAAATGGTATAGAATGACTTTTAAACTATTAACCCAAAACACGAACGCAATAAATGCAGAAGTTTGTCTCAAATGAGCAATTTGGATGAATTTCAAGCAGCTGAATGATGAACAGGGTTCATGGGGGGGGGTCCCTGAAATGGCTCTATAACAAAATAAGTAACAAATATGATTCAAAGTGTAAAATCAGCTCCATAACCGGGTATAGTTAGTTAATTTATAAATCACATTAAGTTGAATAATTTTATACAGAAAAGCTCTAAAAGCTCCAGGAGAATTAACTACAATAAAGAAAATTCTTTTTTTGTGCATTTAGTAAAGAACCATTTCTGCACTAACATTTAATCTTCCTTGTTAGTCTTGTAAAGCCGTCTGTTCATGCAGGAACTATTTCGGGCACACCCTGAACGCACCATTCCAGTAAATGTACCGACCTAAGGACAAGTGAAAGAGAAAGTGTGCAGAGGGTTTTATCTCACAGGAGGCAGAGACATTTGTTCGTGTGTGTCGAAAAAATGCAGAATTTCCAACAGTCTGCGGGAATGTCTTGAAAAGTGAGCATCTTACAGTTGGAGGTAGGCTCCTATTTTTAAGCCTAAACTGTTGATTTATTATCAAAAATTGATTAAACAACTGCAAATCTTTTGCAGCTGACTACAGTTTACAAGTGGACTGATGAAATCGTTGTAAAGGAATCAAAATGAGTTTTTGGAGAAACAAGCCCCCAGGTAAGATATTTATTGATTCCACAGTAATGCTGTGAAGACAGCTGAGCCATTTAAATACATTATTAACAACCTCCTCCCAACAGCTAAGTACCATGGCTTATTAAACCAAGGAGCAACATGCTACCTGAACAGTGTGCTGCAGGTGTTGTTTATGACGGAAGACTTCAGAGCAGCTGTGGAAAGGTTTGTCACAAAGTCCAACTTTATACGATGTGTTTAGATTTTGTGGTTGTATCCCTCATGACCCCTATGTCTTAACTTTGTACAGGGACACCTCGGAAAATCCTGACTATGACTGTATCGATCGCCATCTTACATCCTTGTTTGCTGATTTAAAAGAACGAGAAGCGTACACTTATAAAATCACACAGAAGCTGGGCATCACCAGAGGTACAATATGTGTTAACACACAGAACAGCACAACCTACTTTAACACACATTAAGGTTATATAGAGCAGGATCATATGAAATGAATCTGATAGCTCCTGTAACAAATCCAGAGTTGATTTCTGCTCTTCATCTGTCAGTGTATGAACAACAGGATGCTGCTGAGTACTTTGAGAAGATTTTAAGACTGACCAGGTCTGGAGCATCAGAGGTAAAGACATCATCAATATCAAATCTGTATGTTAAATGAAGATACTTGTTTTGCAGTCTCTGTATTTTTGTGCTTTCAGATCTTTTGTGGACGGTTGACCCATAAGACCATCTGTGCTACGTGTTCTACAGAGGCTGAATCTGATGCTGCATTTTGGCATCTTCCTCTTGCATTGGTGGATTCGAACAGCGACTACAGTGTGGTAAGGATCAAACCGTCGCTTATTGTCCTTTTGACTCATCTTGACTGATCTTACCTGATCTAAATAATACACTTAATGCTCATATGTAATCAGTATACACCAATGACAGTGTGGTATACACAAAGAAGTCTATACTCCCCCTGGTGGTTAAATCAGAAGTTTCTGGATGTAGTAAGGGAAGAAAGTGTTCTGTGATGTCTTATGCTGTATTATTTATTGACGCTTGGCCAAGGAGAATTAGAGACACTCTCAGAGTTCATCAGAAGTGCCTGAGTCGGTCTCACATTCTGCCCAACTCATCCTGGTGGTCAGACTTTAAACCCAAAGATAACAGCACAAATACTACATGCTTTACTATTTACCCATGTTAGTGTTAGTGTGAGCAAATTACAGTCTGGAGACACTGTTGTCTGTTTTTGTTAAAGAAACGTCAATGGCAAGCTCTCTATTATGTCTAGGAGACCAACATTAGGTTCCTTTGACCCCGGTCACACTGTTGAGATAGACTGGCACCTGCTCTCCTCAAACAAAGCCAAACAACTAATACTGCCGAGGACCTCAAGGCCCACACGTGACCCTGTGTAACCTAAGGATAGAAAATTCCATAACAATATCTCTTTACGACTCTTTTAATTGTTGTTTTATTAGGTGGACGGCATTAAGGACTATTTCAGATCCTCAGAGTTCACCGGAGACAACCAGATGTACTGTGACAAGTGTGATGACAAATCTGATGCTACTATTGTAAGTAATGAGAAAACATGAACTGACAATATTAACTGATGATATGACAGAATGACGTGTGTTATGCCCCAGTCTAGGGGCCTAGAGCATAACAAGAAATAGGTGCCTCAATCTTCCCCGAGTCCCAAGTAGCCACTTACACAGGTTTTTATGTACAAACGAAAAATGGGTTTATTTTCAAAAATCTAAATCTCAAACAACTATATCTAAGGAATCAACTTCAGGGTGGACCCAGTCCAAAACAACAACCAAAACAAACTATCTTGAAAATAAATCACTTTGCTCAGAAAATAAAAATCACAATAAACTTACCTCCCTAAACTAACAAAAACAGGAGAAAACACGGTCAAACAAAATGGCAGTCCACCCCTACTCTTCAAACAAAAAGCTACTTCTAAGGTCATACAAACAGTTTTACAAAAGGACATGTGGCGATAGTTTGGAGAGGAGGAGGATGAGGAAATGGTGTCCACCTGGCAGCCGCCATCTTGGCTCCTTTTATCTCTGGGGCTTTCAGGTACAGCCAATCACAGGCCAGGACCGGAAAATTACTCCACCAATCGCCTCCTGGGGATGGCACATCCTATTTGCATAAGAAATAGCAGACACAAGCACAGGGCACATAAAGAAACATGCACAGACTACAAACAAATATGAGCACAGTCATAACAACGTGTTTGATTGCTACATGATAATACATGTTGGGGATCTGTGTTTTAATTTAGAAATGTGTGATAAAACATCATCCAGACGTCCTGATGCTGCTGTTGAAGAGGTTTGAGTTTAACTACAGTTACATGTCATACGTCAAAATCAACCGTACTGTGGAGGTCCCCTTCACTCTTCAGATACCAGAGGTATAAATACAGTATATTTTAGCCTTTTATCAGAACAGATTCCTTTGTCATTCCTCGTCCTAATGTTTGTCATGTTTTTCCATTGGTGATAAGAATCAGACATATGAACTGTATGCTGTTGTGGATCATGTTGGAGATCTTAGAGGTGGACATTACACTGCAAGGATCAAGGATGATGAGGGATGGTACACGTTCAATGATACCACGGTCAGACTGGTAAGACTTAAACTTAAACTTACTTAAACTCCTAAACTGTTCTTAAAAGTTGCAGTTTAAAGAAGAAACGATTGATGTTTATTTGATTCTTTTCATCAACAGAATGATTATCAGCCATTCCAGGTGGATGACTTTGAAAAGTAAGTTTTATTTCTTCTTTTTTATTCAACTTACAGTTTCATGTGATTCTTTCTGACACAGGTTTTCATGAGTCTATCCACAGGTGTATGCATGATAATTTATTTGAATGTTATTGTTACCACAACTGGAAATAGTTTGAAAGTAACCATGTGTACAACACAAACTCAAAGACAACCCAGCCACTTTTGTTGTATTTGAAAATGACATTACTTTCTTTTCACTTTTCTATCCTTAGATCCAGCAGTGCATATCTGCTTTTTTACAGGAAAATGAATGGTAAGATTGCATTTTCTATCTTTCATATCATGATGATATCATCATATATCATGATCTACTAACATAAAGCAAATGTAACAACATAAAACATAGAAACCAACTAATATTACTTACTAGTCCAACAGCAAGAAGTGTCACCATTCATCTGATTATACATCAATTTAGCTTTTTGCCTGCTGCAGATGCTGAAGACAACATGGAGACATCTACTTCTGAAGTCATGCTGCCTGCTACCATCTATGACCAGTGTCAAGAGGGAGGGATGAGAATGAGAGAGGAGGCAGAAGAGGAGGGTAATGTCCCTATGGTGACAATGAAAGACATTGTCGGGTCTACAGAAGTGCTACCACCTGATCTCTGTGATACTGAAAAGAATCCGGACACCAAGTCATACAATCATCATGGGAGCAACGAGGAAACAAATTATTATCAAGATGTTGAGCAGACAGAAAAGAGAGAAACTCAGCTTGTAGAGAGTGTCGAAGTTCAGGACAGTGGAAAACAGAGGACATCAGAAGCTGAAGTCAGTGATAGGCATAAAGTACATGATCGTAACAAACAAGATGAGATGAGCGATACAAAGAAGAGAGTAATGGACACAGGTGGAAAGACTGAAGATGACAAACAGCCCGAGAGGATGAGAAAATCCTTGACAAAATATCCTGACAGGGATTTAGGGGAAGTTGATGACATTAAACCTGTTAGTGTCCAAATGGAAGGAAAAACTGGAGAGTGTGAAAGATCATCAGAGGGAGAAAAGCTCTTTGAGTTTCAGGGCAATAGAAGAGAAGGTGACAGTAAAGAGAACATGCCAGAAGATGATCAGACGTGTAAACAGGGAAGCAGTACAATGTATAACACACATGAGCAACAGAGAGAGGATAAGATTAAGGAACACAAGGGTAAACATGATAAACATGGTCAGGATGTAGAGGATCAGAACAATGAAGACAACATTAGACAGAAACAACCAGAGCAGAAAATCTGTGTTGTTGTTGTGAAGAGAAAGACTGAAGAGAAGGGAAATACAGGAGGTGAACTTATTCAAGACAAAGCAGACTCTTCTCGTAGACGAGCACGATCTGCAGGAAGCAGAAGACTGACAGAGAACCAGCAAGTTGGAGATGATGAAACGACGAGACAACATGCTCCACCACAAGTAAGACCTGCATGCAATGAAAATGGAGATATAGATAAAAGACGTGGTTCAAAGAAGTCACAACAATTTGAAGTTAAGATAATTGAGGAAGAAATTAAGGAAACTCCTAGTGGCACTCAAACAAGCACAGTGACGAAGAACATACAGATAGGAACTGTCAAGAATTCCTCACAAGAGAGGAGGGAAGAGGGAAATGAGACAATAAGTAAAAAAGAGGATACAAAGATAAAAAGAGGTTCACATGAGAAGAAAAATGAGAAAATCAGTGTTGTTGTTGTGAGGAGACAGACTGAAGAGAAGGGAAATACAGGAGATGAACTTATTCGAGACAAAGCAGACTCTTCTCGTAGACGAGCACGATCTGCAGGAAGCCCGACAGAGAACCAGCAAGGTGGTGATGATGAAAAGACGAGACAACATGCTCCACCACAAGTAAGACCTGCATGCAATGAAAATGGAGATATAGATAAAAGACATGGTTCAAAGAAGTCACGACAATGTGAGGTTAAGATAATTGAGGAAGAAATTAAGGAAACTCCTAGTGGCACTCAAACAAGCACAGTGACGAAGAACATACAGATAGGAACTGTCAAGAATTCCTCACAACAGAGCAGTTTGTCAAAGAAATTTGACAATTTAAAACTGACAATGCCATCTATGCCAAATAAACTCAAAAGACACTCTGCAAAGGTACAAGAGGGAGATGAGACAATCAGTACAACTCATTCAAGTTACGTAAAAAAGAAAAAAGTCTCCGACACACAAGAGCCGGATGCTGGAATGGAGGATACAAAGATAAAAAGAGGTTCACATGAAAAGAAACAAACGCCGGCAGGACGCCGGCAGGACAACAGTGAAAAAAAAAAGAAACACCCTACTGGGTGTTTTGCATGTAATTTATCACACAAGAGAAAAGAAGACAACACTTCAGAGTCAGATTAAAAGAAATACACACTTTGTCCAGGACAACACAAATTGTGATATCTGACTGCATGTTGCCATGGTGATCCACAAGACTGATTGATATTTGGCAATATCTATATATATTATATATATATTATAAATCGGGCAGGATGGACACACTGAATATTTCACCTTTGATTTTTTTGTTGTTGTTTCACTTCTAATCACAGTTCTATATATTCACAGTTCTTCTGTTTGTTCAGGTTTGCTGTTTTTTCTTGAACAGACCTGAAACTTTTCATGTTTTTGGTTCATCTAAAACGCTAATTCACTTCCTGTTTGTCACAGGATTGTTTCTGTGTAAATAATATCAAATGTAAAGGATTGTTTCATATTAAAGTGCTGATTTATTGCATCAGTCTGTAAAAGAAAGTAATGAAGAACAAGATTACATGTCTACATTTCTTTCAGTCTTTTAGTCGCGTAAATAAAATAATATAATTTCAGACAAGATTGTGTGAAGAAAATAAAGTTCAGTTATGTGTTTTTTTTAAATTTCAAGTACCAGATTTAATCAATTTTCTTGTAATCTATTACTGCAGCGCCCTCTGGCTTTTGTTATGAACGCTTTGGATTTTATGTTTATGGCTTCATGACAAACTATTATCTTGTTATGTAACTTTGTCATTTGTACAATTCTGATGCTGATTTAAAAATATTAAAGAATAATGAGAAAATAAAATAAATATATGGACACACAGTTTTTTATGGAAGTCATCAAATATAAGCAGAGTTTACCTTACACTGTCCTGTAATGGATTAAAACAGTCAAGTCTCAAGTTAATTTTGTTTTTATTACCCAAAATCAGAAATTTCCTGAAAACTGCTTCAGGATTTGTACAGGATATAACCCCCTCTAGTATTAGACCATCAAGATAAAAACACCCTTTAATGGTAAAGTAAAGAAGACCAGGGTTAGTGTTGGGGTTGGGGGGTTGGGGTTGCGCTCAGGGTGGCCTCAGCGTGTCATCGAGCCGCAGGTTAAGGACCGCCCACAAAATCCTGGACTGAAAAAACTAGTGAAAAACTGTTTCAACTCCACATTTCAGTAACATATCATTCAAAGACTTTTCACATGTTTTAGCAACTACTTTCCAACATATTTAATGTATTTTGATAGAAATCTTTACATGGACTTTAAGCTTACATGGACATCCTGTGAAATGTTGATACGCAGTCGGACTAGAGAGTGCAGGTGACGTTGATTTAAAAATCTATATCGTAATTTGGATTTCTAATCTTCGTCTCTCAGTGTATGAACAACAGGATGCTGCTGAGTACTTTGAGAAGATTTTAACACTGACCAGGTCTGGAGCATCAGAGGTGTACTCGCCATTTGACTCCTTTTAGTGGCTGGTTTTAACTTAGGTTTGACATATGCAGTTTGAATGATGAGAAGATAACAGAGTTCTGGTCGGTCCCTTCTTACCATTGATTGCATGGAAATGAAATTTGACCGTAACACAAAACCACAGGCACTGCAGGTCCAGCACGGTCAAGAACCTGTTGCCTCTTTCCAGCCACACCTCGCTGGCTGCAGTACTGCTGGGTCTTATGGCCTTCTCTGCCACATACATTCACTCACATACACACCATAGAGAAAAACAAAAACTCATCTTGGCTCCTACAAGAGGTAAAGACATCATCAATATCAAATCTGTATGTTAAATGAAAAATAGTCTCTGTATTTTTGTGGTATCTTTTTTGGTATCTTCCTCTTGTATTGTTGGACTCCAACAATGAATATTATAAATATTATAGTGTGGTAAGTACATGACAACATGCAGACTTCATATAATGTTTTCCAGGAGAGCTAAACTTTACCTAGAGCATCTCATGTTTTTCCATTGCGCGAAACGTCCTGCATGCTGCACGTTTGACCCCTCCCGCTCTCCGTAGTCGCGTCATAGTCCCAGCATGGCTGCCTTCAGGAGCGGGCTGACTCCGGGCTGCCTGTCGAGATGTTTCCTGAGACAAACCGGGAAGCCGAGCCGAGGCACCCGTCCTCCTCCAGACATGTGGACACAGGTAGGTCCTCCTCACGGTTTCCTGCCCGACGTTTGAGCCTCTGCTGCGGACACAGACACACAGACACACCGGCTAGCCCGGTTAGCATCGTGCGTGACTTTGACAGGAGCAGGCTGTCAGCAGCAGCTGTGATGTCCAACAAATGTGTTAGATTAACAGCTTTTAACACAAGGACAACATCAGGAGTTCAACCTGAAGCAAGACGAGTTCATCATGTATCAGTCTAAATGCTGTGTCCTGTAGAAACCAGAGCCAGGTGCCACCAGAGGTCACTGTGTCTCAGGTGAAACCTGCTTTAAAGTCCAAACCTGAGAGTCGGTTCCTGCAGCTCAGACCCTTTAACTCACCTGTACAGGTTGAAATCTTTCATCATGCATGCTCCTGTGGATGCCACACTGTCCCTGATATCAAATCAGTCTTGTGATTTGGCTTGGAGACCAAGAGAGGGAGGCCGGTTCAAGTCCAGCATGGACTAAAAAAAGTGTGTGTGTGTGTGTGTGTGTGTGTGTGTGTGTGTGTGTGTGTGTGTGGTTGTATTATGCATGAAATGCATGTAAGAGTTCCCTTCGAGGGATCAATCAAGTGTCTGCTCTATTGTTTATTATCGTGTTATGACATTCAGAAAGTGGAGTAAACGCCTATGAACTGTCGCTGTTATCTGAGGATGTAACGATGCACTCAACTCACGACTCGATACGGTTCACGATTTTTTGTTCACGATACGTTTTTTTTGTTCACGGTACAATTTTTCTTTTTTCTTTTTTTTTGTTCACGATACGATTTTTTGTTCATGGTACGATTTTTTTTTTTTTTTTTGTTCACGATACGATTTTTTTGTTCACGATACGATTTTTTTTTTGTTCACGATACGAATTTTTTTTCTTTTTTGTTCATGATACATTTTTTTTGTTAACAATACGATTTTTTTGTTCACAATACGATTTTTATTTTTTTTTGTTCACGATATGATTTTTTTGTTCACGATACAAATTTTTTTTGTTCACGATACAATTTTTTTTGTTCACGATACGATTTTTTTGTTCACGATACCATTTTATTTTTTTTCACGATACGATTTTTTGTTTACGTTACGATTTTTTTTGTTCACGATGCGTTTTTTTGTTTACGATACAATTTTTTTTGTTCACGATACAATTTTTTGTTTGTTCACAATACGATTTTTTTGTTCACAATACGATTTTTTTTTGTTTACGAGACGTTTATTTTACTTTTACTTTTACTAATTAATGACTGCAGTGATTAACTGATGTGTTTTTATTAATTTTCTGTCGATTAATCGCTTATTCGCCTCTGCTTCACAAACAGCGGTTGCTCCAGAGGTCTCATCTCCACACGGTGATCGATTTTCGCGGTCCCGCTGCCAGGACTCTGCTGGGCCGACGGCAGCAGGGGAAGTTCCTGTGGGTGAGCGCCGTGGCAGTCCGACACAACAGCTCACAGGTGAGTCAGGTGATTAGTCAACTCAGGTCATCGTCATCCTGAACACTCAGCTCTCTTGATCTCAATCAAAGATTCAGATATAGAATTTAATAGTTTTGGTTTATGAATTTCATAAATTACCTGAATTCACCTGATGTAAACAAACCTCCCATGTCACTATAACATCTTGGAAGTGACAACAGCCTCTGCTTTTAAATTTGTGAGTTTTATTTGCACTTGCGCATGAATTTGCATTTAATTTCTTTTCAAAACTACACAAAGGTACCAGAAATATTTATTATATATTTAGAATGAGGCTTAAACATACTGACTGTCACTAGCTGCCCACCTACTGTGGCATGTTTCAGTTAATGTAGATCTTTTACGCTCATGTCCTGAGCTCTTATAAATTAAAGGTTTACCTCGAATTGATTGAATATTTTCTAGGTTTTATTGAGAATCACATCATGTAGATTTCTGCTATTATATAGCTGATAACCGTTTGATCAGTCATCAGTTTTTTTTCTAGATCGCAGTGAAATGTCGATGATATGACCCCCGGTTGCATTTCTGTGTTAGACTGTGCTAAATATCCGTTTAAATCCGGAGAGAGTTATGTTTGAATATGTGCCTTTTTTGTCGTAGTGCCTCCAGTTTCTTTAATCTCTTTAATTTTCTGTGTTTCTTTATTGGACGCATCCGAATCTTTCATCATGTCGTGACTCTTTGCTGAGTTATCAGTGATATTGAACCGCTTAACAAATGAATTATTAAACCCATTTAATGTTGATATCGATCCCAGATGCCGCCTGATGATGGAATCCTACCAGCTCCGGTGTTGGAAGCTTCCGGCCTTCCAGTCTCTCTGCCCGCTGACCCTACCCCCGTCATCGCACAACCAATCACAGAACAGGTAGAGACTACATCTGAACTGAATTCACCTTTCTAAGGCCGCTGATTTTTATAGTGTGATGCGATTTGCTCATATTCGCAGATCCCAGTTGAAGCGTCGGCGGCACCGGTAGTGGACCTCTCTCCTCCTCCACCTCCGGTTCTGGATTCCTTTGTGTCCGCCGACCCCATCCCGGCTTTAACGCAGGTTGCCGATGCTGCGCCGACTGCAGTGGAGGTCCTGACGGCTACAGAAACCAGTTTAGCGGAGCTCGGACTGGGCGCCTACACACCAGTGGGGCTCATCCAGAACATGCTAGAGTTCATGCACGTGGATCTCGGTTTGCCCTGGTGGGGGGCAATTGTTGTAGGTAAGGGGAAGTAGCCTACGGCGGGTTATATCAGTATCAGAGTGATATGATGTCTTTAGACAACGTCTCCTCTATTTCCCGTGTCCCTCCCTCTTTCCTGTTTAATCCCTCGCCTCCGTGTAGGGACGGTGTTGGCCCGTCTGGCCGTGTTTCCCGTCATCGTGAAGGGCCAGAGGGAGGCAGCCAAGCTGAACAATGTTCTGCCCGAGATGACCAAACTAACTACCAGGATGAATGAAGCCAAACAGAGCGGAAACAAATTCGACTGTAATGTTTAATTCCCCCCTTTTCTTCATTGCTATTATTATAATATTTTTTTATTGCGCTATACGCCCTGTCGACTTGTCATGAGCTGTTGTTTTCACCTTCCAGTTGCCAAAGCCTACTCTGACCTGAACCTGTTCCAGAAGAAGCATGACGTAAATCCTCTCCGCGGCTTCCTAGTTCCTATGGTGCAGGTCAGTTAATCTCTTTGTCCCGGTTCACCTACATTGTACTGGAAATTATCCTGGCTTTGACTTCCGCCGTCAGCTGAGGATCGAGATTTCTTCCTTTGAATCGCACCTCCATATGAATCCATTCAAAACCGTTACAGGCGTATTTTAGATCGTGCATAGAAGTTGTTTGCTGAAGAATTCTAGACACACACACTTCCACTGAATTAACTTTCCGTGACAAAAACACGTACTCGCAAGTTCAGGCTGATGTTAAATCACCAAATTCACTTGTTCTGCTCCTACTTGTGACGCGATGTAACGATGTCACGCACATTGTTTCACAGTCAAAAGATTCGTAGACGTCTCTGCACATTACTATCGTCCTAGATGTCTTTGCACACGAAAGATAAAGATATATACAGTATATACACAAACACACACACACAAACACACACGTTCCAGTAAAAGTTTACGAACTAAAACATAGTAAACATAGTTAAAGGAATATAAAAATTTGTAGCTGTTAGAAACTTAAATGCGTGTTTCTAGTTTTGCAATTCAGTTTTTATTTGGTGTACTTGTTTCTCAAATCAGAGTTTTGTTGTCTGATCACTTCTCCATCAGTGACCCGCCCGAACTCGGGCCGCAGCAAATAATTGTGAAATATTGAACCCAACCCGCTTCCTGACCCGCATTTTAAAAAGTAGTCTATACTCCTAATTAACTTCATCGGGCTACATAAAACTGGCATTACTGAGTTGTTATATTCATTTCAAATGCGGTTTAATGGCAGTGCTCAGTTCCACGTGTTGGGAAAATCTGGCTTTTTGTCCCGCATTAAAACTTTACTCGGCATCTTTTCAAACGACTCGACCGACCGCGACCCGCTCAAACCATCACTGTTCTCCATCTGTTTCCCGCAGGCGCCGGTCTTCGTCTCTTTCTTCATCGCACTGAGGAAGATGGCCTACCTGCCAGTGCCCAGCTTGCAGACGGGAGGCGTGCTGTGGTTCACAGACCTGACAGCAGCGGATCCTTTTTATATCCTGCCTCTGGCCGTCACTGGAACCATGTTCTTCATCCTGGAGGTCAGCCACCTTCATGTCCGAAGGTTACAGTAACTGAGTTTGTGATCGGTGGTGTTATGATCTTCCATAAACCGTTGAATGTAATCATGTTTTCCTTCTTTTAGCTGGGTGCAGAGTCTGGTGTCGACAACCCCAACCTGCGAGCCATGAAGACGGTCTTCCGGATCATGCCTTTAATCATCCTCCCCCTCACCATCAACTTCCCCACGGTCAGCCCGTCGCGCACTCACCTCAAGCATCTGTTGCATGTTTTGCATTATCTAAATTCTTCTTCTTCTCAAACAGGCGGTGTTTACCTACTGGATGACCTCCAACTGCTTCTCCCTGGCTCAAGTCGCCCTGCTCAGGCACCCGTATATCCGAGATCGTCTAAAGATCCCGGAGAGGATCAAACACCCGTCCTCCGCCCTGCCCCAGAATGACGGCTTCATCGAAAGCATGAAGAAGGGTTAGCGTCTGCATGTACAGCGCATCCAATAGATGAGAACAATTTAGTATCTTTAAGCTATAGAGACAGACTGATCATTTTTGTCTTCGTCACCCAGGCTGGAAAAACGCTCAGTTGGCCCAGCAGCTGCAAGAGAGAGAAAGGAGAATCAAAAATCATCTGGACCTCGCCGCTAAAGGTCGGTCTCTTTATTCTTTCTGGCTTTATTTCAGCTGTCTGCCACTGAGGATGTCTGGACGAGGTTATTGCAAAAGCAATACTAAATTCAAATTGTAAAGAGCCTCGCTGTAACTGTTAAACCCTGAAAGTCAGCGTAATAATCCATTACCTGCCTCTAAGTTTGGTGGTCTGACTTGACGGTTGATCAAGTAAAAAACAAACATGTATTTCATTTTTGTAGACAAATAGTTTATTGCTTGATATGAAGTTTGTTTTTTGACTCCACAAGATTGACTCAACACAAAATCAGCACGTGATAAAAGGCTCTGATCTCATTTTCTGTGTCCGTCGGGTGTAAAATAAATCTATACTAGTACTTTAATCGCTTTGTTGCACTTCAGTTATTTTTGTTTTTATCTGACACAATCGGATTGGAAGTGAGATAATTACTCAACTAATCAGTTTTTCTAATCAACATTTATTTTCCAGCCAAAATAATAAAAGTGAACTTGTTCCAGCTTCTCAGAAATCTGTGTGTTTTTAAACTTCCTTAATAGTAAAGTTCATGTCTTTAGGTTGTAGGACTGTAGATCAGACATTTGCAGATGATTTATTTCTAATTATAGAAAATCATTTGTAGATTAGTCACTAAGAGAGGAAATAGGTTGCAGGCCTGTGTCCGACAAACATGTTGTGCATCTTTTTTTTAATGCGTGTTTATCAGAAAATAGAGAATAAGTGAATTTATGTAGCTCATGCAACATCCTGAAGGCTAGATGGCGCTGTTACCACGATCATATCTGCACCATCAAGAAGAACTGAAACATAACAAACTTTCAGCTCAACGCTTCTTCTCCCCGCAGGTCCACTGAGGCAGACTTTTACCCACAATCCCCTTCCAGCAGACGCCTCCCACGTCGGCGAAGAACAAGGCGACAGCCGCCAAAGCGAAACCATGGAAGGACACGCTCGGATAGATGAGACCGGCGTATCGGTATATGTACATATTTATGCATCGAAGAGAGGACGAGGTTGTGATTATGTATTATTCAAATTCGAATGTTAAATCTGTCTCCAACCACTTTGCTGTGTGTTTCTTGTGTGCGCGGGACGAAAGAAAGAAGCTGCTTCATGTTGTCAACAAGTCATTTTATTATAAATATGTGTCTCAAACTTTTTAAACATTTAACAGGCCGCGTTCGAGTCAGACGCTGCAGGAAAAAAAAAAGTTAATTTGTGTGAAAATAGCCCTTCACTTCATCAGACCCTACACGTGACAGTGTAAGACCTCTACGCTCCTTTTTTCTCTAATCTTACACTGCTTGATTTCCTTTGTGCAAATAATATTAGTAATAATAATACCAAGGTTTCTATGGTCAGCAGTGCTGATACTCTCCCGTCCACTTAAACAGTTTAATGATCATTCACAACCTTGCAGTAAAATCAAAAAGGTACTACACATCATGTAATTTGACACAAAACACTTAAATTAAATATCTATCTATCTACTAGTAATGTACAGCTCTGTAATGGAGACGGCTGTTCTTCAGGAGTGCATTAAAATGTTCTCTCTGTGATCTCAGCCAGCTAGAGTGAAATCTTGCCAACGAGCACCCGGGTGGGGGGGGGGGGGGGGGGCATCGTTAACGGGTGATGATTGACAGGTCAGAGAGCCGGGGGCTTCAGCTCAAGCCCAAATGTTTCGTTGGGGTCGAGGCCCCCGAGAGGCGTCAGCGACTGGGCAGGATGAGTTCAGCTTCTACGTTCGTGCCTCGTCAAGTCTCCGGCAGGGCGTCGTAAAACCAGAGCGTCTACTCTGCCTTGTCGTCCATTTCAGTCAGGACGGAGAAGCACACCTTCTGAATCAGCTTGCCGGATTTGGCTGAAAGAGGTGGAGACGGAAGAGAAGTTAGTCAGTAGAAGGTCAATCAAAAGATCAGTGGAGAAAATCTTTCTTTTCTCAACAACTTACAAAATAAAATACAAAATCTGAGTATAAACTGTTAAATATAGATAAATCTAATGTTATTTCACTGTTTGTTTGTTGACTGATTGACTTTTAATGTTAGTAGACATCTCGACCAGGCTCATAATTAAAAAAAACTGTTTGATCCTGCCTAATTAAAAGCAGTAAATGCTAAATGATTCATTGATTAACGGATTCCTTTAAAGCAGAGATTTCAAAATAAAAGCCTGAGGTCCACATCTGGCCCATGATAACAATATCAAAAATGTTGTTATTACATGTGGTGTGCAGATTTTCATTTTACAGTAATTATTTAATCTTCTAACGAGGTTACACATCAACTTTGATGCTTATGTTACATTCACTCTTGAGAAAGCTGCACCTATGTGTGCGACTTGGCTATGACTGAAGTGTAATCTCAATCGAAGAGAGGTGAACCTTTTTAACGTGACCACTCATCTGCAAAATAGAGGCTGCGACATAATTGTTCCAAAGTGTTCGAGGAGTGAACCCGGGCTCGTCGCCAACAGGTAATCTGAGTTCAAGACCCCCTGCCTTCGACAGAACGTCTGATGTATGAAAATAACGAGGGGACTCCTGCGGCTCTCTTACCAATTATCTTCCGTAGCCACAGGGGCCTCTTATTGGCCGGAGTGTAGCAGCAGAGGAAGTAAACGGGCACCCCTGACAGGGCGATGCCGATGCCGATCAGGGAGTTGATGGTGTCGCTGTAGAGCGGCACCACGACCAGGAAGATGGTGAGTAAGCAGAAAATGATGGGGTAGAAGAGACTGAGCTGTGGGAGGAAGGAAAGGAAAAACGTGTTAGTAGTATCCTCTCAGCTTAAACCAGAGCAGCCTCTGGTGGACTACTCTGAGTACTTTCAAGCTGCATCGACTGCAGTTAAAGTAAGTTACCTTCAGTGGTCTCTTTCTGTCCGGCTGCTTCCAGCGCAGATACATTTGCCCCAAAATGGACAGACCGACAAAGAACCAGTAGCTGAAGCTGTAGTAGTTGATCAGCCTGAAGACGTCTTCCACACACAGGTATATCAGAGCCATGATGCCCTGCAGACACACGCAAGAAACGTCAGTAAGTCTAACGTGGAGAGACTTTGTGGAGAGACGGGAAATAAAAGATGGTGAGGGGTTGACTGACGTTGAAGAGCAGGGCGGGGACGGGGGTGTAGCGGTGGATATGGATCATGCACAGGTAGTCGGGCAGGTGGCCCTCTCTGGAGCCCACGAAGAACAGCCTTTTTTCGAGACACAAAAAAATGAGTGACGTGACAATGGGTGCTGATGACACGGGGATGAAGTGACGGCACAAAAAAAAAAGTAATATTGAATGTAATCAGTCACCTGGAGGAGGCCAGGATGGAGGCGTTGAGACCTCCGAAGCAGGAAAGAGCCACAGCCAAGGGAATGGTCCAGTTCATCACACCGAACACCTTGTCTGCAAACGTCTGGACAGAGATGAAACGGTGTAAATCTGCGCCTCATCAATATAGATTGGCGTTTCGTCGAGGATTAATAAGCACTTACCACGGCGACGGCATCACTGTCTAAGATGGAATTGATGGGGAGGACGGTGTAGTAGGCCACGTTGGTCAGGATGTAGATCACCGTGACGATCGGCATGGAAATAGCGATGGCCAGTGGCAGATTCCTGTAGTTCACACAGAGAAACAGCAGAGGGAAGCAGAAGAGGTGAGATACAGAACATGGAGAATTTCCTTTCAGGGGGGTCGAGAGCAGATGATCTTGTGGTGGATGGGGATTGTGATAAATTGCAGGGGGGGGGGTTTGTCACCTAATCTGCCTGGGAACTCTTTGAGAAGCTTGTGATCAAATCACATGCGTAGTCATCAGTCAATCGGAATGTAAATAAGTATATTTACTCAAGAAGTCCTTGAGTACAGATTCAAGGTACTTGTACTTTGAGTATTTCGCCGACACGTATTGTGCTTTTTATGATGCTACAGTGTTTTTCAGACCCTTCCTGTCAAGCAAGAGACCACCGTGACCGATCAGCTCAGGGATTACGTGTTCCTTTATGTGTCAAGAATGCGCTTCGCCTTCTTCAAGCTGAATAAACAACTTTAAAACACTCGGATTAGCCAAGAAGATGGATCGTAACAAAGCTGAAAACGGGCTGTTTTGAGATATATATGCATATATATGATCAGGGTTCCCACACCTTTTTCATGAACAAATTCAAGCACTTTTCAAGCACCTTCAAGCACCAGTTTTTCCATTTTTCCAGCACCTTTAAATAGGTAGCCTACTAGTTGTGTTTGCCATGATGGTCATGGGAAGCGCAGCGGTGCCACTGTATGGCATAATAATATGGGTCTAATTAGCATTATTTCATATGGTGGTAGACTGACTGTTTTGATTTTTAACTAATTGTGAATCGGCTTGTATTCTCAGCTTGTGAGCGGTGTATTGTGTAACTACCATAGCGCAATAACAGTGACCAACAGGTGTGGATAGTAGTCTACTGTTATTTCTCTGCAGAACACCAAGCGAGTATGATAACTGAGTTCTGCATGTAAAGGCATCGGATCAAGCGCGTAGCCGCTGAGGAAACATTTTTGTTTTCTCTTGGTTTATTGAGATAGACATCACACAAATTTCAAGCATTTTCAAGCACTTCACAAAAAATTCAAGCATTTTCAAGGAATTCAAGCACCCGTGGGAACCCTGTATGATGATCTTCTGGATTATGATGCAGAACTTTTACTTGTCTTTTTTCCACTGCTGGTAGTCTGAACAGTTTTTCGTCTGCGTGAGAAAAGTCTGCACAACGCTCACCCACACACACCACCACCACACAAGTTTTTTTTTAAAGAAACATCACAGCAAACTTTCAGGTCTCTCCTTTGTTCTGTACATTTACTTCTCAGCAGGTTGTTTTTCATTTGACTGACAGGAAGTGTCCAAACCAGAACTTGCAGCACTGCATATAGAGTGTACGTATAGAAGACGAAATAGGATGTAGTCCCACTCGTAGATTGTGGTTCATCTTTTCAAATGTTTAGTAATTGCAACATATGCATGAACATAAAGAAAAATGTAAGTGCTATTGTGCATGATAGGCCTGTGTTGATCTTATTTAAGATATTACTTCTCTCATACTATTTCCAGGAAGCATGGATCGGGTTTTTACAGTGCAGAATGTCTGAGTTCAAATCAACTTGATGTCCTCACCTCTCTGGGTTCTTGATTTCCTCTGTGACAAAGTTGAGGGTGTCCCATCCAGAGTAGGAGAACAGAGCTGAGTACAGAGCCAGAGCGATGGCTCCCGGATCCTGAGAAGAACCCTCAAACATATCTTCAAAGTTCTGCGTGTGACCTGGAAAACACAATTATGTAATTGTTATGAATCTACCTGAAGAATCGAGACAGTTTCCGGATCTACATGCAGGATTTGGTAAGATTATAAGATAATGCGGAGGGATGAGTTTAGCACCTTGTCCGATCTTCACCAGGCCGGTGATGATGACCGCGATGAGAGCGATGACTTTGGCGTAGGTGAAGAAGTCCTGGACCCTGGTGCCCCACTTCACATAGGCACAGTTGACAAAGGTCAGCAAACCTAAAGGGGGAAAAAAAGCAACCACGGCACATGTATGAACACACATATATCACCGATAGACGCACAAAAGAAACGGTGTGAGTGGGCGACATTTTGCTCTTTAAACTGTGAGTCAGTGCCAGCGTCCGGCTGATTTAAGGAAACGCTGCTGCTGACTCGAGCAGACTGGCCTGTTGTTTTTCAGATGAGGAAACAGCTGAGTGCAGCACATACAACCTCACACACACACACACACACACACACACACACACGCAGGTACAGTCGTGTCTGACACATTTTAAAAGCTACAGTGTGTTGCGAAACCACAGATCTGATGACCTTGTGTATTTCTGCTCAAGGTTGATGATTTGTGACGTTTATAGGCACTGACGGACAGGAAAAAGGTTTCTCCTCATTGCCCTCCTTCACTTCGAGCTGCATTGATGTTCTTAGAAAACATGTTTTCGTGCCTCTCTCTCTGTGACTTATCACCCCTGACCTCTTATCAGCACGTGACCTCTCCAACTTCATAAAAAATGGAGATAAGAATGGAGTAAGACGTTAGGATGTCTGCTCGAGGTTGAGTGATCTAACTGAGTGCTATATAAATTACACTTCCTAATCATATTGTTTATCGAGTCTCTCGTTTCATAAAATCTTGTGTAAATCTTTCTCCATAAGCACCGCTCAAACAAAGTCACCTACAAACCAGCTGAGTGGACGTATTTTATCTACAGTTTATTCTAAGCGCTCCCGTTTACACTTATCGCTCCACGCTGACCTCCACATCCCCTTTAAAGAAGAGACCAAAACAGGATTACATCACAGGCCCGAACCACCGAAGCGTCTTCAGCCACAGCGAGAGGAAGGCAATCATAACACTATCGTCTTCCAGCGCGTTGACGGGCAGAGGATCATAACAAGTCTGATCTCAACGGGAGGCCGGCGATGCGTGATGGTGAGGGAGACTCTACCACACAGAAGTACAGGCGTGGTGTGTTGTCAGTGGAAGCTTAGAAGGGTGGGAGGTGTGAGATCGGGTTCAGGAGACTGGCCCGACTGGTAGTGGAGGTCAAATATGGTCCAGATGTGAAGTGAAATGGAGAAGTGCGAACTCACGTGCTGGTGGGAAGCTTTTTACATCCAGAACTCTAAATCATGTCCAATTACACACGATTCAGTGATAATCTTAATTCAAGTGTTACGCTTATTATGCAGTGTTACATGACTCAGAAATTCAGGAAGCAAAACTTTCGCTGAGTCTTCCTGTTTCGTAATTCAAGTGCAAATATCAGATATGTAGATTTTTCAGATTTGTTTAAGATCAGTGAATGCATCATGGTATTTTGCACGTTTCTGCCAAGAAAAGTTGTGATTGATAAAAAATGTTGTTAATAATTATTCAATACTAGATAAGATTGATAAGTCAAGATGTTTTACTGTTGTAAACAAGGAGATGTTGTATCGATATTATAAACTATAAAGCCAAATTATTAAATTAAAATAACTAATTACTAAAAAATAATATTTTTGACACTGAATTTTATCAGAGACTAAATTATAGTAGTAGAGACATAATCTTGTTATCGTATCTTATCTTATTATAGAGTAGAGAATCTCATAGCAGTGGTAAATCTGGTGTTTTTTTTTATTTTTTACATCTATTTTTTTTCTGGCTCAAGTGGTCTTCCGTAGATATGAACCAACTTCTGTTAAAAGTCCAGTGCTGTAAGATTTAAGGGGCTCTATTTACAGAATGTGGCAGAAATGAGAGTATAATATGAATAAATGTGTTTTCATTAATGTACAATCACCTGAAAATAAGTTAGCGTTATGTTTTTATAAGCTTACAATAGCCTTTTATATCTACGGACATCACAGCTCCACTTCCACTGGAGTCTGCTTTGTTTCTACAGTAGCCAGGAACAGACAAACTGAACACTGACTCCAGGTAGATTTCGTTTTTTTCGTATTTAGTTTCTCCTTCGCACTAGGAAAGGTGAAAGAGGGGACATTCCACTGAACCCTACATGCTGCTCTTTTAAACCTAACACAACAGATTAAAGTTCGTAACTGAAATAATATGATATAAAACTAGATACTGGAGTCATTTCCAAGCAGGAGAGGCACAGGTTGCTAGTCTGAGTTTTTCAGTAAGTCCTCCACAGACGGGAATTCAGTTTTTAAGCTTCACTCCTGTGCTGAGCTGTCAGTTATCCTCTCAGGTCAGAGTCTCACCTGCAGAGGAGGACTTTATCACAGCACTGCTTATCGGCGTTTCGCACCATGTGTTCATGCGTGCGCGCTTTTCAGGCGGGTGGGTGGATGAATGAGTAATATTTATTGCGATTAGTACAGTGCTGGTCTAAAGTTTGGACACACCCTCTCGTTATTTCTCTTACTTTCTACGTTGTAGATTAACACCGAAGCTGCTGTCGAAGCGAATGCGGCAACTTTAAAGATACTAAAACATAAAACATCTCTTTTTTTTATTCATCACATAATTCCATTTATGTTATTTCATCGTTTTGCTGTCTTCGGTGTTAATCTACATATAGAAAGTAATAAAGATTAAGAAAAACTGTTTGGGTCCAAACGTTTGAGCGGTACCTTGAATATCTCCGGGCTTGTTTATACACCTTTACAGCTCTGGCTTCTTGTCACAGTCTCTCAGTTGCCCGAGCGTTGGTATTTAATCGCCTTTAAAGTAAATGCTCGGTTGCCTCGGTGAGCAGTTTTGTGAATTTCTTGCAGCGATCCTGTTAGTTTGATATATTCAGTTTGTCAGCTTTGCTCTTTCTCTGTGCCGTTGTGTTCTAGTTACCTTGGAAATCTGGGTCACGCGCAAAGTTTAGCTCTACGGTTAAGGATAGTTTTTTATTCTTTGTTGACTCAAGTTCTTCCTCATGTGCAAAGATTACTAAATCAGTGTTCTGACATTGAGGTTTTTCCCCTTACTTAAGTTTTAGGGATCCCTCAGTTCCTCATTTTGTCAGATGTCACTTACTTCAGCCGCAGACCTGCTGACTGCAGCAGTAGTGTCACCATTTTTCACTTCTCTAGTCTATAATCTCACGTGCTCTCTTCTAGATAAAGAAACTAATGACAGACTCTTTCAGTCACTGACTCACACACACACACACATGCATATCCAGATGTCTACTTACATATACAAGCAGCGGCCAGCAGCCTGTTGGCCAAGTATGGAGCTATGCAGGTGGGGAAGATGGGCTGCACCATGTAGTTGGAGAACGTGATTGCTATGATGGCCTGGCTGGTCGGCTCGATGATCAGCAACGACGTCCACAGGCGGATGAATGCCATGAAAGGCCCGAAGGCCTCTAGGATGTAGGCGTAAGAGGCCCCCGATTTGGTGATGGTGGTCCCCAGTTCGGCGTAGCACAGGGCCCCGAAGACAGAGAAGATCCCTCCGATGGTCCACACGACCAGAGAGAGGCCGTAGGAGGCGCTGTGGATGAGGACGCCCTTGGGTGACACGAAGATCCCAGAGCCGATCATGTTCCCTACAATCAGGCAGACCCCGTTCAGGAGGGAGATCTCCTGCTTGAGCTTCATGGACTCATCCGAGGCTTCGGATTTTACAGATGGGGGTCCACCATTGGGCGCCTCTTGTGTCGGGGCGGGAGCATAGGATGCCATTGTTCGTATTTTAGTGGTTTATTTATGAAATAGGATATTTAAGAAATGTTTTCTGAGCAAGATGTCAGTTTTTTTGTTTTTGCTTTTATATGAGACTTGAAGACTTAAACTTTTCCCCTGGTTATCTATGATCATCTCCTGCCATCTGTGGAGGAAACACACACACACACACAGAACAAATCAGTGATGCTGTTACCATAGAGACCGGTTTGTCACAGCATACATATACAGCAAATACTCGTGTTGTTTCAATCCTGTACAAATCCATTCAAACAAAAACATATTTACATGCCGCGGACGCTAACACGCCGAAATAAAAATCACAAAATAACACACCGGTGTACACGTGGTTGGATTTGAGAGCAGTTTCCGGGATTGTAGAGCCATTAGCCTGCAGAGCAAATGGCCTTTTAAGGTTGAGTGTATTGACAGAGAGAGAGGGAGAAGAGCAAACATGCCACATGCCTGAAAACACCAAGTCTTCATTAGTAACCATACGTCTAAGCTGAGGAAGAATCACCAACTGAGGCCCACACACACACACACACACACACACACACATTTTGACTACCCGACAATCCACATACACACACAGCAGGTGGCGGCACAGCGGCTGGTCACGTGTTTTCCAAAGTTCACCATCCTCAGCGTGTACGAGGTTTGGTGCAGCGTGTTCATTCACCTTTCGGCATGACTGGCTAAGTTAAGTTAATGTCAGTTAATAAGCTCCGACTGGCCCTAAATTTAATCAACTGCTAATGAACAAGAGGGGCAGCAACTTGAAAGTTTTGATTTAATTGAATTAATTTAATTTAATTTAATTTAAAAAAAGCATCTAGGCATAAAGCATAAAGACGCACAATCTCTGTTTAGACCTTAAAGGTCCAGTGTGGTAGGTGATATTCATAACTTTGTTTTAATGCATGTATAATCACCTGAAAATAAGAATCTTTTTGGTTTTGGTACTTATTATATCTATAGTGGGTCCTCTTTCATGAAGGCCGCCATGTTGAAACAGAGTATTTCTACAGTAGCCCAGAACAGACAAACTAAATACTGACTCTAGACATGACTAGGTAGGTGAGGGTGATGTGAGGAGATTGCAATACAGCGGTCAAACTGCTAGATGCAACTAAATCCTACACACTGGACCTTTAAAATATCGATTATTATAGAAAACAGAACACAAAAATGTAGCTAATGTTGGACATGTCAGATAACAATGTCAAAGAACAATGGGACCTGAATACAACAGTGGACGATGACGCATGGGAACATAATATTTTAAAGATCGCAACAGCTATGGAAAGAGTTTGATTGGAAGGTTGAAATGATGTTTGTCAGGATAGTTTTTAAAACAAATACATATAAATTAGAGATATCACCTGTTTACAGCAGACCAGTGTTATATACTGCGAAATAACGGTGATCTGCAATTGGTCGAAGCCCAACCCTCGCACAATTGTTCAATGGTTGCAAAAAGTTTGTAGATGATTGGAACATATGACTGCCCTGCTACAGTTTAAAAGATCTATTTTTATTGGCTGCATTAATTAGGAATATCGTGCATATTGTTTCTATACAAAACTTTGTAGGTATATATGCTGTATAGGTAGATGTCTATATGTGCATGTATGTCAAGTGAAGCCTGATCTCAAGTTTTTGTTTTGTGATGTTATTTATGTTAATAAATTATTTAAAAAGAATATATTGGTTGAAAAGTGAAAGTTTAGACTGAACTGTAGCTTCAAGGTGATTTCAAAGACATCTTCCGCAATCTAAGTTTTAGAGTTTTAACTCGGATCACCCTAAAGGTCTTTCGAAATTGTGAAATCGTTGACGGAGATTGATCAGTCAACCAAGAAAAGTGATTTAGTCTGTAGAAAAATGAAGCGTGTAAACACAGAACCACCTCTGAACCTAAGATATAGATTTTTCTTTTAATAAAAGACAATGTGGTATCCCCGAGATAGTGAACAGAAGGCACTAAGTCATTGACTTGGAAAGATACAGAAGAGAGTCAGAGCAGAGAAACCTTATCAACGTGGACTGTAGATTAAAGAAGAATTTAGGAATGATGACCTGAAAGTTCAGATACCTTGAGGCAGCGGCGGCGGATCAGCAGCACGTGGGCTCATGAAGGAGTGACTGCAAAGAGAAGGAAGACAGTGGATTGAGGCTTTTCTCTGCATGTGATCAGACGCGTGCCACAGACACTGAGAGGCGAGGCTCTTATATATAAAAAAACAAGACGGAGCAAAGGTCCAAAAAGCTGCTGATAAGCAGTCCTTTAACAGGCTACTCAAGGTTACATCCTGTATCAAGAAAATCCTCTCAAGCTCTCAGAGGATTCATAAAGCATTGATCACTGAATGGAACATTTCAGGAGGTATCGCCTGGGCTGGGCTTACTCATTTATGTCACATCTTCCTCTTGGATTGACACATTTTAGAAAAACAGCTCCTAACACATCACATGGTTGGACTTGAAAGCAGTGCAAAAAAAAAGACATTAGGGCACACGTGGAATGACTAACAGGTTAATAAATGATAATGATTGAGCCGGTGTTGTAAACCTGACTGTAAGCAGCTTGTATCAGTGCTGCACCTACACGGATCATCAGCCTGATTTTGGACTCACCTCATCCAGACGCCGTGTCCAAGGTGTTCCAAATTGATCCCCAAATATTGTTCACCTCCTCCCGTCAGCTCTCGCTGTCATTGTTCTGCTCTCTCTCTCTCTTTAACAGACTCTTCTTCCTCTTCTTGTTTTCACCGCTCTGCTGATGCACTTGTGGCTTTTTATTCAGGACGCCTCAACTACCAAGGAAACGAGTCAGCCGAGGGGGAGGAGGAGGAAGTCCAAATAGTGGGGGGGGGGAGCTTTGTGCGCATTGTGCGCCCTGAGTGAGTTTCGCCGTGGAATCACACGGGGTTTAATCACATCAAACAGGTGTTATCATCATTGATAGAGGAGATGGACTGTTGTCCCTTTGATAGACGCGACACTGCAAACAGCGCGATCAGTGTTAGGACACAATATAGATCAACACAGTGATTCTTAATCGGCTCCAGTAATGTGGAGATGTTAAAGTAGTCTGCGTTATTCATCTGTCCAGTCTCTCTATGGTAAGATGAAATGAAAGGGATTAGCTGGCAAAGCTTGATCTAAAAAAGAAAATTAAAAATCAATTAGTCAGTACATTAAAGAAGAAGAAAAAAATAATATAATATAATAATAATATAATATAATTAATGTTATAATAATAATAATAACACTTGGAGGTAAAGATCTATAAAATATTACATTTATTTATTTCTAATAATACAGACAATCAATTTACACGCACAAGACATTTACCAAGGGGAGTAAAAGAATGTAAAAAAAAAATATATATATATATTTATAAAAGAAAAATAAAATCATAATATTATTAATGTTACAATAATAATAATAACACTTGGATAACACTGGATATATATATATATGTATATATGTATATATATATATATATATATATATATATATATAAATAAATGTTAATGTTATAACCTAACACTGGGGGTACAGATCAATATGAATGAGAAAAACTCACAGATTAAAAACACCATGGAATAAATTATTTAAATAAATAAGAACATAAATAAGTACATAAATAAGTACATAAATAAATAAATAAATAAATAAATAAATAAATAAATAAGTCTGATGAATCTAATTTGAGAATTGATGGAATATGATTATCATATTATCTTAAGTATGAAATTGTTCCATTGTAACAACATCACATTACACAAGAGCCCTTCTTGGCATCGTCCTCCAACAAAACCTCCATCAGCATTTTAAATTCATTATTTCTGTGCAGGATGAACAATGATATTTATGCAATACTCGTGTCAGTGTAGAGTAATGCAGACAAAATACAGAGTGTCAGATCTGACTTTGTCTGATGGATGAACAAACTTTGGCCCGTAGCTCCCTCTTGTGGATTCTTGTCATCAAGTGTTTGACTTCAGCAGTGATGCAATGTCAATACAAAGTGTTTAAATTGGATTCAACACGGGTTTTTTTAGTTGAGGTTTATTTACTCAATAAGTCTGTTTAATACCAAGGTCTCTGTTACAAAAGAGAAAATGTGTTACACATACAAAGCAGTCATTGTACAAACAGATACTCTGATTAAAACAATAAAAAACATTATTTCTAAGCAGTAGAGGAACCAGCAAAAGTTGAAAATCCATCAGGGGATTGTTTCTTCTTTTAAAACTCATTAGGAGAGTTTATAAAGTAAGTAAGCATTATCTTTACTCATCCTTGTGTATGAAGTGGGTGAAGTATTTTGTCCATAAAAATACTTTTTTAAAAGAGTTCCAGAAACATTTATTAAAGTAATACTTCATTATCATTTATAAGCCATAAACAAATGTTTAATAAATGGTTCATAACACACTGTAATGTAGTGCAAGGAAATCTTTAAGTGTTAATTAGTGTATTCATCACAAGAACGATTACAACTTCTCATGTCAGAGCTGTGTTTTACTATATTAATGTTCACAGGACGTCATAGTTGTTACTTATATCTTGTAACAGCTACATTATATGCATATGCATTCTAAATAGGGAGGCCAAAGTGTGTTTAACAACCTTTTCCAGGTTTTATCTATAACTGGTGTGGACATGGAGTCACATTAAAGTTGAATGGCAGCTGTAATTGCCAAAGATCACCTTAATGAATTGTCAATGTGAGATAAAGAAACTCTTTGTCTTCCAAATAGTTGTTGATTCTTCTTTAATTGTGGGCAAATATGAACCTTAGCATGACCTTTAACACCTCCAGAAACCGCTGTCCTCCTGAAGACGGTTGATGTTGATTAACGCTCACTGATGAGTGATGAATGTGATTGAAGCCTGCCGACCATCAGCATCACACCTGTGGACTTTTGTATTCACCTCCAGCTCCTCTGCATCTTTTAAAAAAACTATTCATAAAAAAAAAGACTTTTCTTTTTTTCTCTCTTCTCCTTTCTTGTTTTGATTGAGACACGTCCCTTGTCGCCCACGAACGCATGTGGACAAACTTCTCACACATGGCTCCTTTCACTCCTTTTGTCCCCCTCCCCTGCCCTGAGCATTCTTGTCCTTGGTTACCGGTTGTCATGGTTTCAGGAGCCCCTGTAGGCTAAAAAACCGGGAGGGATTAAAAGGCGGCCATTTTGGGGACAGCTGGGCCAGGTTGGTCTCTGTTGCCCCCTGTCCCGCTCCCAGTCACTCTGGGGGGAAGAGGGGTGGCATTGTGTGAGGATTAGAGCTTCCTGTGTGTCAGCTCATTACATGGGGTGGGAAGAGGGGGGGAGAGGAGTGTGGTGTGGGGGGGGGTGAGGGTGACGGGGGTGAGCAGAAAAGAGTGAGGGAGAGAAATGAAAGAGAAAATGAAAGAGAGTGCGTATGAAAGAGCGTATGACAAGGCAGGGGGAGGGATGGAGGGAGGTGGCGGCCTCTACAGCTGCACCCTCAATCACACTCATACAGGCTCTGATTATCCTTTTCACACATACATACACACACACACACACACACACACTCACACAGTAGTGGGGAACTGAAACATATTAAAAGACACTGAGGGTAAAAAAAAAAAAGAAGGCAGAATTAGGGAGACAGCTAGCACAGAGCGAGCCAGACAAAGGACCACCCCCCCCTCCTCGATCCAGACTCACCGAGAGCTGGAACAAACAAGCCAAAACTGACCAACAGTAGTACATGGAGGCGCACACAGAATAACAGTCATGCAAACAGAATGCTTAAACAGATAAATTAATTCAGACGCCAGACAAAAAATACAAAAAAGCCCACCACCAAGAACACAGACAACCAACAAACAGGTCTCCTCTTCAGATCGCCATTGTTTTATTTATCTTTTATACATCACATGGGAAGCATGGGAACATATTTTGTCATTGCTACAAAAAAAAAGGAGTTTAACAAAGGGTAAAAGCAAAGCATACAAATACTAAACTGGGCTAAGCAGGAATGCAGCGAGTGTAGACAATTTCTGCAGGAGCAGAAAACTCTCAAGTGCTTTGAGAGAGGAGAGCAGGGGGAAGGGTGGGTGAAAGATAAAGGTGGCGGTGGTGGTGGTGGCGGGGTGGGGGCGTTTAACCGACAGGACTCATCCTCGTTGTTGATTTGAACTTGGAAAGAGCGTCAACAACGAGAAGGACCGCCTACAATCATCGATACGAATAAAGTCGTTTGCTGCTAGGAAAGTTTACAGCTACAAGCACAAAGGCTCTTCACAAAAGTACTGATAAATCTAACACAATCATCGTCATCGTTTATTATTATGAACATCATCATCATCATCATCATCGTGGTTATCGTCATCGCTAACGTGTTTGTCTTAAGTCGATGTTTCGGCAGCACGGGACACAGTGCAACTCACAGTGCAACTTAGCACATCAGAAACATGCTTTTAGCAGCATGGCATTAACAAAAAAAAAAAAGTAACAATAGGCATAAAATGTAACCGCAGCTCATATTTACAAACGTTTGGCCCTTACTAATTTGGCCTGTTTTGGTATGGAGTTGTAAAATTCTGGATCGTATCTCTTACTCAAATCAGCTTATACAGTATGTGCTGAAATAGGTGTCAGCAACAACAACAAAAAAAAAGAAGAAGAAAAAGCGCAAACAATTAATTCTCATTGTGACAATGCTATGAAGTGTGTACGTTAAGGCCTCACTGTGGTCTTTGAAATACAAAAATACACAGCTAAAATACTACATTCTCAAATCTCTTGTAATGTTACTACAATGTAACTACAATACAAACTAGATCTATTTGTCTAATATAAAAGGTAAACATGAATTAGAATGAATAACTATAGAAAACGAATGTCATTCTATTAAAAAAATACATTCCCTTGTCAGGACCCTTTAAAAGACTGACTGCAGCCATTTAACAATACTAATTCTTCTACACAGTAGTGTCCATAGGTTTGTCTGTCCCACTAGAAACAACACTGGCTGGCAGAGGATCTGTGCTGTCACCTTTCTCTGGGGATTTAGCCAATCCCTGCTTTTCTTCCTGCTGTCCTGGGTTCTTATTGGCTGAATGTGAACTGCGATCCTCCGCAATGTCATTGTCATTGGCTTGAGGCTTGGAGGAGATATTGGTCAGTGCTCCGGGATGAGTTTTCATATGGCCCTGTAGATTGTAGACACAACACAATAGAAATTTAGTCTAGTCTTCATATGACACCAACAAGATCATTTAATTTAACATCCACAACCCTCTTCTCTCCATCTTCAACTCTTACCTTAAGTCCGCTACGGCTGGCGTATGCTTTTCCACACTGGGAGCAGCTGTAGGGTTTGTCTGGGCGAGAAGGCTGGGTGTGTGGTGCTGGTGCTGGGACAGAGGGTATGGGGTCCCCTGAAGGCTTTTCTGGAACAACATGACCCTCCTCCATTGGAGTGTCCGTCTCCGGATCTGGCAAGGGCTCTCTGGGTGTGGTGGCCTCACTCTTGCCTCTGCTTTGGGCAGCATCTCTCTCATGTGCCTCCTGTGGAACGCTGCCACAGGCCTCTTCGCCTGCTTCAGGGGTAGCTTTGGGACTGGCGGGTGGGGTGAGGGCAGGTGAGGGGTTTGCAGCTGGGGGCTTGGGGTTAGATTCAGAACTTGTGGTGGGTTTGTCTGTAGAGCAGGGTTCATCATTATTAACAACTCTATGCAGCGTATCATTTTCTATTACAGGCTTCGAAACACAGAGGGAAAGAGGGGTGTCCTCTGGCTCTGTGTCTCCGTTCACCATAGCTGAACGAGAACTAGTTAAGGGTGCTTTCAAAGGGCTGGTGATGCCCAGGTCAGCTTGGGCCTCCTCCTCAGAGTTCATGGGGCTACCATCAGCCTGAGTGTTGTCTCCCATACGCAGGGGGTCCTCAGCTCCTACAGAGGGGGGATTATTGGTCAGGGGTGGGCTAACACTGGGTGTTGAACCTTCTGACTCTTCTGTCTTCACAGAAGTGGCATCAGCAGCTGTGAATTGCTTAGACGTAGACCCTGAGTTGAGAGCATCCATTGGAGTCTTGGAACTTGTTGTTAAGGCCAGAGGAAGGAGTTGCTGGCCGTTAGATGGAGAGCCTATGGAGTCGTTCTCACCATCATTGAAGACGGCATTCTGCATTTCTGCACCATCTTCAGCAGACATATCTTCATCAGGTGGTATTTGTCCTCCAAGATGCAAGCGGATGTGATGCTGAAGAACCAAGGCATTGGTGAACTTGCGTGGACACAACGGGCAGGAGTTCAAGGCACGTGAGTTGGCCGGCCTTGCACGATGAGTGGCCAGGTGGGCCCTAAGGCTGCCCTTCGTGGAGAAGGAACGACCGCACAGCTTACAAGGGAATGGACGCTCTCCAAGATGTGTGGCTTGGTGTAAACGCAAAGCTCTGGGACAGCTGAGGACACGCAAACACACTCCACACTGATTAGCAGCCTGGGCAGTAGGCAGGGAAGGGGTAGTTGTAGTGCCAGAACCTGAGACTCCCTGGCTGGTCATTAGTCCAGCAGCATTGGTGCTTGGGCTCAGGCCAAGAGCAGCCAACATTTCCCTGCGATAGGCACTGGAGGTGGTGGTCAGGTCCTGCCCATGTGTGTCCCCATTTGTTTCAGCAGGGATTTGTGAGGAGGTGGAGGAAGAGGATGAAGAAGAGGCGCCTCCATGTGGCTGCTTTTCAAGCTTTTGTACCAGGCGCTGCAACTTGGAGGTGTCTGAGGTCTGGGTAGACGTGGTGGAAGCGGATGAAGAGGGGGAGGAGGTTGAAGGTTTGGGGAAAGGTGGAAAGGGGAATGGTAGCTGATGAGGTGAAGTGAGGTGGGAGGTGGATGGATGACCTGGCCGAAGAAGTGCAAGATGGTGAGGGGAGGCACCTCCAGGGAAGAGAATCTTGGGGAGGTGGGCCAGTTGAGAGTATGGGGAGGTTGTATGGATGGCAGAGTGAGGAGGCGTGTTTTCATCAAATCGCTGCTGCTTTGCTCCTTTGAATTGGCTGCCCATGGAGGAAGAGGAGGACGAGGAAGACGAGGAAGGAGGCAGTGCAGTGCTCGATGCGCTGGCAGCAGCTGCAGCTGACGCTCTGTTCAGTTGTAGCAGTGAATGAGCTGTGGACAGCAAAGCCATGTCCACTGAGGGGGGCAGAGGTAGAGAGGAAGGCGAGGGCCGAGTGGACGTGCCAGACAGGAATCCTAAAGCCATGTTCTCAGTCATCCCTGGAATGCTTCCTTTCACTCCATTAAACGGCTCGTCATCGTCAGCCCGGCGTTTTCTCCTTCTCTGGATGGCACCAGGAGGCAGGACCACTCTGCGTTTGCTCCGACAGAGCCGGGGGCAGCAGGGAGAGGGACAGCTCTGGGTTCTGCTCTCTGTGTCGCAGGAAATGAGCTTTGAGGTTCCCTCTGGTTGTAAAACGGCTCAAGCAGACTGGACACTGGTAGGGCCTTTCACCTGTATGTGACCTCAGATGGATCTGGAGTGATGAATCACTACTTAACACCTTCCCACAAAAACGGCACACATGTTGAGGTCGTCCGGATGAGGAGGCAGAGCCCAGAGAGGAACTAGGCTGGAGATCCTGGGAATGGCTAGTGGTAGGAATGGGAGGAGTTGAAAAACTGATACCATTGCTATGACCAAACGAGGAGGTGTTGGATGATTTCTCATGGAGGTAGCGTGGCGGTAGGCCCAATGACAAGGACAGAGGGTGTAGGGAGGCAACAGAGGAGCTGAGAGTGGATGAAATAGATGAGGACGCTAATGAGGAAGAGGTAGAGGAGGATGGAGGTCTGCTGCCATTAACACTGGAAGCACCTGATTTGGAGACGGGTGGCTGGGGGAAGAGGGAAGATGGAAGTCCAGTCAAAAGTGATGAGGCTGTGGTTACTGGTGTGGCAGTGGATGGATGCGTTGGTGACAAAGATGCTGCTTCAGTAGACTTCTGGTTGCTGTCACCATTAGCATGTGTATTATTATCTTGACCAAAAACAGCCCCTCCAAGCTTAAGAACGTGCCTACAGATCTCCTCTGTTATCTGCATCTGGTGGATTTGCCTCTGTTGTAGGACCCTTAGCTCCTCTAAGAGTACTGCCAGGGTCGGCGGCACCTGGATCTGTCCCTGCTGCACTGGAGAGCTGGAGGCCTGCTGCTGACCTGGACTGGAGCTGTCGCGAGGAAGCACACACTGAGAAGAGGAGGAGGAGGAAGAGGAGGAGGTAGTGGTGGTGGCTGAGCTGCCCATCGGTGGGGAGGTCATGGTGGAGTGAGAGTTTCCTTGGTGGGACAGGCTGTGGGAACCTGAAGTTTGACCTAGTGGAGGAGGTGAGTGAGTCTGGGATGAAAGTGAGGGGTGAGGAAAATCTGGGGAGAGAGAAGAGTGGGTGTTCGGGAGGGAGGTGGTGAAGGGGGCAATGTGGCTCGGCCAGTGAGGTGGAGGCGAGGTCTCGCTGGGCAAAGAGGGCGCGTGGAGCCCACCAGGGGATGGGCGAGGGGCCAAAGGCGGCTGGCAATCTTCGAGAGAGGTGGGGGATGAGGATGAGGAGCCTGATGAGGTCACTTCTGAGCCAAGAGATGTGGAGGGTGACTTCATGCTCAGGTGGTCATCTGGGGATTGACAGAAAAAGAAAGAATAAGAGGATTTTAAAAACTTTGTTTCTTTGCAGAGGCATTGTTATGCAATCTCCATCAGCACAAATCCAGGTATGTAAATCCATTAAAACTTTCTACTTCAATTACAGAGTGTTTATTTTATTGCTTCCAGTTATTGTTTGCAAATTTAGTTTGCGTACAAAAGATCCTGTTACAACTTCAGACGAAATGCCTGCTAAGAAATCGCCAAATAAACAAGTGAGAGAAACTCTATGAGTCTTTGAAATGTCTTGTCTCAATCTGTGCTCTCCGGAGCAAAACTCCTCAAACATCTTGCACACACACAAAAAGCTTACAGACCACCTTGCTGCTATGGCAACACATTTTAGAGGACAATGGACATCACCAAGACAACCCATAACCCCTCTTAACCCACCCCCTCCCCATAGCAGTTACGTCTTTCATCTCCCTATTCACCCTTCCCCCCTTACGTCACAGTGGAGGTCAAGGGTCAGGCCACGCTAAGGGTTCTGGGCACTGTCCAGACACTCTGATTGGTCAACTAATCTGACCTCTGCTGTTCGGGGGTCAAATTCTTTCAGAATCTTGAGCACAGAGTGAGAAAAGAGTAAAGAGAAAAAGAAGGGGGGAGGGTAACAACAATGGAGAGACAAACTAACTATTCCCTCCTGGAGAGATATAGTGATGGAATGAAAGACTGTACCTCTGTGACATTCCTTCCTTGTGACTTATAAACAAATCTAAATGTGCAAGAAGCAAAAAATAACCCCCCGACAGTAACTTCTTTTTTAACTTTGTGGAAGTTCACCTGCAGACTAGGTGCGCGCACTTGAAGAGATAACTCACTGGGACACAAAACAAGTGTGAGAGCAATCTCTCTCTCAATCTCTTTTTCCCATCCATCTGAGCCCCCACCCACCTCCTCCCCTCCCAAGTGTGTAGGGGTATACAGTCAATAGAGCTGGGGGGCAAGAAAGAGGGAGGAAGAAAGGGGAGGGAAGGTGGAAAATGGGGGGAGAGGGGTGCATAAGAGAGAAAAGCATGGACGAAGAGCAAAAGAAGAAGAGAATAGAAGGGTGGAAGATTAATCTTTACCAAAAAAAAACACTGCCTTCCCTTCCCCCCAAGCCCATGCACCTTATTGTTAACAAATAAGAGAGTGCTCTATACTAATCAAAGACCTCCAGCAGGCAGTGCTGAGCAGCCTGTTGGTTTCCTAGAGGACGAACAGCGCATGAAAATGGCCACAGATGTATGTTAGTTAATCCCACTCTATTCACTTCACAGGGACAGTTTATTGGCCCCAGCCAAAGTGCCTAAGGCCTCTATTTAGTGGGGGCCCATTACAGTGAATGACAAAGCAGGAGGGGTTTCTTTAGTTGACAAACTTTAGATGTTAGATGTTAAACTTTTTTTTTGTCTGTTAAATCAGGTGCGTTTGTTGGAATGTGGCCATGCATAAACAAACGTGTGAATAAATACACAAATCAGGTTCATGTCTGAGCACAAACATTTGCTTTTGTTAAGTTCTTTGAAGATTTGAACATGCAGTGATGAGCACCACTAGGTTGCAGGATGGTTGCCCCCCCCCCATTCAAGGAATTCAAGACACACACACAAAAAAACACATGCACACTTGTAAAGATGTTTTCTCACCGTGCGATAGCAGCTTTGGTCCCCCCGGATCCGCGTTAACGAGATGCTGGGGTCGCTTCTGCTTCCGGCGTGACATGATTCACGGCGAGCCCGTCAGAGAGGGGGGCATCAGTCGGTTGAATGGCACTCTAGGCACGTTTTTTTTTTTTGCGCACTTGTGAAGCGCTCCTGTAACCATCCAAGCATCTAAAGTGAAAAAAAAAGTCGCGCAAAATCCTGGGATTAAAAAGTAAATGTGTAAGACCACTTAAATCTTTTGTGGTAGAAAGTTTAAAAAAATAGGACATGTGGTGTCAAATCCGCAGGTCTGCACCGTGTCATATGAAGCTGCCGTGTGTGTGGCTGTTTTCTAAAAGTCTCTTCTCCCCCAAAAAACTTGTCCAATTTGCGCCCCTCCTCTACCACTGCTGCCCCGCTGCATGCACATACAGGGAACACACACACACACACACGTAGAAACGCACACACACACTCTCTCTCTCTCTCACACACACAGAACCACTCCTTGTTCTTCAATGATATTTGCATTTCAATGGCGTGTAACACACAGCCTCCCTGGTTCTCTCTCTTTCTCTTTCTCCACCAGCTTTATTTTTTTCTTCTTTACACACTCACGCAGCAGCTATAAACTTTCAATAAAACATGACAATTATTGGGTGTCAAAGCCGTTGGACGCCTTAAAAACAAATTTAAATGAGGGGTATATTATGTAAATATAAATGTTTTATTATCAACTGAGATGATTAAAACAATCCAGGATCAAAACCAAAGGTGCGTAAAAGAAGTCAAACAGGTGAATCATCAATCAGGTGGACCCCCCTCAGGTGTTCTGCACAGCTCAGGTAGATTAATATTCACAATCGCAGCCATAATAATTGGCTGGCAGGTGGTTTCCGTCAACAAGAGTCAAAACAAAACAAAAAAATCCGCCTTCACACTGGTGTTATTGTGCCGGATGACGAGTGAACAGGCGATATTTCTCCCCTTTGATTTTCATAGGGCCAATTATGAGCAACAGTGGCTGTTGTGCGCAAAGTGGGGGCCACACAGCCATTCCACATGCATGCATGTATTTCGTGTGTTATCACCAAGCGTATAATACACCCCCCCCCCCTCCCTCATCCACCTCCTCCACCAAAAAAAAAGCATCTTACACTGGAGCTCTATTTAAAAGGCAGAGAATGGATGGGAATCTTTGACAATGGCGTGCTGGACACAGTTGAGTGAGCATCTCCCCTTTCTCACTATGAACCCCCGGATCCACTGCTGCACAGCACAATACCCCTCTTTCACCCCCCGCGCTTTACTCCTGTACCACGTGGAGAAATGGATAAAAGAGGGGGGATAGAGAGAGAGAGAGGAAAAAAAGAGGGAGGAGGTGTATGAGGAGGAGGGGGGCATATTTAAGTAGGTGTCTCGCATTATATCCACTCAGAGGCTGTGCAAGAAAATGGGGCATTATTTGATTAGGGTGGAAACAAATGGTGTGTGACTTCATCCACGCTCATTTGCATCACCTGGGGGAATAAATAGAAAACTCCAGGTGTCATGTTCAGTAGTTAAACTCAGAATCACACAGTATAAAAACACAATAAGTCCTGACTTTAAAAGAAAAGTTAGTTAAAGTTTTTTTTATTAAAAAACATATAAATACCAAAAAAATAGAGGTAAAACAGTGTATTTTATTTCTTTGTCGTAAATAATACAAGGTAAGGTTAATTTTATTTATCATTTATTGATTGGTTGATTGTTATATAATAATAATAGTAATAATAGCGATCAGCCAATCAGATTACAGTATTCATACAGCGTCACCTGCTGCTACCTGTAGAGGGAAGAACAAGCTGGTACGTTGCTTATCTTTTCGAGATTAACCGTTAAAATAACGTGTTAAAGTCGCGTTATCGCACTTGTGTTACATTGACAGTTCAAGTTTAACAAAAATAATAGTAACGGTAGTTAAAAGTAGTTTAATATATATATATATATAGTTTTCAAAAGCAGCCGTTAAACAACAGTTTTACCTGCTAAGCCTGCTAAAGCTAACGGCAGTTGACGTAGCATCCAGCTGCCTACGCACTTTCTCACACAGCCAAGTTAAGATGTTTTAAACATTTAGTTTTAATGTTTTATTTATTTTTCTCAGTGATAATTAAAAAACAAGTGAGAGTAAAGGTTACATCAAACTGTTATACCACAGTTAGAGGAGCTAACTACTCCAAACTTATGCCACAGCGTAGCATTATTGTTATTTAATGTTGGTTAACTAATAAAACATTACATTTTTTTATATAATAACCATGTTGGTAACTTGGCTGCAAGTTTTCTAAATTTAACTAGACAAAAGTATTTGCTCCAGCTCTTAATTTTAGCATTAAAGCTAAATATTGAGTTTATTTATTTCTAAATATTGCCTTTCTGGTCTATAACATAATGATTTACCCCACAAATGTATATACTCAATGATTAAAATAGAGAAGAAGTAGACACAAGAAGGTTGTGGGTTCAAACCTGCCAGTATGAGTCCGTTCTGGTTGGGATTGGGACCTAAAGAAGGAAACCAAAGAAGGTTTAAAGTGTAATTGGTGGCTCTAAATTGCAGATAGGTGTGTGGGTTGAACCGGAGCCATGGCTGGGACTCGCTCCATAGAACAAAATTCAGACAAACCCACAAAAACAGTAGAGATTTCATACCAAACTTAATAATTTCTCCTCTGTAAGTCGCTTTGGATAAAAGCGTCTGCTAAATGCAATGTAATGTCATGTAATGTAATGTAATTTCGAATGTCCAAATGTCAATTCTTGAGATTTAAGTGCCTCTTTGTGTCTGATCATGAACATTTTTCTATTTAAATGTGTGTTTCCACAGCTACGACCATGTCTCTCTGCGATGACACACTCCTGTGCAACTTCCCAAAGTGTCGGATCAAGCTGAACGGCTTCGCCTGGGTCACCGCTTGCTCTCACGTTTTCTGCGATCAGCACGGGTCCGGCGAGTTCACCCGTTCTCCCGCCATCTGCCCGGCCTGCTCCTCTGCGCTGTCTGGGAAGCTGGACATCGTGAGGACGGAGCTGTCGCCCTCCGAGGACTACAAAGCCATGGTGCTGGCAGGTTTGCGCCCAGACATAGTTCTGGACATCAGTTCCCGTGCTTTGGCCTTCTGGAGCTATCAGGTCGAATATATTTCTGTCTTGTGTGTCTTGAAATTTAAAACAAAAAGTCAAAAGTTGTCTTATCCTTTCCTATACAACACCCAGCTTGTCAGTCTCTTCTAATAAACAGGTCCATCAGGAGCACATGTATCAGGAGTACAGTCTGTCACAGGCTGAGGGACAGCTCAAGCAGATGGAGAAGGTGTTGACTCAGCAGAACCAGAGCAGAGAACTCGAGCTCACCGCCATGAGAGGGGAAATCAGCTCCCTGAAGAAAGTAAACCACATTTCTTAAACTCAGATTCATATATAGAAAGTTAGAAATGTATAAAACCTTGTCTCCTTCAGGTGATGGAGGATTATAAAAGGAAGTACAGCGAGATGTCGGAGAGGCTGATGGAGAGGAACAGGCAGTACCAAAAACTACAGGGGCTGTACGACTCTCTGAGGCTGCGCAACATGGTGGTGGGTGTCGGGGAGAGAGACACGCTGCCACAAGCGGGACATCACAACGTCAACGCGGGTATGAACTCAGATCTGTGTCTTTGTCCGGTGTCGATTGTCTTAAATCAGTCGTACCCCACGGTGATTAATGAGAACAGAAAGGAAGCGCAGAGAGAATGATGTTAAATGGCACAGCTGTAGATGTGGTCATCAAGAAAGAACAGTAGGAGTAATGAGCCGATTGTCTACCTAAGGGAATTTTACTCGGTATAACAATGAGAGACATCCGTCAACCTCTTGTGTGTGTGTGTGTGTGTCTCACCCAGGGGCGGCTCAGCCGTCGACTCCCCAGAGGAGCCCTCAGTTCCTCTCCGTGGGCCACGACGGGGACAGCAGATTCTTCTCCTGCCTGGAGGCCGACGGAGCCAAGACCTTCTTCCAGTTCAGCTCGCCCGCCAGAGAGAGAGGCCGGCCTTTCATCAGGAAGTACTGAGACAGGGACGACTTAACCGCACGCGCTGACAAAGTGTTCTGTTGTTTTTGTTGGTGTGTTAGTTCGAGTGCACTATCCTAGTATTTATTGTTGTTTTTTGGAACTATTAATGTGTTTTTGGCTAAAAATATGAAAACTAATGTTCATCTTTTAGTCCTGATCTCTACTTAAGCACAGATTTGTGATACAAAGTACTTTGTGGATGTAAATATACTGCCTTGCAGTCTTCTAATGTAAATGTAGAGTGTAAACTTCACCTGTTTCTTGTCAAATTAAAAAGGTATTGATGTAATTAGGAGGACTCCACCATGATTCTTCCAGTATTTTCATGTGTTATTAATATCTGAAAAGGATAAGGGGGTTAGTCTACAAACCGTGAACAAACACACACAATTTGCAGCAAGCCAGAGCAATAGTTTGTTGATTTCTTGATCCGCTGAGCTCCTGAGTTGGATATTGTGAATATTTTTTCTCTGCATGACAAACAAACCGAAGCCACCGGTAGACTAAAGTGTAGCTGCTTCAGTCTCAGGGTGCTGGTATCGTGCATGTTGACAGTTCAAATGTGTGTGTTGTTAAATGGATGTGATGCTGCATCTTTGGAGCCCCCTGCTGGCCCCGGCTGTTTTTGAGACACCACGCAAAAAACAAATGTGATTAAGACAAATGGATTTTCTTTTTTCAGGGTAAACTTAAGACACATTTTGACATCACATCGTCATCATCATCACCATCGCATGTTCATTTACCAAAAAAAGTCCACTTCATCTCTACAACAAGAGAATGCAAAAAAAAGAAATATTTATAAATATTAACAAACGGTCTGTCACGACAAAGTAACAGGGTGACATCCTATAACGAGACGACACATAAAACAGGCGCAGACTTTGGAAACTTCAAACTTCCTCAATCAAACCAAACTCTTCTTCAAAATCCAGTAAAAAACAAACAAACAAACAACAAAATTTGGTCCTCTTGCTTCGTGTTCGAGCTCATTCGCTCTGCCGGCTGCAGCTGACGGAGGTGACGATCTGGCTTTGGGGGTTTTGTTTCTTGCCGTTGACGATGAGGAGCAGAGGAGAGTCCACTCGTATACTCCTGAAGTCAAACGACTGCCGGAGAGAGGGGGAAGAGAGACGTGGCGTTTAGAGACGGTCGTAAAAAAGTGAGACGATTCTACACGTGTTGACACTGACCTCGTCTTTATGCGTTATGCTCTGTCGTTTGAGCAGAGGCTCAGGAATGACTACAGTGTCTCCTATCAGGACGCCCCAGCTGTCCGCTATGTTGTACACCATTACCACTATACACACCTCCTCGCTGTCCACCATGCCGAACGTACTGCAGAGAAGAAAATCCATTATCATACAAAGCAGCATCTAAATAAGTGAACCATTGCTGGTAAAATATAAAAACTCACAAGGCCATGCGACCCTCCATGGCCAGGCTGAACACCACCTTGCCCATGGCGGCCACCCCAGAGTTGGAACCGTGCTTGAGGGAGGTAAGAGTCCGAGGCTCCAGGCTGCCGACGCGTCCCGCTGGAGAGCGGAACTGAGGGGACAAGCAGGGACCCAACGCCGACGTGCTGAGGTTAGAGAGCATCGTCCGTAACCGCCGCGCCTTCACCTTCCCCTGAGGAGACGGAGAAACCGAGAGTCGGCTGCTGAAGCTTTGCCGCCACCATGTGGTTGGAATATGTAAATCATCTAAGCAAACCTTGTTCTGTATGAGCTCGGTGACTTTCTTCAGATACTCCAGCAGCTGTTTCTCCCTCTCCGGAGGCCCCTCCCAGCCCGGGTCGAGCGCGGCGGCTCGGCTGTAGCCGTTGAGCGCCGACCCGAACATCTCCTCGTACTGGAACAGAGTGGATCGGTTGAAATGCAGCTCCGGGTAACACGAGGCAGCTCGATCCACTTTCTCCTACAGACAGGGGAGAGAGTAGTTAAATATTAGTGCTGATGGATTAAAAAAAAAAAAAGAAACATGTTGAATGCTCAATACTCACAGACTGGGCGTAAGCACTTAGGGCTTGTTGAGACAGCTGTCGATTCTGACCGCAGGTGAAGAACAGAGACATGTAGGCGTTTCCCAGGATATCTGCGAAGACAGTGACATCAAGTTTTAGGGTACAGGAAGTATACGGACAAAAGATTTGGTGGAGGTGCGATCCTGATCATCCACATGCTCGTTCATGAATCTGAAGCTTCATTTTTTTGGGCGATGGGCGACTAATTTTATGTCAGATTTGGCTTTAAGTTTGATTTATTGTGAGCATGTGGATCTGCTCGAGATTCAGCCAAATTGTTCTTGTTTGTTGGGTTCACAGTGAACCCGACCACCTCATATCAGGCTCTTTAGATTCCTGTGGGTGGCAGACAACGCAGTGACAATGAGCCTCATTCATAAATGTTTTTCTTATGATGCTTCTAATAATATTCCTAGGAATAAATATGATAACCGAACATCTGGAACGCTCTGCTCACAGTTTGAACTTTAACTCTGGATCTGTGTAACAAACAAACAGACACTCTACTCACACCAGGATGTCCCGTCTGTGATGTCCAGCTGGACGGCTTGCCGTGCCATGTCCACGCTCTCCATAACCTGCTTGCTGTGTGCATCGCCGTCCGCCGCCGGCAGCTGTCTCAGCACCATGGACAGGTTGCGTAGGGACACTTTGTTCTTGCCCTACAGTGTTGGAAGATGAAGCACGAGACAGATCAGTTACCCGCGAAAAAGAAATTTCACTTCATTTACTAGATATCCAGGAATGCGTGTACATGTTGCAGGGCTCCGGTGAAGCAGTTCTTGGCACCGATCAGGTCTCCTTTCTTCCAGTACTGCTCCCCTAACGTGTTCCAGCCGTCCACCAGGCCGGGCTCCAGCTTCACGGCTCGGGAAAGGCACACTTCTGCCACGGCGCTGAAGTCGGGGGCTACGTTCAGACATCTGCCCTTCTGCAGCAGAAACTCCGCCGTGTCTTGAAAACTGTCTGCGGGAAGCGGTGAGGAACACAAGAGGTTCAGTGGGTGCGACCGATATCGTGTAAATGAAAAAGGCTGAAGCGCTGCTGTGTGAACATGGCGCTCACCTTCTTTCTCCTCCAGCTTCTTCAGAGTCTTTTCCATTTCCTGTGCGACGTCGCTCTTTTTCCTCCCGGCTTCCTCCATGCTGTGGGTCTCAAAATAGCAATCTCTGAAATTATACAGTTCATCCACGAGCTCCTGGAACGGGAGGGCAGATTTAAAAATAGATCAAAGGCACGTTTCCTGTAGCACAGTTATAAATCAGTAACACAGTAACTTTTCTTCAGTTTGGTCTTTTATCATATTCCAAAAATTCATAACTTTTAAATCAGGGATGCAATAATAGGCTCAGAGTTATTTCCATCGTTGCTCATCGTGTTTTCACCGTCGACCAAACATTAGGAAGATGAAGACAAGGAGTCCAAAACAAATACTGGAACCTAAAAACTAAACTACTAAATAGAACAAGATTTTACACATCAGAATCTTTTTATTGTTATTATTATTATTTTATTATGAAGCTGTGAGAAAATAACCACAAACACTGTCAGGGTTATCTTCTCTTGGGAAAGCCTGTGTTACAAACTCTGGGGTTTGAAAGAGGCGAGCATGAGGGTGCTTTATGAAAGAAGGTAGTGAGGTGCATGGTGGGAAATGGTGTTTTTGGTACTGGTTTTGTTGCCCACCTTTATGAAAGTGCAATAGCTGGAGTGCCCCTTTAAAACAGTCAAATCAGTTAGGAGACTAAAAATGACTCAAATAAAACACAAGTTTATCTCAATGACAAGTATTTCTATTAGGTCAGATTTTCTCACAACAATCTGAACATTCACTGATTTTATTTCTTGACTTGTCAGACCTTTCAAACAAACTAAAAAGGACTCATTGTTGAATTTTAGACGCTTGCAGCTTAAGGGATAAAGAAAATGTGGAATTTGTCACATTGTACGAGTGTTTGTGGACTATTTTTTAACAATCATAATTAAATCTGATGCCTGTAACGAACAAATCCTCCGTAAAGCGTCAAACATTTTAACAATTTTCTGGACTTGCAAGCCAATTAATTTTCTCTTTAGAAATAAGGGCGGTGCACCTGCTTGTAAACCGATAATGCAATCTGATCTGTGTATCCTCGAACCATTATAACTGTTCTTTACCTTGTTCTTCTGTAGTTTACTTATCAATTATTTATAGACTTTCCCACACAATGAGCTGCCTTGTGCTGTTAACAGACCTCTTTATACTGCCATTTATATTCATATCGATAATTCTGTTTATACAACACCAATATTGCCATATTTATACTATTTATATCTCTGGACTTGTCACTGTCTTTTCGATTCTCGGATGTCTTTTAGCTTATATATTTTTTATATCTATATTTTTATATGTTTAATTTTTTTTATTTTAGTACATTTTAATGTCTCGGGTATTTTTATTCTTATTTATTCTAGTCATTTTAACGCTAGGATTTGATTTATGTTGCACTGACTGACTAGAAGCACTTTCAATCTCGTTGTACCTGTGACAATGACAATAAAGATCTATTCTATTACATCTTCACTTATATTTTGTATTTTATATTTCATGTTTAGTGCTGTTTGCACCGGGATAACAGGGATGTCCTGCAGCACTGATAATAAAGTTGAATTTTGTTTGTTTGTTTGTAAGTCTGTGTGTGTGTGCTCCAAACGTGTTTATTGATTAGTAGTTAATCACTAGAGTTGGTTTTAAAAACATAAATCAGGCTTTCAGGTGGATTAAAGTCTCCAGACACATGTGGTGACTCAGCAAGAAGGAGGATAAATCAGCAGCATGCATGTTTAAAGTCTTTTAGGGGTAGTTTAAGGTCTTAAAATGTAAGAAATTAAGATAAAACAACATAAAAACACCAGGCTGTGTTTATTTTAAGCTCTGACAGCAGCTCTGTTAGCATTGCAGCCGGTTGCTATAGTAACGAGACCAACAAGACACGAACATCGTGAGAAGTCAACGAAACACGAGTCCTCCTGACACGAGTCTGTGTTTGCACATTAATGTGACATAATTCAGATTAAATACCTTCATAACCTGCAGCTCGGTTTTGTCTCTCTTCTCGTCCTCCGCCATCTTGGCTCTTTGCTTGTAGTTGCGGTGAGGAAGAAGAAGAAAAAGCGAGACGCCACGAAGCTACAAAACGAGTATTAAATATGAGGTTATGGTGATAGTAAAGTCATTTCTTCTTTAGAAATAGCACGAATGTATTTAATATTATTTTTCAGCACACAGGAAACAGGCTCTGGAGTAGTCCGTACCTAAAATGAATCCGACAAATGGGAAGTTAGGTTTTTTTTAGGGAGTCGGATCATTTGACTCACAAAAAAGAGCCGGCTGCAAAACGGCTCTTCATTTCAATTTACATTACATTACATTACATTGCATTTAGCAGACGCTTTTATCCAAAGCAACTTACAGGGGAGGACATAAGCTGAAAGAGGTGTAAAGGAGCACAGAGTAGTTGTTAGTTTTGTTAGTTTTGTTAGGCAGGGAAGCATTCTTGAAAGAGAAAGGTTTTTTACAAGTTTTTTAAAGGTAGAAAGGGATGTTGAACCTCTTATACCTTTAATAATTCAGCCAGATTTAGTGCTGCTTTTTCTACTATCACTCAACGGCTCACATACCGGAGGCGGTGTTGTATCAAGCTCTGTTTCCTTGTCAAGATGTGTTTCCCCTAGTCCAGTGAAATAGCCCAATAAGCAAAGGAAGCGTGCATTCGCAAAAACTTGAAATAAGAGATGTTGTTTTTGGTAGCCTAATACCTTTCATTCTCTAATAGAGCGTAAGAGGAGACTTGAATTTCTTCTAATACAGCTTGCGAAATGAAATCCATCATAAAACCTTTGAAATACCAATATATGGCCTATTTGTTATAGAGTGTCCTGCAGTAAACAGAAAATAATGTGTAATATTGTTTCCAGTATTCATATTTAAACCAAAAATCCGTATTTGACAAGAGAAAAATAAATCCTTGCAGTGCATGGATTTGAAAGGAAATCAGATTCTGAGGAGTCCACAACACCGGCTCGTTCACGAACGTCACATCGGGGTGAGAAGTTTTCTGCAGAGATGTGTTCTGCAATCGTTACCACATTATAAATTAATAGAGAGACTTTCATTAAGTAGTTTAAATTTCACTGACTCATTTATTTATTTATTTTTTTCCACACTAAAATACCGCCATGTTTATTCAGTCAGCCCGGAACCTTCAATCTCAGCTGGGGACTTTTTCACGGACGTACCAGGACGGTTTTGGCTCCTAACAGGCGGACACGGTTTTCAGCTTTTTGTCCAAACGCCGCGAACCGGAGCCGGTGTCGGTGCCGCTCGAGCCCAGCGCGTCATGTCGGACACATGGAGCAACATCCAGGCGCACAAGAAGCAGCTGGACTCTCTGCGGGAGAGGCTGCAGCGGCGGCGCAAAGACCCCGCACAACTGTCCGCAGGTACAAACCCGCAGAGGAGGAACCGAGCATCGTTTGTTATGAAGGGATAAACACAGAGATCAGTTTGTGTTTGAGTCCATGAGGTGTCAATAAGTGTCTGTGTTTAGTTACCGAGAGCCTGAGTGACAACAACACAGTGGAGTGTAAGAAAGAAGCAGATATGAACAACAACAACAAGGCGGCTACTGCTTAAATTATTAATATATGAACATGTGGCTGCTGCTAAAGTGATAAAATAACATAATAGTTTGGTTTTCTAACAATTTCCAGCAGGTAAATTATTCACTTTGTTGATTTACAGAGGGCAGGGGTTGTAAAATTAATTATATTAAATATTAATTCAATGTTTTGATGAATGAAATATGACTTCTCAGGGCAAAATCTGACTTATTCACAATGTTTTTTGTTGTTTTTTAAACTAAAATCATGAAATACAAAAGAAAACTGATCGGATGTTAATATGGCGAAACATTTGAGACGCTGGAATTTGATTTATTTGATTTCTAAATGAATCGCTTTCACTCTTAATGAGATACTATGCTGTTACTGTTACCGTCATGCCTTCTTCTGCTTGTTATTATAGATATTAGTCACTGATGTGACTTATTTTATCAATGAGTTTTAGTCCAAGATGATGTCCTGCCTTTTAAAATTCTTTGTCTTGTGGGTCCAACAGTCTGAAATCAAAAGATATTTAACGTTCAATGACCTTAAACTAAAATTTTTTTATAAAAACAACTGGAATCAGGAACTGATCATCAGAAATGTCGGTTCATTTAGATTTAATGATTCAGCTGACGCTTTTATCCAAAGCGGTTTCTTCAGTATCTGGCTCGAGGAGACTCCGACGTGCAGACCGGAGGAGCCGGGGATCGAACCGTCGACCGTCTGATTAGTGGACGAGACAGAGACACAGACGCTGTTGATGGACTGAATTGTTTCAGCTCCGATAATTTGCCTAACTGTGTGTGATTTGATGTTAGAGTGTGTGTCGTCGTTGGTTTTGTGTCTATATAGAAAAACATTTCGAAAGTTTAGCCGACTTGTAAATACGACTAATTCTAAATGATCTGGAAATCTTGTAGAGCTCTTTAAAATAATCGTCTGAACCTGTGTCGTCTCCTCTCGGTCAGACGCTGGAAGCAGCACGGAGGGTTCCACGGCCAGAAGCGACAGCCCGGCTCCGTCAGCGCCGCCGCTCCCTCAGGAAGAGACGGAGAAACCCCCAGACCCTGAGCTAGAGAAGAGGCTGCTGGGATATCTCTCTGATCTGAGTCTCTCACTGCCGACGGACTCCCTTTCCATCACGAATGAACTCAACAGCGTGAGTCCGAAGCGCAGAGCTGCTTTGATCATATTAACAGCTTCATGTTGTTTTAAATGTTTTCTCTTTGATTCTCGCTCGCAGTCAGAAACCGACGTCAGTCACGGATGCATCCAGAGTCTGCTGCTCAAATTCTCCGCTCAGGAGCTCATCGAGGTCCGGCAGCCGGCCTCCGCCTCTTCCTCCACCGCTTCCTCCTCCTCAGTCGTGGTATCGGTGGACCACACCAAACTATGGGCCATGATCGGGTCGGCGGCCGGAGCCCAACGGAGCGGCGTGAAGAGAAAAGCGGAGGATCAAACGCACCTGAAACGAGCCGCGGGCTTCTCGCCGTCGCTTCAGAGCTCCGCCTCTCCTCCGCACGCTTCTTTCACCTCTCTGACGCCGGCTTCCTCCACGCAGCTGGCGGGGCCTTCGGCGTCGGGCAGCGGGGCGGAGAAGAAGGGCAGGAGCAGCAAAGGACAGTCGTCTCATTTGGACATGGAGATCGAGAGTCTGCTGAACCAGCAGTCCACTAAAGAGCAGCAGAGCAAGAAGGTAAGGGATCTCCTCTTGTAACCGGTTAAAGGAAACGTAACAGGAGAGTTTAAAGACTGACGTGTTGTGGAATCTTCAGCAGCTGTTTGGGTTTGTTTGGGGAAGGCAGGCGCCGGCCTATCTCTACGTCGCCTTGTAAAGCAAGGTCGAACTTGCAACATTCTCTTCAACAATTTCTGGGCGTATCTTATTTGTGGCGTTATCTGTCTGGGTTTAAAGTCTGACCGTCAGAGTTTGCAGAACATGAGACCGACTCCGGCGCCTCCCGAACACCGTCTTCTCCTCCTGACCCGACCGCTGATCAGCAACTTCTCCGCAACAAATTGAATTTTTGTTTTATTTAGGTAAGCAGAGAGATTCTGGAACTGCTTAACGCTAGCACGGCTAAGGAGCAGTCCATCGTGGAGAAGTTCCGGTCTCGCGGCCGGGCTCAGGTCCAGGAGTTCTGCGACCACGGGACCAAAGAGGAGTGCGTGCGCTCCGGGGACACGCCTCAGCCATGCACCAAGTTACACTTCCGGTCAGTGTTTCTTGTCTTCACAGCTGGATTCTTCCTTTCTACTGTAGACTATCAAATAAACAGCTGGTTTCACTTCGTGTTCCATATTTTCTCACTCAGCCGCATCATCAACAAGCACACGGACGAGAGCCTCGGCGACTGCTCCTTCCTCAACACCTGCTTCCACATGGACACCTGCAAATACGTCCACTATGAGATCGACAGCCCTCCGGAGGCCGAGGGGAGCCTGCTGGGGCCCCAGGCCGGCACCACAGAGCTCGGACTCCACGCGGGGGACGCGGACAGCAACGTGGGGAAACTCTTCCCATCGCAGGTGAGGAAGAGAGAGAGGGAGACAGTAGGATAGCAGGAGACAAGAAGGATGTTGACCGAAGTTTCTTTGCAGTGGATCTGCTGCGATATCCGCTACCTGGACGTGTCCATCCTGGGGAAGTTTGCCGTGGTGATGGCCGACCCTCCGTGGGACATCCACATGGAGCTTCCCTACGGCACGCTGACCGACGACGAGATGAGAAAGCTGAACATCCCCATCCTGCAAGACGACGGCTTCCTCTTCCTCTGGGTGACCGGCAGGTAACGATTCAACAACACACGACTTGGTGTCCTACAATGTCAAGACGTCCTCGAACTAAACACTAACTTACTTGGTAGCCTAAACAAAAAACACATTTTCTTTTTCAGGGCTATGGAGCTGGGCAGAGAGTGTCTCAGTCTTTGGGGGTGAGTCTTCCCTTCTGTGCGCCACTAAGATATATTTGTAAGGACAGCACTTGATTTTATTTATTCACATGTTCGTGTTTGTGTCTTCTCTTTAGCTACGAGCGTGTGGATGAAATCATTTGGGTGAAAACCAACCAGCTTCAGAGAATCATCCGCACGGGACGGACGGGCCATTGGCTGAACCACGGGAAGGAGCACTGTCTGGTACGTGTAACGTATGGACGATCCTGCCTTTTGCGTGTTCGTGCTTGGTTGTTAGGCTGCCCTATGGCTAGAAGCAAGATCACAAGCTGCTACAAGTTAAGATGTAAAATGTAAATGTGCTTCTCTTCAGGTGGGCGTGAAGGGAAACCCTCAGGGCTTCAACAGAGGGTTGGATTGCGACGTCATCGTGGCCGAGGTAAACAATCGTCTCCTGTCGCGCTTATTGAATTTACCCTCGTATGATTGATGCAGCCCGAGAACGGATTCCTCCCTTCACTACATTTCGCTCGCTCTCATCCAAGGTCCGCTCCACCAGTCACAAACCGGACGAGATCTACGGCATGATCGAGAGACTGTCGCCCGGCACCAGGAAGATCGAGCTTTTCGGCCGACCGCACAACGTCCAGCCCAACTGGTAACACATCATCATGATTTCATTCAAAAATAAAACTTCACACGTGCCTGTTTAACCTTTTTTAAATTCCCCTCCTTCTTCTTCTTCACTTGTAGGGTCACTCTCGGAAACCAGCTCGATGGCATTCATCTCTTGGATCCAGAGGTCGTGGCTCGGTTTAAGAAGCGCTACCCGGACGGCGTCATCTCCAAACCCAAAAACATGCAGTGACGACTTCAGTGGTCAAAAAAAGGTGTGGAGAAATCTGTGTATAGATTGTTTTTTGTTTATTATTATTATTGTTGTTTTATACCAGTGAACTCATTTCTTAAATAAATCCTGTTAACAAGATGCACTGTCTGTGTCTTGGTCAAGAAATGATCAGGAAATAATGTGAATCATGTGTTTCCTGTGCATGACTGTATGTGATCCCAAAGCTTCACATTCCCCACCAATAAAAAAAACACAGGAGACGTTTTTAATGTAGAGTTTTTGTTATTTTGTTAGTAAAGAAAGTTACTGCTGTTTTGACATACTGTAGATTCGAATAGCTGATTAGTAGTTTTGCATTTTTAAAAAAAAAATAATTAAAAAAAGACAAACTGAAGGATTTCAGCAGGTTTTTCACAGTCGTACGGGATCAACGCTTACATTCATATCTGTTCAGGCAAATACAGAACCCTGTTCATCCGGTGGAGGGGTGGGGGTTGTTGACAAACTAAACTCTTTATTATCGAATGCAAAGGTTTGTTTTAAAATCGTAAAAATAAAGAAATCAGCGCGTGAGCTGGAGCCAAACATGAAAAAACCTTAACAGAAATGCTAATGAGGCAGAAAACAGAGCGTCTAACGTGAGGGGTCATGCATCGACACCTTTTTCTGAAACTTCTGTTTGACCGTCACAGCAGGATTAGATAAAGTAAACCCAGTTCCGTCTCTAAGAAATGTCACAATATAAAAGTATGATTCAGTCACTCATGACTTTATCGTCATACTTTAAAACTGAACTCCCTCGTCCTGCTTTATGAAACACACGGGCCACATCACAGCAGCAAAAATGATAAAACCAAACCGTTTTTTCCCCCCACAAAGGTTGTCAAAAAGAGAAATGCAGTAAAAAAAGAGAAAAAGTAATGCACTTTTTGGTTGTGAATGCTGTAAACAAGTCTCTCTGTCGTCTCTCATCACGTCCCGTCGCGTGGTGGATCCACTCCGGTTTTAGAGTTCTCAAACTTTTAATGCACAGAGATCGAAAACCCGAGTCTGTTTTCTCTGTCCCAGCGAGAGTTCTTTTGCAGGCGGCGATGACGGGTTAGAAAGCAAACTGTGTCTGCGCACGACTACTGTTGATCCCATCTAAGAAGGTGATGACGGATGCTCAGCTATCAGACTTCCCTAGTCTGGGCAGGGCAGGGCGGGGCGACGAGTCAATTTAGTAGGTGGCGTCCACCGCGTTGATGTTGCTGTCCAGCTGGTGTCTAAAAGACAGCCGGGCCTTGGTGGAGAAATATATCTGGGAGCCTCGACTCAGGCTTCCTGCTCCATCGCTGTCACTACTCCAGGATGTCGTGGAGCACAGATGAGGCTTCATGTCGTCCGTGGGAACTGAGGGACAGATAGCGATAGAAAGTCAGGCATTGTCATCAGTGTTTTGATTTTTCTTAAATAGCCAAGAGTGTAGTTGCTCCTCACCTGCCGCTGGGGGGCACTGCCTGCTCTTGCAGCGCTCTTTACAGCGTCTGTAGAAGGGGAAACACTGCAGCATCTTCACACCCATGGTGGCAGAGATATCTGTAGAGAGAGGGCGGTGAATATAAGAATCAGCATGGATAAAAACAAAAGTTATGGTGCTTTTTTAATGCACAGTGTTCTGACAAAACCAACTACGGTGGCGGCAAACTGTCTCTCAAATATTAAATATAATATTCCAGGATGCTTTATGTTCTTTAGCTTCCATTTAAGCTGTTTTATCTCGATGACAGCATGTCTGCGTGCCCGGGCTCGCTCACGGCTCCTCGTCTCCTCATCAGGTCACAGTTTAATGGAATTATGATCCTGCACTTCAGCGTCGCTGTAGCCTAATGTAAGCCGACAACATCACTGAATGCCACAGTGTTCCAGCAACAAGCCAATCAGTCAGTATTTACAGTGCCACCACCATCATCATCATCATCATCCTCTACGCCGCCTAATCCTAGAAAAGGACGTCAACAGGCTGCGGCGGTCAGAGGAACTGCTAAGCCTTCTTCTGACAACAAAACACATTACACAGGAGTCAGCTGATGCGTATAAGTTATGAGCGATAGCGAGGTGGGCGGATATCCTAACTGAAGGTAAAGCTGTTGTTGCCCTGAGGGGCGTCCCTCTATCTGTGGCAATTCTGAATGATAAGATAAAGCCAGGTCCACGCCACGATACAGTGCGGGGGGAAAAAAGGTATTTATTTTAGTCTAATCAGGTTAAGAAATAGGTCAGGTGAAATGGAGCAGAGGGACAAGATGGATCGGTTTCAGTTGTAATTGTGCTTTGAAGTGAAAGAGGAGCCGTGTTCAGTGTTTCCTGCTGAAAGTTATCTGAACTTTTATGTGTAATCTCCACACGATCAAACGTCAGGAGACACTGTACAGAACCGCCAGGTGAACAAATGCACTGCGCACTATATAAACCATCTCAAGAGTCTTATGTAATAAAAAGGAAACTAAAATAGCTCTGTCACTTTATGACAGGAGGTGATAAATTGTCAGATGACAGAACGAGATAGGTGGTTTTACAGAGAACACATGCCAGTGTTTCCTTAACAAGATATGAACTATTAAGTCTTTTATTATGTAAGGCTTTAATAATAATATCTATTCAGTGGCAGAGCCAAAGGGGGAGGCACAAAGACGTAAAATAACTACGAAGATGCAAAATGACACCAAAGAGGCTCAAAACAACTACAAAGAAACAGAAAAGGACCACAAAGATATGCAAAACAACCACGGAGAAGGCACTCAAAGTGAGTATAAAAAAAGATTGAAAACACTTCAAAAATGCAAACCAACTACAAAGAGACACAAAATAATTGCAAATATACTCAAAATGACCACAAAGATACATGAAACAACCACAAAGATACATAATACAACCACAAAGATACATGAAACAACCACAAAGATATGCAAAACAACCACAGATATGCAAAACAAGGCCCAGAAAGACTCAAACCGACCACAAATAGACAGAAAGTGACCACAAAGATGCAAAACAAGTACAGAAAGATTGAAGACAACTACAAAGACACAAACCAGCTACAAAGAGACACAAAATAATTGCAAATTTACTCAAAATGACCACAAAGATACATGAAACAACCACAAAGATATGCAAAACAACTCTAGAGATGCTAAACAAGGCCCCCGAAAGACTCAAAACAACCACAAAGAGACAGAAAGGGACCACAAAGATGCAAAACAAGTACAAAGGCACTCAAAATGAGTACAAACGGATACAAAACAACTACAAAGACGCTCACCGGCTACAAAGAGACTCAAAACAATCGCAGTAATAGTCAGAATGACCACAAAGATGCAAAACAAGTACAGAAAGTTTGAAGACAACTACAAAGACGCAAACCAGCTACAAAGAGACACAGAATATCTGCAAATATACTCAAAATGACCACAAAGATACATAATAGAATTGTTTTGCATATCTTTGTGGTTGACAAAGATATGCAAAACAATTCTAGACATGCAAAACAAGCCCCCAAAAGACTCAAAACAACCACAAAGAGACAGAAGGGGACCACAAAGATGCAAAACAAGTACAGAAAGTTTAAAGACAACTACAAAGACGCAAACCAGCTATAAAGAGACACAGAATAACTACAAAGAGACACAAAATATTTGCAAATATACTCAAAATGACCACAAAAATACATGATACAACCACAAAGATATGCAAAACAACTCTAGAGATGCAAAACAAGCCCCCAAAAGACTCAAAACAACCACAAAGAGACAGAAAGTGACCGCAAAGATGCAAAACAAGTACAAAGGCACTCAAAATGAGTACAAACAAATACAAAAACTACAAAGACGCAAACCAGCTACAAAGAGACTCAAAACAATCGCAGTAATAGTCAGAATGACCACAGAGGTATGCAAAACAACTATAGAGATGCAAAACAAGTACAAAGAGGCTGAGAATGGCCACAAAGAGGCACCCAGCGACTACAAAGAGACACAGAAGGACTCTAAAAGAGATCTGAGTGAATCGCTTACTTCACTCTGATGAGAAACCCCATTTGCGTGATAAAGCGCTAAGCCCCATTGTCGGTTAATCACAGAGGGAAAGATGTGCATGCCTGATGTCAGACAGTGAGCTGCGATTACAACACTCAGGAGAACAGTGTTTGGCAAACGTCTCTTTCCCTTTTTCCCCCCCGTGTTTACTGCAGATTCCTCGTGCCGCTTTACTCAGTTTCACGGAGACGTGACAGCTCTCACATCCGCGGAGCTGCAGAGCTGCTTGTAGCACACTACAGACAAACCACCGGGGAGACTTGTGTCCACGTCGTGTCTCTGATTTCAACTGTTTCTTTTGGGGGTAAATTCACATAGAAAATAGTTTTTTTTTCTTTCCTCCTCCCGCTCCCCCCTCGTCTCATTTTCACGCAGGTGTGGTTGTGAAATCCTATCCCATTTAGACACACAGTGAATCCATTATGGTTCGCTCAATTTAGAGGTTGTGCCCGTGATATGAGAGCTCACAGTATAGCACGCATTGTGAAGGAAGACGGGGACCGTGTAGTATCGCCAAGATTTCAAATTCCATGCGTGTATCAATGACTCATGCAGCTTTCTGTTTCCTCATAAAAGCAACAAGTGTGTGTGTGTGTGAGGCATTTCCAAACACAAGCACATTATATTTTAAAAAGGCCCTGGTCAGTAGTAGTGAGGTATTTTTTGGGCCCAGTTCATGATTGGCTGTGGGGGTCTGGCAGCATGTAGCAGCCTGGGAGCCTGGAGGAGGAAAAGCAACCTCAGATGGCAAACACACACACACACACACACACACACACACACACACACACACACACACACACACACACACACACACACACACACACATATATATATACAAACATACCCAGAAAGCACAGAGAGGAGGAAGAGGGGAAGATGAACAACATGCGCTACCTGAATAATGTGGTTTTACTCGTTCAATCAGTGGTGCCTCGCTGATGGAGCTAAAAATTGCGCAATCAGTTTAGAGAAACTTCAGCAAGTGGCTTTTGGCTCTCGCACCTTTCGCTTCGAGGTGTTTACAACTCCGAGTGCATGTTTGTGCATGTGCATTTCTGAAGAAAAATGCGTCAGAGAGTCTTTAGATTTGACTCGTCCACACTCAGCCTCCCTCTGTCCACCGTGTAAGCAACGTTTAAAGCGAGCCGCGGGGTCACATACACACGATAACAATCTTCCCACAGATCCGCTTTTCCTCTGAGCTCCCTCTTTTTCCAGCCTGTCCCTGAGGATTTATGAAAAAAAAAAAAGAAAAAGAAAAGTACAGTCCTGTGTCACTGCCCTCAACACAAAGCCTCACACAGGCCTGCCAGGCTGCATGACGCACATACTACTCTGTGAAGAGTGTGTATGTGTGTGTCCATTAATAGCAATCCTCTTTGAGTCATATTAATCATAGCCAGTGGACGAAGCAGGTTTCTATAGAGCTGTCACACAGGTACTGTGCTTAAATACTTCCACTTTATGCTACTTTATACTTCTCTGCATTTCACATTTCACCCTGCATACGTTCATTTTCCAGCTTTAGACAGAGCTTTTGCAAACAAATCACTCAGTTTGTAATATAAGCTTCAGCCTCCACCAGCTACACAATCAAAACACAGCTTACATGTTAATACATCAATAAAACAGGGATTATGAGAGCTTCTCATCAGAAAAGTATGAGTAAATCTTTTAATGCAGCACTTTTAGGGGCCGTGTGAAAATTATCAGGGTGGTGCCAGAGGCCGAACCCTCCTCGTAGAAAATGCGAGACACTCCCCAGAGTTATTCAAGTTTTCGCCTTTGAACACTCCTCTTAGAAAAATACGACAACACACATCATGCCAAAAAAAAAAAAAAAAAAAAAGCAGTGACAGTGTCCTGCTGGTACGACTTGTTTTAAATTTGCATACCTTTAATCTCATAATGAAACTTTAACAGGTGTGTGTCACAGTTTCGTGTGGCACGAAAGTTATTGATCTCTGGTGTGTTTTAATTATTTGATTTTAAATGATTATAAAAAATAAAATTAAAAAAGACACTCCCTAAATTTTTCAACCACAATTCTGACTCCCTCAAATCATTTTCATACAGTCCCTAAACCCACACACTCACACACCCCCTCTTACCCAATTAAAAAGTCACTGAAGTAGTTCTTGCACTGTTTTTACATGCTGCTTCCAGGCGCGCGTGCACAAGGTGTAGTCCTCCGCGCGCGTGCACGCGGCTGGGTTGAATGAGAAGCTGCTTGCCAGACAGGATGATCCAAAGCTTTCGTCTATATTAGAGCACTACGCGTCGATTATCCCTCTGCTCCCGTTAGAGACACGCGTGTTCACGTACGTGGAAGTGACACAGAGGTGACTGATGCATTTAAAATCTCGTTCCCACTAAACTGAGTAGAATGAGGCGTGCGGAATAAAGCTTGACAAGTGGTTTGAGACTCCAAAAGCGCATAACCAGCATGAGTTATGAGGAGTCCCTCCCACTTGACGCTCCAAAAACCAAAAACAGCTCCAACCTCTTCACACACTCTTTTTTTAATAAGATTATATTCTGACCCTCTGAGTTTCAGGGATATGCAGTCTGCACCGATTCTCTTTACCTACCTGGTGATGTTTGTAGATCTGAGGGCAGGTTACTGTAAAGTGGATATTCTTGGTAAGTCCCCGGAGCTGAAACACGATTCTCACTTTATGCGCCTTTTCTTGACGCTTCCTTCATTAAAATAAAAAAAGGTGTCTTTGTTTTTTTTGGTGCGCTCGCACGTCCTCAAACGTGCGCCCTGATGCGTCCTCGTTGGCAGCGTGGAGAGGTTTGTGTGGCGCGGAGCGACTGAACTTTAAATAGCTAATCCTCTGCCTGGCGCATGTTGAGTGGACACGCCTGCTTTCTCTCACCCTCCCTCTGTTTTTCCTCCTGCTCTGCTCTCCCTCCCTTCTTTCCTCCCTCCTTCCCCTCATTTGCTCTCTCTCTCTCTCTCTCTCTCACCCATCACAGCTCTCACTTCCCCCCGCATGCCCCGCTCTGTTTTGCCTGCACACATTTGTTGATACACATAACACAACTTTTTTTTTTTTTTTTTTTGTGATAATTTATCAGAATTACTGCAGCTCGGGGTGTATTTATAGCTGTGCAGGGATCATGAGGGATGAAGTCATGTCTGCAAACAGATGAAAATTACTCACTCCTACCTTGAATTAAGGCGATTTGACCCCTTAAACTATCACCAGCAAGAGTTAATCACATTTCAACAATAGACTTGTTAGCGTTTAGTGCATTAATCACCGGTGAAGTGATCTTTTCACCTCCTTCTGATTCACTGAGGGACTTTTTTGCCTTTAGAGAGGTCAGAGGTCGCAATCAACTGTAGGGAAGGATTCCCGCAGATAGATAGATCGATGCACGAGACACAGGAAACATTCAAATTAACCTATATAAAATAATCTGGATTTAAATTAAACGTGCGCAGAGAAAGAAGACCTGTGTTAGGATCAGTACAAATAGAAAAATAAGAAGAAATAGAACTACAAATAGAGATTCTAGGCTGTAGACACTGTAACCGGAAAGTTTAACCACAAACACCGTGACCTTCATCACAATGTCATATACTCGCAGAGAAATCAGTTATATCTGAGTTTGTTTTTAAAGAAAAACATCTAATCCGTCTGTTTTTAGGGGGCTTATTTCTAAATATGTGACGTGAGGCGGTTGTGTTTGAGTGTTTGAAGAAAAGGGAGACCTCGATCTGCAGGGAAATCCCCACTTATCCCGTTAGAGTGAGACAGTTTTAGTCTGAACCGGATCAGACCTACCGAGAAGAAGACCCACCCGATGAAATACAGGTAACGCACTCGCATTTTAATGTCTTGTTTGTGAGAATTTTCCACCATTCCTCCTCATTAACAAGGCCCGGGGACCCCCACGGATACAGACTCTTGTTACACGCCATGGACCTGTCACATTACATTAAAGTCTACATCTAACTCAGTGGGTTTACCGTAGTACTTGTTTTCTCTCGCTATTCCAAGGAACATTCCTTATATGCAAAAACCTACTTTGCAGCCAACCTGACTAATTCTGATCTCGGTCAACAAGCAATCACTTGTTCCCTGGCTCCTGTCCACCAAATTCTATGTAAATCTGCCCAAGTTTTAGGCTGTCATAGTGAGAGTCGCACCGGGTAGCAAAGGGCGTACGCATAACCTTGGTGAATTCTGCTTTCCAGGAATTCAGGTGTGGCATGAGGGTACAACAACGGGCTGAGGTTGTCTGTACGCAACCCACAATACGTGCAAGCACAAGGTTTCATGTCGATATGCCCTAAATTGCGTCAACTCAAAACATCAACCGAAGTCGCACCCTGAGCCAGGATGTGAGGCAGCTCACGTCAAACCGAAGCATCGGTCATGGCGTCAGGAAGCAAAACCTGGAAAATTAATTACATTTTGACTTCACACATGTCAAACACTGAGGAAATCTTAGCTGTTCTTGGCTGATTCGATGGTTTACTGATGTTTATTAGCCGGGATTTAAGGCTTACTGCAGGCCATGGAGGGAGATTATCCTGGTGGAAATGTACCCAGATGAGTTCTCAGAGTCCGTCTGCACCATCTGGTTAGAGATGAGCCAGGAAACAGTCGTCTGTGTTACAGGAGGCACGTTTCTAAAGCTGATTCTGGACGGTGAACTGTAACAGGGACTAACCCTAACCCATGGAGAGATTAGGCATTTTTCACATTGAGTTCAATGTAATGGAAATACATTTATGGGTTGTAATCAGATCAGGTGGAACGCTCCAACACAAGTTACTCGAAGTACAATTAATGGGTCATTTATAACTAAATTAACCAAAAAACACACAGACACTGTCATTTTTATTTCAACATGCACCATTATTATTCCACTCATAGTTTTTATTCTGCGTTTTCTCCAAAATATGTTTGAAATATGTCGTGTTGGTCACAGTTTTTAATCACAGTTATAATACACAGTAAAAATTCATGCATTAGTAACATCATTGCACTTCTTTTTATTCCCCTGTGCACCAGCCTGCAGGTGAAATTCTGCATTATACTGGAGCTGGACCTGTTATTTGGTCGGTGAAAGGTTATATCTCCAAATGCCGCAAAGACGTACGGCACATGCGTTCTCGTGCATTACGTGCACGCTGGCATGTACACATTTTCACCTGTGGATGTGGGTGAAGGACAGACACACTTTGGTTTGACATTGTCAACATTGTGTGGATGATTAACAGCACAGCAGCCGGGCCTGGACGGCGGCAGTTATGGTTTTGAATCGGACATAAAATCATCTAATGGCATCGATCCAATTTCAAAGTACAGACACTTTGACACATAGACTGAGGACTTTTTAATCCCCATAAAGTGAACTTTGGGAGTTATAGAAGTGTGTTAAGCAACATCCCTCTTCTTTTTTTGCGTGTGACAGATACCAGGTCACTGTCAGGCTTTAACAGAGAGTCAAGTGGTGCCTCTGCACTGCAACCTCTGTGCATTCAGACACTTGTTCCTCTCCTTGTAAGGTGACAAGTGTCCCTGCCAGTCTGCCAGCGGCCCGAACATGATTATTAACTTCCCGTGAGCCCACGAGGAGGCTCACATATCAGGGACTGAAACCACTCCTGTCTCGTTGGCCTCGAGTGTCTTTGGGATATCAGACACATTCAGCTGGTCATTGTCATAAAACTGACATCATCCCCTGTGAATTTTTGCCCCTCTGGTAATTGAATCCAACAGTGGCGCTGCTCCACTGGCCGAGAGACAGGAATAGCAGCGCCGTGAACGTGCAGCAAGGACAAGAGGCAGGAACGAGGCCCATTTATAGCCTACAAATACTCAGCGTGAGGTAAAAGACGTCTGTTAAATAATTTAGTATATGGAACTCCTAATTTTACGTCAAACAAACAAAAAAACTCGCTATATTTGGACAAAACAACGCCAAATCAAGAACAAAATTACCTTTATTTCTTCAAATAAAGTGCCGCAACCTCCGAATTATACTTTTGTATGTGTTCAAGGTTTAAGGGTGCAAGAAGAGGTTCAGCATCCATGCTCCACAGCTGCTTATCCTTTGGAGCGAGAGGCCAAACAACCATTCACGCTCACATTCTCGCTCCAGCCAGTTAACATGCATGTCTATGAACTGTGTCCACACACAGTGACCTTCTTGCTGTAACCAGCTCTGACCTCTGCACCCTGCTGCCACCCCATTACAACTATTTTAAGCTCTGCAGGTCCTCAAGCAGGTTTTTTGACAATGCTGAGTGTCGTTTAAAAGTACCTCCCTCAAGGCGGACTGTTCCAGTTTGAGTCGAAGCTTTTATCCGACTAATGCATATAAACATTCATATAAAGAAATGTACCTCTGTGCAAACCCATCAAATCATAAAGCTGAACACGCCTTACGCATGATAAACACTGTGCACAAATGGTTCTGTGAGTGGCTCAGGAGTTGGAGCGCTAAACCACTAATAACGGTTCAGTCGTCCTGTCCACATGTGTCAAGGTGCCCCAAATTGCTCCAGATGATCAGGCCGGGACCTCGCATGGTGAGTCTCTAACCATCGGCGTGTGACTGGGAATGGATTTTAATGAGCCAATATGAAAGTACAGCGGGCGCAAGTTTGCGAGTTGTCGCCGAGAGCTGTGTACGTAGTCACGCCCAAACTCAAGAACAAAACAACAAATCATCTTGACAAGACGCTAAGATGCCACAAATATTCCTCAGCCCTGAAAATATTTATAAGATAAATGCATTAAAAATCAGAGACCAACTAAGGTCAGATCATCGCAGGATCAAACCAGTCTTGTCCTCTTGTGTGAGTGTTCACACGGCCCCCACCCCAACTCCCTGTTTTCTTGTTCCCTCCCTCCTCCCTCAGACGTCCAAACATTCCCACACCCAGTTTGTTGATTTTCTTCTGGCATGCTTCTGTGGATCCTGGACCGGGACTGACTGGTTGAGGTCGCTCTCGGCTGGTTGCAGCCTCTGTCACCACCCCTCTCCTCAGCATACTCTCCCGTCTGCACATGTTGCCACTTATCTCATGTGTCTTTACCATTCACTATGTCAAGAGACACATTTATTGTCCTTGGTGATTGCGGTAATCTTTAAGTAGCCATTGTGAAGAGGGTCTAATCATGATTGTATCCTCTGTACGAATCGGCTGATAATGCAGGGTGTAGTAAATGGACAATCTGGGGGGGGCAAAGGTCAGACTGGCTTTATTTCATCAGCATTGAAACTGAGAAAATAAATTGGTGATTGTAATGATTGTGCCAACATTTTATGCCTATAATAAACTCATTAGGATTAAGATTAGGAATTTACAGCCCAATATATTTGAAAAGCAGCTAAACCAACTAAATCACATGAATTCCAGTAGAGTGAAACTGAATTTGGACCAAATATCTAATTATCGTCTCTTGTTTTTTTCGTAGGGCAGATTTGAAGGTGCTTTCATCGCACATTGGATTTAACCTGCCGGACCCTCGTCTCACAGTTTATATGTGCATGCTGCCATTAAGCAAGCAGTGATGCACGAAAAAAGAAACCAGCGACGTTACGTCTCGGTGGTAATAACGTGTGGCCCAAGTGTAAAATATCACGTTTCAGGGTTATATGATAATACAGTGCTGTCAGCATCTTTAATCGATTGTTACCTTGGCGGAAAATTGCAACCAGTCCTTCATATTTTTTAGGATTTTGTGCATGATCCTACTACAAAAGGTTTTTCATATGCAACGTGTCAATTCAGAGCGGAGATAAAAGTGCAATTAAATAATCAGAAAGTCGTACGTTTAGTTGCTGACAGAGTTGCAAATAAGCTGCTGAATGTGTCTGACTGTCTGCTTTGTGGCTCGGCCTGGGTCACTCATACTGTGGTTATGAGATAATTATTGGGTGGCGGTCAGTTGCTGACTTATCACTTACGTGCGTCTGAGTCGTACAGCCGGTTCCAGCATGACTTTTAAATCGGTCTGCGGTTGTTGGGTGTGCTGAGGAGATTTCGACGAAGAAATGTTTAAAGCACAGCCCGACTGTTGTGAGAATTTTAGTGCAAAGTTAAAAAGATTTTATCGACTTGCAGTGATAGTTGCGTGCTATTGTTCGTTATGTCCAAGCCAGCCTGGTCCAAACAGGACCGGTTCTGCTTCATGTCACCCTGTTTTTCTCCTTCTGTGTTACGTCAGTCGAGCCTAGAAAAAAGATCAAGCGGAGAGGAGGGGCTCATTTTTTGGGAAGGGGGTACATTTCTAAATAATGGCTTCACTCAAGAGAGAATACAGCAGAACTTTGCGCTCCAGTGATTGTCCTTTTATTTGCTTTATCCCTTCTCGTTCCCCTCCCCTTTATTTTTATGAGGAATCGCTCTCTCTCGCTCTCTGTTTCTTTTAAGTCTCCCTCTGTGCGTGCATGCATGCGCTTACATCAGTGTTTGTCCACCAGGACATTAAATAACACCACTCCAGAGTCTTTCAGAGACAGGGGGGCCACGATTTGCATGAGAAGTGGCCGAGACTGGGCCCCCTTCCCGTTTTCCTCCCTTTGTCCCACCATTCTTTTATTCCGAATCCTTCTCACTTATTGCTCCTTCCTTGCTTTGTGCTGCTGTGCATTATATAAGAGAGCTGCGCTGGCCAATCAGTCAGCCGAGGCGGTCGCAGGACCTTATTTCTACAGCTATGTGAGTCGGCCTCCTTGTTGTTGTGAAAATGAACACAGGAGAAACAGTTGAAGAAAGATTTGGAATCAGGGTGTTTCTGATTATTGACTCGATTCAAGTGTATTCAGCTGTTCTGACAGAGATTTGGCTTTAGCTCGGTCTCACTGCAGGGACTATATTTACCTGGGTGCAGCTCTGCAACAGGCTTTTAACTTTAAAGTTAGGTAACTATTATCACGAAGCAGCTCCCATGGCAACGAAAGATTATAAGCTTAACCCGCACCTATGCTAACAGGTCCAGACCGCGTGCCGTTTATGCAGCTGCAGTGTCCGCAGTGTCCACAGGGGGCGCTCTGACCTTTGACCTTGGTTTTCCACACACAATAATCCAGTTAGATCTGGCTGTCTGGCTGCATGGGCACAGCATGAGATGAGCGATTGACAGAGGATCCTGTTCTGCACGAGTTCCCCAAGTTATACAGTGACACAGATGTTGCACAGTTGTTAATGTGAGTGTGTGTGCAGAGAGGCAAAGATCAGGCGAGGACTGATCGAGAAAATGTGTTTTTAATGTTGCACGGAAGTGATCGTAACTGCACAAATCCTAAATCAAGGAAGACACAAGGAAATAGTACGTCATCTTTAAATTCATCCACCCATGCCGTCGTCACATGCGACTAATATACACACAACAAACATAAAAAATTATTTACAATTACGCTTTGATCCTTTTTTGTCCCATGTGGAATTCAGTGAAATGACGTTTTAAATTATTCTAAAGAGGCATTCAACCAGTCAACAACAACACACAAACCGTCAGCTTGAATCAAATTTACACGTTAATGGAGTAAGTCTTTGATATGTTACAAAAAATCCATCAAAGACACAGATTCATGTTTCACAGAGAGAAATTGGCCCTCGTGGAGACGGGTCACAGCCCGGATGATCTTCTTCACTCTGCAACGGGACAGAAGTCAAATGTTAATTTCAAGCTCTCAGATGACTGACAGGGCTGTTAATCAATGAGAGCATCGTGTTAATGTGTAGACATAACTGATACCTGATTTTTTGACAAATATTCCAAATAGTACAATGATAAAAAAAACATTTTAGATACTCCAATGCTTCTAGGGTAACTACTGTGTCCTTAAGATCAACCTGTGTCACTTATTAGTACGCGTATGAAGTGCAAGTATGCAAATCAAGCAAGATATTTTTTAGCACTCCTCACTATATGTTCAACCATGTGCTAAACCTGAGCTTAATCTTCAACCTGCTGTTCAAAAGTACATGTACGCAATATGTTTTATTTCCACTGAACCTGAACCAGATATAATCCAAAAAAAGTAGGACGTGTTTTTAGGTAATAGGACGACTTTCGACGCGGGAAGCATCAAAGGTTGAATCATCGTATTGTAATCGATTACTTCTGTTGGCTTTTTGACCTTAAATCTCTGCGTCTGTCTGGATTTTTATGTGTTCGCATCTGTCAATTAATAATCAACGGACACTTCTGACAATATTTTGCCCAGAGTTGGATGAGAAAATTGGTACCACCTACTATATTTAAGATGTGCTAGCTGCTGGTCTCTGTCCAAAAGTAACAAAATCCACCAACCAGCATCGCTACTTAACTGTAACTAATTACCCTCTTGTTGTTTAATCAATATAAAAGTGTGAAGACAACAAAATGTGGCCTTGAAATGTCCAAACTCTTCCTGTAACTGAGTGCGGATCAATGTTCCTGTTTAATGTCTCAGCTCTTACTACATTCCCAGCCGTCTATCAACTTCCTCGAAGCCGTATTATCAAAACAGGATCAAAACTACAAAACTTTTTTCCTTTCCTGTTTCCTCCATCAGTGGCAGAGCTGATAGAAAACCACAATTGCAACCAAAACAGCGCTGAAACAACACTGTAGGAAGCCTTTGTAAGGCCTGGTCATTCTCACTCCCACAACCCCCGAGCCCGTTCGTACAGAACATTCTGCTTCCCATTGGTCCGGTTTGATAAAATTGTTTCAGATTTTATTGCTTCCTTTCTTTTATTGCCACTCCTTAATCTCTGTGTAGCTTTCACGACCTCAGAAATAGTGCGTCATTCAAAAGATTTGCATGGCACCCTCTCCTGAAGTTAGACTTTCGGGGGTTTGTTCACCTCTGTCTTTGCTGTCACGACAGTCACCGCAGATGCACCCTATGCAGCCGTTGACCACCTGGATGCCGCAAAGCACCAGCTGCATCATCCCCATGGCCAGCAGGATGAAGAACAGGACGACGTGCCACATCACTGCATTGTTAGGGTACTCGCAGACCGTCCACAGACTCTGGTTTGTAATGTAGCTGGCATTGCCTCTGCCAAGAGAGAGAGAACAACAATAAGGACCGTCCAAGACACACAGAGCATTAATGAAAATATGCGTGAAGCTGGCTATGATTGGAGTGCAGGGGGAAAGAAAGAAAAAGAGTGATGACTGGGTCGAAGAAAAATGTGTCAGTGAGAGGGTGAGTGGAACAAGTGAGGCGTAGAGAAGGAAAGCACATGGAAAATATAAAAAAGGGATCGTGATGGTTATAAAATAAGATTAAGAGTGAAAACCTCAAGAAAAAAACACTTTTATAACGTTCTTCCTGAGAGTTAGGTGAGAATATTAACGCCACTCATTCGATCTTCTCGTGTAACTCTCTACAAGAGAAGCCAATAAACATAGTTCCCGAAATATAAGTCCTGAAAGAAAGATTGGAAACACAACTGGGAAAACTCCTAACTCGGCTGAAGGCCATGCCACATGATCAAAAGCTCCTAAATGGACCTTGTGTCATGTGAATAAATTTAAGAGACAAGTCCAGTATTTTGCAGTCTGATAACACTAATAGATAGGATGCTTTCGTGTCCGAGATTAGGGATTCAAACTATTTTCCATTACCTGTCTAATGTTGATTTATATTTATCAAACCTTTTTTTTCCCCCAACTAAATGTTTTTCTTTTGGAGCGTAGGAGGATCTGGCTAAATTGGCACCATGATAGTCTCCAAACTAAATGATGCAAGGTTCGGTATCAGATAAACTAGCTCCTAGATATTAGTTTCCTCATATTAAAGTAAAAGTATTGGATATATTGAATGACTAAAGTCTCTGTGCATGTAGAAAAACAGAAACAGAAAAAAGGGGAAATTTGAGTTTTGCAGGAGGAAGGAACAATCTGAGGTTGAATATTAATATCCTAACGTGCATTGTGTAATCATACTCAGTTCCCTCCCCGGCGCCCTTTAACCTGCTGCTGCATGGACAGCCTACATATTAACAACATGCTATGAACAATTATCCCTCCGTGGCGTGATGGGACTCTATCAGCTGATTGGGATAATATGAGCTGCCAGATCTTGTAGATTTTTATCCGTAGGGCTGATTGTGTTTGAACTTGCAGCATTAGGACTTCAAGCGAGGAGACAAAGTACAGCACAGCGACTGCTCCTTACATGAATCTGATCTGTAACACATGATGAAGTGGCAGCTTATTCTGAGTGCTGGTTCAGTCTGCCACCTGCTGGATTTTTTAAAGATTTTTTTTTTGGCCTTTTATGCCTTTATTGATAGGACAGCTGAAGATAGACAGGAAGCAGAGAGAGGGAGTGACACGCCGTCTGATGCGGGATTCGAACCGGGGCCAGCTGCAGCGAGGACTACAGCCTCTACACACGGGGCGGCCGCTTAACCCACTACACTACCGACCGCCCCCACCTGCTGGATTTTAAAAAATACTGCATTTTTTTATCCTTATATTCAAGAACTGAAACTTCTCTGCATCTTCTGACAAAGACAATTAAAGTAGCTGATGGAGATAAAAGTGAAGTGCAAAGACACTTCTGTGTCTGGGTGATGGTGGGAGAAACACTCACGCGCTGTTATCTTCAAAGGGGTACGTCCATTTACCGTCCACCCTACACTTGGGTCCAATAGCCAGACCGGCTGAGGCCACACTGGTGCAGTAGATCGCTCCAACCAGTCCGAAAGCAGAAGAGAACACAGAGTTCAACATCTGAAAGAGAGCATAGGTTTATATTATTATTTGCTATCTCAAGCATGTGAACTACTGGCATGCACAAGCCCTTAAATGTGGTTTCCTTTTTATCTTATCTGTCCTTGTTTTCTTGTCTTACATGGTCTACGGCACGCTTTGAGGATTTTATTAAGACCAGTGACTGCGCAGATATCAACCTGACGTGAGGTGATTTAAAACAGCCTGGCTGCAATGGTGGAAAGATCTAATGGAAATAATCTGATTGGAGATACAAGTGGTGTCTTTATTAAGTACAACAAAGTGGCAGGGACAGTGGAAGTGCTGCTGCTTTATTAATATTTTAAAGGGCAAGATGACAGATGAGGTTTTTTGGCTCAAGAAATACAAGATTCATAGTCTCATGAGGTCCACTAACAAGTTTCATTCAGGGCTTTCTACCACATTTCACGATCTTCCTCATCAGAGATCCTCAGGGTGACTGTCGGAAGACCCTGAAATGTGGTTGAAAGGCTCTGGAATAACAAGTAAGTGGAAGATTTTCAAGTTGGAGAAGAAACCTTCACGCTAAACGCAAACAAATACGAAAACTATACTTTATTAATCGAATATCAATGAGAAGAACTTCAAATTAACAAAATAAAACGCACAAATTAAAGGCTGCCTTTCTTTGTTGATTGGCGACAACGAGTCGATTAGCAGTTTAGTTCCTGATACTTAAAGAGAAGTGAGTATTTCACACGCTGTTACGGAGATTTTTGGTTCTCTAAAAACACTTAATAATTGCTTTGAATGGTAATTCAAAGTACAGTAAATGTAATCTGATAATAACCATATATGGTGGTGTATTGCTGATTATTATTGGTCTGTTCTTCCCTCTTTGGTATGACATCGCCCTGCCCTCTGCCTTTTACAGCCCGTCACTATCAGCCCTGTCTCTACACTGACGCATTGATGTAAATGTCCTAAATGACTTTGCTCACCCGGCAACGGTTACCACAGCAACCTGTTCCGCAGCAACCCTTGCCCCCGGCCCTGATAGCCGAGCAGCTCGGGCACAGCATCTGAAACAGAGAATGTTTTTGTCATTAGTCAAGGAAGACGTCACAAGAGACGTGTCATGTTTTTTTAAAATACGAGTCAGAGTTTGTCAAAGAATTTAAAAAGTAGGGAAGGTGTGTGTGTGTGTTTAAGCTATGCACACACACGTCTGCTTTTACAATTTGCTTTTAAATGTGTGTTTTCTTATCTCTCAAATCAAATATTTGAGGATCCTGAATCGAGTTTTACTCTCTCATCCCAGCAGGCAATGACATCCACACAGTTACAGATGGAAAAAGGAGAGAAATCTAACTTCCTGCTCGCTGTTCCAAACTGTAATATCACAGCGATTACGGGACTTTTACAAGACTCAAAGGTCTCTCTGATCCATTTATGAGTTTGCATGTTTGTCAAGAATTTATTGTCTTGGAAATAATCAGATGTGCTGTGTGTGAGGAGGAACAGGAAATCATACAGTGTCGTAATCTCTGAAATCAATAGTGTCATAAAAAGTTTCCATGAAAGTCTACCTTAAAATATATATATATAGACTTTACACATATTCTGTTTGTACTTTACTCAGTTCAAGGCAGCAATACAAGGTAAAAGAAACACACTACATTATATTACAAGTAAGTCTTGTACTGTAAATGGTATTTAAGGAAAATAAAGTCAGATTATCAGCAAACTAGACCAAAAATATCAAAAGTTAAATGACCCATGAAGGAAATTGAGGTCATGTTTATAATAATGTAATAAATAAATAATACTAAATTACAAGTACTGCAGAATTATACTGTTATATTATCTATTATCTATTTGTTTCAAAGGCGTATTGTACGTTGACTCATGTTTCTCTGTAATTTAGCATGACATATTTTTTTGACTAGAATTTAAAGTAAAGTTTTGTCAGTTTGGACTTTGATTGACAGCTTAATTCTCCTATAAAATGGGAAAGGTACAGTTGGTACCTGGGTATCAAATATTTATAGCTCACGAGAAGTGAAAGGTAAGGCATCTGAATAGAAATGACTGTAAACAAACCAAAATTAGAATAATTTGACAAAATTATACCAGCAGGCAATTTGATTTTTACAAGTTTACACAGAGCGGAGTTAATGACCCCTAAAAAAACCAATAAAACAAACAGTAAAACATCAAACCAGACTTATAGAAGTATACTGAGTTACTCACAAAGAGGCCTCCTCCGATGAACCCCCCCATGAGCCAGACCTGGAGGGAGATCTGATCATTGTCCAGGTTCTTCCCGTCGGGGAAGAACAGCAGCAGGTTTGCGATCATGCAGATGAACGCTGAAGGCAGCAGGATCAGGCCCACCACACGGGCACATTGTCCTGTACAACACATGTTTGTTTTTTTTACCTTCTTTTTTTTTAAATTATTCCCCTATTTGCTGCTGCCTCTGCTGCCTCTCTTTCTCTTCTGTCGCTACAACTTTTCCTCTGTTTAAGTCAGAAGGAAGTTAGTGGAAAAAGTGGGCGATGCAAAAAAAAAAGAAGAAGGGAGGTGTATGAGTGAGTACCTCACCCCTCTCTCACGGTGAAAGTCAAACACAGTGACAGTTAGAGCAGGAAGGAGCGAGGGAACAAAGGCCAAGTATTGGTGTGGCTGCCTGTAATCTGATTTCAGACCTGTGTATCTCAGATAAAAATGAAAATCGTGAGGTCTGTTCTGCTCTTCTACACGTACAACAAGGTGAAAACGCAGGATAATCATTAAACCTAAACAAATGTAAAAGCACAGGATGGATGGAGCTATCAGAGTGTGTGTGTGTGTGTGTGTGTGTGTGTGTGTGTGTGTGTGTGTGTGTGTGTGTGTGTGTGTGTGTGTGCGCGTGTGTGTGTGTTTGTTTAGAGGGCTTCATGTGCAGTTGGACGCCCTTTGATACCTGCTCATGATTACAACAGGCTGTTTGTTCTATTTATGGACTAATGCAAACGCAAGCCATCGTTCTACCTAATAAAAGCTCAGAATCTAAGTCTTTATGATATTACTTACAGAGACTCAACTGTTCCCACCATAAGAAAACAATAACACCTTAGATATGAGGAGTATGTAAACAATCTGCCGGAATGCATTAATAATTTATGTTAGGATAAACGTGGGATCAAAAAAAAGTGTTTTTTAATGTTTTTTAAATGGGGCACGTTTTGTCCCTGGGAACTATTTAGGATGCATTTTTGTTGCTGAGCCATTTTAGGCTTAATTAAGTACAGAGATGACAATTCTAAAAAAATTAAAATTGAATATCAAATTTTGCCAAATTTTAGCAATCTTTTTTCAGCACAGCCACATTTCTTAAAAAATAAACAAAGCAAATGGCACGAATGGTCCCCAGTATGGCCCAAGTAGTGTTGTCATTCTGTGTATTTTTGATCCCAACCAAACTATGCTGCAACAAACGTATTAGTTATTAATTTTTGTATTTGCTTTACATCGGCACGGAGCAGCAGGACACAAGTTGCAGGTTTCTGGATATCAAAAAAGCGTGTTATTTATTTATCTAAATACTTTTGTGAGCGACACAACACAGCAAACTAACTCAATTACATGACATGAGGTGTGCATATACCACAAACAAAAAGGCTCTCTTCCCATATTTACATCTGCAGCCATGTCGTGTTATGTTTAGTTTACTCAACAATAGCTGGATCATAGACAACTACCGAAGCCCCCCCAAACCATTTAGGATCCCTGAACGTCTCAGATTCAGTGTTTGGAAATTAGGTTTTAGCAGGTTTGTCTGGTTCAAGCATTATATACACTTAGGATGGGGGCCTTAATGTGGTTCCTGCATGTTTTCCTCTTAAAGCCCTGTCTTGTGGAGTTTGGGGAAAATTCAATGAGTGTACACTTTGCACTTCACCTCCAAGTCCACAGACCTAAAGTTTGTGTACAAACTCTAAAATCCATTCTCAACTTATTCATTTAGGGGACATTAGTCCTTTTAAATGCTTTCGTTTTACAGATTTGGTAAATAAAAAAACTAAAGTTATTTTACTTTCACTTTCTTTGCATAGTTTGAATGACATGAAGTGCCATCCTACGTAATAACAGGCCCGTCCTGTTCATTGTTGACCACAGCATCAAAACATCAGCTTGTAGAAATCCCCAGTTGTTCCTGTAAGTGTCTCAAACACTCAAGTCATTTGACAAAGCGCTGAGGGAGAGGAAGATTTCTAATCTACAATGGCAGGCAAGTGTGTTCTCGATAAAACTTTAAACTATGTGATGATGATGTTTGCAACCTGTGTCAAGTAAAGCGAACTATTACTTAAAAAATATGCTGGTCTCTCAAATATGGAGTAAAACAATGTCATAGTTTAGTTTAGTCATTTGTCATCTTTAAACAATATTGATCTGGACTGGATTTCTTTGATCTATTTGAATGTACCTGTACTCTGAAAGAGCCGTGCACACTTCATATATTTAATCACAGAGACTTGTGTAAAACATTAAAATTCCAATAAACGGTCAATTTTTTTAGACTTGCCAACCAAAACACGAGACTAACCAAGGTTTGGCAGAAACTGTCACCATCACTTTCACTTCCGCATTGAGTATGAAAACAATATTACAAACATAACAATAAGTATCTATATATTTTTATATTTATATATTAACTTCTTAAACAATTTAAATCAATGGATGCTTTTAGTTATGGCAATGGCTTCATGGCTCTGGGGGTGTAAATGTCAGTTGTCAATCACTTCTTGACAAAGTTGGATGAGATTTTGTGTTGACTTTCATGATCCCCAGAGGATGAATCCTACTGACTTCAGTGAAACCCCAACTTAACCCGTAGCAGGACCATGAGGTTGGCTCAGAGTGAACTATCTTGAAAACTTTTGGATGGATTGTCTTGATAGATATTTAAGCTCCCCAGGGGTTAGATCCTCTTTTCAACTTTTCCTCTAGCACGACCATCAAAGGTTTCACTTCTGCTGTGAAATATTTTGACATCTAATTAATGGATGGCACAAATGTTTGGACAGACGATCATAAACTTGAGAGAAAGGATTGTGATCACTTTTATTTATGGCGCTTTATTCTAAAACAGGTTCAATAAAACATTAAAAATGTGTTCTGTCAGTGGTATATTTATTATTTCTAAAAAAAAGGACATTATGTCATCAAGTGTATAAACTGTGAAAGTATTACCACTCTTTAGCCCCATCTACAGATCGCCCAGTGACAGTAACTCTGGGTGCCGTATGGCAGTTTCAAGTGGAGCAGCCACCACCCAGACTACGAAGACTATCAGGTGAGTATGACTTTGTATAGAACTTTTTTTTTTATGTAAAAAGGTTATGCATGACTCCAAATATGCTTTAAATCTCACATTACCTACAGTATGTGAATCTGACTTTTTTTTAAAAATCCCTCTAGTTGCAACCACAGTAATATGGGCTGTTGTGATTCTGACGCGAGCCATCTTTGGTCTGTATGCTCTTTCTTCAGCATGTTTTTTACTGTAGTGTCACTCAACAGACCTCAGTTTTGTAACCACACATTGCTCTGGTCACCATCTATCTACAGGTTATGTGTATTTCAAGGACTGCCCTCAGCAACCAAACATTCCCAACTTCCTGTTAGGTCTGGCTTTGGTACACCTGCTCATGTTACAATGTGTGACACTCCCGTGTGAGAGCCAGCCACGGGAGCAGCCAAAGGGTTTCAAAGCCTGCCTATTGATATTAATGTGTGTTTTTAGCTTCATATGGATTGTGGCAGGTGAGCATGAAAACATCACAGATGTAATTTTCACTTTTGAACAGCCTGTAATCAAACAAAAACTGAATATTTTTGTCTTGTGCACCTACAGGGGACGTGTGGGTCTTCTCAGTCTATCAGCCCAACTATGATGCTACAGCAGCTGATGGTCTTTACTGCAACAAGACTCTGTACACATTCGCTTTGTGGAACGCAGTCTGGGAGACTTTTTCACTTTTTGTCGTTTTGGGCAAATTCTGCAAAGGATTGATGCTTTATGTGATCACGACTCCTGTACCAGCAAACCAACACTTTTATGGGAGAGTATGAGGCATGGGTTTAGGTTTTCATGAGGATGTATCTTTAAGTTTTTCCTATTTGGCTGGGAAATTCTTGTTTCCTCAAACCCAAAGTTTGTGTACAAAAAAAGCAACATTTACCATCTAAAATCCAATCCAGTCTTTGGTTCTTTTAAATGCTTCAGTTCTAGAGATTCAGTAAATAAAAGTTATTTAACTTTGACTTTCTTTGCATAGTTTGCATAACAGGCCCGTCCTGTTGGCTACAGCAGTTATCCCTGTAATTGTTCGTGCACTAGTTAAGTCATTTGACTGAAGGTTCGCTGAAGATCTGAAATGGCAGGCAAGTGTGTTCTCATTAAAACTTTAAACTATGTGATATGTTTTAACTGTAAGTTTTGTTTTGTAATTTGTCATCTTTAAACAATATTGATCTGGGCTGGATTTATTTCATCTATTTGTATGTATTTGACTCTGAAAGAGCCGTGCACACGTCCTATATTTAATCACAGAGACTTGTGTAAAACCTAAAATTCCAATAAATGGTAAAATATTTTGTAACATTGATATTTAATAGCTACAACATGTGGACAATCTAGACGTCCATTAAATTCTCTTTTCTTTCTTTTTTGTTTCCTCCTCATTTTTGTATTTACGTTTCAAGATATATTTTATCATTTTTAAATTTCATACAACGTCTTAATTGAAACAATTTAAATCCAAGGATGCTTGTAGTTACGGGTCGTGGCTTCACGGCTCTGTTTGTGTCAGCTTTAAAAAAAAGTTGTAACAACATTATTTTGTCCCAACTTTGTAGTTTTTTAATAATATTTAAATAAAGAATACTAGTTTACATTGTACAATATAGCACCAGCATAGTTACATGATGGTATAATAAGGATCAAAAGAAAAAAGCAAAATTTAAACTTAGATTTGACAGACTTAATCTTACATATAGAGAAAGTTCTAGTTATAGCTGTTGTGACAGGTTATTGGTTGAAAATATCTGCATGAATATTCATTATAGATAGTAATTAACTTAAGAGACTTAAAATAATAATTAACTTTAATGAAAAACAGCTCAAATGATGGTTGATGGATCTTGAAATTTACACTTATGGATGTAAAATTTCCCTAATAAAATACAGAGGTTGACAAAAATACATAGTTTATTTTCTTTGTATTCAAAATAAGTAATAATTCTATAAATAAATTCAAATAAAATAAATAATAATTTTGCCGTTATGACGTCACGCAGAGGTGCACCAATCAGGTTATGAGGCGGTTTTAATTTTGGTCAACGGTTCAATGTCCACTTTTTTTTTCTCGCGAGAAAAAGTCTTATGACAAAAGTCAGATCTGGTCGCAAACATGTCAAAGTGATCGATGACGCTCCCCTCCAGCAGCCAATAACGTGAGGGTAAACAATACGCGCTGTCCAGAATAGTCTTCTGCAATGACAGGCAAGTCCACCTCTCTGTGTCACACTCTGTCCAAGCCTCTAGCACTTTCCTCATTACAAACCTTTTTTTCCTTTAAATTCATGTCTCATTACAAACGCTGTCTATTCTTTGTTTTTGTTTGTTTGTTTGTTTGTTCACTCTTTGTGTGTTACCCGCAGATATAGTCAAAGAGCTGGTTTCAAAGTGCCTGCAGGCCCGGGACATGGCATACTGTCCATACAGCCGGTTCCCTGTCGGTGCTGCCATCTTAACAGCAGATGGCGCTATAATTACAGGTAACAACCCAACAGGTGACTTCTCTTCTTCTACTTCTTCTTCATTAACTGAGAGATGGAAGTGCAACTTTACTGTGTTCTACTTTATACTGAAATACTACATTTTTTAACTTACACTTTGCTGATTATAACGTTCATTAATAAATATGTGGCGTTAAACAATCAGCACTTTATTAAATATTGTTAAAATGAGCTCCACTTAAGCCGGCTGCAACAGTAAAACTCCGCTCATATGTTAATATGTGTTGTAATAACGCTGTGATAACAAAGTGTTTCCATTTTGACATAAATTACTGTAAGTAGGTGAACACACACAGGTGATATCAGTGTGATTAATTAAGATTCCTTAATTAGTATTATTGGAAACACCTGTCTTGACTGTTTCATGTCTATACTTCTACTTTTTCTGACATTTCAGTATCTTTACTTAATGAAATGACATAAAAAACAGGGTTCCCACGGGTGCTTGAATTCCTTGAAAATGCTTGAATATCAATTCAGTGTTTTCAAGGTTGTGAAAATGCTTGAATTTTTTGTGAAGTGCTTGAAATTTCACAATTAGTTAAAAATCAAAACAGTCAATTTACCACCATATGAAATAATGCTAATTAGACCCATATTATTATGCCATACAGTGGCACCGCTGCGCTTCCCATGACCATCATGGCAAACACAACTAGTAGGCTACCTATTTAAAGGTGCTGGAAAAATGGAAAAACTGGTGCTTGGAGGTGCTTGAAAAGTGCTTGAATTTGTTCATGAAAAAGGTGTGGGAACCCTGAAAAAAGTTATATTTCTAAAGCACACACTATATTTTTCTACTTTTTTTTAGTACAAGTTAATTTCCCAGTGGTGGGATGAATAAAGTATATCTAATCTTATATCTCTGTGCATATATTCTATATAATCATAACTGTATTACATGTTGTCATCTGCAGATACAAGATATTTCACCAAGCCACCCAATTTTCTATGTTTTTAAATTTTTATATCTTCGTCCTTGTAACTTTCGTCACAGCACATGGTCTTATCCGTCAATTTGTACACAGTACATGCTCCTAATTATTAATATTCTGCTGTTCTTTTATCTTAGCTTAGCTGAGGTGAATTATGAATTATTGAATATATTGTTTTTAGTTGAAAAAATCTCCACCTCAACCGGCTATGGTATTATAATGTTGTTGCTTATACACACATGCATCAGTATTAATACATAAATAATGTCAAATATAGCAATATAACACTGAGAGGTGCTGTTCTTCCTTTTCATACTTCAAGAAAGAAGTGGTTCATTAGGACAAAATCAAGGACAATCATGTAAACAAGTCATAAAGTTCAAACCTTGTGTTTTCAGGCTGTAACGTGGAAAACGCCTCGTACGGTCTGACAGTGTGTGCTGAGCGGACAGCCATCCAGAGGGCCGTGGTGGAGGGACACAGGCAGTTCACTGCCATCGCTGTGACATGGTGACACACTAGGAATAACGACATTAAGAGTTACAGATAGCGCATATTCCCGTTCGTTTATCTTCTCTCCCTCTATTCCGTGCAGTGACATTAAAGACCACTTTGTTGGGCCGTGTGGAGCGTGTCGGCAGGTTCTCATGGAGGTGAGACGGCGCTTTTATGACCGGCACGAACATTACGCTGTGATCAGAAAGTAATACACTGCAAACGAGCTGTAATTCTATTATTCTGTCCTGAAACACAGCTTTCTAAACACGGTAAAACTAAGTCAAAGTGTGTTTAAAACAGGTTGAATTCATGTAGTTGGTGTAAAACACCAGAAAACATTAACAACACCCGTATCTCCTTATTACCCATATCTGGGTATTGCAGGAGCCACTGTATTTTACAGGCACGTTAAACATTAATAATAATAACCTAATGCAGTAAAAGGTTGTAGCTTCCTCATGAAGTAGAGCAGCATCGTTCGGTAAATTGATTAGAAGTTGGAGTGAATTAGAAGGTTGAATTCAGCTATTTCAATAGCAAACTTTAATTTTTTATTCTTAAAATCATGATTAGGACATAAAAATCTATCATTCAGCTCGTTGGCTTTAGAGCACACCTATGAGGAAATAATGTAAAAAGTACAAAAAACACAAAACAAAACATAACATAAGACTTGTATTCTGTATTCTGCAGTCAGGGTCATAGCTATAGATCACTGAGGTCATGACCTCTGTGGTTTTTCCAGAGAATTTGGCAGGTTGAGCAACACGTGTGGCGTGACACAGTATTTTTAGACTCACCATTAAACTGCAAATTTGGCCCTTTTTTCCATTTTTTAATTGTTTTTATACATATACAGGAGTTCATACAGCTCACACCCAGTAGTACATGGTACTGTATTATTGACGTAACACTTTAATACAACAGTTTACATTGTTATCACTAAAATTATACATTATACATGATGTTGATGCTGATGTTTAAACCTATTTCATCATGAATCTTAGTTGTACTATATGAAACCCACTTTCTTTCTCTGGGTGGGTCCATAACAAGCCATTTTCTCGTGATGGCCTACTAGCTGTGAACTTTGTTATCTTATCTTCCTTCAGCACCACATCTGTTATATTGCCCAGGTATAGAATCATTTTCTTGGGAACTCCATACCATAATACCTCATTCAACTCTAACAACGCAAAAAAATGCAAAATTAGAATTTGAAGTAATAAAAATGTGAATTGTTTGTGACTTTTTGGGTGCTATGACTCTATGTCTATGTGTGTGTGTCTCTCTCTCTCACCAGTTTGGATCAGACTGGACTGTATACTTAACCAAGCCGGATGGATCTTACAAACAGACCAGCCTCAGTGAACTGTTGCCTCTCGCTTTTTCCCCAGCGCACCTCGCAAAGAAGTGATGAAGCCCCAGCAGCATCCTTAGACACCACTGTTTAGTACTCTGTTACTTTCTAACTGCAATGTCTTTTTGCTCTGGCAACACTGCAAATGAGATAAACAATAAAACTCACCACCCGCCCCAACATGTGTGAGTAATATTAGATACTCTATTGATCTCAAGGGAAATTCAAGCATCCCATAATTTAAATTTAAATATTTAAAACATTTAGACATGTGACAGAATAAAACAAAAAATATTTTGAGTAAACTGCAAGCATTTATATGCAATAAAAAAAGCAACTTTTGAACTACTACTATTACTATTTATATATTATTGATAAATGATCCCATTATGCATGAACGCTTTACCAATCATAAACACATATAGGCTAATAACTCTAAGTAACTATTATTATTATTATTATTACTATTATTGTTGTTGTTATTATTATCATTATTATTATTATTGTTTATATAATCATTCATATTATTATTGTTATTATTATATTATCATTATTATTTGTTTTATTATTATGTTATTATTATTATGTATTATTAATATTGTTATTATTATCATCACCTTTTAATTATTAAATATTATTATTATTACAATTTATTATGATCATTATTATTATTATTATTTATTGTTATTATTATTATTATTTATTTTTGTTGTTGTTATTATTAGTATTATTATTTGTTGTTGTTGTTGTTATTATTATTGTTATTATCATGATGACGTAACGGAGACGTTACTGGAAATTCTAACGATGACGTAGTTGGAAAGTCGACATCATGTGACATAAAGTGGGCGTGTCCTAGCTCAGTTTCCGGAAACATGGAGGCAGTTCTGAGCGACGTCGTAGCTCCTGAAGATCTTTTAGTGAGTTTCTTTCTTCTTTAACCTTTTTAATTCATAAAACACTCACACGGTGACACACCACAGACACTCTCTGTGTTTGTACGAGGCGTGTTCAGTCGGTCAGTGTTTACACTTCGGGAAAAAAAAAGCGACGTGTCGGACTTTGTTGCGTCACCTGGCAGCTAAATGCTAACGGTGATGTTTGTGTTTAAACTGTGTCGTTGTAATTTAATTAATTTAATCAAAAGAGTCACTCTAATAACACAGCAGGGATTATATGAAGCTCAGAGGTTTCATATGAAGTGAGACAGTGAGATTACATGAAGTGTAACATCAGCAAAGTGACTCGTGTTACATAAATTCATGTTTCTCTGGATGTTTCTCTGAATGTTTCTGTTTCTCTGAATGTTTCTGTTTCTCTGAATGTTTCTCTGAATGTTTATGTTTCTGTGAATGTTTCTGTTTCTCTGAATGTTTCTCTGAATGTTTCGTTTTCTCTGAATGTTTCTGTGAATGTTTCTGTTTCTCTGAATGTTTCTCTGAATGTTTCGTTTTCTCTGAATGTTTCTGTGAATGTTTCTGTTTCTCTGAATGGTTCTCTGAATGTTTCTGTTTCTCTGAATGTTTCTTTTAATGTTTCTGTTTCTCTAAATGTTTCTCTGAATGTTTCTGTTTCTCTGAATGTTGTTCTGAATGTTTCTGTTTCTCTGAATGTTTCTTTTAATGTTTCTGTTTCTCTAAATGTTTCTCTGAATGTTTCTGTTTCTCTGAATGTTGTTCTGAATGTTTCTGTTTCTCTGAATGTTTCTTTTAATGTTTCTGTTTCTCTAAATGTTTCTCTGAATGTTTCTGTTTCTCTGAATGTTGTTCTGAATGTTTCTGTTTGTTTGTTTTCTGACAGAAATTTGAGAAGAAATACAAAAGTGAGCTGGCGAAGGGAGCCGTCTCCAAAGAGACAAAGTTTGAGTATGCGTGGTGTCTGATCAGGAGCAAATACACAGCGGACATCAAGAAGGGGATCGCATTGCTGGAGGGTCAGTTTGTAATTATAATAACAATAATACATTTTATTTCATAGGCGCCTTTCTGTCACCGTACAATAAATGAGAGTAGACAGCAAATTACAAAAACAAACAAAAAGAACCTTAAAAGTATCAAATTACAAGAATACGACATTAAAAACAGGTTAAAATAATAAATAAAATAATATTTTAAACAGGAAAGGTTTTCCTGTTACCACATTCAAAGCTGCTATCTATCTATCACCTTTTAAAAACAGAGTTTACAGACAAACAGGATAAATAGCAAAAGAGAACCAAACAAAGCAGGAAAAAAAAGATTTAAGAAGATGCTGATGGCAATAACAAAATAAATCATATATCAATAATACAACAAATAATTGTATAATAAACAATAGTAATAGATGAAACACAGACAGAGACATCTATATACAACCACACCACTTAATTAAAAAGACGCCATCACATGAAAGCAAGTCTATAAATGTGTTTTAAGAAGTAATTTAAAAGAATCTGCCTCGTGTCCTCAGGCAGGGGCCCTGATGGCAAAAGCACCTTTTTTACTTTCGAGCCTTAACTTTGGAACAGCCAGAAGGGCTCGACCCAAAGAGGTGTCAGCATGTCTGTGACATAACAGGGAGCCAGACACTGCCGAGCTTTAAGGGTGATCAGTAAAAAAAAAAGGAAGCCAGTGAGGTGAAGCTAAAATCCATGTAATGTGCTGCGAGCGGTAAAAAAAACAGATGACAGTTCCTGACATTACTGCATAATATGATCGAACATTTCTGATAAATTATTGTGACATTTTATAGTTATAAATAAACTTGTGTAAAGATTAAACTGTGAATCACCCTAAACATGTGACTATGATTCCTTCTTTCAGACCAGCTGTCATATATAGTTCTATTACTGTGAGAATGTAGTTAGTATCAGTACAAATATTGTGTTACTCAGAAAATACGACAGCTTTGCTGTAGTGCAGATGGATTTTATGAAATGAACAGTTTGAATAAATGTCTGTTTTTTCTTGTTTCTTGTCTTAGAACTTGTTCAGAAATCGTCAAAGGACGACTCCCGGGACTTCCTCTTCTACCTTGCAGTGGCCAACTACAGACTCAAAGTGAGTCGAGGCGTTCCTGTTCATGTCTTAAATACTTTATTGTGACACACGGTAAACGTATGCAGCAGACTTAAAGAAAGCATCGATAAGAAGAAGAAAACAACAAAAAAACAGCACATCGTGATAATATTGACCTGGTTATTGGTCATCATATATAATCTTCCTCGTCTCTTTTCTTTCTAGGAATATGAGAGAGCCCTGAAGTACATCCGAACTCTCCTAAGGAACGAGCCGGGCAACAAGCAGGCCCTGGAGCTGGAGAAACTCATAGACAAGGCTTTGAAGAAAGGTCAGTCACAATACAACAACATAATATGATCTGTTACTTTTGTTTGTGAATCCACAATCCTGACATCCGCCTGTTGTCGTCGTCGTCTAGATGGCTTGGTCGGCATGGCGATCGTCGGGGGAATCGGCCTCGGCGTGGCCGGTTTAGCGGGCCTCATCGGGTTGGCCGTGGCAAAGGGAGCTGCTAAATCCTAACCCGGACACGGGACGACGCGTCTTCATTTTGCTGGACTGATACACTGACCCTTTCCCCGCATAAAAAAACAAAATAAAACGTTATGAAGAAAAGCTCGAGGGATGTAACAGCTTGAAGTTTGAAGTTGAATATTTACTGCAGCACGTTAAAAGGGTGAATAACCTGTTTTCATATTTTAACAGGGTTGAGACTCACCATACATACGACATCACTTAGTTGTTTCACACACCATAGCATGGCACTTTCTTATTATTTGTGTAAATAAATTAGAATAATCGAGATTACAACTCAGTTTTCTTAGTTTGTATGCGCCTCAGCCTAAAATTCCTAAGTTGACATTTATGTTTTGTTTAAAAAAAAAAGAAAAGAAAGTCTTTTATATAAGTGCAGTTGTGGGTCTGTAACTGTCTGTTCAATTATTTTTGACATAAAGAAATGCATTGTTAAGTGTTATTGGCGCAGGAGAACGTGTAGCAACGGCGATGTTTGTTTGTTTGTTTGCGGGCGAGGTTGCGGTGACTCTGAAGTCCAGCTGCTGCAGTGGAGGCAAAGAGCAGATGATTTATCCCGGACACAAGGTTTCTTTTTATTTGTTCCTAATAACCATTTGCCATGAATTAAATAATTACCTTTTTGCCATTTAAATGCATTTCCTTAACATATACCTGCACTGCGTTTAATGGGTTGTGTTTTCCATCTTGTTAAATAAAATGATTTTGAACTGAGAGGTTTGTGTTGTCATACACACATGTATGCGTCTCCTGTGAGATCTTTGAGAACAATTTCAACAGTCCTCATTGACAATTCTTCTCTGAAATCAGATGGTTTTGTACATTGTAATCCGACTTTTGAACTAAAAACAGCTGGAATTAAAGACCTGCAATAAACTAATGTTAAAAAATATATATGATCATTTCATATATTATTGTTGTGACTAATTAAATATATACTTTGGGTCTCCATATTCTAATATGAGAAACTTATCTTTGGTTAGTTGCTCCAGATCCGGTAACATACATATTATTTAAGAGTAAGAACTTAATGTGCCTAACCTATCATCTGACATGATAAAAAAGATATTACAAGTACATCTGATTACGAAATACCCGGTAATTTTCCATGTGTGTAAACCGGAAACTATTATCACGGTCATTTTAAAAGAAACCTTTTTGTTGATGGGGCAAAGTCTAGCCTATAATTCAATTCTTATCGCCGCCGTTTATCAACTCTCTTATTACATTTACAATGAGGATTTAGTGGAAACTTTCTCTATCGTGTAATCATTATCCTGCGGAGTCTTTAGCAGTAAGACGTGTATACGTGTTATGTGAGGCCTAGTTCATTCGTGTCGATCGTCCTCATTTGCCTTATGCATTATTTGAATTTGTACTTGTTTATATATTTATCTTCATTTTGCATATTATATTGTGGCTAAACTATCCCTTCACGCCTATTCTTATATACATACATGAATCGGTGTTATGTGCATGCCATATAAGCTACTGGTTTCCTAAATCTACCTCATGATCAATACAGTATCTATCTGTCTATCTGTAACATCTTGACCCCCGGGGAGATTGAAGTTGCTGTTTAACAGCAGGAAGGCTTATGGGGGCTATCACTCGTGTGTGGTGTTATCAGCCTCAGGCTACTCATTAACCTAACTGACAGGACCGAAACTGCCCAGGGACAGACGTATCAGTGAAAACAATAATGTTTGGTGTGAACGACGTGATGAGTGGGTGAAGGAAAACAGAGAAGCAGACATTATGGAGGTGGACGTCCTCAAAAAGTCTAATATCCAAACAGAGGAGCGGATTATAAACTTAATCACTAACCAAAGCTGGACTTGTCTTCAGTGCAGTTTAAACACACTTTAGCATCAATGATTCATCAACGCCGGTGTAATTGAGATCAGGTTGAGTGAGTTTCAGTCACGAGGGCCAATGTTCATTGAGTATGCACTGCTTTGGTCGCACGGCTGAGAGATATTAATGTGTAATGACCATAAAGAAAGGGAATATGTCTGGGAACATTGTGCGTTGGTTAAATTGCACCCTGTATACATGTCATCACACAGCAGTTTGAAGTTACTGTATAATCCAGGAGGACATCGGTTTATTGTCTGACACTTTATATTGCTGCAGGCACTAAGACGGACAATAAAATTGGATTATTGTCACATTTTTATGTGCAGTTAATGTGTAATACATAAAAGTAAGCACCTCAGCCTGAAGAAATATGTAGGAAAGACTTTAAGAGATCTTATTTCTGGACACTATTTTCATATTTGTTAGTCTTCTGGATTCGAGATGATATGCTTCTGCAGGGTCCAAATGATTTCAGACATGTCACTGTTGACTATAATGTCATATGATTGTCATAACATTTCTTTATTTGTCTTGAAAAATGTTCCCCTGAAAACTTAAATTGAAAGGTTTTACTGGATGACATTATTCGTGACTAATCCAGCAAAGTTAAAGTTTGGAGAAAAAGCATCGGTCATTATTTATTAGTTCAACACTCTCACTTTAAACTCTGTACACTGTTTTATCAGATGGTCTCTGGGTGTGGTTTAACCAGATTTAACTAGCAGCACACTGTATCAAACTCGGATGCAATTTTCGTGACGTCAACCCAGGTTCTGAAGAGCCGCCGTGAAGCTCAGAGTGTGGTAGAAATCTTGGCAGGGTGCTTAAACAACCTGTGACGATAATATAAATTGAACTGGTGAGTTATGTAACCCTCAGTACAGTTGTCATGAACAAGGAAATTAGTTTTGCATCCACTGGCTCCTTTCGATGTGAAGCAGATGCAGCAGCTCTATTCCGGATGTCGGAGCTCCTTACCCTATCTCTGAGGCTGAGCCCAGCCAACCAGTGGAGGACTCTTCTTTCAGCTGCTTGTATCTCATTATTTTTGGTAACTACCCAAAGCTTGTGACCATGGGTGAGGGTTGTAACGTAGATGGACTGGAAAATTGAGATAACGGTCCAGTACAATCCATCGCGTCCATCGCACGCTTCATTTTCCCATAACCACTTACAAGACTCCAAGACTGAACTCCTACGCTTGGTGCAGCAACTTGCAATCTGGAGGGAGCGCTCCACTGTTTTCTGACACGAGAACCATGGCCTCAGATTTGGAGGTGCTGACTCTCATCCTGGCTGCTTCACACTCACGCTACAAATCGCCCCAGTGAGCGCTGAAGGTCACGGTCTGATGAAGCCAACAGAACCACATCATCTGCAAAAAAGCAGAGGTACAATCCTGAGAACACCCCCTCCTCATCCTGGCTGAGCCCTGAGATCCCGTCTATAAATATCACAAACAGAATCGCAGACAAGGGGCATTCTTAGCGGAGTCCAACTCCCACCAAGAACGTATTTGACTTTGTACCAACAACACGGATGCAACTTGTTATTCAAGGACCATATGACTTGTTGCAACTGCCCCAGTACCCCATGCCCCCTCAGTGTCCCCAACAGGAGTCCCTGAGGAACGCCTTTAAATGAAAAGGCAGTAATATTTTAAGTTAAAACTTTCTCGTCATATCTATATCTTTTAAAACAGCGACTTCAAAGATGTCAAAGACGCACAGACATCTTCTTAAACTGTATTTCTCTGTTCTGTGCCGTCTTCCCTGTTGTCCGTCCTCCTCACGTGCTCATCCCACCTAACTTTAACGAGTTTTCCCTGGAAAGCACGTGTTACGGGCTCTCCTTCCAGGTATTCAAAAAAAATCACATAAACCTTTGTTTTCGCAGACACAAGTCATTCGGGACTTTTGAATCTGTAATATAACATAAACTCATCAGCAAACCTCTCTGCAAGCCAAGTGAGCTGTAAACATGGGCTATGCAAACAGCTCAGCCATAAAACGAGGCGTTTTTATTTTTTAATTTATGGCAGGGCAGGATCCAGTTTTTGCGACGGGGGTTAGGTGGAAGTGAGGTGGATGAGTTAGGTTAGACCGACCTGTGTTTGAATGTCTACCTTTGTTTTGATAAACAGGCGATACATTGAAGGTCAGCGCCTTTTTTATCTTATATTTCATCGATATTTTTGAACAAATCTAAGACATCCATCCTGTAGGGGCATGAAACATCCTGCGGACACTCTCACAGTGATGATTCATTTAAAAGATGCACTTTGGACTTCTTCACAAAAGTGGAAAAAAAAGGCCAAATCAGCATTCCTGCTCGAGGGAGCGTTGCAGATCAAGCTCATATTCTTTTGGTTGTGCCCATCTGTGATATGATTTCTTTTTACCTTTTTGTACCTCGGAAATATTCCTAAATACCTCAGTAAAAAAAAGCAACACGCACCCTTTGACGTTCTTTATGGCCCCAAGTAAAACAAATACAATTAGGAAATGCTGGCAGCGGAGGGAGCCTCCTACCACCAACCTACTTATTAACATGATCAATTCTATTTGTAGGAAAAGAAAGAAAAGGACCTCCCAAGAAAAGGAAGTTACCTCTGCTGCAGGGTATAAGTTTATTATAGTTACCTGACTAAGAAATCACCACAATATCTCAGATTTTTGGTCTGAACCACCATGGTCGAGATGCAGAGAAGAACTTGTGAAATATTTACCTTGTTAGAATCACAAAGGAAGAAATTCAAACAGTGACGCCTAACCTATTTTTTACTGTGAAGATGTACATAACTAAGTCAACTTTTAAATGTGCATCAAGATAATTGCTCGGTGACTGAGATGACAGGGACTTTGTCAGCTGGTGTGAGCTCGACAAGCTTCACGAGATGATCGTAAACATCCCACTTCAGGGGTCGGACATTGAGGTGGTGGAGAGCTACAAATTCCTGAGTGTTCATCTCAACAATAAACTGGACAGGACTGATAATATTTTATATCGTGCCACTTTTACCTTTGGTACTTGTTTTGCACACTGTCTGTTGATACTTCTGTTTGTTCGTTGTGTTTTACCCTTTCTACTCTAATCCTGTAGTGTATATTGCACTTTGCCGCTGCTGTAACAAGTGAATTTCCGTTGTGGGATAAACAAAGTATAATCTAATCTAATCTAATTACAGTCTTTCATCACGCTATATGTACTGGCTTTTATTGTTGCCATGGAAAAATGTGGTCACACGTAATCAGCTTATTTGATAACTGCACAAGAGTAGTCCGTTAATGTTAATTCTTAGCAGTTTTCGCAAAAGTTTATTTCCGGCACACAATCTCTCTGTTGAGGGAAAAAGTACTGTTTTCAAAACTGAAACACAAAAAATAAACATAAATGTTTGCAGTTTGCATTTAATTAGATTACTTAATAGTTATTTATTTGAGTAATTCCTGTTGTCTGTTTCAAAATGTTCTTAATTAATTGGACGACCATTTCTGCGTCCGTGCAGATGATTTACAGGTTCGCTCCCTTCTAGAGAACCGACGAACAACTCGGATCGGGTTTATTGTTGGTAAACTGTGCGTCTATTTCTGGAACCATGTTCTTGACCTTTATACAAATGTGTTTGCCGGGCTCACATTTGCCTTTGTCTCTATAGGCTGCAAGGCTATGTCCGGAATGCAGGTTAAGATTTATCTTAATGTTATCTGTGTGTGAACTAGATGCCCTGGATTTGGCCATGCTGACCCAGCAGATCAGTGGGATAATTAATGAAGACATACAAACACAGGAACCATAGGATGAACCAGGTAACTTTAGACCTTTGTCATTTGCTCGTAGGTGTTACCTTTAGCTTCCTGGTAAAGCTGGTACCTTTCCAAAATGTTGCAAAACGCTGGGTGTGACGCTCAGCGATTGTGACCTTGTGTCTTATGGCCTTGAGATTTTTCAAACTCAAGCAATAAAACAACAAAGGTACAGTTGGCTTTATTTTAAACCTCTGTGTGCGATACAATAAATGTGAAGCTTGGAGTGTGATGACAGTGTATCAGTACGCTTGCAGAATCTTCATCCGAAAAACCTTTTCAGAAACTGCTAAAAATGTTGAATTCATCATATCATTTTCTAAAATCTGCTCATGAATCGTATCAAATGTGATCAATCGATCAGCCTTTTGGAATACATATGTAAATTGTAATAAACATACACAGTGCAGTGTCATAGGGAGAGACGGATGACCATTGGACCCTGAGCGTGAGCTGAAAAACACCTGTTCAGTTTCAGGGGTGTAAAATGAAAAAAAAAAAAAGAGAGAAGAAGATAGAGAGTGAGCTGAGGGGGAGGAGAGAAAGCAAGGCATATAAATCATTATGCATATCTGTTGAGCTTCACATTGCACAGCGACAGAGCAGACGCGCCAAACTCTCAGACACTCGCTGACTTTCTATCCCACTTAAATCAGAAGTTTATTGATTCTTTTTTTTTTTTTTTTAAGAAACTGAGATCTGGATTTGGACTTTTTCGGTTGACCTTTGGGCCGATCTGGGGTCATCATGGATCCAATTGTGGAAGTAGTGGCTTTGTTGTTAGGCTTCATTGGGTGGGTGATGGTGGGTGTCTGTCTGCCGAACCGTTACTGGAAGACGTCCACCGTCGACGGGAATGTCATCACCACGTCCACCATCTATGAAAACTTGTGGATGTCATGTGCGACTGACTCAACGGGGGTGCATAACTGCAGGGAGTTCCCCTCATTGCTTGCGTTGAGTGGTATGTTGACAAAAAAAATCATCTTTACTGTGTAAAAATTAGTTGTATTACATGGAAAAACTGATGCTTTGTCAGGAAAAAATATATAATGCAATAAAAAAAATGCATGTCAAAGGACAGTTTCAAGATTTTATGGGCCCTTGGACACTGAACTTTTGCTCTGGTGAACTTCATGACATGTTTACGGGCCAACATTAAATCCCACAACGCGTTTCGAGCAATGTTGATGATTTCAGTGTCTGTTTGTGTTTATTTCAACGTTGCGTTCAGGTTACATCCAAGCGTCTCGTGCCTTGATGATCACAGCGATAGTGTGTGGCACCTTTGGACTGGTGGCGGCCCTGATAGGAATACAGTGTTCGAAGGCTGGAGGGGAAAACTATGTTCTTAAAGGGAGGATTGCAGGGACCGCTGGGGTCCTTTTCCTAATTCAAGGTAACAAAGATAAGAAAAAATGCATTAAAAGGGTCTATTTCAGGAGTCCAAAGTTAAGATCATTCTCTCTCAATGTGCGCCTAATAGACTACCCTATAAAATAATAAACTGATAATAATAAGTGATTTATTGCACATTCCGATCAATAATCATAAATTTCCTCCTGGTTTTATGCAAGACTTTGGACCTCTGTGTAACTATCTAGCAGCTGTCCCTACTGCTTCCTCAATGATTAAAGAATATTTGTTCTTTTTCTATCACAAGGTATGTGCACAATGGTCGCAGTGTCCTGGTATGCCTTCAACATCACTCAGGATTTCTTTGACCTTTATTACGCCGGGACAAGGTAAGACGGTGGGAAGTTCTCGGTGGTGGAGACTAGAAGGCCTAACATGAGCGACGGCTGACTGAAACTCTGGTGTGTGTCGCAGGTATGAAATAGGAGAGGGGCTTTACATCGGCTGGTGCTCGGCTGTGCTCGCCATCGCCGGAGGAGCTTGTCTCACCTGCTCCTGCAAAATGGGCACGGAGGAAAAATAGTGAGTTCAGTTCCCTTTCTGTCTGCCAACATGGACATCAGTTCTTCTTGGATTTACTGTTAATTGGTTGCTTGTGACAATGTATGCATCACTTTAGAAACATTTGCATTGCTATCGACTAGATAAAGTCGCTTTTTAAAGTAAGGTAGTGAAATAAAATGTAAAAAATCTCTCTTATCTGGGGTTAAAGAAATGACCTATACATTCATATATCAATACGTTGATCAAACACTTCAGGCAAACAATTATTTAATAAATATTTTCTAATAGAATAATTCATATCTAAATACACGTTTAAAACTCAACACAGTACAGGTTAAAAATAAAGAAATACGCACATTACATAAGCAAATGTGCCAATGCCGTTTAAAAATTAAATTAATTGATTGATTTTTTTTACTGAATCTTTTACAGTTCAGTCACATATATTAAACATGCGATGAATATTTTGCTGTGGAGTACCTTAAAAACCTTGAAAAACTCTGGCGCCTTCTCATGGCAAAACTTCTCCTGTGGGATGCAACAAGAGCTCTAATTGGACATTATCACCTGAACTAGTTCATCTAAATGCCCTTATTTCCAATCTATGTGAAGTTATACTTATGCATTATTTTACTGGTGCAAAATACCTCTATTAAGTGTCGCAAGATAGATGAGGTCGTACCAAAGTGCTCTGGTTGGTCACTGGTTAGTCACAACCCTCTAACCCAGTCAGATTGTCTCATATGTTTTAGATAAATAAATAAATAATAATTCAAATAATAACCCAGATGCACATGAAAAAACGCCTGACTAGGCCTCAGACGATTAAAGGCGCTGTGTGTAGGATTTGAAAACCGAGTTTGGCGCCACCTAGTGGTAGCATGTGTCCTAACATGTAGACTACACTTTTCAACATAATCTACTTAGAATTAAATTTTGCAATAGAGCTTTTTCACTAAAAACACGTTGGCAAGTATTGATAATTAAACTAAAAATGGCTTTAGCTGCTTCGAATTCAGTTCATCAGTCTCACTGTCACGACTTACCGGGACTGATTGTTTCCACTGTCTTGTTTTGCAGCAATGTGCCTTATCACGCCAGGGGAACTGTATATACGGGTGCCGGACCGGCCAGAAGCGTGGGTGCTAGTACTTACGGACGAAATGCTTACGTCTGAGCAGGATATGAACGCCATGCATCATCTTAGGTTTTGTTGACACGTAACGTGTCCAGTTTTTACTTGCAGTTGGAGCTTTTTTTAAAATCTTTGACTATGTGTAAAAGCTAAAGGTCCATCGAATGTTCGCTGATGCAAACACTGTATATATAATCACAATATCAGGTGTGTATTCTGTAAAAATTGAAATTGAAAATACAGCATTGGAAGTTGTAAAAGTTGTAAAAAAAAAAAAGCTACTTATGTAGCACTGTCGACGCACAAACATACTGTATGATTGCAATGATTCTATTTATGTTTCTCTGATGATGTCAACACAAATACATTTACATACAGTCACTTGTTTCCAAATGGATCCAATCATTTGATGATCGGCATACACACTTCTAGAAGAGGAAGGTCAAAAAAACAGTGATAATCCAGATATTTGTGTGTGTTGTTTTGTACAGTTTTATAGATAATACATCTATCTTCAGCTATCTTCATTTTGATGTTTTGTTTTGTTTGTTTGTTTTTTACGATTGCGCACAATAAAATGTGTTATGAAAAACAGTTTGGTTTGATTTTGTAGTTCTGCAGTCAGTGAAGTTTTGATTGCTATTTGATTATAAATATATAGTACAAAATATATTATTACACATAGTTTTACTTTAGAGTTAACACACTTTTGGTCATTTTTATAGGAAACTAATTAGTAGTAGTAGTAGTAGTAGTATTAGTAGTATGGTGTGGCATGGTATGGTATGTGGTATGGTACGTGGTACGTGGTATGGTATGTGGTACGTGGTATGGTATGTGGTATGGTATGTGGTATGGTACTTGGTATGGTATGTGGTACGTGGTATGGTATGTGGTATGGTATGTGGTACGTGGTATGTGGTATGGTACGTGGTATGGTATGTGGTATGGTACTTGGTATGGTATGTGGTACGTGGTATGGTATGTGGTATGGTATGTGGTACGTGGTATGTGGTATGGTATGTGGTACGTGGTATGGTATGTGGTATGGTATGTGGTATGGTACTTGGTATGGTATGTGGTACGTGGTATGGTATGTGGTATGGTATGTGGTACGTGGTATGTGGTATGGTACGTGGTATGGTATGTGGTATGGTATGTGGTACGTGGTATGTGGTATGGTACGTGGTATGGTACGTGGTACGTGGTATGGTACGTGGTATGGTACGTGGTATGGTACGTGGTATGGTACGTGGTATGGTACGTGGTATGGTACGTGGTACGTGGTATGGTACGTGGTATGGTACGTGGTATGGAACTTGGTATGGTACGTGGTATGGTACGTGGTATGGTACGTGGTATGGTATGTGGTACGGGGTATGGTACGTGGTATGGTACGTGGTATGGTACGTGGTATGGTATGTGGTATGGTACGTGGTACATGGTATGGTACGTGGTATGGAACTTGGTATGGTATGTGGTACGTGGTATGGAACTTGGTATGGTATGTGGTACGTGGTATGGAACTTGGTATGGTATGTGGTACGTGGTATGGAACTTGGTATGGTATGTGGTACGTGGTATGGAACTTGGTATGGTATGTGGTACGTGGTATGGAACTTGGTATGGTATGTGGTATGGTACGTGGTAGGGTACGTGGTATGGTACGTGGTACGTGGTATGGAACTTGGTATGGTATGTGGTACGTGGTATGCAGGAATGTAGTGGTGGGTAAACGCACGTAAACGCTGTTTACCCACCTCCAGATTTTTGGAAATAGCGTTTACGAACCTCTAAATATAGTTTACGCACCTCTAAATACAGTTTGCGCACGTTCAATCATAGTTTATCCACCTCTACATACAGTTTACGCACGCATGTCTCTTGTTTTATAAACTACAGATATTAATAACGCTTTCCCGTTATTTTTCAATTGCCTTTAATACGATTTAATGAGTATGTTAAAAGTCAGCGTGTTTGTGTTTGTGTCTAACATCCTTTAACGGCAGCGCTGGGTCGAGCTAACAGCGCCGTAGCTGCTGTCTGTCAAAAGCCAAAGCAACCGGAGCTAACTAGCCGTAGGATGCTAACGCCAGCTAGCTCTCGGTTGTCACCGTCAGGTTTTGTTTTTATTTTGTTTTATGTTGTTGTTGTGTTTTTACCAGGCACACTGGCAGATGGGAAAGTGTTTGACTCCTCGAGGTCCAGGGGAAAGCCGTTCAAATTCAAGATCGGGTACCAGGAGGTCATCCGTGGCTGGGAAGAAGGAGTAGCCCAGGTGAGGAGCTTGTTTTGAAACTCCTGCACTTGGACTTTACATACACGGTTTGTTTCGAAGTAACGCCAGCATGCTGTGTCTCCTCCAACAGATGAGCGTGGGTCAGCGGGCCAAGCTGATCTGCTCGCCAGACTTTGCCTACGGCAGCAAAGGGCACCCGGGGATCATCCCACCAAACGCCACTCTCACCTTCGACGTGGAGCTGCTCAGCCTGGAAGCCTGAAAACTTTTGTGCACTCACTTTGTTTTAATTCCACTTCGAAATTTTCAGGGTGAGAAGTAATGCAAAAAAATGTCTATATAATGTGCACAAATCTAACACACATGCATGCCCGTGTGACCCCAGATACTGTGCATGAGGAGGCTTTAAAAGGTCTGTGTGAAAGATCTAGGAAAGAAATGTAGCTTATGTTTTCATTATTGTAAATTTAGGGCAGCATATGGCAAAAATGAAAATATAATATTTATAAATATGTTTTCGTTATTGTAAATTCACCTGAAGATAGATAGATAGATAGATAGATAGATAGATAGATAGATAGATACATAGATACATAGATACATAGATACATAGATAGATAGAAACTTATGACATTATTTTTCTCTTTATTAAGATTTAATAAACCTCAAACATGCATATTGTGTATCTCGAATTATGACTGATACAGAGTAAAGACCTCAGGGAACCCTTGTCACACACAAACATACATACATGCATTCACACACATACAAGTACGCACATTTACAAACACTCATACACACACAATCCTATGTGTCAGAAAAGTTGTTTCATAAAATACACATCGTAGCCTCCTTGCGTCATGCTTGCGTCGACTATGAATTGGCCCTTACAACGTCGTGGTCCCCCGATCCCAAAATGTATAGTTTACCCACCTCTTTTTTTACCACTACATCCCTGGTGGTATGGTACTTGGTATGGTATGTGGTACGTGGTATGGAACTTGGTATGGTATGTGGTACGTGGTATGGAACTTGGTATGGTATGTGGTATGGTACGTGGTAGATTACGTGGTATGGTACGTGGTATTTGGTATGGTACGTGGTATGGTATGTGGTACGTGGTATGGTACGTGGTATGGTATGTGGTACGTGGTATGGTATGTGGTACGTGGTATGGTATGTGGTACGTGGTATGGTACGTGGTATGGTACATGGTATGGAACTTGGTATGGTACGTGGTATGGTACTTGGTATGGTATGTGGTACATGGTATGGTACGTGGTACGTGGTATGGAACTTGGTAGGGTATGTGGTATGGTACTTGATAAGCATAAACAGCATAAAACAAACTGGACAGATCAACATAAACATTAAATGTACAGATAAAGAATAAAAACTGAATTTAAGACATGAGAATAAATCATTCGATAAATCATTTGCAGGTAAACAAATAATAAACATGCACATACAGGTGTATAAAATAAAATAAAAATTATAAATGTGCATATAATAAATCTATAAAAACAAAACAAAAGCATGACACACTGACTTTCCATTAGGCACAGTTTGTCTTCCATAGAGGAGACACACTGTTTACAGCTTGTTGTTCTTCATTAGCAGTTTATTTACAGTAAACACGCTGTAATAGTGTGTGTTTCTGCTGGTGTGTGTGTGTGTGTGTGTGTGTCTTGGCTCGCCTCGCGCATGCAGGGCTATGCGCTCGTGGTTAAAATAGTCCCTCCAATGAGAGCGGCCCACGTTTCTAGACGAACACGGATGTGCGACATGTGGACCAACCCGCTGTAATGTAGGACAGGAGAGGGACGAGCAAAGCTTTTAGTGACCGGAGCCGTCAGCTGTTCAACTTCTCCATCATCATGTTACGTGACGGTGTCCACTGAGTGCTCCTGTTCAAGGTGGGGAACAGCTGTTTTTTATTATTTTATTTATTTAAAGAAAGAAAGAAAGAAAGGGAGAGGGGGGGAACCTTTGAGCTTCTCATTTTCCACACGGACTCTCCTCACACCGGGAGCGTAAATACAGTCGTAGCTGTTCACTCCCGGTAGAAGAACCGATTTAAAAAATGATTTAACGGATGATTTCCACGAGAGTGACCGTTTGTTTCTTCCAGCAGCAGCAGCGGAAAGAGTGCGAGCAGTTCCCCGGGGGATGGATTCGTGTCGGCGGACAGGACTCAGCGGGGTGCTGTGCTCCCTGTCTCTGCTGTGTGTCATCCTGGACCTGCAGCTGGACGGTGAGACACACACACACACACACACACACACACACACACACACACACACACACACACACACACACACACACACACACACACACACACACACACACACACACACACACCTAGGTTAGGTTACATGGGGGCACACCCTGCATGGATATAGACACAATTCAGTCTGTGACAGGTGGAGTAATAATTAACAACAGGGTGACTAATTACTGTCAGAATCAGAAATACTTTATTAATCCCTGCAGGTAAGTGAGATAGTAAGAAAACTTCAACAATATTAGATTAGATATATACTTTATTCATCTTCATTCACTTGTAACAGACAAATAAAAGTAGAAAAGGCAAAAACAAAACCCACAATAAACAGACAGAAATATCTAAACTACACAATAACCACGAAAAAGTAATCAACCTTCAAAAACAGACGAGTACTGAGGATACTATATATATATATATAAGTGACTAGATTATAAATAAGAACTGCAAGGTGTAAATGAAATACAATGGAATAAAATACCAATGAACATGAGCCTACAGTGTTATGAGCATAAACAGATAAACATAAAACATTAAATGTACAGATAAAGAATAAAAACTGAACATAATCAGGTGCTGCAGGTGTTGTACAGTCTTTTAACACTATATATACACACATGTATAAATAACAGTTAAATAAAACCAAGTGACAGTGAACTATGCAATGTGTAAATCTAAAACCTTATAAAGAATTTGAGAGACTGCACAGAGAATACACTGATTGTTTAGAGTGCAGTGTGCATGTGTGGTAGATTTCACTTATTTATTGTACGAGCCAGTTCAACAGCTACTGGACTTGACTTGGAGTGTGTGATATTTTGAGGGAGGAGTTGTAGAGACGTCAAGCAGAGGTGCTGTCAAAATGAAACTTAAAATGAATGAATGAAATAATAGTGAGGGTGATCATAAACACATAACCCAGCATAAGGTAAAATAAAAAGTGAATAAATTGACACGTGTGGTGTTCTTGGGCTGAAAAAGGTTGAAGATCCCAAACATTAGGATCGGCTGTTATGTATATAAATAGGACTTCATAAACGTTTTTTTTTTTTTAATAAAAAAAATTAATTACATTTTTCAAAACACAACAAACTGCTCGGACATGGCAGAAATGGCATGTGGGCACAGTGAATAGCAAATAATTATGAAAATAAAAACAGGACCTCCCGCCGCAGGTCATTATCGCTTTTTAAAGGTGTGTATATGATGTGTAATATATTTTAAGATGAAAACAGTTGCACAGTTTGTGCAGAGATATATACTAAAATAGCTTGTTTTTCCAATCAAAAGTCCAGAATACAAACAAACAGTTTGTCCAACTACGATTACAGTTACAGTGATATAAAATAAAAACGAGGATCAGCCTCTACTGTCTTGTCTGCAAAGGTGAGAAACAGACCTGAACAATCAAGTGTGATCCTACAATCACATACAAGTTCAATAAAGTGATCCTGCTCACTGTTTTTTATTTATCTAGAAGATAAAGAAATGAATTTTCTACAGGAAAATCTCTAAACCCTGTGTTATATAATGCCAATATATTTATTAACAGACGCTGTAAAAGTCACTCTTTCAGTTTCGTTTCAGTCGTGTGGCAGATACTTGGATAGTCAAATCAAAGTCTTCTTGCGTTCGGCCACGTCTGCACTTCAGATTTGCTTAAATATTTACATGCAGACAAACTTTTTCGTTGACGTGAAACTTAAAGGAATCAGCACAGAACGAGCAGCTCGCTCTCTCTACGGTCGTCTGTGTGTTATAACCGTTTAGTTCCTCTTTGTCGGTGATATATTTCAGGCGAGGCAGTCAAGCACTGTTTCATGTTACAGGGGTCTTGGGGGCAACTCATGTCGAGATCGAGCACCACTTGGAGATGGGCCGCAAACTTTTGGCTGCTGGTCAGCTGGCTGAAGCGTTGTCCCACTACCACTCTGCCGTGGGTAAGGTTACACACAGAGACACACACACGCCCGTCCTCTTCCACACTTTACATTGAGTACACTGATTGAGTGCGGACAGGAAATGTAGTGTTCTTGACTTTCGACAGAGGGCGACTCTAAGAATTACCTGACCTACTACAAGCGAGCTGCCGTGTTCCTGGCGATGGGGAAATCTAAATCCGCCCTGCCGGACCTGACCAGAGCCATCCAGCTCAAGCCGGACTTCCTGGCTGTAAGTTCACCTGATCACAGCCAGAGAAACCGGTCGCCCCATGACCTTTTTATTTAATTTTCTTTCGGTGCTCATCATATTTCTTTCTCTTTTGCTGCACTTTCAGGCCAGATTGCAGAGAGGAAACATCCTGTTGAAGCAGGGCAACACGCAGGAAGCCAGAGAGGACTTTGAAGCAGTGGTAAGTTTAAGTTATTGTCTTGCTTAAAAAAAAAAAGTGAATAATTCGGATAAAAGACGAATCTACCTGTTTTGTTCTCGTTTAGCTGCAGCGCTCCCCAGACCACGAAGAAGCTCGGGACCAACTGATGAGAGCGAACGAGCTGGAGGAGATGCAGGAGGAGGCTCATGCTGCGTACCACCAAGGCGACTACAGCACTACCATCGCCGTGCTTGAAAGAGTCATCGAGGTACGATGGAGTCCATTGCATTTTATCCTTTGTGATCTTGTGTTTCTAGATTATTTACCATTATTTGTCAAGTATCTGTCAAAAATCTGTTAAAAAATAAGGGTCGTTACAGATTTTTCTCTCAAAGTTGCCGTCTTTCCTCAGATCTCTCCCTGGGATCCTGAGTCGCGGGAGCTCCGCGCCGAATGTTACATCCGGATGGGGGATCCGCAGAAAGCCATCCAGGACCTGACGCCAACCACGAGGCTACGCAACGACAACCGCGCCGCCTTCCTGAAGCTCAGCATGCTGCACTACAGCCTCGGAGAGCACCACGAGTCACTCAAGTGAGCTCCGCGAATAAACAAACCACGTCGATTCTGTCGGCGGGGTCGTGCAAATGAAGCTGATTTCCATCTTTCTCGTTTCCGTGCAGTCACGTCCGAGAGTGTCTGAAGCTGGACCAGGATGACAAAGAGTGCTTCGGCCACTACAAGCAGGTGAAAAAGCTCAGCAAGCAGCTGGACTCGGCGGAGGAACTCATCCAGATGGAGAGGTGAGCAGTACTTCGGATCTTCTTATCGAACGTGCATTTACAAGATGTGTGCTTTGAATTAATTTCATGTTTTTTGTACAATCAGGTATCAGGAGGCTATTGATAAGTATGAGTCAGTGATGAAAACGGAGCCTAACGTCCTGTACTACACCAATCTGGCCAAGGAGAGGATCTGTTACTGCTTGGTCAAGGTGAGTAAGGTTGTTTTCTGGATATAATGACTCTATAGGCTGTGATAAATAATAGAGGAGATGTGACACGTGGTAATAAAGTGCCACTCGGTCAGTTTTTGCATCAGCTGACATCAAACTGCCAACGCATTGTCCCTCTGTCTTGCTGATCCTAGATAAAGTTGGCTCACGAAGCCATAGACGTGTGTTCAGAAGCTCACCAGAGAGACCCCCGAAACGCCAACGTCCTCCGAGACCGAGCCGAGGCTTACATCCTGAACCAGGACTACGAGAAAGGTGAGACGACTGGAGTAAACCGGCCTGCATTTGTTCTTTGTTAAGTCCTGTTTGTGGTTTAACAGGAAGCAGCACAGGCAGAAATCGATATGTCAAGGTTTAAGATGTCATAATACTTAAAACCACAAGGCCAAACACAGATTCAGATGATTAATTAGTCTTTTATGGTTTAATACGTCATATGTAGGATTATTGTAAATGTATGCAATTCTAAAATATAAGTAAAATGCATTTATTTTGAAATGTGTTTATTTCCCTTCAGCCGTGGAGGATTACCAAGAGGCAAGAGAGTTTGACGACACCCACGAAATCAGAGAAGGTCTGGAACGAGCACAGAAACTGCTCAAAATCTCTCGGAAGAGGGACTACTACAAGATCCTCGGTGTTGGCAGGTAACCAGTCCAACTAGTTTCAGTCCAAACAAAACCTTTTGTGTCGGCATCCAACACCAAATCGAGCAGACCAACAACTCCAACTAACATTGAGGAACATTTGTTTTTTTTTCTCAGGAATGCAAATAAGCAGGAGATCATCAAGGCGTACAGGAAGCTGGCACAGCAGTGGCACCCGGACAACTTCCAGTCCGAGACTGAGAAGAAGGAAGCGGAAAAGAAGTTTATCGACATCGCGTCGGCTAAAGAGGTCCTCACCGACCCAGGTCAGGAGCTGAGATTGCTGTTCTTCGTCTTTTTTTAAAGGAACCTCAGTGAGAAGATACTTTAGGTCCAAAAAACTGCTGCTAGTGCTAGAATGAAACCAGTGTCCGAGAAGGGTTAAATCTTTGGTTGTAGATCCGTGAAGACGTTTCACCTCGCATCCAAGAGGCTTCTTCAGCTCTGAATGACTGGTTAGGAGATCCGAGTATTTAGCCTAGGCCGGGATCGTTGACCAGGCCATTGTTTCAACTCGATAGTGCTCATTGATGTGACGATGGTCCGGTGTTGGACGACTGTCGTCTGAGTCGTTGTGGTCTCATGAGGTCTGGTGTGAACGACAGTCGTTCGGGTCACCTGAGCTCCAGTGTTTAATGATTGGACGATGGTCGTTCGGGTCGGTCCAGTGTTGGACGACTGTCGTCCGAGTCGTTGTGATCTCATGAGGTCTGGTGTGAACGACAGTCGTTCGGGTCACCTGAGCTCCAGTGTTTGATGATTGGACGATGGTCGTTCGGGTCGGTCCAGTGTTGGACGACTGTCGTCCGAGTCGTTGTGGTCTCATGAGGTCCGGTGTTGGACAATGGTCGTTGAACCAATTAGTAAAAACACAAAGAGTATTCTCTTTATAATTATAAGAAATTGAAGGTTGTATTGCCACGTATCGGGTTTCACTGTCTAAATTTTCTCCTTTTCCTTCTTGTGCTAGAAATGAGGCAGAAGTTTGACGCAGGCGAGGATCCCCTGGACCCGGAAAACCAACAAGGTGGAGGCGGAGGACAGGGCTGGCCTTTCCACTTCGACCCGTTCCAATCAGGTGGCAGCTTCCACTTCAAATTCCACCAAAACTAGAGAGAGGGAGGACTCGACGGACACGAGGGTGGTGGTGGTGGTTGTGGGTGGGGGGGGCATTTGGGTGTAGATCAATGACTGATTTTTTTGGAGAAAAAACTAAAAAAAGTCTTCCTCAGAACTCGTGCTTCAGCTTGGACACTTTTTTTTGTCAGTTACTTGAAACTTTTTGATTTTTAAAAATACAGTGGGGGGAAAAAAAACAAAGGAAAATCACCACAAAAACAAAAAAAGGACCTAACAGTTGGAGACCGTTGTTGCTGTGGTTCGAGAAAATGAAGTCTTGTGTCAACACTTCAGATCCCCTAGAAACAGAAAGGTGGTGGTTGAAAGCAGTCGATGTGGGACGTTTGGAGTGTCCGCTCTTATTACTCATTTCTTCCTTTGTGCCATTCTTTGAACCTTTTACCGAGGAACTTTTTTGTTTTAGGCAGTTGCTCCTGCGTGGACATTTACATAGGAGGACTGTCGGTGTGTAAGTGTCAGCTCGCAGTATTCTTTTAAAAGGAATCACATGTTTACTGATCTCAGTCTATATTTTTGACCATGTCAAACCTTCTCTGCACTAGAGAACCAAGATTTTTTTTATACACGATGCCACCAGGAGGCAATCTGTCGAGCTTCTATGTTAAGGGTAAGTAGGTGAGACTTCAGCACTATTAAAGGAAACTTGTAGGTGTTCAAGTTTTTAAAATCCTATGGATCTTAAATCAGTGCCGCTCTGTGATTGTGTTTGATTTTTTTTTGTTTTTTCTGCAGATATTTAATTGGATTAATGTGTGAATTCTGTCTTTTGGCTGTATCCTCGACAGACTCCAAACAATACTTAAAACTTATGAAAACTTGGTTAAAACTCGCACATTAACCATTAACGTGGTCTGAAAACAGTTCTTGGACGAAAGCGTAGCCGCCGATGGTCGAATCAAAGAGTCGTGGTGTTTTTCTTTTTCACTCCCGTCGAAGCACGTCTTTGAAAACTTGCACTTTTAACCTTTTTTTGTTTGAAAAACCACTCCACATGTCCTCCACTCCTGATATGTTACTGCAGGCTTTTTTTTAAAAAAAAAAAAAGCTTTTCAAAGACTCTTTACAAAACCAGGTGTGTCTTCAGGTTGTTATCCGAGAGCCTCATTTAAAAAAAAAAGAAGAGTTTACAGAAAAACGGAGCTGGAGCTGGCGTGGTACGTTAGTTACAGTCCTACTGAACTCCTGCGACATATTGTATGTAATTCATAAACAGTATCTTTGATGCACTGAGGCACAAACTAAAAGATCAAAATCAAAAAGTGCAACTTTGTAAACGGGGCCTCAGGACAAGACGACAGTTGAACCGTGAACTAAGACGACTTTCTTTTGAAGATTTGAGGTTTTAAGTTATTTCATTTTTTTGGTCAATAACAGCTTATGGATACAGTGACTGTAACTGCTTTGAATCCCATCTTACTGCTCGACCGTGTGAACCAAATGTGACAAAAGCTCTTTGTATTTAAGAAAATCGACTTGAGTGGGATGATTTTTTGTTTCTGGGTTTTTTTTTTCTTTTTAAAAAGGGTTTTCTGCTGTTAGTGGCTTCGATTTTACTGTTGCCAAACTGAATCAGCTGACGTGCTCAAGCATATTAAAATACTGAAACAATCAAAATTTGCCCTGGTTTCCTAACAGCTACGAGTTTGTTAGTGGGTAAAGCTAAAGCAGGATAGACGCTCGGGTTTCCCAACTTTCTATTCTACTCTTCTGAACTTGACGCAGCAGAATCAGAGATGTTTTTATTCTTATTATCAAACCCCAGTGCCTACATTACCCATGATGCACCTTGGCTGTAAAATCTGTGAAGATACCCTTTTAAAAAACATGACAGTGAGAATTTCAGTCGACTCATGATATATTTTAAAACCTTATGAAACATTGAGACATCTACTGTACACCAACATTTCTACACACATCCAGTTAGCTGCTGTTTGCCCACAGCTTCTCACACACACTTGTTGTATTGTACAGCCGTCACTGCAAATGGACATGTCTTCAAGTGCAGAGGGAATGGCTCAGTCCAGAATTTTGAGGAGTTCTGTATCTGCGTCCGTAGAGGCGAAGATGTCCGTTCTCCTTTCGAGCTCAGCCCGCATGCAGCTGGCTCACCGGAGAGACAGTCACGCCGAGTAACGAGCGACGTCCACAACGGGCGAAGATTCAGTCAGTGGTGAGCGCCGAATCCTTGTGCGTCTTCAAGACTGTCTGCCTCCACCTCGATGGACACCACGTGGTGACCAGGGATCATGGCCAGGCCCAGGACTCTGGGTTCACCCTGGGAGAATGTGTCTGTTAGAAAAAGATCATAGATCATGAAATCCATCGTCAAGCTTTCACATCTTTCTTCTTTAAAAGTGAAATATAATACGCCATGATTTTAGGGTTCAATCCTGTAAGAAAATGAGATTGTTACATGCGTGTGGTTAAGATTTTAGTGACTGGCTAAAACCTTGTAATGACCAAGACTGTTGGAGAGCGTTGTCCTCTATTTAACATCTGACGGTGACATAACACAATGATGTAACATCAGACGCGCTGAGTCATTGTGGGGAGCGCCACTTTAGAATTACAAAAGCTTTGAATACAGCTCTGATCCTTTCCGCTCTGCCCTGAACGCCACTTGATTCTTACGAGGAAGTAACGTGAAGAGGCGGAAAAAGGAGGCAAGGAAAGTGAATAAGAAAAGTAAAAAAGAAATTATCATGAAATTATGTTAAAACTAATAATTATACAAAATATCTTTAATTTACTTTTAGATCTGATGTTAGAAATGCATCAAACATCAACTAAAAGTCCAACAAACTTCTGGAAAGAATAAATAATGGTTAATTTATCCTAAAACTTTTATGCTGGTGTTACTTACTCAGCCATACATGCCGTCTCTGACCAATGCACATATTTAGCTTTAAAGAGCACTAGACCTCGTATTACAGAGGTGGAACAGCTGGTATGAAATCAAACCACAAAACAAATAGAAGCATTTTACCAGGTATAGTTTATGCATTGCAACACTCTTGTTAAATTTAGGCTGATAAAATTCAAGATCTAAAAGTATAGATGAATCCCTCGGCTGTCAGTGACTTTTATTTGTTTATTTGAAGCGAATACAATATTCCTGGCATCTGGCTCAATGATATATTAATACAATTATATTTAAATACTACAGCAGCAACATTTCTGGCAAACTAAGTCAACAGAGTGTCTCTTTAAAAAGAAATAAACCCAATTTATCTTTGATTTGAAGGAGGAGGACGAGTTCTTGACTATGATTATGTAACTTACAGACCTGCTACTGTGTCCACACTTGTTTTAGAGATTCATTTAATTACTGTGTCCTCTAAATTGAGATCTTTTCTGACTATGAGACACCATATATCACATGTACAGTATGTTGGAGTGGAAGGCAGGTTAACTTTTCTACGCTTCAGTGACTGGCTGGTCCCTCGTATAAGGGGTGATCTTGCTACAGACTCGTGGAGGTCCTTGCAAAGCGACTTAAAACTCAACACTCTCGCACACTTTTGCAATGTGCCATTACTCCTGATCTTGCAAAGCGACTTAAAACTCAACACTCTCGCACACTTTTGCAATGTGCCATTACTCCTGATCTTGCACATTTATATATTTTGCTCACCGTGTTATCGACATCATCGCAAATCTCCAACCTCAATGATTTCTTTACGAAACTTTAAGGCTGAATGAAGAGTGTGCTGTTGGCGTGTCCTGCTGTGTGACCACACACTGTCTTCACCCACCTGTGGATTTGAGGAACTCCTGTGCTGACCCCAGGATGACGTTGCAGTCTCGGTCTGTGCAGAGGAAGAGCCCCACCAGGGTCCGTCCGTCCGTCATGCGGATCCTCATGTTCTTGTTCAGGAGCCCCTCCAGCTTCTGCCTGGCCTGGGACGACGAGGACACATCAGACTGCTCCTGGACAGAGAGACAGATTTAAATATAATATCAATAAAACAACAATATTTGTAACAGTTTGCACACGTTTGAACAGAAACCTGACATGTTACACCTGTTTCTATTCCAAATTTTTACACAATAAGTAGATATTTGGATGCAAAGGTGAAGCAGCTAAATAAAATATGATGACAGGAGGTAAACACAGTTTAAACGAGCTAATGCGTTAGCCACCGGCTACAGCTGCAGCTTTGATAACGATGATAAATGTTTCAATAAATGTTATGTTCTTTATAACACGACGGACAACGTGAGTAACCATGTAACATGCTAGATAACGGAGTAAAACGTGACATACGTGAGTCGAAGGACCGTTTTCCTCGATCATTGTTGCCATAACGCTCCGACTGCTCTCTCTATTTAACTGACGGACCAGCTCCAACCGGAAACTCCGTGTTTTTAAAGGGGACGACACCATCCAGCTGGGGAGCAGATCATTTCATAACACCTTTAGTGTAATATGTAAACAATTAGTTAACCAATATATCAGTAGTAAGAGGAAACAAAGACATTATCAAACTAAAGCTGAGCATGATTTATCACAGCCATGTTAAGTTTATATAATAATAAAAACAATAAAAATAACAACAACAACAACAACAATAATAATAATAATAATAATAATAATAATAACACATTTATTAATTAAAACCAAAATGAAAAAGCATAAAACTACAACAATAAAACAGATAAAAAATGTAAGAAAATTCAAATGAAACCATGAAATAATTTGTTAAAAATTAACTAAATAACAAAGATAAAAACTGCAACAATAAAATAAATAAGATGCAGATAATAAGTTGCAGTAGAACATAAATCTGAATTTAAATGGAAATTTAAAGAGAAATTAAGCCTTGAATTAAGCCTTATTAGGCCTTGTTGCCAATGATACTAACTGAGGTTTCATTCCATTCAGGTCAAACAGAGTTGAGGGTGCTGCTATGGAGCATGGAAAGACCCTGCTGTAATAAATGGAACACAACCTTAATTAGTATCATTTGAAACATCTGGCTGCTTGGCAAGTAAAGGTAAGATAAGCCCTGCAGTGGAAAACTCAAAACAAAGATTAGATACAAATCTAAAGAGAGCTGTACAGTGTGGATTCATATTTCATCTATTAAATAAATGAATGACTTACCCACAGTCTTCACTGCTATTGCTAAATCTTGCTCTATAATTAATGTGCAGTCACAAAATATCAAAAACATCCGTCCCTGGGTGGGCTCGAACCACCAACCTTTCGGTTAACAGCCGAACGCGCTAACCGATTGCGCCACAGAGACAGCTGAGGATGTGGGGGCGTGGTCTATCTTTTTGAACCCATGATGGACATGTATACATGGTTAGCGCGTTCGGCTGTTAACCGAAAGGTTGGTGGTTCAAGCCCACCCAGGGACGAATGTTTTCATCCCTAACTGACCAAGGAAAACATTATTATTTAATTATTAGTTTATAATTAAGATACAAAAGAATGAAGAAACGCAATCGCTTAAAACAAACAAACTTTATGCTTTCGGTGTAATCTTTGGATGTGTATTGTTACTCTGTGAGAGTATCTTGACAATAATTCAGGATATAATTAATGCGATGTGAATTCGGAATCTTGACTGTATTGAACTAGTTTTCTAAACAAAGCAGCAGATAAAAAATATAAACAAAGGCATTTACAACAGCTAGTGGGCGGGGCTTGGAACTGCAGCCCACGCCCCGCAGTCCACAGCTGTCTCTGTGGCGCAATCGGTTAGCGCGTTCGGCTGTTAACCGAAAGGTTGGTGGTTCGAGCCCACCCAGGGACGGATGTTTTCATCCTTAGCTGACTGGGTAATTGCAAGTAAATTATTAAACGAGTTTCAGGTTACAGAAACGGAATGGAACTATGACTGTGGCAACAGAAATTCACACAAATACATACTGGAATATCATTGCTGGTTACACTTGTAACGATACTTCTGATTCACCCATTTTGACTTGTTTCCTCAGGCTGTGACCCACATTGATCAACTGACTAACTGAGTGAAGTTCTTCTCTCAGCCCTCATATACTGACTGAGAATTTGGTGGAGTTAATGGTACCTAATGCGATTGCTTTGGATACGAGTCAACACCTTGACATCACAGTGTTACAGCTAGATGCTGGATTGCATCCCTTTTTGTTTGTTATTACAACCTTTTTGGCATGAAGTATCGTCTTCTTGTGGCCCCGTGTCAGAGGCTTTATTTTGGGACACTTAGTAGGGGTCACGACCTTCAGGCCTGGGAGCCACTGAGTCGCCCAGTTTTAAGTTTTTTTTTTATAGATGAAAGGACTTCAAGACATCAGCAGTCTTGAGGCAGTTCAGGTTGGGGGTTGATTTCAGTCTGCAAATCATCTGCGTTTGGACGTTTTGTTCCACAGTGCGCATTTTCAGTGTGTTTTAGAGGAACTTACAACTATATTTAGAGACGCCGATGCGTGAAAGGTGACCTAAAACACATTTTTTGCACATAAAAACTAAAACGTCAACAGGGCTGTGATAGATGACCACTGTCTCCCTGTGACTTTGACTTGAACATGACCACGTCTTTGCACTTAAAACTATGCATACCGTCCAGTATATTAGTGGAAAGGTTTGGGGAGAGTTTTTTTTTTATTGCACAGATGGAGGTTGAGACCTTGCAAAAGCAGAATAAAAGATTCTAAAGCAAATTAAACGCAGCGAGACTTCAGAAGCCCCAAAGGGCAAAAGAAAATCATTTCTACCTATTAACTGGCTCATGCAAGACTGAACACAAAAATGAGGATGTCATACTTTCACCCTGTTCACACTGTAACTTTATTCTCCACAGCCCCCCGCCGCCCGCCGCATGAATGTTATTTAAGCATCATCTTCTCTCTGGGTTGCCTCGGTTCAGACAGCTCGGCTCTGAATGGAGAACAGGAGCCGGTGTCTTCCTCCGTGTGTCACACTGCATCAAATCTGGGTTAGCTAAAGCGCAGCACCCAGGGGAGGCTCTCTCATCCCTCTCATCCTCGACATGTCTCACTTGCCAAACGGACACGGGAGGTGTTGGGAGGAAAGAGGAGGAGGAGGATTGAGGAGAAGGGGAAGGAGGGGTAGGCAGAGCACAGTAGTGCAGTGTGTCAGGGCCTGCGGCATCTGAGAGTCCTGGCTAGTTTCACCCTTTTTTTTTTTTTTTTTTTGCAGACGCATAGTGAGACACATGCACCGTCAAGGCTACAAATACCTCAAACACACACATGCATGCTGTGGGTGAGGGTATACACACACACACCCTGCAGCCGTCTCACCAGCCAGCCAATCTTGCAACAGCAGACACCTCAGTGGCCAGAGGCTTAGAGGAGGGGGGCACACACACACACACACACACATCCCCTCTTATGTATTGCACCATGTCTCAGTTGGCAGATGTGGCTGTTGGATCAGGCGCTAACAAATTCCTCTCTTCTCATTTGTGGGCATGTGGGGGAAAGCCGAGGCGGAGCAGTTCGGGCACCTGTTGCAGCAGATAGGCAAAGAGAGAGAGAGAGGAGTGTGCACAGCAGACGAGGCGTAATTGAAATGCTCGTTTACATGACATCCTGTTATTGGTGTAAAAGCCACAGCTGACGGAGTAGTAGTAGGCACCGAATGCAGAGAGGGTGAAACAAACAAAGTGATGCGTCACACAATGTTGTGGCCATGTGCTCAGGAGGCCAAGGGTTCAATCCAGGCACCTTCTGTCGCTGCCTTGAAAATCTTGAATCCGAGGTCAAAGTGAGGACAACTCTCACTTGCATGACACAGTTAAAAATGTGCCCATTTGTTATATAACTCCAGGTTTTGCTATATTAAAGATGAATAATGGCTCATTCCGAGTTGAATATCAAAGCAATCGCGTTTAATCTAGATGGATATCATCGTCATCTTTTGCTTCAGAACCAGCTGGGTCCAATTGGCCGATAGTGTCTTTGATTGATGCGAGGGGAGAACTGGCACGACATGAAAGTAGTCGAGGAGTTTCACTTTAGTTGCAATGCTTCAAAACTTCTGATGCTTTTCTTTCTTTCTCTGCCTCGACCGTGTCCCCGTTTGGATCAAGCGTCCGTAGAAAGTCATGGCGGTGTCACAAACCGAAGCAGCTGAAATGAATCCAACAATAATAATAATATCATTTTTAGTATTTACACCTGTTATTAGTCGGACTGTCTTCTGTGATAAGTGATTAACCTCTTAAAAATGGACAAAAAAACTCCAGTTCCACTTGCTTGTGGTTTGTTTTGAAGGCTGCGATGAAAGAAAATTAAAAGAAAGCAGCTTTTGTTAAGACTTTTTTAATAATTTAACTATTTCCAAGGTCATTGGTGACGTTGGTCGTTGAGATATTCACATGATTGGTGGCATCAGAGGCCTCTTAGGTACTCATAAATGCATCGAGGAGACACATTCGATAGTATTCCTGCAAAACTAACTCATTTTTACTAATTTAATAGAACAAATGCAGTGAAATCAGCTGGATGCGGCGGAGCATTAAGGCTTTTTTCTGTGTAGGCTTTTTATTTTCCCTTTTTTCCATCCACAGTTCCTCCTGTCTGACCCTCTGTTTCACGGTGAGGTTTGAATATGAAAAGGCAAATCAAAATTCCTTTTGTCAAAACACACACACAGGCAAAAAAAAAAAGAAAGAAAAGTGCCCTGAGCAGCCACTGAGGGCTGGATGGGGTTCTGCAGGGATTCCCATGGCCTTACTGCCATCCAGTTGACACAGCCCGCCGCTGCTTGCTTTGCTTTTATGATTTCACAGTGCGCGCTCACAAAATGGCTTGTGTTTTTTCCTTTGCCGGAGATGGATCGTGCTCTCCGAGCTGTTTAATGTGCTGCTTTCTGAGGAGGGGGGTGCAGTTTGCATACTGTGAATTGTTTTCATCCCCACCACAAGTAGTTAATTTTTAAGCAATACAATCTGATGTAAGTCTGGGCATGGCTGCGGCAGATTTTCCCAACCCCCCTTTCTCTCTGAATCCCTCCCCAGCACTCACACACACACACACACACACACACACACACACACACACACACACACACTGCTCCAAAATACTTTTTTTTTTTTTTTTATACAACGGTGGGGGCTTTCGAGAGAGAATATAAGGTGGCCATATTTGATAGATTTGTGTGTCGGGGCTCTGCAATGCAGAAAGCGAGAGTGTGTGGTGTGTGTTTGCGTTGTGATCTTGCAAGTGACAGTGACACCAGGCAAGTGTGTCGGATTCGTGACTGATCCCGGACTTTGGGGAGAGGGGGGGGGACTGGAAAGAGAGAGAGAGAGAGAGAGAGAGAGAGAGAGAGAGAGAGAGAGAAAGAGGGAGAGAGAGAGAGTGGTGGTCTGGGAGGGAGGGTGGGGGGTAGAAGAGAGGAGAAAGAGGAGGAGGAGAAGGAGGAGGGGGGGTACACAGACAGAAAAGAAACAAACAACTAACAATGTAACTTACATGCAGTCACACACCCCTTTTTTTCCTTGTAACAATGTGTACGTTTTTGAGGAGGGAGGGGGCGCGCAGAGGGAGAAAGAGAGACGGGGAGAGATAGAGAAAGGAGGAGGGGGGTGCGTTCTGAAATAATATAGTCAGCCATTTTTTATGTAAGGGGATTTTTTCTTATTGGGGGGGTTGTTAAAAAATAAATATAAGAGGGCGGCCATCTTTGTTGCTCTGCCTAGTGTAAAATATTTCAAAACGCCCCCCACTTTTTTCTGTGCCGATTTGAATATTAAATAAATATCACACATTCGCGCAAGAATCCGCTTTTTTTGAATAACAAGGACGGGATCCAATGACAGGAATATAATGTCCTCTCCTCTCCGGTCCTGTGAGGAAGACGAGGGCATGGTGGTTAATTCCGAGGGAGGAGATTTTGATGAAGAAGACGACGACGGAGACCTAGACGAGAACGCAAGCGACATAAACTCGCCGGCGGCGCCTCGGGAAACTGCAACACCAGCCGCGCCAGGTACAGTAAAAAAGAGAAAAACTGGCGGACAAAGTCGGGAGCGCGCACACACACGCAGACACACGCCACACACGGGATAAAAAACACTTAGTTTTAAAAAGCGGTAGAAATTTTGAAAGAGGAGGGGAGAAAAAACAAGAGGAGGCAAACCCGCAGTTTGTGCCCCCCCACACCTAAAAAAAAGAAAAAAGAAAAGCTCTCCATGGTCCATTACGGTACCGGACAAGTCGAGTGCGCGCGTACAAAATCCAACTTAGAAGTCCTGGAAAAAATGAGACACACGTTTCACCACCTATATATATATATATACATATATATATATACACCCTTTACTTATTGCACCTATAGGTGCCGTATTTGCAGCTCCAACACTGGGCAGACAGAGAGTGAGTGCGCGTTAAAAGCACTAAACTCCAGAATTACGCACAAAAGCCGGCTAAAGATGTTTCTGTGCCGTTGCGGGGCTATATGCTTTTTCCTCCTTCCACTTCCCACTTCCTCTTCACACACGATCAGCACATCCCAACAAAAAGTTTAAACGAACTTGGCCACACAAACACAGCATGCTTTTTCTTTTTTTTTTTTTTGTCGACGCAAGCTCACTTTGTCCACGCATCCAAAAACAACAACAACAACAACAAGAAAAAAGTTATTTGTCCCTTAAAGCCTGCTTTTTTTTTTGGACATGCCATAACGTGTGATCGAGCTCGGTGTGCAGGGGTAATAAGGTCGCCCTGAAGGGTATAAAGCTCTCTCTCTCTCTCTCTTTCTCTCGGTATAAACATGGACTCCCCTTCTTGGCCGGAGGCTACATATATTTGATACCCATCATCGGGGAGGAGATGATGCGTTTTTTTGTGTGTGTGCCCGTGCAGACATGAAAGCTTTGGTGTGATAATCGCGGCGTGAGACAAGAAACTTGCCCCCTCCCTCCTCCACCTCCTCCTCCTTTTACCACATTGTCTCCATGACAGGTCAAAATAGGACAGTGCTGCTGCTTGCTGCTCACTTACAGGGCCAGAAAGGTGTGACTGCTCAGCTCCCTGCACACACTTTATTTATCCCCTGTGTGCACATGCATTTGTTTTGCAAGCATTGAATGCATATGACATTTTTTGGAAGTTTCTGTGACAAGCACGGCTGCATACCGGGGCGAGAGGGGGGGTTTGCAGTGAAAGCAGTGGCTGGTTAACCACACTGCAACAGCACAAGTCAAAAAATAGCAGTGCAGCAGCCCCCCTAAAGGTTGCAGTTTATTTCATGATTATTAAAATAACTCGTGCATTCGCTGGTGGCTGCAGGAGGAACACTTGAAAGTGTCACACAGGGGAAATATGTGATTACTCATCATAAAAAGTGTCATTTCCTATGTGAATATCACAGGAATCGTGCATTACATTGTCTTTTAAGGCTTTAATTAGCTCGACTCCGGATCAGCCGCCATGCCATTCCGTGCCGTGCCAGACGGATAAATTCCCGACTTGGATCTTAACCCCCCCTCACGACCTCTACCCAGAGGGTCCCAGTGTGGGAATTTACACAGCAGGAGGTGAAAGCTGAAAAAAAAAAGTGGTTCCACTTCACCGCACCGTCAGCCGTACCGTCCCCCCGGCTGGCGGCCTCTGAATCACCGAGCCCTGCGTGCGTACTGCCGCCGCCCCCGGCGTGTCTTCGGCGGCTGCGCGCTGCACACAGATACGCGGGAATGGGGAAGCGAGTTGTTTTGGACGGGGTGGGGAGTGAGGAGGAGGAGGAGGTAGAAGGAGGTGGTGTTGGTGGTGGTGAGAGCTTTCACCAACAAAGGCAGGCTGACAATAAAAATCCGACTAAACGCAGAATGACGAGAGGAAGACCGCAGACCATGTCTCTGGTCCTGCTTTAACGCTTTGTTGCGTTTTGTCTTTTGAAGCCGAGGCTGTCTCTCCAAAGCCAGGTTCAGGCAGCAGGTTAAATTACTTTAACCCGATTGTGGTTGTGGCAATGCACATGCAGGAACCATGTGGAGACATTTTCCACATCATTTGCTGCCTGAAAGCAGAGATACAGTCGTGTATTTCAGATGCACCGTGCCCGAGAGTCTCCGCTTGATATAAGACAAGGTTTCCTTAAAAATAAAAGTTTTTGGTTTTAGCAATAAAACACCAGATCTGATGCCGGTCACACATTTTCATCACCATAAACAAGCTATCCCCAGAAACCGGCTGTCACACTGTATCTAATTTCGCATGTGTCGCCATTCAGATGAGGTCAGAGGTCACGGAGGCCACCGTGCGGCTTTCATTGTGCGTGATTACGTCCAGCAGGGATTAGAGAAGATTATTGTTCATCTGATTCTAATAGCTGTCTTCAAGTGTGACGCTTTAATCTCTCTATGTCTCTATGCTTTTTTTTTGTCCCCCCTCCCAGGCGAAGAGCCGGAGATCTCGGACAGAGAGGTCCCGTGCAGGAAGAAAGGCCGGCCGAAGAAGAAGAAGGACACCAAGAAGAAAGACAAAGAGGGGAAACCTGTCAAACCAAGAAAACGCAAGAAGATTGTAAGTTCGTTGAGCTGTCATGCTTTGGAATTTAGTTTTTCCGTTACACCATCATTGTTGTGTTTCCGATGTCCTCTCCAGGACAGCGATGTAGACAGAGACTCGGACAGAGAGAGGGACTACCCCGAGAACTCGGACAGCGTAGCCAGCGACTATGGATCCGGCGAGAAGAAGAAAAAGAGGAAACATAAAGAAAGGAAGGAGAAGAAAACCAAGAAGAAGAAAAAAGACGATGGGGATCGAGACAGCAGTCAGGAGGAAACAACGAAGGTAGAACACCCGAGGCCGAGTCCGTCCTTCGTTTGATCTGTTGCGTGTCTCTCTGTGCTGATTGATGCTTTTTCTTTTTCTCCTCAGCAACCCATGGAGCAGAAGACCTCGGCCCAGCTGGCGAAGGAGTGGGGTCTGGAGGATGTTGATCATACCTTCACTGAGGAGGACTACAGGGAACTCACTAACTACAAAGCCTTCAGCCAGTTCATGAGGTACAGGCTTTCTCTCTTGTTTCCATGTGGTGTTGATGATGATGCAAACATCACAAACATCTAGTGTTGTGTCAGTTTGCTGTACGGTCATGGAAGATCAGAGGGAATTCAGAAATTAAAGGAGGGACGCTCAAATTGTTTTGCGAAATGATAGGTTGCCAGTTTAAGAGTTTAATAAGACAAAGTGTCAGGAGTGTTGATGTGGCAGAATAGTTCTGATCATCTCTTCTTCTTGTGATGGCACCAGGTGGAAACGCCTCACGGACACGAGCACGTTCTGACTCGTGATGGCGTTCGATATAGCGACTTAAATGCAAATTCACGCGTTCGAATTTCACTGAATTGCTTCTCATGGTCAACCTTTCCATGTTCCGCTGTCCTCACTCATCTTTGCCGGGAGGCAAATCTAGTCACAGCAGGTGTACGTGAACTTCTTGTATATCACTGCTTCTGCACACTGGACAGATTGCTGAACTTCTTAAAGAGTTCAGGGACGTTATATTGAACATTTACATGTTGTAAGTTTTATCAAATGGTTGGCTAGATTTGGTCCATGTTCCTCAAGTTGAGTTGGATCAAGATTTGCTGCTGCTTGGATCTTGGATAATTATAGTCCTACAGAATGATGCATAAAGAGAAGTCTGTATGTACTTATAAGCATTAGGTGCAAAGTTCATGCCTCACAAGAGAAGCCCGGTTTTGGAGTGTGAGCTTGTTTTGCTTTTCAGAATCGGCTCCATCAAGAAGTTTGACTCTGGTTAAGTTCCTCTCAATGTTACAGGAGGAAAATAGGTAGAAATATATACGAATAAATGAACACAGAAGTGTTCTGTACATACAGGTATGTGATTAAAATAGATAGATAAAAAGAAAAACATAAAATGTCCCAATACAAGTCAAACTGTTTGTGTAAAGCGTGCTGGAATAAATATTGGACATTTCATGTAACAGATTACTTTATACAGGAAGCAGGTGGTTATGTAGAGTACATGCATGTGTACGTGTATAAAAATATATAGTTTTATCATTTGTAGGTACAGTGGATGTTACATGTCCACAGAAAAACCCTGGACTAATATCTGCTTCTGTTGTCACACACTTCAACCTCCATCCACACTGGCAGCACCACTCCAAAACCCAGATTACCACAGATCCAGGTGGCATGAGTTGCAAACAGGAGCACAAGTACTATTACCACCGGCCTCTGTCGTCCTCCGGCAGCTATAACTTTATCATCCCCTTTGCAAGTTGTGCTACTCAGGCAGCGCTGCTGTCAAATGTGTCAGCGGTAGCCGGAGCCTCGGCCTCTGTGGCTGACTCATACCTGCTTTGGCTCTGATAACGTGAAGTAATCCGTTATGTCCACTGCATGTGTATGGCGGGAAAAAAGGTATTTGGCTGTCAGGCTGAGCTGTAGTGGAAAATTAAACTCTCCTCGGCCACATTGTGTTTGCAGTTTTTTCCTCACCAAATCACTACGGCGATATCAATAACAACATTATGTATCCTGAAAAAATGCCACAGCTCCATGTAGATTTCAGTTTTCTCACTCGCTCCCAGGCCGATGATAGCCAAGAAGAATCCCAAGATCCCCATGTCGAAAATGATGACCATCCTGGGGGCCAAGTGGAGAGAGTTCAGCTCTAACAACCCCTTCAAGGGCAACGCCGCTGCCGTGGCGGCGGCCGCTGCAGCCGCCGCGATCGCTGTCGCCGAGCAGGTCTCCGCAGCGACTGCCTCGCCGGAGCCGCAGCTGCAGCCGCCGCCGATCAGGAAGGCGAAGACGAAAGAGGGCAAAGGTCAGCGGTCATCGAAATGCACCCCCCCCCTGCTTATACAGTATACGTACTTTTTTTTGTTATGTTATGTCATGTTATCTGTCCAGGCCCTGGCTATAAGAAGCGCAGTAAAAGTCCTCGAGTCCCAGACAAGAAGAAGGCTGCAGCGAAGGCTAAAAAGATGGCACCCATTCGCATCAAGCTGTCACCTATAGGCGCCAAGAGGAAGAAGAGCTGCTCGGTGGGTACAGATCTTCAGCGTGCCCCCTCTCTGTATTCATTTTTGCTCCTTCTGTTACATGTGTCCTTTCTTTCAGAGCGATGACATGGATGAGGACGAGTCCGAGCAGGAGGACTCCAGCGTCCACAGCTCCTCGGTTCGTTCCGACAGCTCCGGCCGCGTCAAGAAGAACAAGCGAGGACGGCCGGCCAAGAAGAAGAAGAAAAGTGAGCACAGTTTACCTGTTTTGTGGACAATGTTTGAAGACTCAGCTGCTTTAAATCAGATTTCAGTCACTGATATTATCTGCTTTAATTGTTCTCGCTCATTCTCGCACATTCAGATCTGTTGTCTCCAGGCCCGGGTGAGGAGGAGGGCGACGGCTATGAGACGGATCATCAGGACTACTGCGAGGTGTGCCAGCAGGGCGGCGAGATCATCCTGTGCGACACTTGTCCTCGAGCTTACCACCTCGTCTGCCTGGAACCCGAGCTGGACAAAGCCCCTGAGGGCAAGTGGAGCTGCCCGCACTGCGTGAGTACACTCCCCCCCGCTAACAACACGTCTGCTCCTGCTTTTTTTTTTTTCCTCCTCCTGCTCGGCAGCATCCTCACACGCGTATTCATCTTCGAGAGACACGTCTGAACTGTTTAAAGCGGTTTGTTTTTACTCGCTCGGAGCAGCAGATGAATAGAGGCTTTGTAGTTGCATCACAAATCTCAGCGGAGAGCTGGCTGCTTGCAGACACACACACACACAGTCCTGCCCGGACAAAGACAGATACCTGAAGTAATGCTGTTGGTGTGGAGCTATTCAGTCATGTCACATATAAAACCCAATGCTCTTTCTTTTTTTGGGTGTTTTATCACCAGTCTCCCAAAGCCACTGTGTGTGGAACATTATCTGATAATTGCATCTTTGGATTTATCCTGGAGGCGTAACTTCTTGTGTTTTGGAAGATTGAACTAGTGGAACTAGATACAGTCTCAGGCCTTCGGTCACATTAAATCTGTCTGAATTTAAGGTGGATTGCTCAGGAGTCGTTGTGTGCACGTGCTGACTAAATATTAAAAGAAATATAACTTGTGTTTTTGCATTTTTATGGAATAGATTTAGCCAAGTGAAGAAACGCTGTTAAAATAAATAATATTTAGTCCAGGTTCTCGTGAAATCTGCTACCAGCAGCTGCCTGTTATTAGTTGTTCCTGTATCTTCAACTACCGAATCTGTAAACTCTGTGTTTGCAGCCCGTGCATTGGCACGAAAGATGGGTTGTCTAGTCTAGTCAAAGTGTCCTTGTGCAGGATAATGATCGCCAAATTGCTCCTCATGTGCTCCGTTTGTGTGTCTAGGATTGCGTCATTGACCAGAAAGTTGATTGGCAATGTTGTTGTACCCAAACATACTCTACTCACTCTAAAATACGTGATGGTGTGCAGGAAAATGAGACCGCGAACATGCTTCAAAGCTCTGTTTAGGTGGTTCAGATGAGGTAGATGCCGATCAAAGGTATATCCACTGTGACAAGGAGTTCTCCTCATAGTTATAGTTTCTCGAACTTCTACTTGTGATGTGAATCAGGCGTTGAAACGTTTCCTCTCGCAGGAAAAAGAGGGAATTCAGTGGGAGGCAAAGGACGAGGACTTTGAGGATTTCGAGGAGGACAGCGAGGACAGAGTGATATCGGAGGTCAGCATGGGGATCCCCACCGGAGCCGAGGAGGAGGACGACGACCACATGGAGTTCTGTCGGGTGTGCAAAGACGGAGGGGAGCTTTTGTGCTGCGACACCTGCACGTCTTCCTACCACATCCACTGTCTAAACCCGCCGCTGCCGGAGATCCCCAACGGCGAGTGGTTGTGCCCGCGATGCACGGTGAGACGCTTCCGTTTCACTTCCTCGCTGTTTGTGTCTGATTTCAAGCAATCAGCGAGAGTCCAAATAACTATAATTGCACCTCCCGGGGACTCGCTCCCTAAAGTCTATTTTATTATATTAGAGAAAGTATGTTTTAAGTTTTAATTGGCTCTTTTTCTTTTCCCTCTGAGGTATCATACGGACTCAGCTGTGTGTTATTAGCCCTAATAACACCTAATCACCTAAGTGTGTGACTGAGTACACACTTCGAAGGATTAACCAGTGTTCCCTCCCTCTCTAGTGTCCGCCAATCAAAGGACGTGTCCAGAAGATCCTCCACTGGCGGTGGGGTGAACCGCCACCTCCCATCCCCGTTCCCCCAGCCCCTGACGCCCCACCTGATGCCCCACTACCGCCACCCATGAAGGGCAGAGCCGAGAGGGAGTTCTTTGTCAAGTTGACTGGGCAGTCTTACTGGCACTGTACCTGGATCACTGAGCTGCAGGTGAGGGAGGAAAGATCAGCAGTATTCTAAGATATTAGATGGTATACATTGGTAAAGGCTGGAGACAGTTTAAATTCTGAAAAATTCAGTCTAGTAAATGTTTCTGACTGACTTGAAGGAAAAATCATTACCTTTCTCCCTCTTCTTCCTTCCAGCTGGAGATCTTTCACTCTGTGATGTACCGAAACTACCAGAGGAAGACGGACATGGACGAGCCTCCCAGCCTGGATTACGGTTCAGGCGGGGAGGATGAGAACAGTGTGGGAAAGAGTGAGAAGAGGAGGGCTAAGGACCCGCAGTTCGCCATCTTGGAAGACAAGTACTACAAATACGGCATCAAGCCCGAGTGGATGATGATCCACCGCATCATCAACCACAGGTGAGGAAGTTGGCGCGTGAGCGTGCGGTATCTTGTCGGTGTGTTTGGAACGCTGTTTCATTACGTATATTAAAAGTAACCAATGAAATAAGTGAATGAGTGTTTAATTAATTCAAAATATGGTTTGTGACAGAGTTGTATGAAGATATTCACACTGAACTAGTACCAGATCCTTCATCACAGAAACTTCATTCACACAATGAGGACATTCCTGCTTGTACTTTTAGTGTTCATACCTTTAATACTCTACAAAATATTCCAGGAATTTCCCACCCATTGAATTGAATGGAACAAATATTAAGCTGTTAAACTCATTTTCACTCTTTGCACGTCGTTGTAGAAAAATGTGTCCTCTTTCAAATTATGTAACACTGGAAACAAACTAAACACATTTCATGCTACGAGCCACAAAATGACAGCTGCCCCATTGACTCCAATGTTAACCGAGACCAGAAATTTCAGGAAACTAAGCGAATTTTAGCTTGCTATAATTCCCACGTCTCTGACACCACAAACATTTATCGTACAGCAACGCGTTCAGCAGAGTCCGCTCTCTGTCACTCTCAAAAATCTAGGCGATAGGTGATATCGCCGTTGAGTAATAAGCTAGAGTTGGAGGGACGGCTCTCCGCTTAATCTGCATTCAATGATCTGTCTGAATCGCCACGGCAACCCTTATTTAGCTAGCTAACTAGCTAGCTTGTTAGCTAACCCTAGATGTAGATTACCTAGCTTGTTAGGTAGCATTTTGCTAACATTAGCAAATTTTAGATGTGACTAAATGATGTCGCCTTTATCTTTCATATTAAAAAATTAGCCTAGCACATAGCATATCTAAGTACAGGAAAGGAAATGTAGTTTAGCGTTGACGCTTCAGAAATGGCCTTTTCTAGTAACGTAATTTCAGTCCAGCTATTGTGGTTTATTGGGATTTTTCAGTGAGCGGGATATTGTTTTTTTGTCTATTTACAAGAATTGAAATACAAACAAGCTAATTTTAATGATGTAAGCACTGTACCGTATGTGTCCCCCTGCCAGTGTGGATAAGAAGGGGACGTACCACTACCTGGTCAAATGGAGAGACCTGACCTATGACCAGTGTACCTGGGAGAGAGATGACCTGGAAATCCCTGAATTTGCAATTTACAAAGGCAACTACTGGAGACACAGGTAGGACCCGTTGGAAACATATTTCACCCTCCATTATTAAACAAAACTGCAATATACGCATATATACACTCATGAGTGGCTGATTAACTTGCTGTCCAACAGAGACTCAATAATGAAGGAGGATCCAGACAAACCCAGGAGGATGAGGAGCAAGAACCAGGAGGGTGAAGAGGAGTCTCCTGCCTCACCGGTCACTGATGTGAGTTAACTGTAGCTCTAGTTTCAGTATCGTAACGTCTGATTTAAACGGTGAGAACACAACAACAATCAGTTTTTTCAAATTCCTCCTCCAGCCAACGATAAAATACGAGGAACAGCCCGACTTTGTCACATCGACGGGTGGGACGCTGCACCTGTATCAGCTGGAGGGTCTGAACTGGCTTCGGTTTTCCTGGGCTCAGGGCACGGACACCATCCTGGCAGACGAGATGGGCCTTGGCAAGACCATCCAGACCATCGTCTTCCTCTACTCACTCTTCAAAGAGGTTCTGGCACTCCTCCGGGCTTGTTATTGTCTTGTTGTCTCGCCTCCTTGCGAAGGCCGACGCTGACGGATTGTATGAATTTGTCCTCCTCCTCTTCTGTCCCGCCAGGGTCACACTAAGGGTCCGTTCCTGGTCAGCGCTCCGCTGTCCACCATCATCAACTGGGAGAGGGAGTTTGAGATGTGGGCGTCCGACTTCTACGTGGTGACGTACACGGGAGATAAGGACAGTCGAGCCATCATCAGAGAGAACGAGTTCTCCTTTGACGACACGGCTGTCAAAGGAGGGAAGAAGGCTTTCAAACTGAGGGTGAGGTGTTTATTATCTAGACCTGGAGGATAATTCAGTTTAATATTTAGATTTCAAGCAGATTGCCCAGCCCTGATGTTTTCATCACCTCCTACAGAAGGCCTGAAGGGACATTCTTTGTACCTCTTGTTCAGTGCATTGCCAAATTTAAACTTTAATAGTTAATTTATTAGTAATATTTACATATAAAACAATCTACATCTATGTATCTTCCTGCAGAGAGAAGCTCCCATCAAATTCCACGTGTTGCTGACCTCCTACGAGTTGGTGACCATCGATCAGACGGCGCTCAAGTCCATCGACTGGGCCTGTCTGGTGGTGGACGAGGCTCACCGCCTTAAGAACAACCAGTCCAAGGTAACGTAACTGCACTGAGTACTGGGACGTTTTTACAGTGGAAAAAACTTGTCAATGCACTCTGGTGGAAAAACTATGCAATGGCAACACTCTTAGTAAATGAACTACTGCAAGTTCTTCTTAAGTTTATTCAAAATAATCTACTCAGCCACAGTGACTTTAAATGGAGACATTACATGACATTAAAGCTGCAACAATTAGTGGATTAATCAATCAATTTATTAATTATTATTCTTTCAGACAAAATGTTAAAAATTCTCAGATTTTAGTCTCTTGAAATGTAAATCATTTCTGTTTTTATTGGTCCTCTAGGGTTGTAAACTGACATTTTATGGCCCAAACAACTTATTGATTAATTGAGATAAATAATCAACAGACTAGTCGATAATGAAAATGTGTTGCCCTAGATGACATTATGGTTATTATGGGTATTATATGTTTATTTTCTGTCTGATGTAGTGCTGCCTTTACATCCAATGAAGAAAATAATACTATTCTTGTATATGAAAATAATTGCAGATGTTTGTCTTCGCAGTTTTTCAGGCGTCTCAACGACTATAAGATCGACCACAAGCTGCTGCTGACAGGAACTCCTCTACAGAACAACCTGGAGGAGCTGTTTCACCTGCTCAACTTCCTCACACCCAACCGCTTCAAGTAAGACTTGACTTTTTCTGTAAAATACTGAATATTATTCATTGATGATGAGTTAAACGGTGTCTAATTTAAACCACAAACTCTCCGTACAGTAACCTTGAGGGCTTCTTGGAAGAGTTTGCCGACATCTCCAAGGAGGACCAGATCAAGAAGCTCCACGACCTGCTGGGACCTCACATGCTGCGGAGGCTGAAGGCCGACGTCTTCAAGAACATGCCCGCCAAGACCGAGCTGATTGTCAGAGTGGAGCTGAGCCCTATGCAGAAGTACGACACACGCACATGCACGGGAGGGTTTTAGGAGGGGGACATGTGAAACGTTCATCCACAAGCTACATCTTTGACCACTTAGCGGGTTAAAACTAGACTGAGAGTGTTTACATTAAACCATTGTTTCACCACTTATTCAACTTTAGCCTGAACGAGTCACTGAAATACATTAAAATCTTTTTTTTTAATTAAAAGACATGTTTTATTTGCAAATAACAACCTGAGAGTCAGCCCAACAGATGATGTGTGAGCTAAAGATGTCATTTAATATAAAAATTATAAAGATGTTCTTGATTTAATCAATCAAAAATCCCATATTTGCCACTGATTAATGTGGTTTTAAAGGATTCATAGCTATTTTTATAGTTACATTTAGCAGCGGAAGGACAATCTGTCTGTATAAAGGTCGGCCCCTTTGATTTCTTTGATTATAAATTACATGTTATATGCAATGTTGAATAATATTGTAACAGCAGAAAGTAGAAACTGAGACGGTTACTTAGCAACTCTCCAGGATTTTTTTCTTAGAAATTGAACAATGGAGGACAAAAGTGAAGTTTATTGCCTTTGTGTGTCTCGCGTTGTTTACGTACAATACAAACATCACTGCGGCTGTCATTATAATCATTCATCTTTGGTTTTTTTTGAACACAGGAAATACTACAAGCTGATTCTGACCAAGAACTTTGAGGCTCTGAACTCGAAGGGCGGCGGAAACCAGGTCTCCCTGCTCAACATCATGATGGACCTAAAGAAATGCTGCAACCATCCCTACCTCTTCCCTGTCGCCTCCATGGTGAGAACAGACGACGGAAATAATAATTCATCGTGTTTGATCACAGATTCCTTTATTTGTTTCGCTTCTTTTCAAGACGTTTGCAGTGAATTGCAGAACGGCGACACCTTGTGGCGGTAATCAGAAGTGCTTTTGTGTCATGTTTGTATTTATTTTCTGAGACAGGACGTCATTTTTCATTCATGTATCATTAGTGCAGCAAATCAAACTTATTATCACGTCATAAAGCAGAGCCATGTTTCGCTTGTCTCTCTGTAGGAAGCTCAGAAAACGCCCACGGGTGCTTATGAAGGGTCGGCCCTCACTAAGGCCTCTGGGAAACTGATGCTGTTGCAGAAGATGCTGAGGAAACTGAAAGAGCAGGGCCATCGAGTACTGGTGTTCTCACAGGTACACACTCACATAGACACACACACACGTGTGTGTACAGTATGCATAAGCACACACCAGATGGACACCCCTCTCTCTTCGCAGATGTTACATTAGTCCCGCGACTCCTCCAGAAGGCTCGGCAGCAGACTGCAGCTGATCGTAGCCGTGCATGGGTGATCAAGTGTAGATGAGCGCGTACTCACATCATCAGCTTTTCTTTCTCTCCTCCGTTTTTTTCTTTAGATGACTAAAATGTTGGACCTGCTAGAAGATTTCTTGGACCATGAAGGTTACAAGTACGAAAGAATCGACGGAGGCATCACAGGAGCGCTGAGACAGGAGGCCATCGATCGCTTCAACGGTGAGATACTGGATGATGTGCAGCCAGTAAAGGTGCAGTAAGATTTTCATGAGCCCTTCAAGTAGGATTCACATCCTTATCTCCAAATCCAATTTTATTTGTGCAGTTCCTTTAAAGCTGACATTTTACAAAACATTGTTTAGGTCGCCCAAAAAACTTCCCGAGATCCCAACAAAAGCGAACACGTACACTCAAATACACTGCAACTTGTACAAATATATTGTAAACATAAAGTTCTTGACAGATTTATTACATCACCTGTCAGAGACGATCCGGCATCATGAAGTTCAAACTGAATTCGTCTTTTTTTGGTACCCAAATTTGCCGTGAAGCTTCTCCGTGAAGTCAGAAATGAATCAAGCAGAATCAGAATAAAATACAGTGGAAACGTTCTAAAAATAACCCGCAATAAACGAAATCCGCGAAGTAAGTTTTACAATTATTATACATGTTTTAAGGCCGTAAAAAACCCCTAACCACACACTTTCATACACCTTTTTACACGCATTTTGTACAGTACTCCCTTAAACAGGACGCAGAACACATGTGCGGTTCTCCCGTAGCCAATTTAGGACGATGCACGTTCATACTGTACAGCACGCTGTAAAAAAAAAAGCATGCAAAATTACACTGAAAAAAATCAGCGAAACAGCGAGTTCGCGAAAAGTGAACCGCGATATAGCGAGGGACGACTGTATAGACATAGGTGCAGCGACAGAGGACTTGACAGGTAAACATAGACATAAACAAGAACAGTTATTGCTGATTAATGCAACGGATCATAGTGCAGGGTTGAAATAATAAATATACAGTATGCACAGTATGAGTTTAGTAACATTCAACCACTTAAAATAATTCTTCTGTTCAGGAACGCAAGTAAATAACTATAATTTGATTCCTGGAAAACCATAATAATCACATGAGCAAAGAGCTTCTACATGCTGGTGTATTAACAGAAACATAAGAAATTATTTGGGTAATTGCCAATGCTGTTAATTTAGGACAGCTGTGTAAACTTTACATCGGGTGGTGGTCTAAAAAATGTGTGTATGAATGCAGATGCTATAAAAACATAAATCCCAAAGATCTAATAAAACGGCATCATGATGCAGACACCGTAGTAACGCCGCGTTGCTGTTCTCTGCTGCCGAGCAGATGGGAGTTCAAGTAGATCGTAGGAAAAAAAAAAAATCAGGATGAGAACTGAAGAGCTGGAAGTGATGCCAAACTGACAGACAGATTCCTGAGATTTCTTTTTAGCCCGACAACTCCAGACACTACAAATATTGATGTGTGTGAGTTACAGAGGACGATAAGCGCCGGGAGCGCACGCTGAGTTTGTTTTCAAATGTGGAACTTGGCGGTGGCGGTAAAGCAGTCGTTGGCAAGGATTGACATTAAATTATACTGCATGAATAGTAGCCCGAGGATGAATGCTGAATATCCGCACAGCTCCCAAAACTTTAATGGAAGATAGCTGCAGTATAACAACGCTGACAGGAAACATCGTAAGGGGAAGAAAAATGCAGGAAATGTGACTGTCACGTCATGTTAAGGTAACATAAGAATCATTAATATTTCTGTCTCCCTGACTGCAGCTCCCGGTGCGTCTCAGTTTTGTTTCCTGCTCTCCACCCGAGCTGGAGGTTTAGGCATCAACTTGGCCACGGCGGACACGGTCGTCATCTTTGACTCTGACTGGAACCCTCACAACGACATACAGGTACGACAGACCAGCAGCCGCAGAGGAACATTCAACGCGACGTGAGTTTAATATTTTCCGCTCTGTCCCGTCTCTCGCCCAGGCGTTCAGTCGGGCCCACCGAATCGGGCAGGCCAACAAGGTGATGATCTACCGCTTTGTGACGCGAGCCAGCGTGGAGGAGCGAATCACGCAGGTGGCCAAGAGGAAGATGATGCTGACCCACCTGGTGGTCCGGCCGGGATTGGGATCCAAAGCTGGCTCCATGAGCAAACAGGAACTGGACGACATCCTCAAGTTTGGAACAGAGGAGCTTTTCAAGGACGAGGGAGAAGGTGAGGTTGTTTTTTTTTCTTTTTGTCAAAGGAAATTAGGATTTTCAGTAAGTCATAATAACGCAGGAATCTGGAGCTTTAATATCTGGGTCAAAGTTGGGTCAGGGTTGATTCTAATAGAGAAGAGTTGGCAGGCCGATCCACCTGCATATAATTATTTTGTCAAACACACTCGCTTTAATGCCCTTTCATCTTGACACATTTGGCTAGTGCTTATTCTTGTTCAACCGATGATACAGTCGGGTTGACAAGAACAATCTACGCTTCTTCTTTTTTTTTTTTTTTTAACTCCAGGTATGAAGAACAGTTCCAGGGATAAAGTTGAGGAGGAGGGCAGCGTGATCCACTACGACAGCACCGCCATCGAGAGGCTGCTGGACCGGAGCCAAGACGCCACGGACGACTCGGACGTCCAGAACATGAACGAGTACCTCAGCTCCTTTAAGGTGGCCCAGTACATGGTCCGAGAGGAGGATAAGGTGAGAGGGAGGAGGCGTGAACGCTCCTCCTGCACACTAGAGTTGAAAGTAAAGCAGCCAGTGGGACTCCCGGATTGATTGCGGCTTCACATGCACGTTCGCAAAACATGTAAATTTAATTTCAAGCGTGATGTTTCTCTTTTTATTAGGGTGGCTGCGCTCCAACGTATAGTAAGCGCCGTCGGGCTCCTGATGGTCTGTTTTGTATAAAAGCGCAATATAAATACAACTGTTTTTAATCCTCTCGACGCACAAATAAAGTCCTGATACGAGTTAGGAGATGTCAGGGAAGAGAGAGAAAAATGTTTATTTGGTCTGTGCTTTTATTCTGGTAAGTCGCTCAATTCAGAAACGCACACACAAAGACCTCAGGTAGTGCCCTCACACAGATTTCATTGCTGAACTGAACAATGAAGCTGAAGTTGCTTTTTTTTTTTTTTTTTCCAAAAAAAAATTTCAAAAATTTTTTTAAATCAAAAAGTTTTTTAAGGCGGTGATAATTTGCAGCTTTTTTTTTGTCCAGACAATTTGAAGATCTTGCACTCTGGGAAATTGTTTTTTTTACAAAACAAAATGATGAATCGGGTTAATCGAGACAAACTCAACCATCAAAATAATTATTATTTGCAGCTCTGCCGCTAAATGCTAAAAGATGGTGTGGTTACCTCGCATGTCGGTGATCTAGGACAGAAATCTGTGCGGCAGCAAAGAGAAAAGTTCGATATAATTGCCACAAAATAGTCCGTAAGGTAGCTGTTTTTGTCTTTGCAGCCCAGGAACAAATGTTCAGAGGCCTAATAACTGGAGATTAGGAACCTCATGTGTAGAAGGCTGGAAAATGTCATTCAGATGCATCATTTCAAAGATAAAATCAAGTTCTAACACTGTATAGCAAGTGCGGCATGCGTTCAGGAAAACCCTGCTGCCTGCAGGACTGGAACTTTGCATGACTCTGCACTTTAAAGAGGGTTCTCAACTTCTCTCGTCTCTAGATCGAGGAGATCGAGCGGGAGATCATCAAACAGGAGGAGAACGTGGACCCGGACTATTGGGAGAAACTCTTGCGGCATCACTACGAGCAGCAACAAGAGGACCTGGCAAGCAAACTGGGTAAAGGAAAGAGGAACCGCAAGCCTGTCAACTACAACGATGCTGCGCAGGAAGACCAAGGTAGGTGACTGGGGCTTGGACGCGCGGCAGCTGAATAAACACCCGTGAGTTATTTTAAATCAATCACACCTCAGCGGATTTAAAAATGATTCCTCTTTCACATCCTGAGAATGATTTCTAGGACGATTATTATTTCTTTTTCAAAGATTTATGAGTCTAATCGCAGGATCATAGTAGAAATATTAGGATATTAGACGATGCCTTTTCTGTCTTGAGTTATTGCTTGCACAGTGGAAGTGAATGGGCCTGGCCTATTGACAGACCACCATGTGCTGTTTCAGAGTGGCATGCTGACATTTCAGATAACCAGTCGGAGTATTCAGTGGGCTCCGAGGAGGAGGACGAGGACTTTGATGATCGTCCAGAAGGTAAGACGAGATGATTAAAACAAAAAGAGAGAGAGAGAGAGAGAGAGAGAGAGAGAGAGAGAGAGAGAGACATCAAACTGGGCAGCGCTGCTCATCAGGTCTGGGTTGAATTACAGGTTGAAACTGATTTAGTTGTTACAGTCACCTGGCAGAGTCGGACGCGTTCGAACGCCAAAAAACGCAAAGCTCCATCCAGAGAGTACTTCAGAGACTCTGAGGGAAATGCTCAAAAGTTTTTGATTAGATGTTCTAATAATCTACTCACTGTACATTTGGGAAGAGGAAAAAAAAAACTGTCCCTCATCTTTACATGTTTGATTCCTCTGCGCGTCTTCACCGTCCTCTCCGTCACCCGCAGGTCGGAGGCAGTCGCGTCGCCAGTTGAGGAACGAGAAGGACAAACCTCTGCCTCCTCTTCTGGCCAGAGTGGGAGGCAACCTCGAGGTTTGTACGGCGCTCTCGAACCGGTTCTGCTTTAATTATATTGTGATAGTACTGGAATCTGTCAGATTCGCTCTAAGTTGGATATTTTTCTAGCGATCTAACAATCTTCAGCTGCGAGATTGGCAGCGGAGACATTACATCTCGGACGACTCTGAACTTTCCGAGCTCATTTATCATCCCGATAATGGTGGACATGATTATAATGGCTCGCATTGTTCGAGTGAGGATTCAAAGTTTATTTTAGCATTATAAGCCAGTATTCAAGGCCTTGGGAAGTTTGAGAAATAAACGCACAAGCTTTCATATCCCGACAGTTTCGTTTAATGTCTTCCAGAATAATAACGATTTGCAGATACATTTGGCCGGCCGGCGTCTAGGCAGCGCCAGCTTCACTCAGGAGTATCCAATATTTTTTTAATATCGATAGGTGCTCGGATTCAACACACGCCAGCGAAAGGCTTTCCTGAATGCAGTGATGCGCTGGGGGATGCCGTCCCAGGACGCCTTCGCCTCTCAGTGGCTGGTCAGAGACCTCAGGGGCAAGACGGAGAAAGAATTCAAGTGAGCTGTAATTTATTGAAACAAACCTTCAAACATTCCCTGCATATCTATCTGTCCGTCAACCTTTATATTAATCCTCTTTTTTTTCCTCCTCGCCAGGGCTTACGTGTCTCTTTTTATGCGGCACCTGTGCGAGCCGGTGGCTGACGGGGCCGAGACGTTTGCAGATGGCGTGCCGAGGGAGGGCTTGTGTCGGCAGCCGGTGCTCACCCGGATCGGCGTCATGTCTCTTGTCAAGAAGAAGGTCAGAGCGAAGTTGTTCGACCTTATTTTCAGGGCCAAGACAAACGTGGGGGAATGAAGCAAGTCATGCAACCTAAAGTTGTAACGAATAATATTCCCGTCCTGTGGATTGGGCTTTTGCAGGTTTACACTACAGCCCGACAAACTCAAACTATTTTATGAAGGAAGTATATTTAAAGCTGAAGAAAATGACAGTTGTCTTGTTTGGTAAACTCATTTTTAATGAACAATTCCTGTGGTTACTCCACAATAAAAGCCACCCTGCATCTTTCCAGTTCAAGCATGAGTATAAAATGTTTTCTCCAGCTCTGGTATGACATTAGAGGAGCGTACATCAACAATGAGGCGAGATGAAAACTTAAAAAACACTGAATTACATGCATGCATCATTTCCTGTGGATGCCTCATGTGTAAGTAGGCGATTAGAAACCAGTGCGGGAATGGCGGACTCCGCCACTTGCAATGAAAACTGCTTTGTAGATGCACCGAATGCAGGGTTCCCACGGGTGCTTGAATTCCTTGAAAATGCTTGAAATTTCACAATTAGTTAAAAATCAAAACAGTCAATCTACCACCATATGAAATAATGCTAATTAGACCCATATTATTATGCCATACAGTGGCACCGCTGCGCTTCCCATGACCATCATGGCAAACACAACTAGTAGGCTACCTAGTTAAAGGTGCTTGAAAAATGGAAAAACTGGTGCTTGAAGGTGCTTGAAAAGTGCTTGAATTTGTTCATGAAAAAGGTGTGGGAACCCTGCGAACGAATAAATATTATCAAATATCATAAAGATCTGAATGTATGTAGCTTTAACAGTGCCTCCGTACGTCCGTGGCATTGTCTGCTGGCTCACATGAAGCAGTAAGACGTCTTTGATTCTACAAATGACAAAGACAGTAAAATGTTGGAGGTCTTTTCCTAGTGAAGAAATCAACCGCGGCATCTCGACCGATGTTCTGATCGCTGTGGACTAGTTTCTGTTCGCCAGTTCACTTGAATTTACCCAGACATCTTCAATCCAGTTCTCGGTCCAACATGTCGAAACATGCCGACATCCTGATCTGCTATCTGCGGGAATGTATGATGTGCTGCCAGGGGAACGGGGCATGTGGGTGGTGCGTTTTTAAATAAGGTGGTTATCAGGAAGGAGTGAGTGTGTGCCAAGCTTCTTAAAAATCTTTCTTTAATTTTGTGTCCAGATCCAGGAGTTCGAGCACATCAACGGGCGTTGGAGTCTTCCTGAGCTGAAGCCCGAGGTCACCATGGATAAAACCTCCTCCAGGGCCTCCTCTCCTGCTGTGAAGACCGCCACACCCACGCCCGATGCCAGCTATAACAACACACCTTGCACCTCCAAGCCAGGTAACATCAAACGTGCGCTCACGAGATCCAGCAGGGGGCGCTTTACACACACGTAAACAGGCACCGGGTGAAGTTGGAGTTGAAGCTACAGTCATGTGTGTTTTTATGTGTGCGCAGCGACCCCTGCTCCTGCAGAGAAGCTGGAAAAGAACGGAAAAGATGCAGAGAAGGAGGAAGACAAAGAGGAAGGCGAGGCGGCGTCGGACAAGGAGAAAGTAAAGGAGAAAGAGAAGGAGGAGGGGAAGGAGGTGGACAGCAACAGGACTGCAGACCCCGAGGAGGTGCGACACTGTCCTCCAAACATCTCTGCAAAACTTTTCATGAGATCTTGTCTTCTTGAGGGTTCCCACGGGTGCTTGAATTCCTTGAAAATGCTTGAATTTCAATTCAGTGTTTTCAAGGTTGTAAAACGCTTGAATTTTTTTGTGAAGTGCTTGAAAATGCTTGAAATTTCACAATTAGTTAAAAATCAAAACAGTCAATCTACCACCATATGAAATAATGCTAATTAGACCCATATTATTATGCCATACAGTGGCACCGCTGCGCTTCCCATGACCATCATGGCAAACACAACTAGTAGGCTACCTATTTAAAGGTGCTGGAAAAATGGAAAAAACTGGTGCTTGAAGGTGCTTGAAAAGTGCTTGAATTTGTTCATGAAAAAGGTGTGGGAACCCTGCTTCTTGAAACACATTTCAAAGTTAGGCATCTCCTACTGTTTTTTTTGCGTTTTCCCACAAATCTCATATGCTTGACGTCACCGTCAACGTTTTTTCCAGGCATGCCATTGTTTATCAGTGTTTTCCGCTCACTCTCACGCACCGTGAAAATCCAAAATGACATTGTTATTGCGTGGCAAATCGAACCCAATCCATGCTTTTTCACATCCTGTGAAGGATCCGCGAAAAGTAGATGAGTGATAGCATGTTGTTGCTTTCTTTCCAAAGCTTTCCTCCTCGACCAAAGAGACGTCACAAAACGCGTCCCCGGGTCAGAAAACCGAAGGTAAAGACGAGAGCGACCTGACGGAGGAGGAGAAGAAGGAAACGGCCGAGACTCTGACGGAGGAGAGGAAAGAGGAAACGAAGCAGGGCACGGAGGTCAAAGAGGAGAAATCAGGTAAGAACGAAAACACTGGAAAGAAAAGAAAGTCTTTGTTTGGAGAAATTGTAACGGTTTTCCCTGCAGAAGGAGAAAAACTGGCGGAGGAGAAGGAAAAAGACAAAGAGACAACCGAGGCGACGGACGCCAAGGATAAAGCCGAGGCGGCTGACGTGAAGAAAGGTACGTCTCACCCGTCTGTGACACTCTGAGCCCCCGGACGCGTGACAGTGACACCTTTGCTGTCTTTCTTTGCAACAGAGGAGGTCAAGGGTGAAAAGGATGCTGGGAAAGACGTTAGAGCGGCGAAGGAGGAGCCGCCCAAGGGTAACGGGAGGCCTCCCGTTGAGAGACCTCGCTTCATGTTCAACATCGCAGACGGCGGCTTCACCGGTCAGTGCTGATAAAACGTTCAAAAGAAATGATCAAAATCAGTTATCGAAGCCATTTTTCATGCAGTGACGATAATTTGATGGTTTGAAGCTTCTAAACTTGAGTTTTTCTTGTAAATTGAACATTTGGGAGGTTTTGGAATCTTTTATTGCACCTCTGGGCACTCTGTTCCTTAAATTCATCTTTAATTACCTTGAACAACGAACCTTTTGTTTCCAGGCACCTCTGTGTTACGAACCACAAAGTAGGATATACCGGAGCTTTAGGAACAATCTGTGTTTTCTTAGTGATACAAGTCGGAAACTCGCTCGGATATGACTTGAACTTGCAAGAGTACATGTAGCATCGCACCTGAAAAGGTGGTTTTGTTCCAAGGCCTGGATGTTTGTTTTCTGTACCCTGTCTGAGGTGTGGTCAGGTGACTGTCCCTTACAGATCATATGCAAGAACTGTGTCTGTACCTCAGGGTTCCCACGGGTGCTTGAATTCCTTGAAAATGCTTGAAATTTCACAATTAGTTAAAAATCAAAACAGTCAATCTACCACCATCTGAAATAATGCTAATTAGACCCATATTATTATGCCATACAGTGGCACCGCTGCACTTCCCATGACCATCATGGCAAACACAACTAGTAGGCTACCTATTTAAAGGTGCTGGAAAAATGGATAAACTGGTGCTTGAAGGTGCTTGAATTTGTTCATGAAAAAGGTGTGGGAACCCTGGTACCTGTATAAAAATCAGCTTTATTTATTGTAATGGAAACACTAGACAGCCCCTGACAGATGAGGAGAGAAAGGTGAAAGGGTCTAAACAAGTGACTAAGCAGATAAAACAACAAAGACTTTGCAGCTCTGCACAAAAGCAGCATTGAGCCAAAATCATCTTCACCTCGAACGCAAACCTAGAAAAGACAAACACCTGCAGTCAGGTTTCAGCAAGCTAAGCACAACCTCGCTCTCACTCTGTGCTGACTTCACCCCGCAGAGCTCCACACTCTTTGGCAGAACGAGGAGCGGGCTGCCATCTCCTCTGGGAAGATGAATGAGATCTGGCACCGCCGACACGACTTCTGGCTGCTGGCGGGAATCGTGATGTATCCTTGACAGCGGTTGCCCGGGCGATGACCCCGGCGTGTTTATTTTTCTATCAGCCCCGAGAAGAAGCCCAGCGCAATAAGTCAACAAGCGCAGCCAGAGCTCGGTAAACAGCAGAGCCGTGTCTGCTGGAAGCCGATGTAGTGGCTCATTTAGTCCATGTTGTTCCCTCTATTAGGGTAATTAAGGCCACGCAGCATTCACATAAACTCTGTTTTCATTAGTCGGCGAGTTAATGCTGAGGGCGAGTTAGGCTGAAATGAAAAAGAAGAAATGCTGAGTCATGTTTTGTGTCTAAAATCAGTTCAACATTCGGAGACATAAAGTTATTTTCTGCAGATCGAGAACACTCGATCAGCAAAGTTCAAGAGACATATTGTCACTTTTACATCTCTGCTTGTGAACGTATGAGTTACATGTTCATCAGGGATCTTCAGTGACACTGGCAGGTGGATTTGTTACCGAAAGAGCTCGAAATCTGGAAGGAACGAGAAACAGATGAACACTAAAACTATAAAATCATCACCTAGTTGTGTTCAGATACAAACATGCAGGATACAAAATGTTAATTGGCGAGCTTTAAATGTGATAGTACACTAGTAATTTAAGTAATTTCCCTAAGTAAGTATAGACGGAGCCAGGCTAGTTGTTAGAAATCGAATTAGTTACATTTCTTGTGATGAATTCATCTCAAAACAAATCTGTTCAGCGTCGCTGTTACGTTACTTTTATGACGTTGGGTAGGGAGGACGATGAGCAACACATCGCTCATGCGCTTTATCTCTTCACCAAAAAGCGTTACGTAAGCCTTGACTTCTGCGGCAGTCACGGCTACGCCCGGTGGCAGGACATCCAGAACGATCCCCAGTTCGCCATCGTCAACGAGCCTTTCAAGTCACAGGCGAACAAGGGCAACTTCCTGGAGATGAAGAACAAGTTCCTGGCTCGACGATTCAAGGTAAGATCAAGCTGAACTTTTCTAACACAGCCAAAAAAATCAAGCAATTTGAGCAAGACGTAGCTAATATTACTTACTAGTCCAAAAACAAAGAAGTCCAGCTCGCCGTCTGTCTTTTACAGTTACAACCAGCTCCGGTTCTGGCACGACACTAGCTCCACTCCCTCTAAGCAGCACCCCCCTCCACCCCGAACCTCCTGTAAGCCTGTAAAATTCCTCTTCCTCGGTGGTCCAAAAGCATCATAAGATAACTTTTGTTATGATTTAGTGCTATAAACATAAATTACATTGAACCGGACAGGCGTACAGGGCGCGGTGTGGGAATGACAGCTAGAGCGTTCACCTGAATACAAGTGTAGCATCCGAATGATTTAAAGTCTTGTTATTTTTATGATATGAAAGTCAGACAAAGTTGGTTTTAATACAAGAACGCTGCCTAAATAAAATATTATATATATGGCGAGCCATTCAAACATTGCGCAACGGGCACATTTTGGTTTTTATGAAAGAAGCCTTGCGGTTTTTTAAAACCTGACGCTACGTTTCCGCAGACAAACTATTTCAGTCAGATTTCGCAGTGTCTTCACAGTCACCTGACTCGTTTGATGGCCGTATGACGGATGCCCCTTAGGCCCACATATTGGCTGGATGGTATTGCTGACGGCTGCGTTTCTGACACAGCTCTCATCCTGTTTTCGAGCGGCTCACATGTTTCAGATCCTGCCCTCAACATCCTCATTTACTGTATGTCCGTCTCCTCCACTCCCTCGCTTGCTAAACGATCGGAGGTTTTTCTTTATAAATCTGACGTCAAGGAAAAAACAAAACAAAAAAAAATGCGGCAGAATAATTGTTTGCACAACAATTTCCCTCTCGGTATGTCATGGTTGCGTTTTGGTTGCGTAACACAATAACGTCTTACGCAGCAATAAATAACTCCTCTTTACGGGACACACACCCACACTTTCCTATGAAACGCTTGCATTGCTGCTGCTATACAAAAAAGCGAGACAGTGATATATCGCTGGAGCAGTTTTCATAGGTTTTGTAATATAAGCAGTTTTATATAATTCTATATGTTTTTTTTCCGCTCTCTCGTCTTCCTTTTTCGGTGTTTAAACGTGACACGAGGAATAAAATATTGCCTTTCAATTTCCCTTTAATTAAAAATGTGGGCGAGTTCACGAAGTTGTGATAAATCTTTATAATATCAGCTGGTTTTCATACCAGGTTGCTCCTTCACTCGGACACATGGACACATTCATCTTTGTTCTTTGTTTTCGGTACCTCTCAGTGCGATCAGTGGCATCGACTGCGCAGAGGAGGTGCGAAGAGAGTAAATAAATTAACTCAATGTGCAGGAATCTACCCTCTGACAAGATAATGAACTCCTCTATCCCTGCTCAGAGATAATAAGTCTTGTTCCTAATCTGCTCTGCTTCTTTTCTCTCTCATTCATTATTTTTCACGCATTGCTGGCAAGATAAATAAATCAGGCGGATGAATCAGAAATTGGGGGCAACAATAAGTAATGGCTCATAAATTCCAAAATAAAACGCCAATGTTTGATATGGACCCATGCTCCGGTTCCTTTCTTGACACTGATTATAAGCAGGTTTTGTTGTTACGTTATTAAGTGTGTTCATGCTGGAAAAGTGACAAATGGAAGTATACTACAAACGTTCTGTACGCACACTTTTAAAAAAAGAAAAGAAAAGAAAACACTTGATTTGTTGGAGTGTGCCGTTGACGGGAACGGGTTTCCAACAACAGCGGAAAGTCTCACAGCTGTGAGGCATTACAGCGAATTTGTTAATGCTGATGAGACGGCTGAGGACGATCTGCGAGCGAAAAACAAAATTCAGACATTTAGTCAAACATTTTCAAACCTTTCTTTGACTTTTTAAAATCGGCGATGGAGCGCGATGATGGGAAGTTTACTTCAGACTTTCTTTGTTGTTGTTTACAACATCTACCATGAAAATCATGGCCCATAAATTTAAAATACACAGTTACAAGATACATAAAGCTGCCTGGCACGATATGAGATTTGCACTATATGATGTATCACAGCCAAAAGACGATATACGTCATGATATCTGAAGAAAACGCTCTTAAATCTTCAGTTGGCAAGTCAATTACATTCACGAATGATTGAAGTGTTGGGAGTGGAAAGAGCTTTGGAGTGAGAAGAGAAAGAAGCAGAAATGATGCTGCTGGGAGTGAATTATCAAGGTGACATCAATATCAGCAAGTATGAAATAAACATTTGTATGTTAGCGCAGGTTTTTAAATCTAAAGTCGCAGTTTGATTGAGTACAGAACTTGTATACGAACTGCTTGACTTGCCACTGTTGGATGTTGGACCTCTACAGACCAACTAGACTCGTAAACAGGGCAACCATGTACAAAGGCTTGGTACTTGTCGCATCGGCCCAGGGTTTGAATTTGACCTGCGACGCCTTGCTGCATGTCATCTCTCACTTTCTCCCCCAGGGTTCCCACGGGTGCTTGAATTCCTTGAAAATGCTTTTTCAAGGTTGTAAAAATGCTTGAATTTCTTGTGAACTGCTTGAAAATGCTTGAAATTTGTGTGATGTCTATCTCAATAAACCAAGAGAAAACAAAAATGTTTCCTAAGCGGCTACGCGCTTGATCCGATGCCTTTACATGCAGAACTCAGTTATCATACTCGCTTGGTGTTCTGCAGAGAAATAACAGTAGACTACTATCCACACCTGTTGGTCACTGTTATTGCGCTATGGTAGTTACACAATACACCGCTCACAAGCTGAGAATACAAGCCAATTCACAATTAGTTAAAAATCAAAACAGTCAATCTACCACCATATGAAATAATGCTAATTAGACCCATATTATTATGCCATACAGTGGCACCGCTGCACTTCCCATGACCATCATGGCAAACACAACTAGTAGGCTACCTATTTAAAGGTGCTGGAAAAATGGAAAAACTGGTGCTTGAAGGTGCTTGAAAAGTGCTTGAATTTGTTCATGAGAAAGGTGTGGAAACCCTGCTCCCCACTTTCCTGTCAGTACTCAGCTGTCTCTATCCACTAAGGCTTGAAAAAACTAGTCTCCTTGTAAACATGAAACTATAAGATAAGTCAGACTTTAATTTACTTGTCACAGCGAGTTGGAATGAAGGACCTGCAGCAGCGCTCTTTCTTACATGGTGGGAGTAGCAGTCTGTTGTGTGTGTACGTTTCACTGCCGTTGTTGCTTTAAAACATTTCCTCTCTCGTCCTCCAGCTGTTGGAGCAGGCGCTGGTGATCGAGGAACAGTTACGGCGGGCGGCCTACCTGAACATGACCCAGGACCCGAGCCACCCGGCCATGGCGCTCAACGCACGCTTCGCAGAGGTGGAGTGCCTCGCCGAGTCGCACCAACACCTCAGCAAGGAGTCGCTGGCGGGCAACAAGCCGGCCAACGCCGTGCTGCATAAAGGTCAGTGATGTTGTTCTCTGTACAGTTATTTAAAAAAAAACATTCACTGAGTATAAAAAAAGAAAAAGACAGATAACCGCAAAGAGAGATACACATCAACACGTCTCACAGTGGTCGTTGTGCAATCACTCTTTCCTGCTGCAGCCACCGAGCCATCCAGCCTGAATCTGACTTAAGCGAAGCCAAGCAGATAAGCTTACACCATGTTAAGTGATAGCTCCAAACATTTCCTCACTGGCTCCCTGGCAAGTCTGTCCATGTTTATATCGCCCTGTCGAAAAGGAAACACGCTCGGCACGCCGCGGCACTACTGTTCTCGTTCTCGTCTCTGGCATTCTCTGCACGTAATGCCACTGAACTTAACGAATCCTCCTAAACATTTTAATCAAATTGTCGGCAAATCAGTGATGAAGTCCATGTAGGGGCGTGATGACAGAGTGGCGAGATAATGAAGGACGGGAACCGACAATCTCTTGTGAAAATAAAACGAGAAACCTGCTTGTTTTGGAATTAAAAAGGCCCAAAAGTAATCTAGAAAAAATTTGATTTTAAACAGACTATGTGTGCAACAAACCCTGTAAACTGTACTTATCACCATAATAACTTCTAAAGAACCAGGAAGACAGTTTCTTGAATTTATTAATAATAATAATAATATGGAGCCTTTTTGAAAACAGAGTTTACAAAGTGCTTTGACAGACGGACACAAACGGGATACTGAGGCAAAAATAGAAGCAAAAAAAAATAAAAAATAAAAAATCAGATTTAAGAACATGATGATGGGAAAAGACAGTTAGAAGATGAGACGATATAAAACAATTCTGTATGATTAAAAACACACAAAGAACCACTTTTTAATTTTAAAAAAACGGCAACGTTACATAAAAGCAAGCGTATAAAAATTTTTGATTTGAAAAAATTAAAAAAAGGAGTTACAATAATCGAGTCTAGAGAAGATTAACTAAAAATTAAACTTCTTCCTGGTCAGGATGAGAGAGAATGAGTTTGGAGAGACTGGGCTACTTTTTTTGATGTTTCAAAGCTGAGATTTGAGTTTGAAAGCATGTTTAAAAGCTGCGATTATGGATGTGAAGCATCCAGGGCGGTGGTTATTGATGCATTTGTTGTTGTCATCGCAGTGCTGAACCAGCTGGAGGAGCTACTGAGCGACATGAAGGCCGACGTGACCCGGCTACCGGCCACGCTGTCCAGGGTCCCGCCCATCGCCGCCCGCCTGCAAATGTCCGAGAGGAGCATCCTCAGCCGACTGGCCAGCAAGGGCACCGAGACGCACACACCCCCGGTCAGCAGTCTGCAGATTTAAAACACACACACACAATAAAACAGGTTGAAACCTGCTGGAGCTGCCTGCACTCACAGTGGAAAAATAATAAATGGGAGGACAGCCAATGAAAACACGGGGCCCATTATCTTGTCACCCACCTGTGGTTTTTCACTCCTCGGCTGTTTAGTCAGCAGATTTATTGTGTCAGCTTACATAACTTAAAAGTGGATTGTCTGATTTCGTTATATCTCCCGTTTCTATAAATCACTTCCGACACGCATGTAATTCCCTGTCTTCTCTGCGCAGCCCATACCTCCGGGACCCTACGCGACCCCTCAGAACTACGGCGCCCCCTTCACGCCTGCACCCCCCAGCACCCTACACATGGGAGGGGCCAACTACAGTCAGATGCCGCCCGGATCCTTCATATCAGGTCAGTGTTTCTGTGTTTCTGTGGACCGATCGCAGGTAAAGTTGTTTGAAAAAAAGCGGCGTTTTTAAGTCGATATACTTGATTTGAAGAGCCTCCACGAGCAGCTAGAAATATGTTTTATCGCAAGGCTTCACCTGTCGTGAAGGTGTTTGTGTTACAATCAGAAAATGACAAACATCAAAGATATTAAGACAGTCGGTAATTGCAGTATTCGATTCTCACAAGTCTGTTTGATGTGTTTGAAACTTGGCACGCCGGCGATCCGAACCAGATTTATGCTTCTTTGTGGGGGTGTTTTTCTAATCTCGCTGTAGCTGCTTCTGGCACGGGAAGCGATTTTCAGATCTCAGCAGAGAGAGAGAGTTGAAGCTGTTGATCGTTGCAAGCCAGCAGCACCACAGCAACAGTAGACTTAGCAGTTTATTAAGGTCATGTTGTACACATGTTGTCTACCTGAAGGGTTCCTGTGCACAATCTTTCATTCACGCCCAGATAGAAGATGACTCGGAACCAGGAGTTGCTTCGCAATAAGATGCGTCAATCAATTTAACCCTTTATGACCTACTATAAAAGAGCATTTTAATACTTTATACATCAGTACAACCCAAATTTTTTTTGAAATTTATTAAATAAATTGCAAAAAAAGTGCAACAAACCACAGTTTTTTTTAAAAATACATATTTTTGGTGTGGATAGAGACACGCAAAGAAAACCACTTGACAGCTCATGCTCAAAACATGATGAGGAATTTTCCAGCGCAGGAAGTGCCGTGAATACCCGTGGTCTGGATTATAAAAATTTTTATTGTGTTGTGTTTACTGGACTTTTACAAAACCGGTTAATGGAAGGAGACATCGCTCCGGGACAAAATGCACATGTAACTCCTCCAGGTTTTAATTTGGCTGCAACTCTACTGGCATTTAATAATAGATATGCAAATGAGATCGCCGCCGCTCCCGTAGGTCATAAAGGGTTTTAAGGTCGGAGAATAACCCTGATTTTTCGGAGGTCATGGAGTTTGAAAGATGCAGGTGAGACTAGTGTTGCATTCTGGGAATGTGTGATGTCACGCGGGAAGCAGAGGGCTCGTTTCCCAACCGCTCTTAATAAAGACATGAAAGTGGCAGTTGCCTGGAAGGCTCGCTGCATTATTTTCCAGGTGCTTGAATTTTTTTTGTTTTTTTCCTTTCTACATAAATAAAGACATCATAAAAAGGAGGCACAAACCGGTGCAGAAAAATGAGCAGAACGCAGGAAACGAAGCGTTTCAGAAAGTTCCTTTCTTTTTAAAAATACATTTCCTGCAAGTGTCATAACTTCTTGGAAATTGTTATGGCGCTTATTTAAGTTGACTTTGTGGAGGTTTACGCAGAGAAGGAGACAGTGGACTGAGGTTTTTTTTTTTTTTACAATCAATCAGAACTGTGCATGAGAAAACACAAGCAGGCCAGTGTGACTAATCCTGCGGTCTTCTGTAGCATCAGTTTTGTGTCGGTTCACATCAGCAGCAGCTCCGGCAGAGCTCCGCACACACAAACCTCCACGACACCCCTTGACATGAGAAAAAGCGCACACGAATCCGACTTTATTTATTTATTTATTTTTCAGAGATCTGGACTTGATTACTTGGCAAGTCGCGCCGATGATGGGCAAAACCCGTCCAACGACTTCTATTTAAAGATATCATCTGAGGAATTTCAGCTTTATATGGTTATGTTGTTGTGGAAAAACATTTAGCAGAGAAAATATATAAAAAGATTTAAAACAAAAACAAAAATGAGACTCTGGGAAATCGGGTATTTGGGAAAAAAAAAAAAAAGTCCATGCAGTGTAGTTTTATGATCAGCGTTGTTTAACCGTTAAATTTATTTCTAATGAATATATACTTTATCTTCCGAGGCAGCTTTGTTGTTAAAGAAGTTGTGAAACCTTCAAGGAGTTCATAATAGGAGGGAAAAAAACAACACACACACACACACACACATCTGTAGCAGAGTTTCTGATGTGGCTGCCAGATAGACACCTGAAATAGACATTACCGAAAATCAAACACAAACGTGCTGCGCTGCTATATTAAGGCATTTTCATCTCTTAACATGTCCAACCGCAAAGCCTCAATACTCGCGGCTCGGGCGGCGCGTTGTTGTGCAACAATAAAGCACGGTCTGGAGCGCTATCAAACCTGTCTGAGTCGGGGAGTGTTCATGTTTATTTTCCTCGTTTGAAGTCATATTGTGGCTCTCATTACTTATTGAGTTAAAAGCTTGTAGAATTAAAATTATAAAGAAGGAGGGGGGAAAAAAAGAAAAGAAAAAGAAAATCTGTTTTGGCTTCTTATCCGTCTCTCCCCCTCGCCTGCAGTCTGTCAGAGCGCGCTGGCAGTTTGCGAATTTATTTTTTCATAATTAGTTTGGTAACAGCATATGCTCACCAGACACACACACACACACACACACACACACACACTGTCTCTCTCTCTCTCTGCTCTGCATGTGTATTCGTGTTCGGAGATGTTTAGATAGCAGAGATGTGGCAGAGATAACTGGTAAAACCTGATATTCCCCAATAGACTTAGCCCTAAAAAAAAACAATAAAAAAAACCTCAACACCCAGCTCTCTCAGCGCTGCGCCTGCCTCTCACTCAGTGTATCTTGATTTATGTAATTGTAGACCGAGACATCTGTCAAAAGCATTGCATTTTAGAGAGCCAGGGCCTATCTCTGAAAATGTCATTATGCCTCAGCTCAGTCTGAATTTGGCCATGCCAAGAAAACATTCGGACTTTGTACCAAGGTATTTTGAGAGGGACCGAAACCGCAGAAGGAGTTTGGTTGTGTAAACGTCGTGTTGTGACTTGTGAACCGGCGGAGGAGGGCTGGGCCCCGGCGCTGGCTGTTTCAGAAATAGTCTTAAGCGGCGCGCGTGCGCAAGAGTTGTGTTACTCTGTGTTTTTTTTTTCGCTTTGCGGGGGCCCTCGCCGAGCCGAGAGAGTGCAGTCTGGACATCCTGAACCCTGGCAGGGCACACAAGCATGCAGCGAATGAGGCCACATTTACCGGTCTTGATTGGGGTCACGCTGGTTCCTGACCTTCCTTTTTTGTTTTTTCTTAGGAGAAATGGACGGAGTTAAAACAACACGATTCTCTTGATTATTTTTCTTTTTTTTGCCGACCTCCTTTTAATAGCCCATCTCCTGAGAGAATCACTCGAGTACACAGAACACATCCAGAAATATGCATGTCTGCCGCGGCGCTCTTTAACTGCACACATCTACCACTCGGTGCTGGACTCTGTGAACTTTGCTACACAATGTAATGATACACCGAGTGCTCCGAGTGAAGGATTGTTTTGTGCTGTCTCACACATGGCAGTATCTCAGCATTTTGCACAATATCTTGAATTGCATTTTGGAAAAACCTGTTTCAGCCATCAGTACTGCCATGAGGAAGCATCTGCACTAAAAGGAGCCCCACATTCTAGACTTCATCTTTTAGGGACGTAGAAAAATTAGAGAGATTGCCCCTGCAAGTGGAAGCACACTGGTTCAAGCCCTCATGACTGCAAGCACCTGCCCTGCTGAAGTGTCCCCACTCCCCGCCAACTCCAGTAGCTGACCCCTGACCTCTCTGCAGAGGAGGGAGGCAAACTAAAAGAGAATTCCCTACGGGGACCAGTAAAGTGTCACATTATCCTGCTCCCCTCTCCGAGTCTCCACTACAGTCTGCCGCTTGTCTGCCCCCACAGAAGCCGCCGCCGCTGCTGGGGCCACCGGGGGAGCTGCTTGGGGAGCCGCCGGAGGGCCAACCGCCGCTTGCCAGAAGACCAAGGAGCACGATGTGGTGCAGCGGCAGCGAGTGGTGGACCTCTGGAAGGACGGCAAGTCAGAGGGGGCCATCGGACAGGAGCTGAGGATGCCAAAGTCCACAGTGCACAGCATCATCGTCAAGTACCGGCTCAGCAACACGGTGGAGAACCTCCCGCGCAATGGGCGACCAAAGAAACCCTGAAAGGGAGGGGGCACAGACAGAGGGGGGGGGGGTTAGAGAGGACATTTGGATAAAACGTCCTGGAATGTAACGAAAATAGGCTGAAAAGGAGAGACGCTTCGAGAGGACCCAAGGACGGAGCACTTTTGACACCGCTGGAATGTGAGGAATACAAAAAGGGAGAAGGACGGATCGAATAGGAGCGGAAAAGAAACAGCGGCGCTTTGATCCAGAAAAACGAGTAATTAAAAGCAGAGAGAGACGAGAGAGAGAGAGGGGTCCAAAATAAGAAGGGAGAGGTGAAAAGCTGGCCTTGAGATCAAGCACTAATGATGCGTGGGGTGGGGGGGAAGGAAAAGGAGAGATGGCCTGTCTGGAACAAACAAATCCTCGAGCAAAGAGAGAGAAAGGCGCTACTGGAAAAAAAAAGCGAAAGATGTCTGGACTAAAGAGAGGAGGGGGGGAAAAAAAGACAATATGTTAATGCAATCACAGGTTTTCAGGAATTCAGATATGAAGGCCGGAATGGAGAGAGAGAGAGAAACGCAACACACAAAGGACTCAGACGAAATTTCTCGAGACTGTTTGTTTCTTCCCCGGTGGCGGCGGCGGCGGTGGCGGCGGCAAAAAAAAAGATTTCCCCCCGGATCAATTCTTCATCCGCCGGCTGACTGAACAAGCCTGTCCCCTCGCTCTGACCCTGTACTCCCTCATTCCTCCACAGTCCTCCACTCCTCCGTCTCTCTCTTCCTCACACACACACACACACACATATATATATTTATATACATATATACCGTGGACCTCACACACAACCTAGAAACCTGCAAAGAAGTTCATTTATCTGCTGAGCGCGGACAGATGAAATCCAAGCTCGGAATAGAAAAACTGGATTTGCAAAAAAAAAAAAAAAAAGTAAAGAAGATAAAGGTTTTTTTTTTTTAAGTGTAAAACACTACTTCCTATTGACTCTTTTAACCTAGCATTCCTCAGTCTGACCAAGCATAGAAGCAAGAACCATAGATATATATATAATAGAAAAACACTCAAAAGTTGCCTTTGTCCAATCAGAAGCAACTGACTCAATCTGAAGGACCTGTATTGAGACATGTACTGTATCACAAAGCTAATTTACTATCGCACCCTTTTTCCGAGGGGTAGCAGGGAGCAGCGGGTGGTTACTTAAAGGGGAATATCACTCCATTTCCTGTTTTTAAGCCTCATCACGGGCGAAATCAGTATTTATGAGCAGCTCTTCCCCAAAGTTAAAGACTGCAATCTGTCACTGCGAGGAAAAAAAAAAAAGGGGGGAGACCCGCTTTGAAGCCCAAAGAGACATTCTTGTCCTTTAAGCTTCTTTATTGTGACAGCGTGATGGATTCCACGCTGGAAAATGTCCCCCGATCCCCGAGAAAATAAAACACACTCTGGACTGTGTCATCGTTTTTCCAGCTCTCTCTCTTTTCTTCTTCTCTCTCCCTGCGAGCGTGTGCAGCCGAGCTGTACATCAGCGTGTCATCCCAGACTTAAGTAGCGGGATGAACTCGTCTTCCTCCAAAGAAAGAAAGAAAAAGAGAGAGAGGAGGACGGTTTTACACTTTTCCAGTTTTTTTTAAGCTTGAAGGACATAAAGGCGTAAAGTGCAGGCCTGCAATGAGGAGAATATCTCGTGTGTGTGAATGTGTTTTTGTTCGTGTGCGCGTTGTAGCACAGAAAACTGTTTTCTTTTCAAGTTTTGATATCGGTGCCAATACGACAGCTGAATTTTCTCCAAAACTCCCCCCCAAAAAAAGATACTTTGAGGAAAATATTAATGTTTTTCTACAAAAATTTTTTTTTTCTACTTCAGAATAAGCTAAACTTGCATCTTCTTCTGCGTTCAAGGGAACTGCAGAAGAATTTTTTGCCTAAATGTGTTAAAAATAAGCAAAATTATAACTTAAACCTGCATTAATCAAACTTTTTATATCAACAAATGGATTGAATGAATATTTGAGATGTAAATTATCACCCAACTCGGCTTCGTGGAACTTTTTAAAGCTTCTTTCAGCTCATTATTTTTGGTTTTCGGTCCAGCAAATTTACTGTTTTAGGTCTGATCGATGTTGCTTCCAGCTGCGGGCAGCTGTTTTATATCAAAAAAGGCTCTGGTAAACCAACCTGCACAACACCTAACAAAGTTAGCAGCCAGCTGGTGAACATAGAAAAGCATTTAGCAACTAAAGAGTCAGGTAACCCGTTCAGGAGGTGGTGGAGACCAAAACGGAGGAAATATATAATACTCATTTTAAGCATCATTCAGTATTCCTTCATGGCAAACATAACGGACGTGCACGCACGCAAAATAAGCATGCACGTGCACGCAAACGACTACTTCAGCAGTGAAAAGCTTGATTGATGATTTTTACCTCCAAACCTCTTGCAACACATAAATTCACGAAAACTCTTGTGAAACCTCTTTTCAAGTCTAAAGTTGGACAGGCTCTTAATTCTAAAATCAAGCCTGTGCTTTCTTAGTTCCTGAACGGTTGACAGTTCAAACACAGAAGGTTGTTCCTGATGAAAGGTTTTGGCACGGACACACACACGCAAAGCTTCTCAGCAAGCGAAAAATGCTGCGCTTCCTGCCAAGATGGTAACGTTCACCTCTATCAGATAGTAGGCAGGACCTACAGGGGAGAGACACAGGCTGTCATGTCGGCCAGGAATGTTTTTTATTGCCTTTCTGGACTCGATACTCCATCCAGTGCAGTCCCAGAGCTTTAAGCCAAGTAGACACATAAAACGGTTTAAGTTGTGTGAGTTCTTTCGAGATATGTCCAGGTGTTGGTTTTATCATTTTTACTCCATCTACAGTCGCCACTGCCAAGTTAATTTGGGACAAGTGAATGCTACTGTGAAGCTGCAGGCAGGCCGGAGAGAGTGATGGCTCTGTTTGAACAAAGAGGAGAAGTATTGCGAAGTGAGTTTGGCAGCAGAGTGAAATGTACGATGTTGGACGTCGCAGAAGGAATCTGTTATCTGGTCTAGTACAAGTGCCTCGCTGAATTCCTCCTCCTGTTTTATCTTCACAGCTTCTTTACCTTATATGCCCAACTCCTACTGGAGTTTTTTGATATCGATATTCGGAGCTGTAATCCTCACACCTGTGGTAACTGGTGGTAACAGGAAGCGAGGTTTGAATGCTACAACAGACGGCTTCTTTGTCAGGGGAGCAACTGGTGGATTCGGTTACAGTGCAGCCAAACAAACGCACATTGTAGTTAACAGTGAGGTTCGTATCAATGAGATGAAATCAAACAGTCAAATTTACATGTTGCGTCCTGTGAATCGCTCATGTGGAGCTAGGAAATGTGGCGCAGGAGTGGCGGACTCCGCCACACAGAGGGGTAATTACTGTGAATACATTAAATGACTGTTACTGAAAGAACAAGTTCTTTAAAGTTTGTGTAAAATAAGAATGAATGTGTGTTCTGAGTTTGTCAGACCAAAGAAGAAAGTGTTATTAACCACCCAGCCAAATTTGAATGATTAAAAATATCGACAAGTTTATGAAATTCAGGTAAAAATGAATTCTCAGCTACAGGACTGTGGGGGCGTGTCCACTGAATGTGCTGAAGCCACGCCCACTCGTGCGAGGAGTCAAGCAGCCGTTATGAAGCGACTGAAACGTGTCAGATGAGTTCAGACTAACTTTAAAACACTCTGAGCGAGTATCTCTCTGCTAGGGGTGCAGGGGTTTGCTCAGGGTGGCCTCAGCGTGTCATCGAGCCACCCTTGAAGGACCGCCCACAAAATCCTGGACTAAAAACTGGTGAAAAACAGTTTAAATCTCTAACTCCACACATCAGTAATATATCGTTTAAAGTCTTTTCAGGTGTTTTCAGCAACATATTTAATGTGTTTTGAAAGAAATCTCAGTATTGCCTTTATATGGACTTTAAATTTGTGACACAGCTGTGCACTGAGCGGGACATTTCACAATTAGAAAATAAACTTTTCAGCGCTCTCTGGTGGACAAAGCCTGTAGTGGTGACACTGTTTTCCAGCTCTTGTCTTTTGTACTGGTGCGGTTTTGCACACATCGCGACTTATCCGTCCTTCCTTTTCGATCTTTCTCTTCCACCTCTCTTCTCTGTCCTCTGCTCCTGAATCTTCTTTTTTTTTTCTCTCTCTCTTTCTATCTATGCACCCGTAATTCCTCTTGCTCTTTCACCCAGTCTTTACCTCGATTTGTTTTGCTTCTTATCAGATTTAGTCTGCCCCCCCACGTTCACACACACACTCTCTCTAACTCTCTGCATCCCCTTTGTTGGCCTCCATTGGCGAGATGCCATACGTTTTCCCATAAGTGGTCCCCCCTCTGGTTCTAGACACACACAGTTACAGCCCCCCTCACTTCACCCCGCTTCAAACGTCTTCAGCTCAATACACCCTTATCGCATCTTTGATCTGCACAGGGGTGTTATGACAGTTTATCTTTCCCCTTCACGCGAGTCAGAGTAGTATGCTATTCCTGGCTTTGTTTTGAAAGGAGCGCTAAACTCGCCGTTCCACTCCCCCGAGCAGATTCACGATAGCGCACAAATATGGGAAGCACAGACCTCTTTGTTGGCCAGCTGTGCAGTCCTGTAGAAAGATGTTAATTATCATGCATGTGTGCGTTTGTGTGTCTGTGACCTCATTTGCCTGTGTGTCTGTCTGTGTTTTCACTCATTGCCGGCCTCACTCTCTCCAGGTTAACAGCGTTCTATTGTAAACATGATACTGTGTATGTAATATGATATATATTGACGTACTGTATTATGCAAGTTTGCTCATTAAAGAAAAAAGAGTATTATGAAGCGAGCCTGGATGCAGTTTCTTTGCTTGTTCATGGCAAAACTATTATTTTAAGGGTGTCACTTATTATAATATTTTAGTTGCGTTATCATAAATTTGATTGGCGGGAGTTTTCTCAGCACCAAAGATATTTTTAGTGCAGAGGCCAAAAGAAAACCAAGGCCACATTTCCTATAAAGTTTGATTGATTGTTGCAGAAGAGGATGTCTTCTTCATGTCACCAGCTTAAGCTCAACTGCAAATACTCCTCTTTTGATTTCCTGAAGAGAATGTAACAATAAAATGTTTCGTCAATTTTCCACTGGCAAGTAGATAAGGACGACGGTTCTGTCCAGGTTTTTTCTCTCGGATCCTTTCCAGTAATAGGAGACGTGATGCAGCAGTCGCTCTAAGTGAGGCAGAAACTGTTGAAGTACAAAGTGGTTTGCGCTGCAAATTGTAGCTTTTGATCTTTTTATAACCAAAGCAAATAACCAGGTTTGAAAAATTAGAACGAGAGCGTGGAGAAATACAAACACTTTTAACCAAGTGCAAACCTCCGTGGCTTTAAAGTGAAGCCGATGGGGAAGCGCCAAAAACTGCAGTTCCTCAAACGTCCACTTGAGGCTGTTCACATTATATTAAGGCTTAAAGTTTGATTTGATTGACAGGTAGGTGCCGTTAGAGATGGTTTGTTCTTGGGGCACCCAGGCAACATTCATCCCGCCGATGATCCGCGTCTTTGCCCGTTTTTATTTTCATTCTTTATAGTGTCGCTGCTTTTAACCTCTCTCTTTAACCCGTTTTATTCACGTCATTGCCTCAGAATTAACCTGTCATTGATGTTGAAAGAAGAAAGAGGATTCACAAACGTCACAATGTTAAATCTAATCGACTTCCACACAGATAATCAAGAGGTCTTAACAGGTTCTCATAAACATACAGAATAAGATATGGACCACTGACGGTATAAAGAAGGCTAATCGTGGATCATTGACAGACCCACCTGTCAAAGTAGCCATGCTGTTATTTATGCAAAACTTTATTACTTTAATATATTTTGCGGTGCGTTCTCCCTCAGTACAGTTGTCATGAACGAGGAAATCAGCTACAGAGACCAAAACTGTTTTTTGTACCAGGCTGTAAACATGTTTATTTCTGCTGTGAAGTTATTTTTAACATGGGGACTGACTCGTTCTGTAGCCAGCCTCAAGTGGGCGTTTGACGAACTGCAGCTTTTGGCACTTTTGCGTTGGATTCACTTCACAGCCGCAGAGACTGGCGCTTGGTCTGCACCACTGATGTCTCCACAGTTCACTGATGTTTAATAGCAGCCTTGAAAAGTTGTCAAAAGTTGTGTAATCATGTTCACATTGAGAGTTTTCATAACTGAACTCTGGCGTCTCCTCACTCTCTCTCTGTCTGTCTGTCTTATCTTTCTCCCACTGCAGTGCTGAACGGGCCTCCCATGTCTGTAAAGAAGGAGCGGGAAGCAGAGCTGCTAGTCAACCGACGGGAGCAGCGCAGCGGAGAGGTCATCTGTATCGACGACTAGACCACACACACACACCACACACACACCACACACACACACACACACACACACACACACACACAAACCCATCTGCTGCAAAGATATATCTTCAATTTCTCCCTTAAGAAGTTTTCTCAAACTTTACTCTGCTGACCGGTACTCCCCTCCGAAAAACTACACACACACACACACACACACACACACACACACACACACACACACACACACACACACACACACACACACACACACACACAGTCCATATTGTCTCATAACTCCTTGTGACCTTTTCTCGTCTGCCTCAAACCATTATACTCCTCATAAGCGGCCTCCTCAAACAGGCCTCCTCTTCCTCCTCCTCCTCCTCTTACTCCTCTTGGGATGCTTCTAACCTCATCCACACACACACACACACACACTTACACACACAACGCTCAACCCACCTCAATCCTAGAGACCTTTTAGATTTCTCAATAGACCATGTAACCTTCCTCCTCCTTCTCCTCTAAACTCTCGACAGGAAGCTGCATGTGAAAATCATTTCTACCGCCGCACTCCATCCCCTGAAGCATGCTCCCTAATCACAATAATGCTGTCTCGTGGAAAAACGGAAAAAAAAGAACAAAAAATGGTGTCAAGCTGTGCCTACAGTCGTTTTAATACTGTTTCTAATTCTCCCGGAGAGGCTGAACCTCTTGATTTCTCAGTCCGAGCAGCTCCAGCTTTGTTTTTTTCCAATGGTACCCGTTCAGATAGCCACGCGCAAGCAGCAAGGTATGATAACGGTGATTATATATTCAGGACTGTTTCCACCACGTTAAGTATTTGCTGCCCATCCCATCCTGCTTCCCCCGGTTCTACTTTATGTACAGAGGTTTGAGGTGTTTTGGAGGGTTTGTTCCAGAAAAGGCCGACGCGATGACGCCCAAACCTCCCATGAATGTTTTTAACCTTTCTTCAGCAAGTCAGTGTTATTAAAACCTATCGATCCCCCCGAACACTCCTCCTCCTCCTCCCTACCAATTTTTTTGTTTGTTTTTGTTTCTATTTCCTTTCTACAAAAAAAATCCTGTGATATACTTTGCATATTTAAACCGCTCATCCGTGTTACTCTTGTGTTTTCCCACTCTCTCGATCGTGAGTGTCGTCGTCCGTCGCCCGTCGATTGTCGCTGTCGCTCTCGCCGTCGCTATCCGAGAAAGAGCTTCTACCAAAAGAGACATTTTTTTTGTAACTACGAAAAAGAGAAAAAACACAAAAAAACGATACAGTATGTGCGACACACAATGCACCTCTTTGCCATGTTTGTCCTATAATTACAAGAGAACGCAAACGAAGAAGTTGAGCTAACTTCAGAGGTAGATATATTACAAGAAAACTAATTTTTTTTCCTTGCTTATGTTTTAGATTTGGGGCTTGCAAATGACATATGCATATATAGAAAATAGGCCATATGTAACCCTAAATGCTTCTTTGAGCAAAAAATAAACTGTATACTATCTAACCCCAGTAAAAATACACGGTTATTATCTGGAAAATCCGAGGCTGGAAATCCATTTTATATACTACATCATTAAAAAAACGCCTTAATAAACATAGCTGAACAAATGTAAAGTCATCAAGCTGAATTAAGAACCTGATGTCAACCTGTAAATCCTAAGTCAGAGTCTGATTTAAGTTAAAAAAAATAAAAACAATAGCTACTGTAGGAGTTAATTTATCCCCTAAATCCCAGACATGTTGCACCAATCTTCCCAGGAAATAATCCATTTTACAAATTATGTTTTCACACAATGATTTTGCAACCCCTGAACTAAAACGTTGCGTCAACAAAAAAAAACAAGCACTTAGTTCTTTTTTTTTTTTTTGCTTTGTCCCTCTCTCCAGATTTTTCGTGTTTGATTTCTGGGTATCTTTGTGTCACTGTGTACGTAGTGGTGCCGATCAAATGATGAGTGGCGGTGAAACATGTCAATGATGACGCATCTCCTTTTTTTTGTTTTTTTTCTCCTTTCTTTAATTTTTTTTGTTTGTTTGTAATAAAACTGAATGAAATGATAAAAAAACACTGGGTGGATTTTTTTTTTTATTATTGTTTTTAGCCGCGTTAGCCTCGTGGCTCAAAGGACGGTAATGTTGGTTGGTCCACCAACGTTGGTCCATGCTGAAATATCTCAGCAATTATTTGATAGATCGACATGAAATCTGGTACAGACACTCGTAGTTCCAAGCTGATGTTTCTCCTCCTGACTTTGGTGATCCTCTGACTCTCACTCTAGCGCCACCATCAGGTCAAATTTTAAATGGTCAAACACTTTAATTTATAACTGCGACCACTTCTCCAACTCCAGCAGCTTCCATGGCCGCCATGTTCACGATGTTGGCCAGCGTTCCACACTCCAAACTTTTGACTGTTGACACAACATTTGTCTTTTTCAGGTACGAAAAAGTGACACGTAAGCAGATAATTTCACTGTGACGACGTCTTTATGTCGTTGCTACGTTAACGCAGACACGTATCCACACAAGAAATGCTAAAACAAGTAAAAGAAGAGTGATAAATACAGAAATATCTATCAAACATCTCTTATTTTTGGAAATAATCTACATTTATTGCCACTAAATAGCTTTTTTTTTATATTTTCTGACAACTTTGTGGACACTTGACTAACGCAAAGGCAGATTGAAAGTTACATTTAACTTCAGTCCAGACAATTTGAACTTAACGTCTTAATTATTCCTGAAGTTTAAATAAAAGCTTAGGCTAGATGACTTAACATATGCAAAGCTCGGAAAACTGACATATGGCTTAAAGTGTGCTCTGTTTAGCTTTCCTTGATAAATGAAGGTAAATAAAACTTAACCTCTAACCGAACAAACAGAGAACACTCGTCTTCAGAGAGGCCAGGGATTGTCGTGGCTCTGCTCGGGCGGCTGTGAACGCCGCGCAGGAGGAGGAAGATGTCGATGTGGGGGGGCCGTGAGAGCAATGTTGTGATTCAGTGTCTACTCTCCGCAGGCCTTTATCACGCCTTCTTCTGTCTCCCACACACACACGTACACACAACAGCAACCGAGGCGAGCAGATGGTTAGTGATTCATGGTGAATAAAGGTGAGGAGTCACCCTGCTCTGTTATTCAGAGCAGATTGATGCCACACAGTTCACTGTTTACTGTTATCTCAGCTTTATGATTCCTAGCGGACTCCCATTAAGTACACACTGACAGGCTCATTATAGATAATATATGAACTGTTTTTGGCGAAGGCTCCCCTGCACCGTACATTCATTTTACATTCATATTTCTGGTATGTGCCTCATGTGGACTTAAGAAACTAGCAGGCAGCAACTGAGGCTCTGTCTTCAGGTCACTGCAGATTGTATTTAGATGTCAAAACGTAGGAAGTTTTAAATGATATCGTTGAAAACGTCCTCATAAATTCACCTAAATGGCAAGATATTCACTCTTCGGATGCTTTGTACTAGTATGACAAACAATAACACGATGTGTTATCGCAACAAATGAACGTTCAACTTGCAGAATTAACAGATTTCTGGAGGAAAATCGAGGTCACGTTTATTCCCAGTAACGATGAATCTAACCGTCATTATTTCATAACCTTTCCTCTGTCGGGAAAAATAACAGTTTCTTAAAATCCTCGAAGGGGGCCTGAGATAAATCTTTGGGGTCAGGGGTTGAATAAATACATACAAGATGATTTTATTGATACCTTTTCTATGTTTTAGAAAAATATCTTTTTTTCTCTCTCTCTTGGCTGAACACTGATTACTTGGCCACAATTCTTACTGCCTTCATTAATAACATGGCATGCGATGAGGGCTCACAAGCCAAACTAAATACCGTGAGTTATATATTTATATATATATATTTTTAGTTGAAGTTAATTTGATCAGTTTAATGAAGTTTACAGTCATATTTTGTTGTGTATATATATTGTATTTAAGGTTATTTCTAAAGTTTTTGACCACTTGGTGGCAGCACAAAGTCATGAGCCATGAAAACCAAAACATTTAGCTTAAAGATGCTAAAATGGTCTATCAGGCAGTATTTGTGAGTTTGTCGTTACAAGCAGAGAAAATATTGATAAGTTCAGTTTTCATTGTTTCATTGTATACATAGATTTCTGTCTTAATCATTTACATATTCTGATTATTCTTCATGTTTTTTTGCTTTTTTTAATTTTTTTTTGCTTTTTTCATGAAACAAATCAGGAAAGTAGGCGCTTTTAAAACGGCAACAACAAAAATGTTTATTCGACATTTATGACGAGTGAGTTGAGAAGAAATTGCATTGCATACATCATCATTTTTACAGAGAATTTCTTCAGAGGACTTCACAAGAACTTTATTTTTCCGAACTTTGACATTTTAAAAGAAAAAAATAGGAATCTGGGTAGGGGAAGTGTGTAAAACTGTGAGTCTTTGTGTGTGTCTTTGTGTGTGGGAAGGGACGAGGCATGTTTTTCCTCAAAGACTTTCAGCTATGTGGTTCGGGTCCAGATTCAGGAAGTGAAAATTTAGATGACTGTGTGCGCAGAGGACACTCAGGGGGATTTAACGTGTGTCTGAGTGTGTCTGTGTGTGTCTGTGTGCGCCTAATTGCTGCTGACGGGGAAATATGAGGTGCGCGGGGGTGGTGGGAGTGTTGCTGGTGGTTAGACACAAAAGGGAAGAGGGAAAACGATGAGGAAATCAAACAGGATATAATGTCTACACTTCAGAATCGGACATTTTTTCCATTTGAAAACATGAATGTTTGGCTCCAATTAAAAACACTACGTCCGCTGCAGTAAAGTGCTGAGGAGAAACCAATGTGGTCCGTCCACAAAAACTACTTATAAACAAGAGTGGGAGTGCTGAACCCACTGCTAGAAATACACACTGTTTGTATTGTAGCAGGGAATATTACAGAAAGTAGCAACAGAAGCAGCAGCAGCAGCGCATGAGAGAATGGAAGAATTTCCAAGAGGGAGATAAAAAATAAAGAAGTGACAACGTGACTTGAGATTAAAGTGAAAATCAGAAAGCAGAACTTTCTAGTAAATAGCAGACAATAAATAGCGATAGCAGTAATTTCCCAGACTTACGGGGGCTGCCTGGATCTTTTCCACGTTCTTTCAGAGCTGTGCTTTGTTTGGGACGAACTTATCATATCTCAGTTCAAGAAACTAACTCAAGTTGAGTCACACAGAGCCCGTACAAAACATATAATCTATTATTAGTTGTTTTTTTTTGGGTACGCTAACAGCTTTACGGATGGCTGGTCAGCCAATTTGAAAATATCTCAACAGCTATTTGATGGATTGACATAAATCATGGTCCCCTGAACTTTTTTCTAGCCCAATAATCAAGTCTAAGTTTTAATATTTAAGCTCTTTTATGACAAAATAGAGACATTCATGCTCCCCAGAGGACGAATCATGGTCCCCTGAAGCTTTTTTCTAGCCCAATCATCAGGTTTAAGTTTAGATATTTAAATTATTTTATGACAAAATAAGTCTTATACAGCTAAAATAGAGACATTCATGCTCCCCAGAGGGTGAATCATGATCCCCTGAAGCTTTTTCTAGCCCAATCATCAGGTCTAAGTTTTAATATTTAAGTTCTTTTATGACAAAATAAGTCTAATACAGCTAAAAAAAAAAAGAGAGAGAGACATTCATGCTCCCCAGAGGATGAATCCTGATCCCCTGCACTTTTTTCTAGCCCAATCATCAGGTTTAAGTTTAGATATTTAAATTATTTTATGACAAAATAAGTCTAATACAGCTAAAAAAAAAAAGAGAGAGAGACATTCATGCTCCCCAGAGGATGAATCATGATCCCCTGAACTTTCTTCTAGCTCAGTCATCAAAGCTAATGCCACAGCTGCAGCTGTACTTTGGGTTTAGTGCTCATTAGCAGGCATCCTAACATGGTGAAATAAGACGAAGATGAACATGGTAAACATTATTAACAATTAAGCTCACTGTTGTGCCTTAAGCCTTGCAGAGCCGAGCCGTGATTTGTTTCGCTGTAGGCTGGTATTAAGACTTTTCATGATGATCTGTTAGTCGCAGAAAAAATAGAACTCATTCCAATTCCAAATCTGTGTAATATTTAATATCTAAGGCTTTGGACATATGAGGGCATCTGCAAAATACTCTTTAACGACCGGTGGCAAATTAACAATTTACACAAGGCGGCTTGGAAGGAGGAGGCAGAAAAAAAAGAGAGAGCTGTGATTAAAGCGGTGCGCTTTCCTTGATATAACTTGCAGCTACTCAACAAAAAGTAAAGCCAATACTATACATAAAAAATACCTTACAATCAAATTTGAAAAGAGCACAAATTCACATCCACGTTATTTAAAATGTTCCCCTTTCTTCGCCAGCTCCTGACTTGATATGCACATACAGTATATATATATATATTTATATAAAAAAGTGAAGTATATACAAAGTATTTAAAGAAAAAGGCAGTAATTTCACACGCACGTTGCATTGTAAAGATCATAAAATCAGTATAAAGATGTTGATTTCACAAACACACACACACGCGCGCGCACACACACAAACAGACGCTGCATTGTATAAAATATCGACTCATGTCGGCTCTTTATAGTGTCGAGATCTGACGCTTGCAGACGTGCGCTCAGCTTCTTGAGGCACTGGGTGATATAAAAGTGGAAGGTGCATGCACAGCTTTACTGTCAGTCTTATAAAGAGAGTGTAAGCACAATTTATTACAAGATACAAAGGCTAAGATGAACATCCAAGTTTTTTTTTTTTTTTTTGCGTTTTATATCAAGCCCTTTATCTACAGAACAGCTTCCATCACATCTGTTCTCTCGGCAGACATTCATCGAAGGCATTTCGTCCACTTCTCCGGGTCTTGGTTTTAATCCAGAAGTCTGTGTTTTGCGTTGCAAAACAGCGCCGCTGTCCAGAGGAAAAAAAAAAAATCCACAACAACTTCCACAAATGTCAGGTTTGTCTTTCAAATTAACGTCTTTGGGAAGAGGCTGTGTCACGATGTGATGCCCGCGGCTGCTCATGAGGGGGGGGGGGGAAACAACAACAAATGAATCTCATCCATACAGAAACGAGTGGATTTCTCTTTTTTTTTGTGAGAAAAAGATTCCAAGCTTCAGTTGACTTTAAAGATGCTGAAGATGTGAGGCGAGGCTGAAGGATTCCCCACGGTGTGGAGCCTAAAGGACGAGCCGGTGATGGCCTGCAGCTCCGTGCCTTTGTCCAGTCGCAGGAGGCCGGACACCTGGCAGGGCTTCAGGAAGTGGAAAGGGTGCGGCCCGGCGGAAGGAGTTGTCCCGTATCCCTCCATGCACTGCAGCCTCTGAGGCCGCAGGCCGCTCGTCACCACTTCCAGCTTCACATACTGTGACTGTTGCTCGTTGAACAACACCTGAGGAGACAGAGAAGATGATCTACTACGCCTCACAGAGGGAGGTTAGCACAGACATTAGGAGAATTTGTTTCTTCCTTCTCAACTATCCAAGTGAAAACTAACCAGACTGCCTCAGGCTTTCCACAGTCCTGCTATCATAACTCTTTCTTTGTTTTTTTTTTTGTTTGGCTAGATTTTCTCCAGACCTCTGTCAAGACCGAAGTCTGGCTACATGAGATTACGTGAAATATGATATGCACCTCTCCAAAAAAAAAACATTTTGTACTGGTACGTTATGACTGTTAATGCAAAATAATGGCTTTAACGTTTTTTGTTTTTTTTTGTAAATCTCCCACCAGGTCGTCGGGGCTGCATCCCAAGACCTCTGCTGATTCACTCTAGATACAAACTTACCAAGAACCAAATATTTAACTAACCACATGTTATTTTTTAAAAGATATTTCAAAGAAGCCTCAACTGGTTAGTCACCAGTAAGTTTTGCTACTTGATAACGCGATATATAACTCCTATTAACCCACTGAGGTCTGAGCAGTCACCCATGATTGCAAAAGCAGTTGTTAGGGTCACTGATATGAGTCACTTTAAGTTTTAGATTGTGTGATTTACAACAACGACTTACAAACATCATTAGAGTTCATTTTGTAGTCGTGTTTCTGCCCACCTGGCCACTCTACTTTTACCTCAGTTTTGGTCTCCACCAACTCCGTATGTGGCTTTTTCGCTCCACTACTGTCACCGGCTACTTGCTAACTATATGTTTACTGGTTAAGTGCTGGGCAGGTAGTGTACAGTTGGTTTATTGAGCTTCTTTTTGCTGAAAACAACAGGTAACGATGGGAGAGGGAACCAAAACATTAAAATAGCGAGCCCGAAAACCAAAACAAGAGCTGAAAGATGCTAAAACGACCACAGAAATCAATCGACTACACATATTATATAATGTGTATTGATTAGTTCAGCTTTAAAATGGCATGTTGAGTGATGCCGATGTAACTAGGTGCCTTGTAGTTCGACTCTGTTAATAAACTACAACTCCCAGCACAAACTCACCTGGCAGAACAGGAAGTAGACGCCCGCTTTCTCCACAATGAAGGTGCCTTGTTCCTTGTTGTACCTCACCGCTTTGCTCATATTCAACGTCCTCTCTTCCCAACCCTTTATCACTCCGCCCTCTCCCACTGACACACACACACACACATATCCAAAATTATTCATCTCATAGAGAAAAGTTTCGCAGATTATCCACCGTCCTTCATTTTTACGAGCCTTACCTTGCTGAGAGGAGACTTTGGTGACTGGTGGAAAGTAGAAGAGCCGTCGAAAGAGAAAGAAAAGGGAAAGTCAATTAAGATTTTATGAGTGCAATCGTATAGGGGTATATGATTGAAACCACTTCAGCAGATGCTACGCGAGACGGCCATAAGCGATCTGCCAAGCCACTTACTCTCAAAATGAGACGCCGCTTTCTTTCCATTTCCATTCCTCCCTCGCATCGTCCCCCCTTTTTTTTTTTCGAAAAAGGCAAAAGGAGAGACAGAATATGAGTTTGAATGGCAGAGAAAGGACGTCTGTGGTTTTTTTTGATAAAACAATCATTGCCGTCTGTATCTGTCTAATAACAGAGTGTGTTAATTTGCAGCCATTAGGATTCAACCTGGCTCGCTCTAAACGCAGTTAGCAGATGGGCAAAGGATTTCCTTTCACGTGCTTCGATATATTTCCTCAAACTGTTATTTTCAGTCAGAAGCGTGTGCCTCTCTCTCTCTCTCTCTCTCTTTTTCCTGTGGGGGCTAATCTTAGTGCCAGCTGGTCGCAGTCATCTAGAAAATACAGAAGAAAAAAAAGAGGAGATGGAGTGAAGGAGGATGGAGAGCTGACGGGGGGAAGGAGGGGACAAGATAGACAGAGGGCGAGTGAATGAGAAAGCATTAAAAAACGTAGAGACAAAGCCGAGGACGTTAATAAGAGAAATGAAGTGCCGGAAAAAGAGAGTCAAAAAGGTCTTTGGCTGCGCCGTGACCTAAAAAGAGTCGATTTAGTCCAGAGTGAAGCAACAGCTACGGGGCTTGTTCGAATAAATACAATAAATAAAACACAACGCTAAAAGGCCCAGAGCTCCAGAGTGTCTGCTCTTGTTACTCTCTGAAGGTTTATTTTAGCTGTTCGAACCGGCCTACGGGGAGCGGTTTCGAAAACGGTCGCGACTCTAATACTGTATATATGAAAATATACTTTATGTTTCGACGTGGAGCGAGCCAAACACACGAGGGCCCCCGCACGTCATGCAGGAATATTAAGTCCCCCGCTAAAATAACTCGCAGGTGGGTGACCCTGCAGATTAAGGATTTGCTATGGCCGAGCGTTGAGCCCCTCGGGCCGGCCGGAGTTTCCTGACTTAGGCTGTCAGTCATCAGGAGGGAACATAACAGCAGTGTCCTGCTGAAACGTTGCACCGCAGTGGTCAACTTTCCACAAACTGGAAAAAGCTGTTTGAGCCTCTCTTTTTTTTCTCTCTCTCTCTCCCTCACCGATGATAGTCATGAATTTCTGAACACTGTTTAATGTGTTTTGGAAGACAAAGTCAGATATCGGTTACTGAAGAAAAGCGCTAATATCTGCAGGATATCAGCGTAGATGTTTTGGCGACGGGACGCGGGACTCTCTAAATGAATCCTTTTGTCAAATCTGGATATTCATTCCTTCGCTGAAATACGGCAGAAAACCAAAAAAAAAAAAAAAAAAGCGCCTGAGGTTCACTTTCGGACAATCAAGCGAACCCATGACGGTGACGCAAGCAGAGGCTATAAATACTGCAATGATAGGTCATCAAATATCACCGCTTTCACAACAAATCATAGCTGTGTCAGTCGTGTGCTCAGTGGGGGGAAGAAAAAAAATCCATTTCATTGCCCAAAAGCGTGCAACAAGGCCCCGCTACCGCGCCAGCTGGTTTTTCTGGGCTCCGAGGCCGCTCTGGTCAGACCTGTAATTTCTGTAACAGTCATCCAGCTGCCTACTTTTTCCTGTGTCAACTTTTAGCAGCGGGTAGTGCCTGCGGCCCGCTAGACCCGACCAAAGTGGCATGTGGGCCAAGACTGGCCAACGTTTGTGTTAAATGTTCTTCCCAAAAAAACAACAGAGTGCACTTGGTAAGTATTGTGTCTGTGGTGATTTGGGGGGGGGGGGGTGGCTAAAAAGCAGGACTATATGTCGGTGGTGTCGAAGTCAAGAAAATGCAGCTTTTGATTTGCAGTACCGTCTCTCTTCACTCTCTGTCCCACCAGCAGCTCTCTCTTCTCCAGTATGAGCTGAACAATGGCCTTCCTCTGTGTATTGACCTGTTGAAAGAGCAAGAAAAAAAAAAAGAAGCCACACTATTAACAAATGTCCAATAAGCTTATTATGACTTTTTACTGGCACCGATCCCACGCAGCCACAGACGGCCTCTTCCATCCCAGCCAGCCACATAAACAGGCTCGTCTTTTCCAGTATCCTGCCCCTGCTGCCATGCTAGCTTTAGAATAGGTCTACCACTTCCTCAGAGACCGGTTGCGACACCTAATGCATGTTTTTAGTGCTTTGCATTCCTGGCGTCTTTTCTGAAAAAGAAATGATTTTTGTCAAGCCAGCAAAGTTTGAAAATCCTTGGCTGGGGGCCCACTCCAATGACCGGAGGAGGCCCTTATACATATATGAAGTAAGAGGAGAAGTGGCTCAGGGAAAAAAAAAAAAAAGTATGTTTAAATTTACTGCTACTGTGGAAATGGAGGCAGCGAGTTGCTCTGCGCTCTCCAGACGTGCACTCACTGGCTCTCATCAGGAGTTGGCCAACGGTCAAATGGACAGAACGGGGCCCCTTGGGAAAGTCTCCAGCATCAACACTCCACGTGTCCAATTTTGGGGGTGTTAGTGTGTGTCTGTGTGAGGAAGAAACTATGTGTGTGTGTGTGTGTGCAGGTCTGTCAACATGATACACAGCCAACCTGTCCCCCTGATCTCAAATCCAGTGCACAACCTGGTTTTGTAAATACTGTGAACTTGAAACCAGAAGAATTTCCATCAGCTCCTTTTGGCCGCTTTTTGGAGAAATAATTCGCCTTGTGATGCAACCTCGTGCTGGAATCTAACATTTGCTGCAAGTGCAAGAACGAAAAAACAAAAAATGCACTTTGCACGAGAGTGCACAGGATTTAACACTGTTCCTTGCACAAATTAACTCCCCCTCCCTTGCTCTTTGCAATAATCTGATGCATGTTATGTTGCAAATAACTTCACACTTGCCACACTTTATCATCCAGCCTGTTTCACGCCTCGGGGGCTCTGCGCACTCAGTTGGGTCTGATGTGCTCACATGCCAAATAGTTGAGGCTTTCCAGTAAATTCAGATAAAAAAACTGGAGCACAACTGGCACCAGAGTAATTAAACATGGCGAGGGAGGGGGGGGGGGGGGGGATTGGACACAAAAATAAGTAACCCCACACACAACTTTGACCGCACTTATTGGTAAGCAATAAAAGTGCCAAGGGAAATGGTGCAACAAGAATAGAGTACGTGCAATGGGGGGGTTGAGAAGAGAAGGGAAGGGAAAGGGGGGGGGTGAAGTGTGGAATTGCATTTTTCCATATACCCCCCGCGAAGATTCCCAGTAACCGCTGCCACAAAAGAAGTTACGTAACAGACACTTGAAGGTCTGAAATAGTTGCATGCGAGTAAATATTATTGTTGGTGCAAATATGCATGCTACTCAGAGCCTTGATTGTGTGTCTATGTGTGAAAAAAAAAGTATGATACAAACCTGCTCCAGTCGGTCTTGCAGGATTTTAAAGGATTGAGACAGGTCCCGCGTTTGTCGCCAAGTCCACGCCGTAAACAGCGCGCTGCATGCGGCTAGAGACAGAGCCACCAGGGCCAGAGAAGCCCAGACGACCCGCAGCTTGCGCACTCGCCTCCTCTGCAGAATCCGATGCATATTGGTGCAAGGCTGCACTGCTACTCACCGCCGCAGACCATCCGAAATCCCCCACCGCTTCAACTCCATTTCAGCAGAGCATGAAGTCCCTCCAAATGCACGTCTGTCCAAATGTCCATTTTGGTGAGAAAAAGACGCGCGAGTGGAGAGGCTGAACAGCTGAACACCCACTGCTTCTCAGACGCGTGGATCTCGTTTTTAATTCTCGGTTTTATCTGATGGATGAAAGGGGGTTAAAGCAACAAAACATCCGATCCTTCCTCCACACAGATCAAAGCCACCATCCTCCGTGTGTGCGGGTCGTCTCCAAATACGAGAAAACTGTGCAACTTGCGCACATCAACTGTTGCATCCTTCTCCCTGTGATTCGTTGACTCAGCTCTCTTGTCTTCCCTTTAAACAGCGTGCTGGGGGGTCACTCTATTAGACAGACAGACTGAGCACACATGAACGTTGAATTCACACACACACACATACGCGCGCGTGTACGCACGCACACACACACACGTACGTAGACTTGGAGATGAACTTTCCGTGCGTAATCGGTGAGCTCTGATGTTGTGATGCCAGCGTGCATCCGCAGTAAAAGTCAACGAGGTGAGCAAAGAGGAAAAAAAAACCTACGAGAGCTTCCTCTGCTTCTCGAGTCACTTTCATCAACTTGCATGCCTTGAAAATATGTGCCATTCACGCGTGTGGCAGTTCCGCCCGTGACCACACGGTGGCTGTACTGTATAGGTAAAGATAGGCCTTCAGCATTGTACTATGTCGATGTGTACCATCAACAGGTGAGCCAAAGACTGATTATGAGCCCACTGGACATTTTTAAAATCTCACAAACAAGCATAAATCATTGAGAATCATCAAGTTTTTACTGGAAACAGACAAATTATCCCTTAAAACATAAACATGTGTAAGATAATCTAACTTTTTAGATGCAGAAGAGACAAATAAACAGAATTTAAGTTTTTCACCTTAAAGGTACAGTGTGTAACGCCATCTAGCGGTCTGTGGAGTGTGACCTAGAGCCAGTGTTAGGTCAGAGAAACATGGTGGATCAACCAGGCTCCTAGCGACAACCTCAAACGTCCACTTGGGGCTGGCTACAGATTGAGTCAGTCTCCATAAGTCCCCATGTTAAAATGACTTCACAGCAGAAATAAACATGTTTACAGCCTGGTACAAAAAACAGTTTTGGTTTCTATAGCTAATTTCCTCGTTCATGACAACTGTACCGAGGGTGAATTTTTATCTAATATACCCATTCAAATTAAATTAAGGCTTAAAGTTATGCAGGATTAACTGTGTGGCTGCTTTGATTGACAGGTAGGTTACATTACAAGTGTCTTTGTTGAGCAACCAGGCGTCATTCAGCCCTCCTTCGGTCCAAAATGATCCACGTCTGAGCTTCAAATCGGCTCTTCAGAAACCTACAAATTCACCTTTTTCTTGGAAAGAGAACTGGAGGCGAGCGGTATTCAGTTGGATACAATATAAGTTTCTACCAAATGTATCCTACACAATGTATCTTTAGGGTGATCTTTCGTTTTTTTCAACATTTTGAGCTAGTGACATACGTCAATGTGTGAACAGTTCAAGTGATTTCCCTATTTCGAGTTGCTTCATTTTATTAGTTTGAAGTAAAGGCCCTGTGAGGTAACAGCATTTCACAAGAGTGACACATAATTTACTGAAAAGTCATTTATTTTTTTATTTCCTACGCTTAGGATCTTCCTCATTCAACTTGTGACCCCTTGTGGGAGGAGGATGTAGTTATGTTTATTCAGAATCAGACCACTACTATACTCATACCTACAAGGCTATCATGTGTAAAGCAGCAGGGCAGTGACAAAAGTTTCATGGGTACTGGTTTGTAATTTGTGTCCCCCAACAAAACTAGAGCCAAGAGCCTCTTGGAAACCAAACAGGGTTAGGTACTCTTCAGTTTTAGAGTAAGCCCAGGTACCTTTTGGATTTTTTGGGGGGAACAAACCTATACTTACAAAAAAAAAACATTTAAAACGCTGATTTAATAGTTTGAAACCTCCATTGCTCATGTCCATGTTCGGTTGCAGGTGCATAACTACTACTCTTAACCGTTATTTACTAATCAACATGGATAAATTCACTCAAATTCATTCACACGACACGTCACTTATTAACTACAGTCTACTTTATTCCTCAGTGTCAACTGGACAAACTCGTAGTTAACAGAAAAACACACTCACTGCACCTACACACTTTTAAGAATGGGCGACGGCAGGAAGCCTAAATTACTTTAATGAAACCAACATCCGACTCTCGTGCAGGTTCTAGTGTACGGGTGACGTGGCTTTGGATATTTTCTCAGGATTTCTGAAATCGCGGCATCAAACATTTTTATGGGTCATGTGAACAACCTACGAAGCCATTTTTGGTGAACTTTGCGTCTGAATTGAGGAATTTCATGCTCCCTTGTGGGTCAAGGTTGATGAAGCCCTTTAAAAACCCAGTGAAGTCTAGAGATAGATCATGGTGATCATGGTGCACTGAACACATTGGAGATATCTCGTCATGTGAATAGATCACTTGGTGAAACACTTAGGCCCTTTTCTGACAACTCAACATGACTCATCCACATCAGCGACACGTCTAATCTAATTAAGAGTTATACGGTGTAATAAATACACATCCTGAACACGGAAATCTAAATAACATTTGTCTTTTTTTTGTCTTTCATATGCAAAGTTACTCTTGAAATTTATTGCAAAGCTTTTGACGAGAATCAGGTTTGAACTTTGATTGGATGTTGAAATTGTTTGAAGGATCCATGCTGGGAAAAAAGTAATAATTCCTATGATTTATAGCTCTGAGTCTGGACTTCTGATGGGTAGTTGCAGACAAGGGAGGTTATAAATATCTCTTCATAGTCTCCTGGACTCTATGTTGATTTTTTTTCTCATGAGCTCTGTGATAGCACGTCAGCAGGATATTTTACATCTGTAAGTCTGCAGATTTTTCTGCACATTGAAGCAAACATACATAAATATTTCACAACACCAATGTCTCCAAAGATGATAAAAAAAAAAAAACGGCACATTCTTTACTCAGTGATTTTGCACAGAGTATGAAAAGAAATGCAAAATCTAAAAGCTACAAAAGGAAGGTCAGCAGTTCTTACTTGTTTAGATTGAGAGAAAACAAACTAAATATAACCCACAACTCAGATTGTTTTCATTAAGTTGTTGGAAATGATATGAAAAGCTCTGCTTTTCTTTTTTAGAGTAGACTGGATATGAAACAGGAGTGCAGACCAGAATTATGCCCATTTCGTTTTAGCAGGACAGGTTCAAAGACGCAAACTGAGCCCGGTCCAAGACTTTTTAGTTTTTTCTTTCTCTTTTTTAAATCTCAACAGATGGATTGATTTTGTCTGATTCAAGGCTTCAGCCAGTTCTTTCAAACCGTCCGCAAGAGTTTGTTTTTTGGCTGCGCCGGAGTAGTTTGAGACCAGCTGATTCATCTACTTCACGATTGTTACAGCAACTTAATACACGCATAGCTTTAGAAGGAATAAAACAGTCTAAACACCAACATTGTGCTCGCACAACAGCTTTACAGTACTCCTCACCTGGAAGACGAGGGAAGAGAGGTGACCAACTTTTTATAATTTATAGTGCCGTAGATTTAAAGGGATAACATACCGAAAACTCCAACAGTCGCACAATAAAACACACAACTCGGATTTGCGATGCTTAAGGATTTTTGTGCAAAGAAATGACTTCATTTCTAGATGATGAATGGTTATATCGTATGCTCAGACTTTCCCTACACACACACACACACTCCTGTTCTCATCCCCATATAATTAAAAAAACACATTTTAAGCAGAGAGGTTAGGTTATATGAACCATTTAACACCAAAATCTAAAGGTGCTCTGGGTCATAACAGTTCACAAGGGAAACACACAAACACAGATTTCAGTGCCTCGGCTATGTACTATTTAAATATATTGCATAGGCCCCATTCCAATACTTAAAACTGCATCCTGGACTCTAAATATTTGACTCTTTGTTAAACCCCTTTTCCAGTCATAACAAGGCACAGCAGGTACATGTTGAAGTGGTGTCTGTGGTAGAAAATGTAGTAAATGGGAATTAGTTTAAAAAAACAAACAAACATCTAATTAGCTAAAAGCATTATGTTGTGGAATTACAAATGAAGTTGGCTGAGCTGAAGCCAAAATGCCGCTACATCAGATTTTTAGGCTGGCGTTAGCAGTTCTGTCCCGCTCATTATTGGATTTGGGAACGTTTTCGACTCCAGCAACTCCGGCCAATTCATTATCCAGGATAACTTTGTGTTTGTTATACACCAGCGTAGTCTTCATCCTCGAGACCTTTTAGCTTGTGAAAGTGGAAAAATGCTGTTTTGAAAATGTAATAAAACACAACACGGGTTTTTTGTGAGGCCAATTAAGCTTTGAATCAAATTTGTAATTATATAACAATACTACAGTACAATACCACAGGCGGCTCCTCAGTTTTTTTTAGCATTAGGTCACATATGTAGTACTCGAAATGTTGGCAACAAAACCCGCTATAAAATAAGAAAGTGCAATTTAAATACCCGTTGTTACTGTTATCCCTGTAAGCTGCGTTAACGTGTTACGTTAGCATGAGAACACAACTAGCTTTGTTCCGCCTTGTTTCCGTGTCTTCTACATAATTATAAAAGATGCTGAAACATGTAGCTCAGGTTTTTTTTTAGCATTAAATCATGTATGTAGTACTCAAAATGCTGTAGATTAAGCTGCCTTTTCAGCCAACAAAACCCGCTATAAAATAAGAAAGTGCTATTTAAATACCCGTTGTTACTGTTATCCCTGTAAGCTGCGTAACGTGTTACGTTAGCACGAGAACACAGCTAGCTTTGTGCGTGCAAGACAAAACAAGTTCCGCCTTGTTTCCGTGTCTTCTACATGATTATAAAAGATGCTAAAACATGTAGTTTGTTTTTTTTAGCATTAAATCATGTATGTAGCCATTATTGACAGCTAACTCAGTGCGCTAGGTAACGTTAGCCAACTCCTGCTAATGAAATCTGTCTGTAGTTGTCTTTTCTTTTTCTTTGTGTAACTAAATACCCATTGTCTGAAGCATTACCAAGAATTTCACTTGGTAAATCCACCACTGTGATTATTGTAAACTGTATATGTGCCGTGCTAGCATGTACAACTTATAGTTACGGTAATAGAAGACAGCTAGCTTTGTGCGTGCAAGACAAAACAAGTTCCGCCTTGTTTACGTGTCTTCTACATGATTATAAAAGATGCTGAAACATGTAGCTCGTTTTTTTTTAGCATTAAATCATGTATGTAGCCGTTATTGACAGCTAACTCAATGCGCTAGGTAACGTTAGCCAACTCCTGCTAATAAAATCTGCCTCTTTTTCCTTGTGCACCTAAATACCCATTGTCTGAAGCACTACCAAGAATTTCACTTGGTAAATCCACCACTGTGATTATTGTAAACTGTATATGTGCCGTGCTAGCATGTACAACTTATACGGTAATAGTAACTCAGAGGTCGGGGCTTAACAGACAGTCAATTATTTGAATTATCTGCTTTTTTTGAGAAATTGGCTTCATGATTGTCGCGGTCAAGTTTTGGAACGGGGCCGTTGAGTGGTGCTCAATCCCTGCACTCATGTTGGGTCAGGCCGTCACGAGCCCATTGTCCGGTTAGGGTTGGGCAAGGTGCTGCAGCGCTTCCCCCTCGCAGCGCATGCAATGGTAGCCCATGTCGGCCGTGACGTCGAAGCAGCCCTGGTTGAGGTAAAAGTCCAGAGATGATTTGTTCCAGTCCAGGACGGTGAAGTTGAGCTGGTTGCAGCCGGCGGCCAGGCCCAGCTACGGGACAGCGAAATTAAGTAGGAAGACAGACGTGAGTGCTGCTGTGCTGACATAAGACATGGAAGTTGGAACGGTATGCAAGCTCCATGACTTACTGTATGATACACATTTTTTCATTTCCTGCTTGCATACTGTGCAAATGATATACATCTACTGTATGTCACGGTTAAGTAATGGGCTGATGTCTTACTCACCTGTGCTACCTTGCTCATAAGTGCTTTACCAATTCCCTTCCCTGAAAGACAGACGCCACAAATTACTAAAGATTTCCTGCACATACACATGCACATACACATTATCTCCATAGCAACAAGTCCATTTTTTTGTATACCTCTGAACTCAGGCATCACGTACAAGTCCTCCATATAAATGGCTCTTCCCTTCCAGGAGCTGTAGGAATAGAAGTAAAGTGCATAGCCTATCTTCGTATGGCCTGAAAAAAGAGCGAGAGATGTGAAATCAATGCACCAGAAACAGGAGTTAACTAAAATATAGTTGTCCGATCACTCTTAAATAATAACAGCACACTGCATATCATTCCCTGCTTCAGTCCTGAAGCTGTCAAACATTCCTGCACAGTCACTAAATGTGTGCACATCTTTACAAATGCAGCATGGCTGGTTTATAAAGACGTTTTTAGTGTGATGCAAAAAAAGAGGTATGATGAGTTTGCAGAAAAACAAAAGTTTGAGGATGCTAAAATGCTCCATACAGTTAGAGACGGTGTTTGGCAGCATGTTATTGAATCTTTTTAGGTATCTTTCAGTTAGAAAATATCTCAGTATCATATTTAAACCACACTAACTCAAAGGATCAAGAGTCCAGGTTATTCTATTACTCTAATCTGCATCAAATGTGGAAAAGGAGCTACCGCTATTACATTACACGCTGTTATTTGAGCCATCATTCACGTAGAGAATATTTCTAGTGCAGCTTTAACATCAAACATCCTGCCGTGTCGACATCTGGAACACACTCTGTGCTGCATTGCAGTAAAGACAGTTCGGTACGTTGTGTTTAACCTTTAGAAACCGCCACAGATTTCTCTGTGGTTATCAGGTGCCACTAAGTTCATCTTTGTAATTTCCGAAGCTGTTTTAAGTTATAAATGCGCTCGGTTAAGCGTAGTGACTCCAAACGCAGAGAAACGGGCAGCCACTCCTGAGTGGAGAGTGGACAGCGGTGACTGTATGGAAAAAGAGCTGTGTCATGGAAGAAGAAGGCCCAGCTGTACTGTACTGTATTCTGAGGACACGCAGTGTGTTGGCCTTGTTATGTAAGCGGTGCATAAGGAGCCACATCAGCAGGACGCGGTTACAATAGCTGAACAAGCTTCAGTACACATCTACATATCTATATAGATAGATATATATAGATATGTAGATGTGTGTGTGTAGGCTTGGAGGAAATTTGCATCTGACCTTTGATGACCTTGACAGATAAACAAATCAGTTGTCTTAAAGGGACGACAGGCGAGTAGAGTAAAAGTTGTAACTGAGATATCATACTTTTTGTATTCCCAGTGTTCTGAAAGTTCATGTTTAAATATGCAAATCATTTTGCAGAACAGAAATCTGCACATACGTAGGTAGAGTCAAAAGTTTTTACAAAGTAAACTTAGGAAATTTCTGTTTATCATTACTTTAAATGAGAAAAAATACTTAAAAAAACATTTTTTGCCATATTTTATATAAATAAATGTTACATGAACCATGAATTATATGTTAATTAACCTTAATTTATATATAAATTATAGATATGAATAAAACTGGAAACTTTTCTAATCCAGGGACAAAATCATGACGTTACTCTGAAGCGTTTCCTGTTTTATGTTGAAAGAGTTTTTCCTAGGTGCTTTTTTCTTACTTTACTTCCTGCCTTTGTTTTTTTTCTTCTCCCACCTGTTTTCCACATCGCCTGCATTTAATCAGTTAATTAGCTCTCTTGTGTTTAGTCCATGTGTTTTCCTTTTTTCACCCGTCAGGTTGTCTGTGTCTGTTTCCCCAGTCCTGTTCCTGCTCCTGGTCTTTCTCCGTTCTGGATTTTTGTTCGATTGGATTTATTTTGGACAACGCAGGCATTCCGGAGCCGTGACGCAGCAGGGACGGAGACTGTGTGAGCTGACACATTGACTAAAATTGAACTTATTGGCTCCGTCGCCGTGGCGGAGGGTCACTGCTCTCATGAGCTTTGTTTTGCTATAAAGCTTTGATAAATCTACTTTACACCACCTGCCCTTGCACCAGTATATAACAGTATCAGTAATGGGGGGGAAATAGTGTTACTGAGCTGCTAAAGAGCCAGAAATTTCACTCGGGAGTTGGTGGAGACCAAAACGGAGCTGAAGAAAAGGGATTTTTGGAATTTTTTCAATTCTTTGAAAACTCTGGCCACAGGTCAAAGGCACAACAGGTGTTTCTTGTTATAGAAATAGTAAAAGTATCTGTCTGTGAAACTCACCTTCTTTGGTTTTGTGTTGTTCCGGCACCTCAGCGATGATCCCGTGGAAGAACGGGTTCTTAGAGAATCCGTCCTGCTCCAAGTCTGCACATAAAACACAAAGACGCTGTTACCTATATGCAGTACGTGATACATTTACCATCTTTTCATGGTTCAAGCAAGGTCCATATAGCAGCTTTTGATTGAGTGGAACTCATGTTGGGATAATAGTTTATATTAAGGCTAAAAATCTCAGCACAAGGTCCAGCTGCTCTGAAGTTCATCATCTTACGTTATACATTCGTCAGGAATAAACTCGCTGAGGTGGACGGAAACTTTCAAATGCTACATTTTCATGACAACCGGCTAAATTCCAGTGGTGGAAGATATTTTCGTTTCTCCGTTCAGAGAGTTATATTACTAATAACACTGATGCTTTAAGACATAAACAGTATTTTATCGTTACAGCTCTGGGAGGTCTATAGAAGAGGATACAGGCGTCTGTACATATGAAAGGCTTCTTATTTCTTCTTAGGTTCTTATTTACAGGGGATTACACACTAATGAAAACATAATAATGAATATTAGATTTACTTTCTTCCGTATAATGCAAATTGAGCCCCCCAAAATCTGACACACTGGACCTTTAACCTTCTTAAAACCCACCTCTTCTCTTTGGCTTTTAACAGCATGCAGTTGGTTGATTTTATGTGCATACATGCATTTTGTTATTTACTTATTTATTCTTGTCTGTTTTCATTTATTTCATCTAGTGCCTTTTATTCATTTGATTTTTTATTGTTTTCTATCGTTCTATTATCTACTTGATGTGTTGTTGTGTTTCTATAGTGTTATTTATTGTGTTCTATCGTACTGCGCAGCACTTTGGAAATCCTGTGTTTGCTAAAGTCGTGCTATATAAATAAAGTGGATTAGATTGGAAGGGATAGTTTGAAGTAACTCCAGGTGTCAAAGTACATTTGCGTAAGAAATGTGTTGCCTAAAACTGAAATACTCAAAACAATTGTACTTAAGTACAAGGTGTGAATAAGGGTTCCCACGCCCTTTTCATGAACAAATTCAAGCACTTTTCAAGCACCTTCAAGCACCAGTTTTTCCATTTTTCCAGCACCTTTAAATAGGTAGCCTACTAGTTGCCATGATGGTCATGGGAAGCACAGCGGTGCCACTGTATGGCATAATAATATGGGTCTGATTAGCATTATTTCATATGGTGGTAGATTGACTGTTTTGATTTTTAACTAATTGTGAAATTTCAAGCATTTTCAAGCACTTCACAAAAAAATTCAAGCATTTTCCCAACCTTGAAAACACTGAATTGAAATTCAAGCATTTTCAAGGAATTCAAGCACCCGTGGGAACCCTGGTGAATGTACACTAGACTCATGTGATGTGATCAAAAGCTCCAGAGCAGCTACTAAACAGGCTTTTGGGGGGTGATATTGATTGATCGCTCAAAGGTCATGGGGACATCTCTGCCGGAGTGCTGTGTCATCCGTCGGATTTGTTTTTGATGAAGGTCAAGGCACCGAAATGCAACATTTACCTTTCTGTGTGACTTTCACATGCTCTGAAACTTTCTCATATTCAGCCAGTTCCTGCGAACACACAAAACAAATCACATTAATCTCTTTATTTATTTATTTTATTAAATCTCATCACTTCATTGGGCTGTGACCCAGAAACATGGTTATAATTAGCTCCACACACACACACATTTACGCACATGTGATGCGCGTGTCCCTCTAATCAAACAGCAGCTAACACAATAACATTTCAATAATCTAATAATAACATTGTGTTGATGACGTAAGCTCGTGAGTCACACGGGCCGGCTCTCTCTCTCCCTCTCTCTTGCGCGCACACGTGTCCGCCTTACCGTGATCATCCGCGCGATGTCTTTGCAGTCCTCCACGTTGGCCGCGCGGATCGAGTACTCCATCGTCGGCTCTGGGATGTGCACAAAAGGTGTGACGCTCACAGTGGATGTAACGTGGGACGCGGGAGTGACAGGGGTTGGATGAGGTTGCAGACTCACAGCGGTGAACTCAACCACGCCGGAACAAGGCTGGAGAAGTGAGCTGAGAGCGCCCTCCTCCAGGAGAGAGGTGGCCGGGGGGATCTGATGAATTAAAGGGGACCTGTTATGATCATTACTCAGGGACTCCATTAGAGCAAATAATCCATTAATTATAAACATATTAACAAGTGCAAAACTCTTTTATTAATTAACTTTGGCCATCTGGTAGAAAGAAGAGGGCGTTCGTTGATGATTCATTAAATTCAAGTGAGAAACACATTAGTCCTTGAATAGATTTTCATCCTTTTCCAGCACTTTTCCAGGAGGACTGATCTTATTTGATCATATTTTACCCTTATTTGTAGGACACATAATAAAACATCTATATAATTATAATGGATAGCTTGGCTGAGTACATTCATGCTCCCCAGAGGATGAACCTTTTCCATTTATAGCATGGGTTTATACAGAATAAGTCAGAATTTACCCTGCAAATTTGTATTGATTTAGACAACGTCCATGGGGTAATCTTTACTTTCTTTCCCAAATCAGTTTCATGGAGTGTAATAAACATTGCAGCCTCTAGGGGGGTCCATTGAGTGGTGCTCAATCCCTGCACTCATGGTGGGTCAGGCCATCACAAGCCCATTGTCCGGTTAGGGTTGGGCAAGGTGCTGCAGCGCTTCCCCCTCGCAGATCATGCAATGGTAGCCCATGTCGGTGAAGTCGAGCTGGTTGCAGCCGGCAGCCAGGCCCAGCTACGGGACAGCGAAATTAAGTAGGAAGACAGACAAGAGTACTGCTGTGCTGACATAAGATCCAAGATTTGCAAATGATATATATCGTTGTCAAGGTTCAAGGTTTAAATGTCATTTTACTCACCTGTGCTTTTTCCAGGAGCTGTAGGAATAGAAGTAAAGTGCATAGCCTATCTTCGTATGGCTTGAAAACAAAGAGCGAGAGATGTGAAATCAATGCACCAGAAACAGAAAGTGACGTTAACTAAAATAGTCTTCAGCGGTTTGGTGCGGCGGAACCTGAACATGCCCGTACAGTCACTAAATGTGTGCACATCTTTGGAAATGCAGCTTGGCTGGTTTGGCAAATTGTAGATTTGGCTGTGATGACACATTCACACAGTATATCCTGACTCACAGTAAAATAAACAGTGTTAAACTCACCTTCTTTGGTTTTGTGGTATTCTGGCACCTCGGCAATGATACTGTGAAAGAACGGGTTCTTGGAGAAACCGTCCTGCTCCAAGTCTGACAATAAATAAATAAATAAATAAATAAACGTGTTTAGAATATTAAAGGTCAAAGGCATGAACTGTGAGTACTGTGTCCGATTATTAACACTACCTTTCTGTGTGATTTTCACACGAAATGTATTTTATGGAAATTATTTTAGTTTTTTTGTTTTTTTAAATAAAAACCAGCAGAGTTATGTAAACATACTGGCATTTAAAGGGTTAAAAACCAAAAAATGATTAATATTTGATATGTATATTTCAGGCTGAAGTAGTTCTAAAAGACTGACGTGTTTAAAGTGGAAAAAAATATTTTTATATATCATTTTTATAGCAGTTTTTAGGAAGGAGCCACGTTTTGTCCTAGGACCTGTTCAGGACACATAACGGGAAGACCCTCCAAGGGTTAAAGTCACTCAATTAAAACCTCAAACAAGGCCTTAAAGATGTAGTTCCAAAGTAATCTATGCTCTGGGGCCTACGGATGGCGCTGTCAGTCTGTGTGTGACTTCAAAGTGATTACAGTGGTCCAAGACCTGATGTGTTCATCTACAGTCAAGCTTTAGGAAATTTAGACTTTACTGATACCACACCGGGGGAAATTCATTCACTCTCCCCAGAGGATTAACCTTTTCTATTTGTCTCCCTGGGGTGATCTTTACACTGTTGCCCCATATTAGAGTAGCAAATAAATTGCTTTTTTGTTTTCCCCTTTCTGCTCCATCCAATACTTCTTGTGTGGTGTGTAATAAACATTGCAGCCTCTAGGGGGCCCTAGCAAAGTTTTTAGACTTTGTCTCTTGTTGTGTCTCTGTGCGGTTCAGATGCATGAACTGTGTGTGATCAGTAGCAGAAAGACATTTTAGCATTTTAATATTTAATCTCAGTGACCAAACTTATTGTATACAAGGTCAGTATTGTAGTGTATTTTATATCTCTGGAAAAGTTTTAAGATCCTAACTTTAGTGGAGCTGCCTCAGATGTAAACAGAGCTGAAGTATTCTGCAGAGAGAAAACACACAGTTTACTTTACCTGACTCCCTCCATACAACAGAGCAACAATAGGAAAAATACACAATAATAGAAAAATATAACAAAGATTTTAATATAAAAATTAAACTATTAAGCATTGTGACAGAGTTTTGACGTCTGAAGATTATTTTTATTCAAAGTATTTCTCAGAAGGTGTCAGTACCGGAGAGGTTATATTTAGTTAACACTTCTTGAGATGACGCACAGCGTGGACGTGTCATCAGACTGTGAAGTTCAGCAGCAGCAGAAGCGAAGATTAAAAAAAAAAAATGATCTCATGAATTTAGAGTGAAGAGCATGAAATCCCCCCAAAAAAGACCAGAGCGCCAAGTCTGAGGAACTGAAAGCACCTTCGAAAAAAGAGAAGCAAAAACAATGACCGCATGGATGGATATAGAAATGAAACATTCATCTTGGAAGGGTTGGAATGATGTCAGTCAAATGAATTCCCCCTCAGCACATATAAAAAAAAACAAAGGCACGATTAAAACGGTGAGACCCAGCAGGCATGTTAGTGAACCACGACCTCGAGGGTGGAGGTTACAGTCTGAGCATCATTATTAGTCTGTGTTGTTTGTTAGTTTTACCACAGCGCTGATGGAGAAGTTGAAAAGCACGAGTGAGGCAATGATGATCATACAGTGTCAGTCTTATGACTGTAATAGAGGCAGTCAAAAAAAACAAAGATAGAACAATATTAAGTTAAAAAACTTGATAAGATACATCAAAATAAATCAAATAAACAGACTACAGAGTAACTTCTCGCAAATGCAACAAAAAAAAAAGAAAGTTCTGCAGAGAAACTAGAAATTTAAGGCTCAGGAGGCGTCCAGGTGAGATCACGGAAAGTTAGTTATCGGCTTCACCGTCACCTCTTTTAAATATCTTGGTGGAAAGAGAGAATAGGGGATGGTAGCAACAAAGTTTCCAAGCTGTCATCGAACTGGATGATGTTGTGATCACATGAAACGTGTCATGTGATCGCAAGGTGACTCCATAATATATATCTGTTAACTTTGTTTTTGACACCCCTATAGTGAAACCTGAAGCGGTGACGTCTGTGCTCAAGCCAAACAAAGACTTTCCATTCAATCAAACTAGTTTTCGGTTGTGTTTCTTCGCACAGCCAAAGAGAGAGCGAGTTAATCTTTGCGCGATCCTTCGGTTAAAGAACGGTGTAATGATTCCCAGTGAAACCAGACGACATTCAGCCATGTGTGAAGTCTGGTTTGAAGTAATAATTGATGGAAGATTCAGCAGTCAAACATCTCAGAGAGGGGTCACTGGCGCTTGTCAAGTCCACATCTTTGTGATTTACTAAAAACATGCTTAGAATTAGGCGTACCTCGCCGCCTTTGTTTGTTTATGTGTTGATTCTACACACATGTCACAGTATAATTAGACCAATGTGGTTGCTCGGGGGCCTAAAAATACATTATGAGAGATTTGTCACAGTACATGGCATTCTGCAGACTGGAGGGTGGGGAGGAAATGAGCAGGGAAAGGGGGATTTTAGCCAGCTTTCTCCTGCCTGGGTGGCTATTAATAGCTCCGGCAAGATGGTGTGGCGCTTTAAGGCTGACTAATGGCTCCTTTCATACGACGCAAGCAGAAAAAACCAGAGCGTTGCCACCGTTTTCATCAGCGTCCTCTCTGACGTGCGTAAGACGACCCCGACAGCTTTTATAGACGCACTTGAGGACTCACAGACCGCCAGAAGCAGCGACAGTGTAGAGAATATTAGTCAGTGGATTGTGAGTAAGAAAGCGTGGAGCCTCTCGCGGGATATAGACGTCTGATAAATGCTACAAAAACCTTGAGATGTATTAGTCGGGGCTTGACGTTACTTCAGAATGCAGAACTATAATCCTCTGTGGTCTGAGGAGTAGCAGTGTTGGGAGACCGGGATACAAGTCATGAGTGTTGGGTGGGATGTTGAAATACCAGAAATGCCTGATGATCCCAACTGTGCATCATGGTACATCATCGCTGTCATCACCGCGATGATGTACCAAAGTATGTTCTAGGCTCTGTTCTGGAAGGAAACCGGGGCGGCTGCCAAACATAACATGAACAAATGTCAAAAAAACTATAAATATACTGAAATTTTCAGTCAAGATTTTGCAGAGAAAGACTGAATTATTACGATCAGACATGTATGAGCCACATATTAAATTACAGATAATTATTGTCGTTTTATTTACATTTGTATGCACCGTTAATTTAAGAAAGCAGGAAAGAATCCACAGAAAACAAAAAAATGTGTTGTTTTTCATTTTTTACAGTCTTAAAATCAAACGTTCTTGTACCTATTCTCAACACAAATACATTTATCAGGGTTCCTACACCTTTTTCATGAACAAATTCAAGCTCTTTTCAAGCACCTTCAAGCACCAGTTTTTCCATTTTTCCAGCACCTTTAAATAGGTAGCCTACTAGTTGTGTTTGCCATGATGGTCATGGGAAGCGCAGCGGTGCCACTGTATGGCATAATAATATGGGTCTAATTAGCATTATTTCATATGGTGGTAGATTGACTGTTTTGATTTTTAACTAATTGTGAAATTTCAAGCATTTTCAAGCACTTCACAAAAAATTCAGGTATTTTCACAACCTTGAAAACACTGAATTGAAATTCAAGCATTTTCAAGGAATTCAAGCACCTGTGGGAACCCTGATGTATTCACATTCTTGCTGAGAGTGAGATGAGAAGACGCCACTCTCATATCAGTCCATGGAAAACTGTAACGTAGTTACACTCAGTTTGTCTTAATTGGTTCCACGTCTCATTACTAATTCTCCTGTCATTTCAGATCTCACCCTTCTTCCATGCAATCAGCTCATTTCCCTCACCTGGTTTTCCTCGCCCATCTCCTCACCTACAGTCCATTTGCTCATCAGCCCCTCAGTTTATATATACCAGTCCATTTCCACTTGATCCCTGCCAGATTGTCTTGTGTTGTTTTTGCCAAGCTCTCCAGCAATTCCAGTTTTTGACTTCTCGTTCTGACCCTGGTTTGCCTGTCTTGGCCTGTTTAATCTCCTGGTTTTGACCCTGGACTGAGTAAATTGACTTGGACTTCCCTCTGAGTCGTGCCATTGGGTTTTCCTTGCCAGTACCAGCAACCGTGACAGAAAACATCCAATAAACGGCTGCAACTCTTGGCAAGAACGTGAATAAACGTCTCTTTAAAATGTTGAACTATTCCAGGAATAAAAGACCATTTTTAAATAAATAAACATGTATAATTTTACATAGAAACAAACTTCCCCCTTCACATCTATAGGACAACAGGTCAAACAAGAAAAATGGTACATGAAGGAGGCAGACGCTCCTGCAAAGAAAAGCGATATAATAGCCACGCTCTCAAATATCCAAAACATGTCAAACAGAGTAGCTGGTGCCAATGAAAACGATACTGTGTATATTGTTCTAATCGTTGTTATAATCTCTGAAGTTTAAAAAGTCATTGTCACCTCTTTGGGACGCGATATTGTCGCCGCGCACCGCATCACATGCAGCACAAAAGAATAAGGCCAAGGTTGCGTCCCTCTTTATTCAGCGCTTATGAATAGAGCACTTATTGCGTAACGCTGACATTATTCACACCTCTGAATTAAACTTTTTTTTAAAGACCTTCACTTTACAGCCGAGCTCTGTTAACGTCATTTAAACAACGCAATGCGCTGTTCGGTTAATAGTCCTGGTGATGCAACAGAGCAGAATTCAAACCAGGCTTTTTTTAAAAGGTCAATAAAGAGACGTTTGTAATGTTCTAATTATCGTAGACACACACATCCAGAAAAAGCCTGTAGCCAATTATTGGATTGTAACTTTGGACTCTTGTTGTTTCTGTCTGTCTGTCTGTGGAAGTTGTTCCAGTACACTGGATAATGTCAGCTCCTTCAGGGCCCGAACAGGAAGCCACCTCCTCTTCCTGTTTAGTCTAGATTCTGATTGGTCCCTGGGCAGGAGAGCATTTCCACAACAAAGCAGTCAACACCACATTTATCAGTTTCTACAAAAATCAGTCAGAACGAAAGTGGCGATGACACCATCCACCCTCCTCCAGCTTCCAAGTCCATTTTTGGATATTATTATTATTTTGCCTTTATATAAGCATAAGTAGCTACTTGAACATATTTGCATATGAGTGAGTGCATGAATACAAAGCAGTGTGATAAGAGCCATTCACTGCGTCCTATCATGAAAAGCTCACTCCGGGAATACAGCGGCCGCAAGAGAAAACATCAACGTCCCATTTTAAGGTTTATTCTCGGATGTTACATAATCAGCTGGTCCCTCTTTGGCATCATGTTCCCCACTTCATGAAAGACTAAACTAAAACTTTAAAAATAGGACTCATGATTTAAGGAATCCCCCCAAGACAAACCCTACCCTGTTTTTTCTCACGTTATAAACCGCAACCTGTTATCTCAGCCCGACAAAGAAAGAAGAAAAAAGGAAATTAGCTCATCAGCAGACTGACGCAACCGTCATGTAAAGATAGAGGAGGAGAGAAAACAGCTCATTCCCTCGCGGACACATTAAAATGCCTTATTAGGACATGTGCAGCCGGGCAGATGTTGCTTTTTTGTTTTCTGTTTTTACTGGTCTGCCTGCTTCTTATATCTGAGACGGACTGAGTCATGTGTCTACCATGAAGGTCAGGTCACTTGGCCACTTGCTCACCGAATAACACGGCAGGGGCAAAGACAAACAGACAGCTGGTTTTTCTGGAAGGGGAAGACAGAAGTTTCTGGCACGGCTCCACGTTCACTTTCAGGAAGACGCTGGTGATCGTCCAACCGGTGTTATTAATCTGGGTTGAATTACCTCCACTCAATCACTCATGCAAACAACAAAACTGACCTTGTATTTATATTAACCACTGAATGAACCCATCAACTTCCCCTTTCTTGATCCCAGGTCAAACACTGATAAAAGCTTCTTTTTTAGCCTTGAGGCCGGCTCAAAGCTGAGGTCAGTCCAGTTTACACACAACACAGATTTACTCGTAAACCTGTTGCTACTGCAAACAAATAGTTTTAGAGCCGTACTGATACTCACTACATCTACGCGCCCTAGGGGCTACAGTTAATCTGACTTCTTTGCCTTATTTGCATACATAATACTAAAACCTAAAAACATAAACTTTCTAAATGCATCCCGGTTTGTTTATTGTTCCTGATAGCAGGAGCTGACGGGAAGTAAAAATGAAGACCGGAGAGTTCCCAAGCAAGAACTTAAAAGGGTCGATAAAAGACTGGGAGTCTCTGTGGGGCTGTGTTTTAGGCACATTCGGCTAACATGCTTACTATGATACATCAATGACAGCATATGTAGAATGTTGCATGTACTGCTTCGTCAGCCGACAGGCTAGTTTAAATATGGCCAAATGATGTCTGCATGCTCCAATAAGCCAGCACTAACCTGTCAGTCCAAGTGTCCACATTGTTAATAAAGCATAACTTTAAGTCTTAATATAATCTGTGCAGGTGAGTTGTATATAAATTCACCCTCGGTACAGTTGTCATGAACGAGGAAATTAGCTACAGAGACCAAAACTGTTTTTTGTACCAGGCTGTAAACACGTTTATTTCTGCTGTGAAGTCATTTGAACATGGGGACTTATGGAGACTGACTCACTTCTGGAGCCAGCCTCAAGTGGACGTTTAAGGAACTGCAGTTTTGGGCTTCATTTCTGATATTAAGCACCATCTCCATTTGGTTTATCATCATGCTTACATTCACTAATTAGCACTGATGCTGCGTTCAATGTCATATGAGGTGGATTGTAAAGATGTGAAAGAAATTCCAACTCAAGACGGTTCTGTGCTTACAGAGATAAATTTACTGATTTAATTTAATATCATTCTTATTTCTGACTAATACAGACACACCTCTATTATTAAGGATATACAGCTTCCATACTGGATGTTGTAATTATGATTTTAAAGTGACAAGTGAAACTCATTATTACAATCCAGTACACATTAGCATAAACTACAGCTGAAGCTCATGGGGATGTCATTATTTCTGAGCTACTTGGTTGCATTTGATTGATTGATAATGTTGTTTGATGATATTTAATTATCCCTGCACAGGTCCTACAAATAGGTTTCTGCTGTGTTTACCTAGCCAACACCCTCGCCGACTGCGCACAGAAAACAAACAAAGCTCTGCACATCAGATCCACAAATTCCTGCATTTCCACCAAAACCAGCAGCTTGTTAAAATGCACGTAGCATATCTGAACTCCAAGACACACAGAAGCACATAAACCAGCATAGCGACATCCTGAGGAAATCGCCTCTCCCTTAAAGGTTTCTGTAAGGCATCAAAGCTTGGGCTGCAGCCAGAGAATGGGATACGTGTGTGAGATGTTCAGTAGGTTTTAAAAATAGCAACAACGCCCCAGTAAAGATGTAAACCATCCCATACTATAAAGTCACAGTTTACTGGAGGACTTTTGAATTTATCAGATGTCGCCACCCAGTTCTTCTCTCTCCCGTCCCTCTTTAGTGATTTCCTTGAATCTGATTCCTTTTGAATATGAGCGAATAACAGGAAAACCTCACAGTGAGGCCAGCGAGACACAATAAACCCCCGCCGGTGACTTCTCCTTTGAGTAAGTGAGCCATTTCCTTCTATGAAACCGGAGGCCTGTTGTACTCGTTCGAAGGGGGTGTAACCAGAGAGTGGAGGAAAGAATTGGATTTACATGATTAAATCCTGTTACTTTCACCGGAAGAGCAGTGAAAACATGCAAATGAACTGCAGGGGTTAATTGTCTGCATGTTACTCGTACTGTTTCACTAGAATATCTTGTATTTTATGTGCAGCCGTGACAGATTTTCCACACTTATGATCAGCAGGAAATTGTGTCTACAACCTCACCGGCTCACTGGAAATGCAGCTTTTATTTTGACAGTAACAGAGAAGAAGTTTAGTGCTGTGTTTACCACGGAAAAGCAAAGTCATGCTAACAACACAGACAGCTTAAGATCAACAGACGGATTTATGCAACACGCCTCGGACTGCCGATTACGAAATCTAACTGGGATGACACTTCAAACCGCTTCTCATACCGTACATGGACAATAACAAAGCACTCCTCCTCATGTTCTCTATTGTAGTAAATATTTAGTGTCCAAAAATCTCACAGTTACTATTCCTGTTTTCATAACTACACGCCCCATCCGGCTTCCTCTTACAGGTATGAACCACGCTGGAACATACTGTAAAAATGTGCGAGCTACTCGTCTAAATAACAACAAAAACCGGTGTGACTAGAAATAATGAGGTTGGTAAAATGACAGCGCGGTAACATGCAGACACAATCTGTCAGACTGTGGAGAAACCATGTTGCATGGTTTATTGTAAAAATGGGCCTTAATCTAGTAATATACTAAAAGTGTGAGAATAGAAAATAACATAATTTAATTTTCTTTTTGGTCGAGATAAGCAGCAATAATGAGTTACAAATAAACAACATATCAGAATTAGACAGAAATGCAATTATAATATAAATATATATAAATATGTTCTGAATCATTTAACCTGTAGCCATTATAGCCAAGTATTGGTAAATCAAATTTCAAATTAAGATGTTATGGGATAATAAAAGTGATTAGGATGTATCCTCTGGGGAACATAATTGTTCTTGCCATATTTTTAACAAAACCCAATCGTCATTGAGAAATTTCACTAAAAACCCACAAATATATAAATCTTATGGTGGCACTAATGGAAAAAAACAGCTGTCGCCAAAGTCAGAATGGCAAAATTTTCCATTTAATAGTTGTTGAGATAGTTCAGCCTGGACGAGATGCTGGACTGACAAGCCATCCACGCCCTAAAAAGTGATTGACAGTTCCAGTAGTTATCATATGAAGGTAAAAGTTCATTCTGTTTATAGCGCTGGCTGTAATGGTGCCAAGGATAGATGGTGATTTCTGTTTCAATAGGACTCTGCGATAACAAACTGGAATGCTGCCTTCATTGTTGACAGGCCACCATCGGTACACATCAGTAAATGCCAATGATATTTGATTTACAGCCAGTTTGGAAAAAGGGAACTCGCCATAAAACATTTCTACAGTGAATGGACGGCAGCTCATGTATTGTCAATTCACTTCCTAAATTTTCTCTGCTGCCAACAATAGCTGCGTTATTTCCCTGTTCAGCTTCTCAAGACACTGAATGACAACCATAGCAGCGGTCACGACCCTGTGATGTACGATGTTCCATGGAACTACGCCTCTGCTTCACAGGAGTTGTTACAACCTTCAAGTCTGGCTCACTCATTCTCCATCTTTAGGGTGAATTAAAAACTAATCTTATCAACAAACATTTCATTTTTCCTTTCTCGGCAACTCGCTCCTCTCGTGTTTCCATTGTGATTTTGTTCCTCACAAATCCCCAAATTTCCTCTCAGCTCAACTGTGAACTATGTTGACGTGAGCCGTTCAAGGAACTGTTTTGTAAGACCTTTTTTTTCTACACCCTGCCTCTTGTTATGGTCAGTGATTGTCTTTGAGAGGGTTATAAACTTGTTGGTTTCAGTCACAAATGGCAATCAAGACATTTGAATTAATGGCGGCAATTAGTTTCTGAACAATCGGGTGTGTCTGTAATAGCGACACCCCTACTTATGATAATGTGGCTAGTTGTCAAGTCTACAAAAGGACATTTAAAACATTTAATCTATCTATCCACCCATTTTCTGTAACTTGTTCTTATCAGGGTCGCCTAGACCAGCTAGCATTATGGGCCGGAGGCTGGGTACACCCTATACAAGTCAAAGCATTTTGCTGGCAACTCTGTAAGGCTGCATGGCGGTGCTATGGACTAACATCAGTGACAATGCTATGTATTAGTATAAGGTTCATTACCCAAGTGTCGGCAAACTAATATTTGCCTAAACACAAGGTACAGCTTAAGCTGAAGGAAATACATCTTGACAAACAATAATACCTGTTATGGTATTCAGTTGTCGAGACATTTCTCTGAGTCAGCCTCGTGGTTGCACTATAGGAAGAGGCATAGGATCATCAAAGTAATTAGATTACATGGGAAAAGCCATCGAATAGATGTTTCTCATGAACGTCTGGACAAAAGTTTGGAAATCCGTCCAATAGTTGCAGACATTTCAAGAGTATTTTAGTATTCGTAGCATGGAAAACGAACAAGTAGGGCTAGAAATGTGAGGTATATTAGTTAAAGTAAATGTTTTAAGAAGAAATAAACATGTCCAGCACTTCTAAACATGTCCAGCACTTCTCTATTGTTATTCCATAGGCCAGTGCTTTCACGCCTACAATCTTTACCAATCAAGTGGGCAATGGTTCACTCAACGGGGCCAACGAATAAACTATACCTCCGACTGAACATGCGTCAACAAGAACTGCAGCTGCAGTCCTGCCTATGCGACAGTTTGGATGCTGACTCTAGTTATGTACCCGTTGTAAGATGCATAAGGGAGGGTGGGTGCCGGTCTGAGATGCTCCATTATGTCACCGGTAGACCCAAGAATAGTTCCAGTGTGTCCCGCAAGGCTCTGAGGCGAGTGTGACGTTCAGAAGTTAACTGTTATTGGGCCAAACCCAGAAGAAACAGGGGCTCTACTGTTTCCCGACGTCAGGCACACCCATCTGCACACACACGTACAGATGCACAGACGCGTACACACATGGAAACGTTTAAGGTTTTCCCCTCTGCCACTGTTCGAAATGCCCCCAGAATAAACACTCGAAGTAGATCTGAACCAGTGAGGCCAGTGATCCCCATTAGAGACTGGCTGTGACGCAATGTGATGGTAATGAAAGGTAGTGGGTTTCAGATGTTTCCTCAGCCTTGGATTGTACTTAGGGAAAGTAATGTGAAACTTTCAGTCGGTGGATCATGTCAGAAGCTCGTGAAATGATGACGACTGATATATTGTTGTAAAGGGGCTGCGATTTCATGAGTCGTGTCGTCAAGTAATGTGATAAAAAGGAGTCAATAAATCAACTCTACAAATAGGGTTAGCTACTTTTTTCAGTTTTACCGAAACCGAAAGATTCATTCATAATGAAAGTAGTTTCAGTAGTTTTAGCAAAAGTCAGAATCATCTTGGAGACGTACCATGACCGTCTACCATCCAGGCCGTCCAATAGTTGTATGTGCATTGAGGATTTTAGTATTTGTAGCACGCGAAACAATCAAATAGGACTAGAAATGTGCGCTACATTGGCAAAAGTGGATGTTTTAAACATACTTCTCTACGGTTCCTCTGTCTGAACAGTGCTTTGACCCCAACCGGTCAATCGATTCGCTGTTCAGCTGTATGTACTACATCGACCAGTGTTTGTTCTTACATGCAAAATGTCATTATAACCTGTTCAGAAGTCAGAATCGTGCTGTTTTGGTAAATAAAAGGCGATATGAGAAGGAGTCAACTATATTTTCTACAGCTGGTTGGTCTTGTTGTTTTTTAAAATGCAAATTTAAATGCCCGTACAAACATGCGGCCTGCTGGTTGTCACATTTTACCTCATTTGTTTTGGGAAATTTACGTTTTAAGGCTTTTTTATCAATAATTTTTTTGACAGAAAGCACAGTACATCAAAACATTCATACTGATAATTCAGGATTACAGTTAGAGGGTAGACTCTTAAACAGTAGGGACACACAAGAAGGAAACACATCACCCTCAGTTATCTTCACCGTTCTGTAATGTATTCATCTTTTTTCATCTCATTGATCTCCTTGACGATTTCAATCTAATTATCTCGTGCAGGCGGATCGATTTGTAACCATTTACGGCCGATTGCTTTCTTTTCTGCTACAGTCATTATTTTCAGGAGATATCTGTCATTTCCTGTTATTCTTACTGGCAGGACACCCAAACACAGAGTCACACACTCAACGGGAATCTTTGTCTCCAATAATAAGCTGCATGATTTTCCAAATACACCCTTAAAAACAACTGTATCTTCGGGCTTTTTCAAAAGACCTGGTAGTTCAAGACATTTTCTCCAGTGGTTATGATGGACTGATGTCAGACATGTCTTGATTTTAGGGTAGAGAAAAGAGAGTCGCACATCGCTGGGGTTTGAATATTTCACTCGACATCATATTTACAGTGTACGATACTGTAACAGTGTGAAAATTTAACAATCTTACAAACTCTGTCACGTCTGTTTTTGTCCGTCCTCCACAGAACGCTTCTGAACAGGACTGCAAAGGAGCCGGTGGAGTTTGAAACGTTGACTAAAACGGCTGCGTAAAGCTGCGCCGACCACGGCACTTAGTGGAAGTAAAGTTACTTAAAGGTCCGGTGTGTAGAATTTAGTGACACCTCACCCTCTCGTTTTAAACACGAAGGAGAAAAGCCAGTGTATTTTTATTGTTTTGTTTTTTTTGTCCCTTCTGGGCTGCTGTAGAAGCATAGTGGATCAACATGGCGGACTCCATGGAAGAGGACCCGCTCCCTCTGCCTTTTTTCTTATAGTTCTGCATTTTATATTGAATTTCTGCCAACAGACGCCCTTAAATGTTACACGCTGGACCTTTAAGTGACATAATCTGACTGTGAGAAAGGGTTAAATCTAAATATATAAACAAGGTGTGCCATAAATAAAAACAGCACTGCCAGTAACAGACTTCATGTAAGTCAATAGTTACCCATCCTGGCATGTAATACAAAATCCGCTTAGGTTGTAAATCATCACTACTTTTCCCTGCAGACACACACACACACACACACACACACACACACACACACACACACACACACACACACACACACACACCAACCAACCAGCCTCCTCCTCGCGGCTCAGACGCAAGCGCTCGTCCACGTGGGTGACGACGAGCTCGCGCCCACGCCTGCTGTTTAAATACGGTCTTCCCACGAGCCCTCTGATTCACTCACCTCACACAGAGAGCAGAGAGAGGACAGAGGACAGAGGACAGAGGACATGAATCAGTCAGTCAGCGTATATAAACCGTCTCACCATTACGCACGAGGAACGCTGCCGAGCTCGCGAGGAGACCTTTAAAAAAAAGCCGTCGGTTAATCGATTATGTTTTAAACAGAAATCGACTTGTTTTGTGTATGAACGTGCAGGATCGCTGACTTCCACCTGTTTAACAACAAAAAAGGGGGGAAAGGATCACGAGGTTCACCTGAGACGCACGAGGACATCGTTTGCATGAAACTGTGGCCAGGTAAGGAATAAAAATTTTAATGACATGCCTGGATTTCAATGACACTTGTTGTTTTTTGCCTTGAGGTGTGAGCTCAACGAAACTTGCTCTGAAATCTACAAATCTAAAGTTACCTCGCTTATTCCTCATGTCACTAAAGAGATTTTTTAAATTGTTCAAGTAATCACTGGGCTGTTTAAGAAGTTTGAGGAACAAAACTCAAATAAAACGATTTAAAAAATGTTTTATATCAGGTGAATCAATTACAAAACTTTTAAGTCCTGTCCTGTTGGCTGCATCTTGAATTTATGAATGGATCCTTAATTTACTCCCTGGTTGTGATTCTTCTGCACTGTTTTTGTGTATTGCCACATATTTTAAGGAATAATCTTTTTATATGTTGGAAACACTTTTAAAGTCTTTTATTCTTCATCTGTGGCGTGTCATTAAACCAAAGGACAGTTGTTTATTTGGGTGACCAGCAGACCTGCATGTGAGGTCTTGCGTAGATGCAAATTTAGGTTGTGTGTTTATTTGAATATAGTGCTCATCTTTGTGCTCAATGAAAATCAGTGGCTTAAAATGAATAGCTGTCTACCTGGTCTTGCTTGTGTTTGTAACCCACATGACATGTACTGCGTGTCAGTCCAAGTCTTGGTCAACTTACATCCCCCTTTTTTCTGTGATGTGACACACTCGCAAAAGCACGCCATTGTTTTGTAAGGAGAAATATTTAGGTGGGAATGCAAAGCTGTTTCCTGCGCTGCTGGGTGGACTAACAATGGAACCGCCACTTTGGAACAGTCGGTGGTTTTCTCTCCGCGACTCAACTTCTGAAGGGACGGGGTTAGGATGTTGTAAGAATGGCCAAGAAAAGAGAAAGGAGGGGGGGTGAAAAAATAAAGTTGGACACAATAGGAGAACATGCAGTTCTGTGGGGTTTTGTAGGATGGGAGACAATGGGAGGCCAGATGTTGGAGGGTTGCATAAGACTTGAGCTAGCAAGGTCACGGACACCTTCAAGTGTTCCAGAAACTCGTATGAGAATATTTGACATAATTTTGTAGCGGCTTGACTTTAACCTACGTGCGTCCCAGAGGACAAAGCCTGAAGCCAGACCTGTCTGTAAATATTTAATGTCATTTCGTGGTGAGTGAATATTCCTCAGGGGAATGCGTCACCTTTGTAACTGATCCTGTTCGGTGGCCTTTAGTTTTTCCACGCTGCAGCTGCTCGTCAAGAGTTGCCCAAACTGTAACAAATCAAAAGCTGCTTCGTGCCTGCGATGTACCCTCTACTTTACCTCTCGATCATCTGCTAACGTCACTGTCTCTATCTGCCTCGTTTTTAGATAAAAGCAGTGGATGCAACTACGCTCCATCTATAGGAGGAAGGTGGAAGAGTGGGACAGGCTCTGAAGAGGACCAGCCGACCGCCTCATCTAAACTTGCCTCCAAGCTGAGCCGGAAACCCACCATGTCTCTCAGCACTTTCCACCTCATGCAGACCCTTAAGAACTCCCCCGCCGCGCTACGTCGCCGCTTTCGCCGCGACCGCACAGAGTCTTTGTCCCACGGTGACCCTCTCTTCAAGGTCCACTACCTGGGCACGGAGAAAATCTTCTCTCTGGACCGAGAGCAGGCCCAGGACGCTATTAGCCACCTGCTAGAAGGGATCGCCAACGGGAAGAAGCTGAGCAAAGATCACGCCCTGGTGGTGCGCCCGAGATACGTCGAGGTCAAGGAACTGAGTACGGGTCGGCAGCTCACTAAGACCTACCTGCAGGACATCGCGTACTGTGCGGCCGACGCCAAGCGGCCCAACGTCTTCCTGTACATCTGCAAACATCACGGGCAGCAGCTGCAGTGCAGAGTGTTCTGGTGCAGCCGGGCGGAGCGGGCGAAAGACATGACGGCTTGTCTGGCGCATTCTTTCCAGCGGGCGCTGAGCGACTGGCAGCAGGACGGCTCGGCCACGCTGCAGCCGGTGGACGTCAAGGGGAAGCGAGTGGACGAGTCTTCCAACTCTCCCGCCAACGCCAAGAGCTCCACGCTGCCTGCTAGTCTGGGGAAAGGTGAGACCGACAGTCCTGCAAAGAGCTTGAGAGAAACAGATTATACACAAGGTAGCTTTACCCACCTCGTCCCACTAAAGTCAGAGGCTGGAGGGCAGCTACTCTGCTAAACTAGGTTATTCTCCTATAATGATTAGACTTACTGCCCCATTTATGTAGCATCCCAACTACTGAGATATCGGCCCAAGTTCCAGGAAAAACCAAATTACCTAATGCGATCTTTCTAGTTGACCTGAATTTTTAAGGAAGTGCCGTGGCTGCGGTTTGGGCGTCTTGTTGTCCAGCTCTTGCAAATTCAACATCCTGATTTGGTACAGATTTTTATGTCAAAAGTTTTATACCGGTTTGACAGATTCATGTCTGGGCTCAAATTTGATCAAATCGGGCAGAATAGGCTCCTTTAAGGGTGACTAATGATTTCCCTGATTCATCGCCCTTATCGTAGTTTCCTCTCTTGTTCTCCATGTTGTTTAGAAAAGATAAGAGTTCCACTGAAGCAAGCACATTTGGTGAAAGCAATGAGAACCGAGTGCTGATGTAGGTAGAAGTAAAATACCGTGGAGGGGGAACTTTTAGAGTCAAGGTTGACGACTATTTGGCCTGTTTTTAGGATTTTAAACACTCGCTTCATCTGCAGCTGTCGAGCTAACGTCACCGACTCTTTTTCTTCTTTTCAGTTCGTTGGAAGAAGAGGGGCTCGGTGTCTCGCAGCCCCCTCAGAGCCATCAGCAGAAGAGGATCTGCCTCCGACAGCTGGAACTGAACCCCCCTCCGACGCCACCCACACAAACGCAGCTTTATCTCTTCAAAATACGGGGGCCGCATTAACCCGATGACAAACCTCAAGGATGACAGCACTGACGGGACGGGACGGGAGGGGAGGGAGTGATTACAAGACAGAAGGAAGAACAAAGGGGGACGTAAACCGGGAGGTGGGGGGAAAGTCCATATTTGGACTGTGCTTGTGAGAGGATGTCGCCGTAATCAGTGAACGCGTGGAGTTGAAGGTTGCTTTTGACGCACCAGAGTTGTCTGTTGACTTTGAGAGCGGTGTCCGATGTAGGACACAATGCTTGTCGACAGCTTCCTTTTGTTCCCCTGTCAACAGCTACGCGAGGACTTGTGACTGGCTGCAGACCGGACTGGTTCCTTTCCAGGCCTGGCTTATTTGTTTTTAAGTAGCCCACTTGATACTTAAGCCACCAAAGAGTTTAGCTTGTCGGAAAGAGACGATAAAACCGGTCAAATGATGCACAGAGGACAACTTTAAAAACTGGAACATTTTTATTTATCTGACATTTGTGACAGGTCATGATGATTTTATATTTTATTTAACCCTGTGGCACCAGGCGGCATGTTTATCATCTTTTTATTTTTGAAGTGAATGGACAAAAAAACACACTTTAAATCGACCACGTGAGAGTTTTTGCCTTTTTTTTTCAATGCCAAATAAAATCTGCAAGTAACCTCTGAGCACTTTTCTAAAAATGTCCAACTGTATAATTTGATCCATCAGTTTAAATCAAGTCGCCTGCATGGCCCAGCATTATGCATTATGAAATGGGCACGACGTGGACTCGAGCCTCCACTGCAGCATCCTGCATTAAACTTAAAAAAAAAAAAAAAAGGAAACAGATCCCAACTGTCCTCTTCGATGAATTATTTGCATTTTTGAGGAAAAAAAAAAAAATCAACACACCACACCCCCGCCATGACTTGCAGGGTCTGTCCACGTCCGAACACTGGGAACGCTGTGTTCCCGATGTGGAGCCTCTGTGTGGAATGTGCGGCCATGCACCTGCATTCCAGTTGGGGGAATTTGAGATGGGAGAATCTTCGCCATGTCCAACCATGACTTTGCATATTGAGCAGCCACACTTAGTATATGCTACACTGAGCCCCCCCCCCCTCCCGTGTTCACGGCAAAGCCATAAAGAAAAAGGTGACTGCTTAAGTTACAGTGACTCTTGTAGGCATGTTCATTTCTGTCTTAAGGTTTACAAATGAGCCTTGAGGATTAGTGGTACACCGTTTTGAGGCTACCAGTCATTTTATGTTTTCTGACCAAAACTAAGCTAGAAGTGTTGCCATTTTTAAATTTTTGTTTTAAACCAGCAAAGGTGTTTTTTGCAAGAGTTTTTTTTATTTTAACTTTTTGTATTTATGGTGTATCTTTTCCAATTACAAACGGCACAGCTCCAGTCTCAGAGACATGGGGTTTAACGTGCCTGCTTTAAGGCGAGCGTATTTTATCAGTGTACTGTTTTTATGTTATTGTACATATTTAATTAAATATGTATTTTATGAAATATTAAAACCTTTTTTTATACAACAACTTTGTTGTTTGTTCTTCTCTGCACTGCTCTAACTTTCAACAAGACAAATATTTAACCAGCTTCGACTTCTGCAGCTTTGACCCCTCAGGGTTGAATGCTTAACTTTAAAAAAGAAGTTATATTTGGCTTGAAGAAAACCAAATTCCTGTCGTTAAGTGTGTGTGTGTGTGGGAGAGCGGGATTGGACAGTTGGTGTGGCAGGGCAAGACATCCAGAGAGGTCCTGGGATGTTTAATCTCAGTCATGTGACTTATTTCCCAGGGTTGTTTCTTCAGCGTTTTCAAAAACGGACACATGTGACTACCTTCCGACTGAAGTAAAGACCAGATAAAGCTCCGACTGGACAGCCTTGAAGCTGAACGGTTTGTACAACACTGACCAGACGTTTTGTTCGTACATGTTCCATAAACACACTTGAAATCTTATGAAATGTGTCAGACGCGCCACAAAACAAACCTGAAATGACATAAATTGAGTCTTTATGATGAGTTTTCACACATTTTACTACTAGAGGTCGACAAAAGTGCACCAAGCACATCTTAGTCACTCCTCTCCAGAGGAGTCCTGCACCGCGGGACTGCCGGTTGACCCCGAGCTCTCTCTGCGTCGCTGTAACTCCAGCAGGGACTGGACGTGAAGACGCCGGAGAGGTTTCACCTCCTCTACCACTGGAAGGAAAAAGAGAGAGAGGAGGTCATCAGAAAACCTGATTCCCTAAAATTCAAATGCAGTCTGAGTGTAGAGGCTTCTTTTTGTAATGTAGCTACACAGCACCACCTGCTGACCTCCAACGGTTTGTAGTTTTGCTTCTTTCACTCACCCACCTTTGTCATAGTGCAGCTCGTCCCTGTTCCCGTACACCACGTACATCTCCAGGAAGTTGAGGAGAGCGCCCGTGACGAGGAAGCGGTCCGGGAGGGGAAGGCTTTTGATGTAACGCATGTCCAGGGCGAAGGGGTTGGAGGGAGATGGAATGGTGCACAGGGACACCAGCTCGCTGACGACGTCCCACACACGAATACCTAAAAAAATCGGTAATATCACGACGGAAAAAACAGAAAATTATGACATACATTTAATAAATCTTGCAGCGTGCAGTCATATTTATAACTTAAGCACCTAGAGCTTTTTCCACAAGCCCTAATCCGCACCACACAGTAGTCTCCAAGAAGGTTAAACTCAAGCACAGGACATCTGTGTCTGATTTAGCCTCATGGAAAATGGTGTAATTATTGAATCTGTGCAGTGAAACAATAACTTTCTCCTGTTTGGATTCCTCGCATTGTTTCCATACCTCGTGTCTGCCAGTCTGCGATGGACTTGAGTTTCATGGGCGTGTCCTTGACCATCGAATCTGTGCCTCCGATGTTGACCAGGCGCTCGTGATTGGAACGTATCCAGGCATAGGGCCGTCCGTACTTGACGTAGCCGGCCAGTAAAAACAGAGTGCAGTTCACCTCCTGTCAGGGGAATGAGGGGGGGGGCAAAGTCGAAGCTGTGATACAGAGTCACTGCTGACATTCAAATGAGTCTGGATGAAGAAGCACTTACAGGCACTGCTATCTCTCTTTCGCTGGGAGATGCTGGGAGGAGGTGCTCTTCGCTGCTGGTGTCCCTGTGGACACGGAAAGAGGTCAGTCAATGAGTCTGCGTGTAACGGAACGGAAAAGCCAAGCGCTCGCCTCTGGATCGGGCCTTTTTAGGTTTTTCCGCACATTTCGGGGTAGTAGTTTCTCCTTCATGTAGGAAGGTGAAATCAGGGGGTTGCACTCTGCGATCACACCACTAGATGCCCCTAAATCCTCAAATCAATCAAGGAACCAACAGGAAGTCACACCCTGACGGATGTCAACATACCGCACAGTCACAAACACATCACTGTTTGCATGCTCATCAATCACCTGGCAGTCTGTGGTGGTTGGGTCTTGGTGTGCGACTGAGGTTCTCGTGGGCCCGGAGGCTCCCCGGGTAGGGGCGAGCTGCTCCGGCTGTCCAGGCATGGGGAGCTGCTGCTGCTGCCGGAGACATCGCTGCTGTTACAACTGCTGGTGGAGGAAAAGGAGGAGGCTCTGGAGACAACGAAACCCGGGGAGCGCCAACCCTGCAGAACAGGACGGGTACGTGAATAACACTCATTGTCTTCAGTATCATGGGCAAGGCTCATTGATGCACGTGGGGAGTGTAGTCCGATCCAACAGGCGAGCTACTGTAGCTCAAACTGCTGAAAAGGTTCATGCATCAGTGCCAACAATGGGCACGTGAGCACCAGAACTTGACCGTAGACCAATGGAGGAAGGTGGCCTTGACCTAATGAATCAGAATTTCTTACCTGGGTAGGACACACATGGCACCAGGATGCACTATGGGAAGGAAATCTACAAGACTTATATAGTCTGCTGCTCATCTTGGACGCCACATCACACCTTCAGAGGTCTAAGTCTTTGCTTCGACGGGTTAGAGCAAAAGAGTGACCTACATGATATTAGGGACTTTGTCATGATGTCCGATGACAGAAACTTACCAGATCCTCATTGACGACCGTCAGCAGCAACTCCTCTTTCCCTCTTAGCCAAGGCTGGAAGTATTTAAACCCCTGCGACAAGTAAATACATAAATACATCTGCATAGACACAGTTTGAAATGTTCTTTGCACGTGCATCCACCGACCTGCAGTGACCCCAGTATAGCCAGGTCACTTAGAAAGTGCTGCAGCTTCCTCCTCTGCTCCCTCTCTCTTTTCTAGTCAGGAGAAAGACATATTGACAAGAGATCTGAGCACTAAAAGCTCCTGACCTAAAAATCCTCCATGCACCTCAGGGGACCTCCATCCCCATCTCCTCCCAGTCTAGTTAGTATCCTAGCAACACATGCAACGCCTCCTCGCAGCATCCTGCATCTCTAATCAACAACAAAGGCATCGCCCTAATGCAAAACGTGATAGTGCATGCAACAATTTTTTTTTTTAAATCATAAGCAAAAACCCTGCAGCTGAGAAAAAATAATAAAAGCACATTATGCAGGAAATAACTCACACTGCTCATCTTGCACCAAACTGCAGACAAACGTCGTCTCCTTCACAGGCGATCATGCTACAAAAACAAGAAGAAGAAGAACAACAGCATCACATTGTTCCGTTAAATATGTCTTTCCTTTTCTGGTTTAGCGGCTGCGGTGACACCACCAGACCGCAGCAGTGAGGTCTCGCTCGCCTCGGGTGTGTCTGCTGCCCCTGCTGCTGCTGCCGCTGCTGCTTCTTGTTTGCAGCATGAAGTCGGTTTGGTGATGGGAGTTATGTGCGGAAGCCCCTAGCGGCCATGTTGGCAGACTGTTTTTTTTTTGTTATAAAGCTGCAATTTCACAGCAGAGACAAAGACAGTTTGACTTTGTTTAGGGCCAAGCAAGCAAAATAAAATAAAATAAAAAAATCACAGACCGCATCATTTAAATATGAGGAAAAAATATGCCAAATGTTGTTTAGCTCGCAGATTTCTAGACTGAGGTCTTTGTTTTAGTCAACCAAAGTGGGTTAACGAATATATAAGATATATATATAAGACACTTCTGTTTGAATTAAACAGAGACATAATGTTTTAATTAGTGAGTGTTCAGGTGCTGGTTGCAACATATTTGTTTTTATCACCCATAGGTTTTATGATGATTCGCTATGGAGGCTAAACTAAAAAGATGCAAAAAATTGCATCATCAGTGGAGCTGAATGATGACTGTGCGAAATCAAGACACCTGAACCGACACCCACCTGTCAATCAAAGCAGCCATGCTGTTAATTAAGCATAACTTTAAGCCTTAATATAATGTGAACAGGTGACTTCTATAAAAAAATCAGACTTGGTACAGTTGTCGTGAACAGTCAAATTATCTACAGAGACCAAAACTGTTTTTTGTACCAGGCTGTAAACATGTTTAATTCTGCTGTGAACATGGGGACTTATGGAGACTGACTCACTTCTGGAGCCAGCCTCAAGTGGACGTTTGAGGAACTGCAGTTTTTGGCTTCACTTCACAGCCATGGAGGGTTGCCACTTTGTTTTTCTTTCCTGCTTTTATTAAATCATACAGCTTTTTGGTGGTGATGACGGTTAGTGGAAGGAAGCCTATGTTGTATGATATCTCTCTTATCATAAACAACTCTGTATATCATCCATTCACTTCCACTGTGATGTTTAAACCTGGACAAAAACAAAAACTAGATGGACACATAGCACTCATACACCCTGCGAAGAAAACTGTATTTTTAGTGAAGTGTCTCTGTGGTGTGTTGTTCTTTTTGAGCCAGCAAAACAAAACTACCCCAAATATGCTGTCCATGTTGTTGACAAAATCTTTTTGTTTTTTAGTTTAAAAATGCTGCTCCTCTGAATACCGTGAAACATTTAAGCCACCAAGCTTAAAAAAAATCTAAAAATTTAATTATATCTCTTTGTTTTAATTTTGACTTTTATTTGTGGATGTCAGCTGCTAACACATCATGTCCTCTTTGACCACTATTAGTCATGGTGAAAACAGATTTTCAGGTTATTTTTAATGGTAGGGGAAACTTTTCAGCAACGTTATTATTGGGCCACAGTGTTTCTCGTCTATAATTTAATACAAATCCCCAACATCAGACTGCGTCGTTGGCTGGTTGGCACGGGTATGAAGTCAGACGTTTGACAAAAATAATCACTTTATTCAGCGGGGACTCATCAACACGTCATCAGTGCTTCTCGACAATTTAACATGTGCAAAAAGAGCAGTGTGGCATCTTTAAAAACAGAATTTGTCTCAAGGTTTGGCATCACGGGTTGAACCTAAAAGTTCCTGGAGGCAAAGTGAACGAAGAAGGTCCTGATCTCTTTGGGTGAGATGGTCACGGTGAACGCTTCATCTCCGCAACTCTGACACTTTTTGTTCTCTGAGGAAAGAACCACGGTAATAAAATCAGAAACAAGTATTTCATAAAATGCATTTAAATGTCTGTACCAGTGACTCACTTGTTTCTAAGTTATCTTCAGTCTTCCACTTCCACCTCTGCAGACTGCTCACATCCCAGGTTCCTGTGAGAGAACGCTCCTCCAGCACTTTTACTTCCCCAACGCCCCGCAGAACTTCCTGTTGGCACAGGAAATGAACATTAAAAAAAAGTTACATGAATTCTATTTTAAAAACGGTGTTTCCTCTTATGACATAATATAAATTTGAACACCTTTAAGTTGACGGTGACTGGCTTGGAAAGTTCGGGGTCTTCCCCCTCCTCGAACAGATGCATGATCCTCAACAGGACCCGATCGTAGTCCGGCTCCGAGTGCAAATCCGTACCTGGACACGTGTTTGAAATGTCTTTACTGATGGGTTGCTTTTTTTCTAAGACTTTCACATCCACGGTATTTCTACCAGCTGACCTGAGTGAACGTGGCTGAGGTGAACATCGTGGCTAGAGCTGTAGTTCCATCCGGGGATGCTGAGGCTGAGGAGGTGGAGGTTGGGCGGCAGGACGACTGGAGGCACGGGAGAACTCGCTCTGGGTTTCTTTTCCTGCCAGGGCCTCTCTAGACGGACAAGAGATCGAGAAGTTTGGTCGAGCAACACAAAATATAAAGAAGTGAGAGTGTCAAAGTGCAAAATGAGTGCTGGAACCATTGAAAGAGCAAGGGACAGAAGTATATCTGGGGTATATTTTGTGTTTTGGACTGGTGCAAGAACATTTGGATGCACTTGAATTTGACGTTTGATGGATTTTGTTCGCTATTTCTTCTTTGTGATTGAAAATGGTCCAATTCCAGAGCCTCTTTTTTACTGTTCCAAGGATTCTCTCTTTATTTTTACTTATCTGCTATTCATTTTTGTGTGCCGAACGTTTCATTGTCATCTCAGCGTGCAAAGACACCCGACATAAAGATGCTAGTTATGTCCCTGTGCATTTCTAAAGCTCCAGGAAAGTTTCTCGAAGATTTCTTTGCAGAGATTCGAGTATGAAGTGTTTATTGTGACACTTCTTCGTGTTTTTGCAAACCCTGATTCAAAACCAAGAAGAAAAAAAAAGCTCTCACGTGGTTGGTCTATGGGCATGACGACCGGTCTGTGCTGCAGCTCTATTGCCTCCCTCTGGTAGAGCTTGGACGTGGCACCGACGGAGCCCAGCGTCATCCACAGGGTGGGCCTTACGACCGAGCTGTCGTTGAGGGTCAGATTGTAGCCGAGGTTCCAGGTTAAGTCGTTCCAAAGACGGCGATGGAGCATGACCTGGGAAAGAAAAGCGTTAGACGACAGAAAGAGAAACAAACGTGTGCGTCCGTGTGTCTTTTTCTACCTCTAGTTGGCCGTTCGATTGGCTGGACACGCCGTGAGCTCTGTCGCTGACCAGCACCAGTCGGGTCAGGTCATCCTGGATGTAGGCCGCCCGAACCATGGGGAAGTAATTCTGCAAAAACGCATTTCGTATGGATTATTCTACATATTTTAGTATTTCATCCAGTTCGTCCAAACACTTACTCTTGCTACGGTGTTGTTCGTAAACTTCCTGTGTGTCCTCTTCATCATCTGGTAGCCGTTGTCGTCCGTGTACAGGGTCTTGTTGTTATTGAGGGAGGAGCTGGTTCTGAGGACGACCTCCGTGTTGAGAAGGAGCGGCCCCAGCGTGTAGGTCTGCTCCAGCCTGTGACACCGTACCCTGCTCCCAAAGCACTCCGGGACACGGGTGGTGATGGAGTAGGCGTAGTCTTGATCGCTTTCCTCTCTGGGAGAGTGGAGCGAATGTCAGAAGAGATGAGATTGTGGGAAGAAAACTAGTCGTTACTGGTACCCACCTGTAGAAGTACTGCCTGATCTCCGTCACAATCTTCCCGGGCACGATCTCCATCTCCACAGCCTTGTACGCCCGGACGGCTGAGCCGTTAGCGCTGAAGATGTAGTTATCAGAGATGGGCCCTTTTTTCACTTCTCCGTTCGCGTGGTACTCCCAGAAATCCTGAGTCATCCTCACCCTCCTTTTGTCTTCACTGCCGAGGAAGGAGAAAACCATTTAACGAGCTGCATGCAGTACGGAGGTATAGTGCAAATACTGCTTAAAACCTCACAGATAGGTGATGCTGTGCAGTAGATTCGTATCCTGGTCGAACATCAGCTTGTAACATTCATTCAGAACAGGCAGGAGCCTCCTCCCCGTTCTCAGCCAGTCGCGGACGTTGCGTCTTTCAAACGAAACCCCTCTAGCTCGATAAGTCCGGACGCACTTGGACCTCCCGGAGCATTTCTTCTCCGAGAACTTAATCAGGTATTTCCTGTGCTGAAGGCCTCCGAGTTTCACCACGATGAAAAGGTTGTGTGTTGAATTAGACCGTGCAGACCTTTGGATCTGTGACAGACGCAGTATTATTACAATAAGCAGGAAACTTTCTGTTTCTGCAATCAAATTACACGAAAAAAATAATGATTTGTCATTATAAAACATATACAATTATTCATCTAGTATAAAAGACATCTGATAACTTCAGTAACGCGCAATAATGTTGCAAGAATTCAATATTTAAAGAGACACCATGTAACTTCTGAATGAAGACATGCCACATTTTTTCTCTTACAAATTCAATTTTGTATTAATACCCCTGCTTATTTCTATACACTCAGGAGTTTTGCTGCTTCAGCCTTTCCTGGTCTGGTATGACCAGTCGATAATTAGATAGATACCACAGTTAAACATTTGTTTCCATTGGTTCTCATGAGTCAACAACTCGTTACCTGTGCAGGCACGGGCTGGCCGTCGTCGTCAAAGACGGCGGCGTTGGAGAAGTTCACGGTGACGTTGATGATGGTCGTGATGTTCCACGCTAACGGGTTGTAAACGATGATGTGTTGCTCCAGAGCCTGATGAACACCTGGCATAACGAGATGAATGAATTAATTTAAATAGTTGCACAAATTGTTAAACTTTTTATGCATTAGTAAAAGGTCTGGATTTTTATTTTGTGTTAGACTTAAGATGATTAGTTCCTTAGCCTGGACCTACGAGCACCTTTAAAACTCAAAAAATAAAATGTCTCCACCTTTTCTGCGGTAGCTGCCGTCGAGGATGCTGGGTAGGACGAGGCAGTGTGGCAGCAGGAACAGCGCAGCAAGAAGCTCCTCCACTCCCATCATGCCCTGCGTGAGATGCTGCAGGTACATGTCCGACACCTTGGGAGACTCAGTGCCGGTGATGCCATCATGATGCTGGACCTAAAAAAAAAAAACAGCAGTGAAATCAAACTTTAAATACTTTTTAATCATGTATTTCATCATGTGAGTGAAATATTTGGACGTATTACTTCTGAGACAGCCCAGCGAAGCGCCCTCAGCTTGTCCAGGGCCCAGTCTTTAGCCACAGGCCCGTCAGGGAAGCTGATTCGGTACCGGGTGAAAAGAGTCTCCGCCGCATGCAGCTTCGAACTGGCCCGTTGGGCGACTCCTTTCAGAACATTTCTGGAGGCGTAAAAGCCGGTCCATGCCTGATGCGGCTCTGCGAAATAAAACATCGGAAGAAACTTGATTTTCTGTGAAGCCGGTTGATGCTTTATATCCGAGTTTTAGTCGCAGTTGATTCTCACCGGTGGAATATGGTAGAAAATCTTCACTCCCACGTTGCTCCCAGACCAGATCTGATTGGTAGACGGCTTGGAAATATTCACCAAGGGTGGCGTACTGCACCATCACCCCGAGATCTTTGCTGTTCTCGTTGATGTACTTCATCAGAGGATCCATGTTGTTGAACTGGACAGATGAGTTGTAGAACTGTTTGTCGCAACCCTGGAAGACAAAGGTTTTAATTACATGACCATCTTCTCTTTAGATGCACAAGGAAAGAAAGGGAAGACGATTAAAGATACAACTATATACTGACCCATGGCCAGAGCACATGGTTTGTCCTAAACCACGCAGCCCTCTGCTTGATGTTGTCCACCATAGTCTTGGCGTAGGCATTAACCGTCTCCTTGGTGACGGGCAGGCTCATGTTGGGGTAGACGCCGTCTTTAGGGGGATCGGGGAACAAGGCGACTCCGTTCCAGTAGAAACCGGAGCTGAGACATGTTCAAATCAGCCGTTTGTCTATTCAGTGATACTAGTTTTATAAAGAATTTTATAGAAGATGCTGGAACCAAACACGGACTTACCTGTTGGAGAACGACAGGTGTGACGGCGTGCAGTAGCTGAACTGGTCCATGGTGTGAGTGAAGATCTGCTGCTTCTCTTTCAGCGAGGGGGAACCTCTCCAAACAAACTGTAGCTTCTGTACCGAAACAATACAAACAACATGTTTATACAGATTAAATGCAGAATGAAACGTGTTCTTGGGGTTGTCGGCGTTACCTTGTCTTTCTGCATGGCGTCTTTGAGGTCGTAGTCGATGCGGGAGATGAGGTGGGCGTTGAACCCGGCCAGGGCGAAGAGGACCGGCGTGGTCGCAGAGGCTCCAAATGGATCCACGTGCCAGGAAAACTGTGGACGCACGCCGAACGTCTCGTAGAGGAAACCGTGTCCCTCTGGAACAGAAACACACGTGAATAAAGGCTGAAAGAGGCTAAAACGGACGCTTACAATGCGCTGTGCTACCTGTCATCTGTAATATCTCGTCGTCCAGGTCCGTCACAGCCTCGTCGTGCATCACTTGGCCCCCGATAATGAACTCAAGTCGACCCTCTTTGACAAGCTGTCGCACCTAGAAGGGAATATAAGTGAATTTACAACTGATATCAGAATATTTGCACCTTGGACCACTCTTTTGTGTCCTTACTTGTCTCTTATGGGAGTCTGTGGCCACGGTATCCCACCACAGTCGAAAGAACTCCTGCTCCACGGCGATGAACCTGCGATCTTTGGCCTTGGACAGCTCCTCGGTCACACTGGTGTACACGTTGGCTGCATAGGCGTGCATGCTCTCCTGTGAGGTGAAAGGATTTGAATAGGCGACACTAGTTATTAATGGTTCGGTAAAAGGATGCACAACATGCTTCACACCTTATTAAAGGATAAAGTGACAGAAACCCACCTGGATGGTGTAAACCCAGCCTACATCCATGTGACTGTGAGGGATCACAAATGTCTGAACTGGTTTGTTTCCAGCTGTCACTGCAGAAGAGCAACAACAACAAAGAAAAAACACAAAACTGACTAAAGATCTCATGTTTCTGAAGCAGAGAAGCGCCAAACAACTCCTCAGATCATCACTTCCTTGTTATTGTTGTGCAGCAGCAGCATGTGACTGTGACGACTCACGTCCAGGAAGAACGGAAGCCCTGAAAACCAGTGATGGGAAGTTAGGCTCTTTTTTAAAGATTTGTCTTTTTTGACTCGACTCACTCAGAAGAGCCCGACTCCTCCTCAAATGGCTCTTCTATATTAGCCTAAATTAAGCAATTATGAATGGCCTGTGTGCTAGTAAGCATTTTTTTTTTCATTCAGTGTTTTCATAAAATGCTTATTTTAATGCATTTTCTGTCTGTGCAGGTTTGTTGTTTACCTTTTTTTTTTTTACAAACTGCACTTACTTGCAGTCCATATTATGGAAATGCAGCCTCATCGTTTACCATCTCCCATCATTAAAATAAAGTCCCGTCCCCTTTGTGTAGCTGACGCTAGCATGCACAGCTATGTGTTACCATGGCAACACCAGAAGTTAGGGTGATATTGTCACATCTATATTTCATTTTCTTTGTTATGTTATACACATTTATGGAAAACTTCCCGCAGTTTAATTCAGGGTTCTTGTTCTGGTTATATTGCTGAAATGTTTAAGAAACCAATTATTTTGAAAGGTAAGTTTGAGTGAGAGTGAAAGAGACAAGAGGACTGTCTACTACTGGTTAAGCAGGCGTACACGGTAATTATTCTGAATGATGAAAATTGTTGTACTTTTTGTGTAAGAAAATAATTTGAGAATGATGTATATGAAATGTATTTATTTTGCTACAGTTTTCACTGTGTTCTGTAACTTCATTGAGTGATTAAAATCGTTGTGGACATCAGTAAGAAGCGTGAGTCGTGTTATCAGGGTAGATACACCCCGCCTGCATGATTTCCTGGAAGAAAGATTCGAGTCTCCCCGACGGGGAGTCGCTACAAAGAATCGGTTCGTCCCCGGACGACACATCACGACTGCAGACTAGTGACCTTTAAACCGGAAACACTCGATGTAAACACAGCGTACGTTTGGAGGTGAGAGTGTGACATCGGCTGCCGACGTTAAAAAATGTCTAAAAACACGAGAATAGCGATGATCTTTGGAGGTTTTGTGACGGTGGTGGCCGCTGCGTTTTACCCGATATTCTTCTACCCGCTCACGCATAAAAACGAGTACAGTAAGTACCGCAGATCACGCAGCGTTTGAACCGCATGCCATTTAGTGTGGGTTGTTTTTAGAGATAATTCTTTACAGATACAGTTAAAGTTTTTATTTTTTTATTTTATTTTGATGTTCCCAAAACATTAATACATTTAGCTATTTGTTTTTTGTTTTGTTTTGACACTTAATTTATATTTCAAATAAACAAATAGACAATCATAACAATAACATCCATAAAATATACAGTCACGTTTTCCACAAGACATTTTTCACACATTTAAAATAAATAAATAAAACAAATAAATAAATTTAAATAAAACACACAAACACTCAACAACACAGCAGATTTAAGATGCACTTTGACCTTCCCCTCTGTATATATATATATATATATATATATATATCAGTTTTTCCAAACACAATACACAATACAATACCTTTATCCACACATGTATCGAGGGCAAATCCATTTTTCCCCAAGACTTTGCGGTTATCATCAATCCAAAGTCAAGTAAAGCTGACTCCTTAGGACAATTAAGTTCTTTGAATATATACCAAGTTTACTTAATTCTGCCTGGTGAGGCACCTTCACTAAATTAAACTAAAGTCAGAACAATAAGACATTTAGCTGTTTAATATAAAGCTTGTTAGGCTTATTATGTTTTATTTTCACCTCTGATTGTCTTATCATGAAGCCAAAAATGATTTATCCTCGATTATTGACATATAAATCTATAAAAAATTATTGTATGTGCTGTACATCTTATACAATCAATTGTTGCAAACTTATTATTATTTATTTGAGTCTTGAACAAAGCTGCAGGTTGCAGCAGGAACATCATAAAATTGCAACCAAAATGCTTCAGCAGTGTCAATTATTGTAAATGCAACTAACCTGAACAACATCCCGAAGAAAAAGACACACCCTGTGCTCTGTTGTGCCTTTTTGTGTAATAATACATTTAAAAAAACAAGCAAGAAATGTGAATTTTAACATCTTTATTTTAGTTACATTTTATTTTGTGTGCATGAGATAAATAATATTTTAAAAAATCACTTTTTTTTGACATTAGGGGCCACCCTGTCTTTTCAAACAACAATAGAAGTTGCCAGTTGGACATCCAGATGTTTATTTTCCACTGTTCTAAAAGCATAAACATGTAGTCTGACCAATAAAGTCAAAGCTCGAGTTAATGCCAGGAAAATTCATTATATATCTTGTACAGCCACTTTAGTCTGATCTGGCCCGGCACAGATGGACATGCAGTCGATGTGAGGGATAAGCTCCCAGTGTTGCTGTCACCGCAGACGAAAGAGAGAGAGAAAAAGCTGCAACGTGAATAAACTGTGCTGTTGTTTCTTTGCTAGGAGAAATCCAAAAGGTGAACCGGACGGGAATCAACCAGGCAGATATTCAACCTGTGGGTAAGAGCACGTGAATTTATTTACACAGCACATACACAGGGTTCCCACGGGTGCTTGAATTTCTTGAAAATGCTTGAATTTTTTGTAAAGTGCTTGAAAATGCTTGAAATTTCACAATTAGTTAAAAATCAAAACAGTCAGTCTACCACTATATGAAATAATGCTAATTAGCCCCATATTATTATGCCATACAGTGGCACCGCTGCGCTTCCCATGACCATCATGGCAAACACAACTAGTAGGCTACCTATTAAAAGGTGCTGGAAAAATGGAAAAACTGGTGCCTGAAGGTGCTTGAAAAGTGCTTGAATTTGTTCATGAAAAAGGTGTGGGAACCCTGCATACATTCAACTAGCTCTGTCATGTTTCCTCTACACTTGCTCTGACGCTTTATTTTTTTGTCTAAAGGTGTGAAGATCTGGTCGGATCCCTTCAAGCCTGCAGGAAAATGATGATTTCCAGACACTGATGCTGACGAAGACTCCGAAATGAGAGAGAAAACGAGTGGACGAGTGCTTAGTGTGTGAATGTGTTCGTGAGTGTGTTTTTTTTTGGTTGTCAAATGATGTATAAATAAAGTTTAAAGCTCTTATGACCAACACACGATTCTTTAAAATGATTGCTAGTTCTCTTACGTCCACAAGGGGGCGCTCCCTGCCCGTGCGTTGACACGAAAGCCACTGGACTCTGTGTGTGATGTTTTGTTTGTGCATCTTAGAATATTTTGGAAAAACGTTTGCATTTCCAAAAAAGCCCTCGCTCTGGTATGCGGCCTGTAGGAAATTATAATAAAATACAGTGGTTTTGTTTACCCGTCCTGTTCACAGGAATCTCTGTTGACATTTTATTTTGATTTAGTCGGTATGAAAGTCATAAAAACAGTTCAACAGATGAGAGACAATGTCCAGTAACGTGGGGTATCATCTTCCCAGAGTGGAAATGGCACAGACAGAGTTATTCCAGGACACATCACTCTGTATTATCGTTTCCCTGTCGCACACAGGGTTTAATTGTTGCTCGGTTGTTTATATAGCATGTGACTCTCTAGCTGTGTTTTGCCCATAGGCTGAAAGGATGCGGCTGAACTCCATGTTCGTCTTGTTCGAAATCCTGCTCGATGTGATCCAGACTCCCTTTACGAGTCCATAAGCAGGGAATTCCAAAACTTCCAGTTTCTTCTTTTTTCCCCCTCCTGTACTTTTGTGGTTTCCTGACATTGACCAGCATCCCCTTCCAGAGTTTGGTCCATCAAAGTCCTTCTCGGTGGAAAGATAGATTAAGAAAGAACTGAAGCATGTGTTTATGGTCCTTCAGAGATGGCGCATTTTGAAAGTTGCCCTTAAATCTTTTTTCACAGTCCCCCGATGTAAGCCTGTACTTTGGGGAACTTTTAGGACTCGCTCGCGCAAGGGGCCCGCTGCCAGCGAAACCGACTGCACGGGCCAGCAACGGCCACTCTCCTTCTCAAACCCCCCAATCAACAAGCCCCATTGTTTATGAGAGGTTGTTATTGTTGGGCCGCATTCAGAAACAAGAGAAAACTCAAGAGGCCGGCTTGTGCGGAGGCATCCAAAGTAAAGAGAGCAGGGGGTGAGGGGGTGGTTGAGGGGAAAGAAGAAGAAGAAAACGAAAAGCAGAAATTCCTCTCATTCCCCGCTGGTGTTTTCCAGATTCCTCAAGCGACAGCTTCTCGGCTGTGCGAGTGAAGTAAGCAACCGGAGGGGAAATTGTAGAGAACGGCGAGAGGAAGAGAACCACATTCTTGAGGGGACGCGTCACCTACACACAGAATAGAAAGACACTCAATCTCTGTTACTTTGCCTGGCAAAGTATATAACAGGTTGTGCGGCACGGCCTTAAGCTTTTTAAGCCTTCCCCTCGCCATGAATCACTTGTTTGAATCACCGCGATAATGTGACGCCTAATTCCAAACTCTGCTCCTTTTACGTCCGTCTTTTCAGAAGCGGGCCTCCGAAGTCCAGTCGTACCAGGCTTTTATGGTTCTGGTGTTGTCTCGCCCTCTTTATGTGGCCCTTGTCCCCATTCAGCCTGAATATGTAGATAGACACCCATCACTATAAAAGTTTCAATAGGGTCACAGCACACTATAAACCAACATGAACTCAACAATGTCCCCTTCGAAAGCATTTTTACTATCCCGCCATTAACCCATCACACAAATCTCCCCGCCACCGCCATTGAGGCGTTTTTTTTCCCCGAAAGGAGCGGTGGCACGTCGTCAATCGGCCGTTTGTTAGGCGTGTGCAGATAATTGGCCAAAGGTTTCTAACTAATTGCCATGGGAACAAGGGTTGACAGACGGGTCACGGGGGGTTGGAGAAACGGCGGAGAGGGTTTTGGGAAGGGTTTGGGATGTGAATTACGAGCAGAGCGAACGCCCATGCTAAGTCAAGTGCAGTAAACAGAAAACAAGTGAACAAAAACAGAGAAGTGTGGAGAGCCCTGAAGAGCGTCTTGATGACACACTCCGTAACTGGAGACCAAGAGCTGGCGTCGGTTTGTATCTGAAGAAGTGTTGTCCTTTTTATAAGCTCATTTGCTTGTACGCGATTAATTCATGACGCACATGGAAAACATCAAAGTCGGGGAGGACGATCAAACATTCAAAACTCTATTTATTACACGTTGCACTCTTCGAGATAAAAGCCAGTAGTGAGTACAGTGCACAGCGCTCGTGATTCAAAGCAATGAAAGTCAACATAAACTTGAAATACAGTCCATAGAGAGGATGTTTGTCGCTTAAAAAAAGAGACTCCGACATCAATATGTCTACTTTATGAGAAGTGAAATGCAAAATAGAAAGACGTTCCAGATGTTTACGATCACGTTATGTAACGCATCTTCGAAAGAATGCAGTCAAATAAAAGAAGAGCAAAGGCTGGATCTAAATATATGTTATTTGTTAAGCGCGGCTTCAAACAATCATTAAAAAAATCCAGAGACTCGTGCTGAAACAATTAGCCCAGAAACAGAAATACAGACCAAACAATTAATCTATCAACTGAAAAATTATAATGTGGTTTATAAAAAAAAACATGTATGCCTCCTGTATGAGGCTTTGGAGGCCTTAAACAAGCTCCTTCAGCAACAGACTGCTGCTCCCATCATGTAAGAAGGAGCTCTACTACAGGTCCTTTATTCCAACAGATTTCTTATTTATGAATCATTTCTTATCCACCTTGTGTATACGTGCTGCTGTGACAGGTGTATTTCCCCAGTGGGGGGCTCATTAAAGGATTTAGTGACACCTAGTGGTGAAGTTGCAGATTGCAACCAACTGAATACTCTCCCACGTTTCACCCTCTCCTTCCAAACGTGTAGGAAAAACTGTAGCTGTGAGATTTACGTCAAAAAACAATGCTAGAACACTGTTGGACAGTTTAAAAATACACATTTCTGTATACTGTGTCTGAACGATGCAGTACATTTGCAGTATACAGGGTTTTCCACGGGTGCTTGAATTCCTTGAAAATGCTTGAATTTCAATTCAGTGTTTTCAAGGTTGTGAAAATGCTTGAAATTTTTGTAAAGTGCTTGAAAATGCTTGAAATTTGTGCGATGTCTATCTCAATAAACCAAGAGAAAACAAAAATGTTTCCTAAGCGGCTACGCGCTTGATCCGATGCCTTTACATGCAGAACTCAGTTATCATACTCGCTTGGTGTTCTGCAGAGAAATAACAGTAGACTACTATCCACACCTGTTGGTCACTGTTATTGTGCTATGGTAGTTACACAATACACCGCTCACAAGCTGAGAATACAAGCCAATTCACAATTAGTTAAAAATCAAAACAGTCAATCTACCACCATATGAAATAATGCTAATTAGACCCATATTATTATGCCATACAGTGGCACCGCTGCGCTTCCCATGACCATCATGGCAAACACAACTAGTAGGCTACCTATTTAAAGGTGCTGGAAAAATGGAAAAACTGGTGCCTGAAGGTGCTTGAAAAGTGCTTGAATTTGTTCATGAAAAAGGTGTGGGAACCCTGAGTATATCACTGAAGCAATGACTATATTTCACCAAAGATGTCGCCAAAATGGAAAAAAACAAGAACGTGCCGCTTCAAAACAAACGTGCAAAGACGCACAAGCAGGAGTGAACATTACACATCTCAAAACACAATGCTTCAGCCTTGTAAAACAATGTACCGGAGCGCTGTCCGCATTCTTGGGTCAGCAGGCGCACGGCTGTGGAAACAGATAGTATAAGTCTGAAGCAATGTCTAGGAAAAAAGGCACCGGCCAGGCTCGCAGCAGGCAGGCAAAGCAAACCAATGACAGTGTGGTCTGGAGCGAGCTAGAGTTACATTTAGTGCGTGCGTGAGTATATATGTGTGTGTGCATGTGTCATTCAGGAAAGAAAGCGAAGAGGTTCAGTCTCCCCTGGAGACTAAACTGTGGTTGTGGGACTTACTGGAACTCCAAACATCGTGTGTGTGCTTTTGTATTATGTTCATATTTGCCTGAAGCAGGACCACAAATAGATAATTATGGTTTGTTTTAGGTTGCATCTCTGCTGCCCAGTCGTGAAGGCATTGCAGTTCATTGCTGCGGTGTGTCGGTTCTGAGTTGAAGCCGTGTGCATTGGGAGCCAATGGTAAAGGGCAGATGATGCAACGACAGTCTCTCCTTCTTCTTCTTGGCCGGTGTAATTTATTTGTAACTCTTACCGGAACTTGCAGTTATAAACAGTCCGTGTAGCTGTTTGGCCACCCAGAGACGCACGTGTGAAAACATGTTATGCGGTTTCTGCCCTTTAAAGTCTGTTTTTAGCCGAGCTCATTATAAACATCCATCTAGTAATTAAGAGTTAACATTCTTAACATGGTAATTTTCCACAATATTTAGAATAGTAATCAGTACAACTTATGTTTTTTGGGTTAAATGACACGTTAGTGTTGCCGAGCAATCCTTGCTGTTTTAGGTTAGTATGGTAACATGCTTTTAGCCATGCTAAAAACACCGCTAGATATGGTTTAACAACGCCAGTGTCTGTCAGTCATTGGACGGTAGGACCTCTTGGTCCACATTGAAACTATTTGATGAACAGCCACAAAAATTTACTAGGACCCCTTAAAACTTAGTGATTTGAGTGATATTTATTATCTCCAGATGATGAATCTTACTGATTCTTGCCACAATATTTACTAGGGCTACAGCTACCACTTTAAATTTAGCGATTTGAGTTACATTCATGGTCCCCAGAGAATGAATCCTACTGATTTCTGCCACAATATTTACTAGGGCTACAGCAAGCCCTTTAAAATTTAGTGATTTGAGTGACATTTGTAGTCTCCAGATGATGAATCCTACTGAGTTCAGCCTCAATATTTACTAGGGCTACAGCTACCACTTTAAATTTAGTGATTTGAGTTACATTCATGGTCCCCAAATTACGAATTCTACTGATTTTTGCCACAATATTTACTAGGGCTACAGCAACCACTTCAAATTTAGTGATTTGAGTGACATTTATAGTCTCCAGAGGATGAATCCTACTGAGTTCAGCCACAATATTTACTAGGGCTATAGCTACCACTTCAAATTTAGCGATTTGAGTTACATTCATGGTCCCCAGAGAATGAATCCTACTGATTTTTGCCACAATATTTACTAGGGCTACAGTTGCTTCTTAAAATGTGGTGATCTGAGTGACATTCATAGTCTTCATATATATTTGACAAGGGCTACAGATACCGCTTAAAATTTAGTGATTTGAGTTACATTCATGGTCCCCAGAGAATGAATCTTACTGTATTCAGCCACAATATTTACTAAGACTGCAGCAACCCCTTAAAACTTAGTGATTTGAGTGACATTTATAGTCTCCAGAGGATGAATCCTACTGACTTCGGCCACAATATTTACTAGAACTACAGCAGCACCTCAAAATTAAGCGATTTGAGTAACATTCATGGTCCCCAGAGGATATTCTGAGAATTTTATTGACTAATGAGACCTTCTTCTACTTATGCTACGAGCAGGTCAGAGTTTTCTTAGATCTTTAAAACTTTCTCAATCTTTAGAGAGTGGCACTAGATGTACAAACATTCATGGTTCACAGATGATGTACCCTAGTAATCTCCTGACCCATCTTGTAGCGCCACATGAGGTTACCATTTGTGCTTTTTTGTGAAATATCTCAACAGCTATTGGATGGATTGTCATGAAATTTGGTACACACATTCATGCCCCCCACAGGATATTATTTATTCATTTTGGTTTATGACCAGCAAAAGCTGTGGCACTACCATCGTTACACCTGCTAAAGATCAGCATATTATCATTGTCATTGTGTTAACATTACTTTAAGTTCCAAAAACCACTGTGTCTAAACACAGAGGCGTCACAGACCCTTGTGCGTGGCTGTAGACTATTTACCTCATTTTTGCTGAGATCACTTGTCAATTAGACTGTAAATCACAGAGGACGAATGGAAAACATTAATGTTGAGACTTACTCTGCATCACAACAGTATTTTACCATTCCGCGTCATGCTCTGGACTTCTTTCTTTGCTTTTTATGACAGAAAATCTTGATATAAGACAGACTTCAATCACCCGATGATGGAAAAAGTAGAATTTTCTTTTTCAATATATAGCATATACAACATGAGGAAGGGATAGTTATAAACAAATACAAAACAAATCAAATAAAACATGTTGAAGGTAAAGTGGTCTCTGCTGTGTTTGTGGCTAAACTCAGTGGAACTTTCCTTCTTCGTGGCTCTTCGGGCAGCCAGTGCATGTGATTAAACAACACCTCTGAATGAGGTGAGTAGGAACATCTCAAATGTGCCTTGAAGAGCGCCAAAAGTCGCTTGGCTCATGTCCACATACGGATCCGTAGAGGAAATGTTTAAGCAATTAGTTTGAGTTTGAAGTTGGAAAAAAGTTATTATTTCCTTCATCTTCATTCTTTTTTTTCTTTCTTTTTTTAAATGGGGAGGAAAATCTTTGTTATGGACAAATCTCATCATGCAGACCATCTTTTCCTCTTCCAACGCGTTGTCCCATGTTCCACTGATTCTATGGAACCAAAATGATGAAAAACCACAATTAGATTTAGATTTTGATTAACCTACAAAACCGTACGCACGCACATGCTGATTGAGATGTTATTGTCACCCGTTTTAAAAACGCGCCATTACAAGCACCGCCGGGCCAGAGCTTGTGCGAGCCTCCGGCCGTCAATCACGTTATATAGCAGGTTTCCGTTTTACAGTCCCATTATAATCCTAAAAATTTCTTATGCACTAAAATAGCAGGGCGATTGTTGATTTAGGCAGGGTTACTGACAAGGAGGGCCAGAGCTGTAAGCAATCACGCTGCTCTTCCAAACCTCTCGGAAAGGCTAAGAAAAGAGGGGAGCCGAGAGTGATTTATAAGGCACCTTAATACTTGACACGTTCATTCGTGAAAATAAGTCTGCGGCCTATCAAAGCCATCGCTTACATTAAAAAGCCATGGAAAGCTCTTTTAAACTGCCTTTTCTTTAAGAATACTCGGTGGGCCAGTTTTCATTCATATTTCCTGGCACGGTGTTTTACTCCCCCCGTCAGTCTGCGAGATGATATCAAAATAAATAGTATAACCTCAAGATGGCGATTAAAAATTATATTGTAGTGAACAATACAGAAGGTATGCAATTTCACAGAGCTGTTTAACAGCAGGTAACGCAATAAAGACTGATAAAAAATGTGTAATATTATGATCTAATACGACACTGAGTCTTGTTTTAGTTGGACTCGGCGTATCCGTGGGCTGGATGATTCACAGTGTTGAAAATACTCACAATACCCTGCTATTTTCATACAGTCAGATGAACTATATCCTGCTATTAGTGGTTAAATTAATTCAATAAGTCAAACCTATATCCTATGGCACACCAGCAGCTGTAAAGAATAAAAAAATCTATTTTATTTAATGGATATTTAGCGTCCACAATGGTGCGTGATGAGTCATACTCGGTGCGTGTTTTAATTTTAGAGTAAATGGCGTGTGGGTGAGCAGACATGGTGTGCCTCTGTGTTCCTCGTGGGTTTTCATTAGGGCCTTGCGGATGACAACAGAATATATGACTTGGCTCGAGACGGGAATTCTGGGAAAGTCATGGAATTTTGGACGCCTTGACGGAACACAGGCTGTCCGCTCTTGGCCCGTTCCCCACCAAAGAAGAGGAGGAGGAGGAGGAGGAGGAATCTTGCTGCAGTATGTCTTTGCGTTTGTCTGTGTGGTGGTGGTGGTGGTGGTGGTGGTGGGCCTTCGGGACATCCTCAGGGAGCTGACCCAGAACAATGACAGGTTTACAACAGCAGCACCAGGCAGGCTCACATGTGGCTAAAATCAAACAGGAGACCAGGATTGTGCTGAGCACTCGAGCAGATTCGACATAACTGGATTGTCCAGATGATTAGTAAGGATGGTAATCTGTACTTCTGCCTAAGTCTCTACTGTATCTGTTCAATGCATTTGCCTTCCCCACAGACTCAAAAATCTCAAGACTCTTAAGACGAAGGAATCACTTAGTCTCTTGTATTCTGGAACAACTACCTTTTTAGATTTTTTGCCGGTGAGCAGGATATAGTTTTTCAAGGCCTAGAAATTTAAGTCACAAAAGGGTTATTAGGACTTGACTGCTCTGAGACATACTTAACTCCCTTAAGACCTGGCTTCATCAGAGACTAGAGAGCAAAGTCCTATGCTCTATTAAAATCCAGAGGCAATAAAATGTTAATAAGCAAGTGGGAGGTCAAACCAAATATTAACAGTTTTGAAAAGGAAAAATGTTCAAATGCTGTGTTATTTTAACAGCCAGCTTTGGCGTGAACTTATCATGGCTGACTTGGACTTGGAATGACTTGGAGCTCAAATATCCTGCGTCTCAGTTTTAAGCTCAATTTTATTACAAGATTCGGGGTTAGACTCGTTCCTCTCTTGATTGACTTGAGATTTTGACCCAAGACACACCATTGCAAGATGTCAGACTTGACTTGGAATTGTCCTGATTGACTTGTGATTGACGTGGCTTGAGACATGATTTGGATTTGTCTCGAATAACTCAATCTCGATCTTAGTTGGACCTCAAATGACTTGAGAATTGACTCACATGGAGGCGAAAGGAAAGACTTTACTTGAGACTTCAACTTCAACTTCAGGACTTGAGACCCAATCTAAGACTCACTCTTACAAGATCTGAGACTTGACTCAGACTTGAATGATTCAAGACTTGACAAGAACCTGCATTGAAGGACTTGAGACATGAAATGGACTCGACTTTGACATAAACTTGCTGCTAAGGATCTTGAGACTTAACTTGACATTTGCTGTTAAATCTCTTGACACGCGACTTCCAACACCTGAACTTTTACAAAATTTAAGATCTGAGATGTGATTTGAATTCTCTAGGACGACTTAAAATTTGACTTGACGTTGTCTCTAACTTGCTATTAACTAACCCCAACTCGTGACTTGACTTGTCTTGAATGAATTAAGACGAAGACATGTCTCAGATAAATTCAAAAACTCTCAAATAACTTGTCCCTAAGGACTCTGAGATTAAACTTGACACTTGCCGTTGCACATTCCAACTTCATAACGCTCGCAACCTGCGTTTGACTTCGCCGTATCCAAGCCGCCGAGGACAGCGTCGTAAATTTGAAGTTAAGATTGTGGAAATTGTATTATTTAAAAAAGAGCTTTAAAACCTTGGAAAGGATTTTCTTTCCACAACTGCTCAAGAACTTCATTATTTCCTACATTTTGTTCGCCTCAGCTGTACGTGCAATGGAGGGTCAAAAATAAACCATGGTCATGTCATGTGCATAACCCTAAGCCTAACCACAGGATTAAATAGCGGCCATATGCACTGATGTCAGTAGGAAATTTGCAAAAACGATTGAATTGCATGCATAAACCTCATCCTCATATTCTGTCCAAAGGGTATATTTCTGCTATTTACCACCGCCACCCCGAGATGAAAGCAGAATCATATCCCACCTGAGCTACAAATGATCTCTCCCTTTGGGCTATGAGCTTACTTTGTGGTCTCCCTTTTCCCTGCTCCCTGCTCTCCTCATCCATCCATCCCTCCGCCGCCGCTCCATTCAGAGAGAGAGAGAGAGAGAACAAACCACATGTTTCGGGGAGGAATCCTGAACGGGCAACATCCCAGACCAAAGTACCTCCAGCTCTCCTGCCCCCTGGCATCACTTAGCTCTACCCTGTCATTAAGGACAGGGTTGGATGATTTGTGTTGGAACGCAGCCCTTTGTTCGAGTAGGATGGGTGCAGGAGGAGAAAGACGGGGAGCGAGGAGGGTTGGGGGGACGGGATAGAGGAATGATGTCATCTCAGGTCTGTGCTGGAAGTCGGCCCGGGGACCTGTGGTGGTGGCAGGAATGGTGTTGCCTTTGGGTTTCTGGTGCAGGAAAAGGCGGATGGAGATGGAATGATGTGGAATATGGTGTGTGTGTAATTTGGTGTGTGTACTTGAAGTGTATCTGGATGAGTAAATATGTGTGTTTTTTCTTTCTTTGTACTGCGGGTATGCGCGAAACTTTCGGTGAACGTGTGTGTGTGTGTGTGTGCGGGGGTTTGCTAGGCATGTGGTCGGAAAAGTATAGGCTGTTTTATGTTGCATTCGCTCTTTGTTTCAGTGTTTCTTTAGTGGGTGGATGGTTGAATGAATCATTTGGACGGAGGCTGAGGTATCAGAGAGAGCGGTTTGGCTTGGGGGCGACGGGGGGAAGACGAGAGGGGAAGGAAAACCAACTTGTACTTGTGGCTTCTGGATTCCTAATGCACACTACTGCACAGTAATATCTGTCTCCCTCCCGCTACCTACAGTATGTAGTGTGGAACATATCAGATGCACCACAGACAGCGAGGACTGAAAGTGATTATTCTAAGCATTTGTGTTCAAGCTGTGCTGAGCCGCCCGTGTATTTTTGTTATACTTTGCCTTAGAGGATAATTTCAGTTCATAACAATTGTATCCATCATAACAATACCGTGCAATCCCGGACAAGAAGCTCCGACGTTCAGACAATAACAAAGGTTTTAAACAACAACAGTGAAGAGGAAATGAAGGCGAAAAGTAAAACCATCCCGGTTCCACCATGACTTAGCGTTTTTTTGCATTTTTTTGTTATTTCCGTGCACAGATGGATTCAGTTTCATGTGTGCGACCTTTTACCTCTAAATAAAACGACTGTTCATAACCTGAGTGTGTTTGGAATCGATAGAAATAAAACTATGAAAACAAGACCCGAATTGTGGGGAACTGAACTCATCATGTTGGGTCCTGGTGCGGCTGTTAGTTAAGTAGGTAAAGACTCTGCAGGCGAGGGTTCGATTCCCACCACCACTTTCCTGTCACTCTTCAGCTGTTGGGTCCATTTGGTGCCATCGTATCTAAAGATACAGTTTTTAATTTCGTGTCACTTGTGACTTTAGACTCGACTCTACCTTCGACTTGAAATCACTTGACATACTTCCCCAGCAGCAGAAGTATTTCGAATCAACAATCTTGCTGCGTGAAATGAAAAATTTAGGACTTGCTGTCTTGACTTACTGTAAGGCCTGAATTAGGGAGCTGAGACGTGACACTTGCATAACAATGACTTCTCCGCATCATGTAAGGGCTGTAACCTGAATGTGTTTTTAATCGATAGAAATAAGGCCAAAACTATGAAAACGAGACCCAAATTGTGGGGAACTGAACTCATCATGTTGGCTCCTGGTGCGGCTGTTAGTTAAGTAGGTAAAGACTCCGCAGGCGAGGGTTTGATTCCCACAACCACTTTCCTGTCACTCTTCAGCTGTTGGGTCTTTTTGGTGCCATCGGATCTAAAGATACAGTTTTTAATTTCATGTCATGTGTGACTTTAGACTTGACTCCACCTGGACGTTTCGACTTGAAATCACTTGACATACTTCCCCAGCAGCAGAAGTATTTTGAATCAACAATCTTGCTGCGTGAAATGAAAAATTTAGGACTTGGACTTGCTGTCTTGACTTACTGTAAGGCCTGAATTAGGGAGCTGAGACGTGACACT